>OY288271.1:49364409-49964409 GCA_958450335.1 Hibiscus tridactylites
ACCTGATTCTTTCACTTGACCGCTTCGATCCGCAAGCAAAAGAATCATATCTCACACTTAAAACTAAACAGCTCTATCTTATCGAAGCCCTCCAGCATTGGGTTCTCTTTTGTGGACCATTTCAAACGGGGTTTCTCTGATCGCAAGTCTCTACACATCCGCAAGTGGGATTGTTCATTGAAATCACTACCTCAAGATGCGATCGCTTGGCTTGAAAGACCTTTCTCCACCGAGGAAGTGCGGGAAGTTATTAACTCTATGGATGGCAATAGGGCACCCGACCCCGATGGTTTCAATATCAATTTCTATAAGAAATACTGGGAAGTGTTACAGGAGCATATTATGTTGATGTTTCAGAACTTTTTCGATGGGAAAGGCTTTCCGCTTGAACTAAACTCTACATTTCTAGCACTCATTCCCAAGACTAAAGCGCCGAAATCGATTAGAGATTTCAAACCCATCAGTTTAGTGGGTAGTATGTACAAGATCCTGGCAAAAGTATTAGCAAACAGATTGTCCTATTACATGAATGAGATTGTAAGCGAAAATCAGTTCGCCTTCATAAAGGGCCGCCAAATCATTGACTGTTCGCTGGTTGCAAATGAAGTTGTGGACATGGCCAAGTCGAACGGAGATGAAGTTGTCGTCTTCAAAGTGGATTTCAGAAAAGTTTACGATTCCATCGAATGGCCGTTTTTACTTCTAGTCATGAAAAAGATGGGCTTCGGGCAGAAATGGTGCCATTGGATTCGTGCTTGTATATCTTCAGTCTCTATGGCAGTGCTGATTAACGGTGTACCCACGAACTTCTTCAACACCAAAAAAGGCTTGAGACAAGGCTGTCCCCTTTCCCCATTCCTTTTCAATTTAGTTGTCGAGGCGCTGAGTTGCTGCTTATCCAAAGCTGTGGACTGCAATATGTTCAGTGGTGTTCACATAGGTAACAGGAATCTCGAAGTATCCCATCTCCAGTTTGCAGATGATTTAATCATCTTTGCGAAGGCCAAGGAAGATCAGCTCTTGAATGTAAAACGCATTCTAAGAGTCTTTGAGGTAGTGTCTGGATTGAGTTTGAATCTGAAGAAATCAGAATTATTTGGCATCAATGTTGATACTGATTGGCTACGCAATACCGCTGCTAGTATTAATTGCTCTAGTGGATCCTTCCCCACTAAGTATCTCGGATTGCCTTTGGGCGCCGTAAAGAATAACATCTCTCTCTGGAACCCAGTTATCGATAAGTTCAGGAAGCAACTATCCGGTTGGAAGGAATCGAATCTATCCTCTGCGGGGAGACTTACCTTAGTGAAATCAGTGCTCTGCGGACTGCCTCTCTATTACTTATCCTTATTCAAAATGCCTATTTCTATCAGCAAGTCTTTAAATAAGTTGATAGCTAGGTTTATATGGGGCAAGGTAGACGAAAATACCATCCACTGGGTAAAGTGGGAGGATATCTGCAAACCAAAGGCAGCGGGGGGCTTGGGGATTGTTGAGTTATCTGTGAGGAATCGAGCGCTTCTTAATAAATGGATATGGCGCTACAGTTCGGAGCTGAATGGTTTACGGCGACAGGTTTTGGTTGAAAAAATATTATGGCTCATCAAAATCACTTCTGCCACCTGCGGTTAATCACAAGAAACTATCGTGGATTTGGAGGGATATAACAAGGCCGATGAACTCGCCATCCGACGTATTAATGACAAATTTACGGCCTTCCTCTTGGCGATGGAGAGTTAATAGATTTCTGGTTTGATAATTGGGCTGGAGATTCTCCACTCTCTATCCAATTTCCCAGGATATTCGCACTTGCTACAAGAAAAGCGGTAAGGTAAAAGAATTCGGAGCGAAACTAGACAATGGTTGGGATTGGGCGATCCCTCTTCGTAGGATGCTTTTCAACTGGGAACTATCTGTTTAGGATCAATTTGTGGACACTCTCAGAAAATTTTCTTCAGCCCCGTTCTCCCATGACAAAATGCGTTGGCTTGGTGATCCTTCCGGAGGCTATAGTTCCAAGAATTATTGCAAAGCACTGGAACCTGTCATAGTCGATAGCACAAACATATGGAAAATAGTATGGGACAAGCATGTCCCTCCAAAAGTTCAATTCTTCATGTGGCGTTTGATGCGAGGGCGTTTAGCTACAAAGGCAAATCTATTCCGAAGGGGCTCGAAAATTGTATCTGATCAGATATGTCCTATTTGCAACAAAGAAGCCGAGACAGAGTACCATCTATTTTTCTCATGTTCAAAAAAATTGGCAGTGTTGGATGAATTGGTGCAAAAAATGGAACATCAATTTCACTTTTCCGGGTTCAATTGACAGTGTCCTATTGGCTTGGAGTGGCAGCTTCCTCACTAATAAGTCGAAACTTGTATGGTGCATATCGTTTTTCAGTTTCTGTTGGTCGATATGGCTATACCGAAATGAGTGTATTTTTAAAAATCGAAACAGTGACTCCTCATTATTCGATACAGCCCAAGTAAGAACTTTCCATTGGTGCCGCAGTAATTGGCCGGAAGTATTTATATCAGAAAGCTACTCCTTAGCCGATCCTGTGAATGCTTGTAACCTTACTCCATCAAACCAGCACTCCAAATGCAAGCTGCTCGACAAGCCTCAACCTTTTACATTCATGGTAGATGGAGCGGTGAATAGAATTACTGGGGAGGTCGGTATCGGGGGAGTGTTGCGGGACTGGAAAGGCAAACTGATAGCCGAATTCTTGAAAGCAGTGGGAGTTGTAGATGTCCTTTCGGCTGAACTGTTGGCGATCTTAGAGGCCTGCTCAATTTGCAATCTTGAGTCATGTTTATCGCACAGGTATGTTGTGTTTTATTCCGACAACAGCGATGTGGTGTCTTGGCTTTTAGATATCTCGAAAGCCCCTATATATTTTCATCCCCCCATCCGTAAAATCTGGAATTGGAACAATTCGATGCTTTGGTCTTTTAAGAAGATTGACAGGGACTCTAATGGTGCGGCTGATTCCCTCGCCAAGGAAGGTATTGGGAGGAAAGCTGGTATGTTCAACTTCATCCAGGATTGTGGGATTGGCTAATAGAGTTGGGTAATCTTTAAGCCTTGTGCGAATTTTTACACCTGAATGTATTATTATGGCTGCTGCTTATTTCATCACTGCTATTTGGTGAGAGTTTGATGATAGCTAGATTGTATTGGGTTTTATCCCAGGAATTGATTCTGCTCTGAACGATTTGAGTAAGATTCAATATCGAGTAGGATGTAAGGATGTTTGGACAGTTTTTTCATGAATAAAATTGCAAGGCACTCTTTTCCCCCAATTTAGGTTTAGTGGGGGTTTTTAATGAGGCCTAAATTCATTTAAAAAAAAACTACACCAATTCACACCCCTCCCTCTAAAAATTGAAGAGTGCAACCAAATTAAGTGAACTTACAAATTACAATAATTGTCCAAATACGTCACTTATACAATTACACCCAAATTTAATTATCATACGACTTTTCAAACGTGTACTAAAAGTTTTAATATTTTTCCTTATAATGCGGAAGGTGGACATAAAGTGTATGTGGTACGTGCAAATACTAATTTTCTCTTGTGATTACTCAAAATCAAATGAATATTTAAGTCTTTACAATCCTCTAATTCGTGAAGCAAATTTTCTTGTCAATTATGGATTGCGTGTTCCTTTCTTGGAATGTAAGGGGAATTGGTAGGGATGAGAAGTTAAGAGCAGTTGTAAAAACAATTAGGAGGAATAAGGCAGCGATCGTTTTCATACAGGAATTCAAACTGCAGAAAATAAAAAATCAACATGCCAACAGATTAAAAGGAGGAAGATTTGAGATGGTTTTCTCCCCATCAGTAGGAGCAGCCGGTGGTTTGATTACTTTATGGGACCCAAAAGTTTTCAATTTGCAAAGGTACGAAATAAGGGAGAGGGTAATTGTGATGGCAGGTATTTTTCTAAAAACAAATACGAATATGGTGATGTACAATGTCTACGCCCTAAATGAGCAGCGAGAGAGGAAAGTGTTCTGGGAATCGCTATCCATTATCATATCAGCACATCAACTACCAACACTTATTGCTGGGGATTTCAACTCGGTGAGGAGTAGCGAGGAAAGATTAGGAAGACAACAAGAAATAAAGGATATGCAAGAGTTCAATGCTTTCATTCAAGACAACGGTTTCATTGATCTCCCTTTACAAGGATATAAGTTCACGTGGGCACGTAGGGGAGTTAAAAACTGTGCGAGCAGGACCGACAGATTCCTAATGACACCTGAAATTCTAGCCTGGATGCTGTTACTTACACAAACAACATTACCCAGAAGTTTGTCTGACCATCATCCTATTCTCCTGGCTGAGAGTATCAAATATGGAACTAGAAGACCTTTCAAATGGTTTAGTCACTGGGCGGACAACTCAGACTACGCGGAGCACATCAAGAGGGTGATTTGTGACGCTCAAAACAGTGGGATCGACAATTGTCTAAGACAAGCAAAGTTGGAAACTAAAAAGTGGGCTATAGAGGAGTCTAGAAGACATAACAATAGCATTACTGAGTTAGAGGAAAGGATTGGAATTTTAGAAAAGTCTATTGAGACAAAAAAAAACATTGGAGATTCGCTTGCTAAAATCAGAAAGTTGCAAGGCGAATTATGGGCAAAGTGCAGAGTTGAAGAAATAGAGTGGATACAAAAGTCGCGGCTAAAGTGATTCCGAGAGGGAGATAGAAATACAAGATTTTTCCACGTCACCGCCTCAATTCGGAAAAAAGTTAATCAAATTGATTCAATCAAAGATGATAACAGAACTGCGGATACACACAAAGAGATCGAAAAGGTGTTCCTTAAGAGTTTCAAGGATTTCTACAACGCTAGTTGTTGAGTGTGTAAAAGTTCTATTATTTACACCCTTTTAACCCATATTTCTGCTGCATTCAAGCATCATTGCATTGCATTTAGGTTAGTTTTCAATAAAACATCACAATTATATAAAAGGCACGGATTCTACTAAAAGATGGTGTATTTTGCAGGTAACTGCCATGATTGACAATGAAGGCAGGCGCAGGGCAGATAAGCAGAAAAGCTGAACTGGACAAGCAGCTGAAGAAGACGAACCTGTCATGGACCTGTCACGACAGCAAGGTGACAGCAGATTTATGAAGAGGAAAAGTCAAGTGGACCTCGATAGATAGAGAAAAATCTGCTCGTCTGTCGTGTGAAAGCCAATTATTTTTCCGAGCCCCGGATCAAAAGATATGTCAAGCCAAAGCTCAAAGAGAGGAAATTCCTAAAAGCTAGGATGCGGCTGGAAAGTAGGAGACTTTAGAGATTTAGTCTTTATTAGAATCCTACTTTTAATTAAAGTTGTAATCCTTGTTACCTTAGATAACTTGAGCCCAAAGCTTATATAAGGGCATAGATTTAACCTAGAGACATAACCGATATCCCATAACCAAAACCAAAACCCTGCCGTCCACCCGTCACCGACATGTTCTAAATTCCCCCTAGGGCTACGAGTTGTTTTGTAAAGTAGTTGCAAGGGTTGCTTTGTTTTAGGATTTTTCAAGTTCAATAAAATAAACTTCAAGTTCTTTTATCTTGGTTTTAATATCTTGCAAGAGCATCGGGAGAGCATTGTGAGGTTATCTATTTACTTAGCATCGGGAGAGTTAAGTATACGAAAGAGATAAAAGCGCGTTCTCTAGTTTATAGTTGAACCATCTCGTGCTTAGGGATAAGGCGAGGTTAAGTGGCTAAGGAAGAATTCATACACATCGGTGTTCATCCTTCGATTCACGCCGGGAGGTATCATCAAAGACGTGTTCATCGACAGACTTGTGCCTAGGGATAGGGCAAGGCAGATCTGGGATTCTTGCCAAGCTTGAAGTACGGAGTTGGTGTGTCTGCTGCCGCGACTGCCAACGGACAGACGCTGCGACAGGTGCTGTCGGCGACGGGAGCGACGACAGAACTGGAGATCCTAAGCAATTCAATACCTGCACTACCGAGCAATTCAATACCGGCCCATTCTCTCTATCTTGATTTCTCAATCCTTTTATTTACGTTTTTACTTTATTATTCGTGACAACTTTCTAAAATATTTCCTCTACTTCGTGCAGTGAAATTAGGTGAAGTCATTAGCCCAATCCCTGTGGAGACGATATCCGATACTTCGTATCATTTTTACTACTTGCGTCGTGTACACTTGCACTACAATTGCGATAGACTATTTTACACGCAACAAGTTTTTGGCGCCGTTGCCGGGGATTGGCAACATAACTACATCTTTCTTTTATTGCACTTTTTGCTTTTATTTTTATTTTTATTTTCGTTTTTATTTTTAGTTTTTCTTTAATTTTTCTTTTGTTTTCAACTCTTGCTTTTCACGAGGTTCTCTTGTTTATGCGCAGATCGAAAAGAGGCGAAGATCCTGAGTATAAGTTAGATCCGGAAATCGAACGATCATTCAATCTCAAGAAACAGATTCGCCACCTTTTAGACAGGAACGAATACCTTGAAGAACAGCTAGAGCAGATGGCCCGTAACCAGCCTGCTGGAGGAGACATACCGCCTGTCGGCGACCCGCCTGGGGCAGGTGGACGACGGTCATGTCGTGACTACATGCTGAACGATCATGTAGAGCTGGAGACCACACTGCCGGATATTGATGTTGACAACTTTGAGCTTAAACCTGTCATGTTTAGTATGATCAACAATGCCGGACAGTTCGGTGGTTCTGCGACAGAAGATGCTAGGGAGCATCTCAAAACGTTCCAGGAGATCTGTGGTTCGTTTAGACTGCCAGGAGTTAGTCCGGAGATACTAAGGCTTCGGTTATTCCCCCATTCATTGAGGGACAGAGCTAAAACTTGGTGGAATAAACTTACATCGGGTTCTATTATGACTTGGGCAGATCTAACTCGTGAATTTTTATCTCGTTTTAATCCTTCGCATTTATCTGAGCGATTACGTAACGAAATTGCTACTTTTCAACAGGAAGATGACGAGCCGATGCACGAGGCCTGGGACAGATTTACTACTCTTCTACGGAACTGCCCAATGCACGGATTCCCTGTCTGGAATCAGGTAACTAAATTCTATAATGCTGCTAACTTACAAACTCGCATTCGCATTGATTCTGCAGCAAATGGACTATTATTGGATAAAGATCCGGACGAGGCATTGCAAGTTCTGAAAAATCTAGCCAAGAATGAGGAACAGTTTCCGACAGTTAGAAGAGGGAGTAAACGGGTACTTGCTGTCAAGGACTATGAGGCCGACAGCACTATGAAATCTCAGGTAGCATTCCTTACTAAAGCATTGAAACACTTATTGAGTGAAGAGGACTTACGAGGATTTGCTGTCGAGGAAATTTGTGCTACTTGTGAAGGAAATCATAGTAGTGAAGAGTGCCCTATAAATATAGAAGAGGGAAAATATGTTGGAAATTACAAGCCAAACTACAATTCCAACAACTACAACCCTAATTGGAGGAAAGATCCTAAATTTTCCTGGAGTAACCCTAACAATGCCCTAAATCCGCAAGCATATAATCAGAATCAGGGGGTCCTAGATTGTTGACGCGACAGCAACTGCAGCCGCAGAACCTGCCGCCTCAGCAGCAACAACAGCCACCACCTGCCACGAGTAGTGTATTGGAGCAGACTCTGGCCACCTTTATGTCTCAGACTGGCACGTATATGGATAATATTAATCAGTTTGTCAAGAAGACGGAAAATTTTATGGATGAAACTAAGATGAGAATGACAAACCATGAGGCCACCTTGAAATCTCTAGAGACACAAATGGGTCAGGTGTCGCAGCATATTAAACCGAGACAGAATGGAGGTTTCCCAAGCAATACTGAAAATGCTAGACCGCCCCCACATGAGCAATGTAAGGCAATTACTACTAGGAGTGGGAAGAAGTTAACAGGGCCGGAAAAAGAAGCTGAAACAGAAAAGGACCCTGCTTTGGATAAACCTGCTGAGGAAACTGCCCCGACAGGTGACAAACAGACTGCTGCTGATGAGCCTGTCATGACAGCAGCAGCGAAAAAAGATGATTATCGTCCTCAGATTCGCATGCAGTGGGAAGGACGCATTGCTGATTATCGTCCCCCACCACCCTTCCCTCAACGGATACAGCAAGCTAAGCATGAATCTCAACTCAAAAAAATTTATGATATTTTTAAACAGGTTCATATTAACATTCCGTTGTTAGATGCTGTTAGGGAGATGCCCGGTTATGCTAAATTTCTCAAGGATGTCATGTCTAAAAAAATCTAAACTTGGGGAATTTGAAACGGTAAGGATGCAAGAAGGTTGCATGAGTATTCTTCATCGGCAACCACCCCAGAAAAAGAAGGATCCGGGGAGCTTCCTCATACCTTGCGTAATCGGTGATAAATTTGTGGGTAAGGCACTCTGTGATCTTGGTGCTAGTGTTAATCTAATGCCCAAATCTGTTTTTCAGAAACTAGGTATTGGCAAGGCGCGACCCACGACAGTTACCCTACAGCTAGCCGACCGCTCTTACGTTCACCCCGAGGGAAAAATTGAAGATATTTTGGTAAGAGTGGATAAACTTATTTTTCCTGCTGACTTTCTTATTTTAGATTGTGAAGCAGATGAGAACGCACCAGTCATCCTAGGGCGACCCTTCTTAGCCACGGGAAGATCATTGATTGATGTGGAGAAAGGAGAACTCACCATGCGCGTGAACGATCAAGAAATTAAGTTGAATGTTCTCCAAGCAATGAAACATGCCGATGTGGACGAGGAATGCAAGGCCATCATTGAGGTGACCTTTGATCAACCCTGCATCAGGTCGGGCTGCCGAGATATAAAATTTGGTCACTGCTGCGACAGCCACCTACAAGCCTGTCATGACAGTGACGACGACAGCACCGACGACAGTGACCCCTCTGAATCCGATACATCTGATACTGAAGGTCATGAGGAGGTAAACTGGTTAAACCATCGTCCAGGTAAGTTATTCGAACCTTTGAATTACACTTCGGATAACCATTTAATCCAAAAGCCCTCTACTGTTGAACCACCTGTCTTAGAACTTAAGCCCCTGCCAGGGCAGCTTAAATATGCTTACCTTGGTTGTGATGATACACTGCCCGTAATCATCTCTGCTAAGCTGCCGCAGGAACAGGAACGACAGCTGATCGACATGTTGAGGCAGCATAAAAGGGCGATAGGATGGACGATAGCAGACATTCAGGGCATTAGTCCGGCAATCTGTATGCACAAAATCCTCCTAGAGGAAGATCATAAGCCGACTATTGATGCCCAAAGGCGGTTAAACCTTGCGATGAAGGAGGTAGTGCGTAAAGAAATAATTAAATGGTTAGATGCAGGTATTATTTACGCCATCTCTGACAGCAAATGGGTAAGCCCGGTGCAATGTGTTCCCAAGAAAGGAGGCATGACCGTGATAACCAACGAAAACAACGAATTAATCCCAACCAGGACTGTGACCGGTTGGAGGGTTTGTATGGACTATCGGAAGCTTAACAAAGCTACCCGAAAGGACCACTTTCCTTTACCCTTTATTGATCAAATGCTTGACAGATTAGCGGGTAAACCTTACTATTGTTTTCTTGATGGTTACTAAGGTTACAACCAAATTGCTATTGCACCAGAGGATCAAGAGAAAACGACTTTCACATGCCCCTACGGTACATACGCATTTAGGAGGATGCCGTTTGGACTCTGTAACGCACCTGCCACCTTCCAAAGGTGCATGATGGCTATATTCTCGGACATGGTAGAGGACTTCCTAGAAATTTTTATGGATGATTTTTCTGTCTTTGGAGACGATTTTGAGAGTTGTCTAGGCAATTTACAAAAGGTGCTCGAAAGATGCGAAAAAGCAAACTTGGTTTTAAATTGGGAAAAATGCCACTTTATGGTGGATGAAGGGATAGTCCTAGGCCATAAGATTAGCTGCCGTGGGATAGAAGTCGACAGGGCAAAGATTGAAGTCATAGAGAAGCTGCCGCCGCCAACAACAGTCAAGGGCATTAGAAGTTTTCTAGGGCATGCTGGTTTTTATAGGAGATTCATTGCCAATTTCTCAAAAATCACGAAACCCCTATGTCATCTCTTAGAGCAGAACCGACCCTTTGACTTTAATGAAGAATGTACTGAAGCATTCAAGGTTCTTAAGGAAAAGCTAGTGACAGCCCCCATAGTACAGCCACCAGACTGGACACAACCGTTTGAGATCATGTGTGATGCTAGTGACTATATTGTCGGGGCAGCACTTGGGCAGCGCAAGGACATGCTGTTTCATGTCATATATTATGCCAGCAAAACATTAAATGATGCCCAAGTGAATTATACCACCACAGAAAAGGAGCTGTTAGCTGTGGTGTTCTCCATCGACAAGTTTCGTTCTTACATACTTGGGACGAAAGTAATAGTGCACACCGACCATTCTGCCCTCAAGTACTTATTTGCAAAGAAGGATGCCAAGCCGAGATTGATACGGTGGATCTTGCTATTACAAGAGTTCGACCTTGAGATCAAAGACAAAAAGGGGACAGAAAATCAGGTGGCAGACCACTTGTCGAGGTTGGAGATGGGACAGAGTCTACCCATTGATGAGACACACATACTTGAGACCTTCCCAGATGAGCAGCTCTTTGCTGCCGCAATAGCTGTCGCGACAGCCATGGCGGCAGGTAAGTCTTCTAACCTTCCCTGGTATGCTGATTTCGTTAATTTTATAGTTAGCGGAATATTACCTTCTGATCTTACTTATCAAGCCAGGAAGAGGTTCCAAAATGATGTTAAGCATTATTATTGGGACGAACCTCTTCTTTTCAAAATGTGCGCAGATCAGGTTATAAGGAGGTGTGTACCACAAGAAGAACAAGAAGACATTCTCCATCACTGTCATGCTTCACAATATGGAGGACACTTAGGAGGCAATAAAACTGCTGCCAAGGTGCTGCAGTCAGGGTTCTACTGGCTGACACTGTATAAGGACGCACAGGAATTTTACAAAAACTGTGACAGGTGCCAGCGGACAGGTAACATCTCAAGGAGAAACGAGATGCCACTGCAGAATATTTTAGAAGTCGAAATCTTCGACGTTTGGGGGATTGATTTTATGGGACCTTTTCCATCTTCGTGTGGAAATCTTTACATCCTCTTAGCAGTAGATTATGTCTCCAAGTGGGTAGAAGCTATCGCAACTCAAAAGAATGATGCCAAAACGGTCCAAAAGTTTTTGCACAAAAACATCTTTTCTAGATTTGGCATCCCTAGGGCGATTATCAGTGATGAAGGGAGACATTTTGACAACAGGGTAATTGCTGCCGCCTTAAGAAAATATGGTGTCAAGCACAGGATCGCGACAGCATACCACCCACAGACCAATGGACAGGCTGAGATATCCAATAGGGAAGTGAAGAACATTCTTGAAAAAAATGTTAAACCAACTAGGAAAGATTGGTCTTTGCTTCTGAATGATGCATTATGGGCATACAGAACAGCTTTCAAGACTCCATTGGGCATGTCTCCATACCGTTTGATTTATGGGAAAACCTGTCACTTGCCTGTCGAGATAGAACACAAGGCATATTGGGCAATCAAGGCAGTAAACATGGACTTGGACAAGGCAGGCTAGAAAAGGCTGTTAGATTTAAATGAGATCGATGAAATACGGACAATGGCCTACGACAATGCAAGGATTTACAAGGAAAAGACTAAGAAGTGGCATGACAAGAAATTGCTGCCACGACAGTTCTGCCCAGGGCAGCTTGTGTTGTTGTTTAATTCTAGGTTGAAACTCTTTCCAGGGAAGCTCAAATCTAGATGGTCCGGCCCGTTCCAAGTAGTTCAAGTTTTTCCCCATGGTGCCATTACAATTCAATCACTAAAGGACGGGCACCAATTCAAGGTCAATGGACAACGCCTCAAGCACTATCAAGGGACTGAAGCCCCAGGAATACAGGAAGTGGTTACTTTAGGTGATGCCCCACAAGGCATCCCTAATTTAACCTAATTTTTTTTATATTTATATTTATTTTTTATTAATATTATTTATTAGGAATTAGATTTATTTTATAATGTTTTGTTTTTAATTTCAGTTTTTAGGAAATAAAGGAGTCAAGTGAGAAAGAAGAAGTGGCCCAAGCCCACCGCTCATCCACCAGCCCAATAAAGCCCATTTATGGTAACCTGTCGTTTCGGCTGCCGGCGCAGACGGATTTGATAGGCTGTCAACAGACGCACAACAAGACGAAATGTTTTGTTTTTAATTTCAGTTTTTAGGAAATAAAGGAGTCAAGTGAGAAAGAAGAAGTGGCCCAAGCCCACCGCTCATCCACCAGCCCAATAAAGCCCATTTATGGTAACCTGTCGTTTCGGCTGCCGGCGCAGACGGATTTGACAGGCTGTCAACAGACGCACAGCAAGACGAAGAAGCGTGCGGCAGACGCACAGCAGACGCATTAATGCACGTCAGACGCGTCAGACACGCTACATTCAATCTGCCGCCCCGTTATTCCCGCCTGCCGTTGCGGCATTAAATGGGCAGCTCCCCAACAGCTATATAAACCCCTTCCCATTTTCATTTTTCATCACTTCTGATTTTTCTCTCTTGTTATTCTCCTCTAGTTTTATCTATTTTCTCTCTTTTTCAGCCCTTGCAACCAAAATGTCTTCACGACAAACCCGTCAAAACACTGCTGCCGCTTCTTCTTCAGCAGCAGCATCGCCATTCACCAAAAAGGAGCTTTGGGAGGAGCGCGGCTTCATTTACAACAGAGATGCCCCTCTTTTTGGACTCCGGCCGTTCATTATGAAGGCCATAACAGCACAACTTTGGGAGGACTTTGCCGAGCAGCCGGCAGAGCTTAATGACACTCTGGTCAGGGAATTTTATGCGGCGATCGAAAGTAAGACGGCGACATCTGTCACCGTCCGAGGAGTGACAGTTCCTTTCAGCGCTAGCAGCATCAACCATGTGTTCGGCCTCTTCTTCGGCCCCAATGATGATGCTCACCAACAATTTTGGGACACCCTCGACACTGCCGGACATGATGCTGTCATGAGGGAGCTGACAGAGGCTGGTACAACATGGAGCACCAGTAAGAAGAACCCCCACTCTGTCAATAGGGGGCAGCTACTCCCTGAGGCAAAACTATGGAACGCTTTTATCAAAAAGCGTATCCTGCCCTCGTCCCACCATACGACAGTCAACAGATAGCGGTTGGCCCTCATCCACTCTATCATGCATGACAGGCCCATCAATGTGGGCAGGTACATGCGGGACAGCATTCTCGATTGTGCCTTCCGATCAGACTCACGACTCTGCCTGCCCTTCACCATCACTGCCCTCTGCCGCTGCGCTGCCGTACCGGAGGACCCTTCAGACAAAATCAAGACGGGCAGCGGATGGACAGACAACAACATCTCCAGCCTCATGGAGATCATAGTCGTATCGCCCCTCAACGCCTTCGATCCAAACGCCCCTCCTGCTGAGTCTGATGATGAACCTGCCACCGAACCTGCCCCAGAAGCTGCCACCAACACCGCTCCGGCAGATCAGAACGCCCACATCCTTGCTGCCATCTTGAGGATAGAGGAGCGCCAGATGGGTTTGATGACTTTCATCCGTGACTTCTCCAATGCAACGGTAAATTTCATTACCAATACTTTGAATTTTCCGGATGTCATCTTCCCCACCTTCCCCGCCCATTATTTCAATATCCCCTCCCCCACTCCCACACCACCTGTCTCTCCCCATACACAATCTGCCACTTCCACACCATCCCCTGCCCCGACGGCAGCCGACAGCCCACCAGCAAACACCTCCCCTCGAGGAACCAAGCGAGCTGCCACTGATGACAGCCCTCTTGTCCGGCGGAATCTGGAGAGCGACTTCACGCGTGTCAAACGCATTAAGCACGTGGCAGACAAGAGAAGGTTGTCCAAAGCCATCATACCCAGCAGCTCATGGGACAGCAGCAGCAGTTCCGACATCAGGCTAGTGGAGCCACCTGCCCTTCAACCTGCTGACGACCCTGTCCCCCAACCGGAGGAAGAACCTGCTGATGAACCTGCTCCGGAACCTGCCCAGCCACCTCCACAACGCAGACGCCGCCATCAGATCCGCGTCAGCAGCAGCAGCGAGGACAGCGAATAAAATTTAAGTTTTTATTTCTTTTTCTCCTCTTATTGCTGCCTGCCCTTATATATTTGTGATGTACTTTTATTTATCTTGTTTTTCTTTATTTTTTTTGTGTCATTTTGCATTGAGGGCAATGCAACCCTCGAGTTTGGGGGTGGCAACCCTCCATCTCTAATGGAGTCTTAGCACATCTTTTTTAATTGTTTTGTCTTATTATTTATTTTATCTTTAAAAAAAAATCAGAAAGTTAAAACTGTTGGCTTAAAACTGTGAAGTTAGCTTACCTGTCATGACGGCTCTATCGTGGCAGCATCTTTAGGACAGGTTAAGGAAAAGTTTAGAGCCTTTCTTTAGTTCTGAAAACTTAAACACTTTTGTGACTGTTATATTGCTTAGATTTCTTTTAAGCCAAACTAGAATAGGAAGCTTAGAACTTGAATAGCCCCTAGAGGTGCCTAACACTGGCTCTAGGAAAGAAGTTTAGCAAAAGAAAATTAAAAACCTAGAGGTGCCCGAAACCGGCTCTAGGAAGCTAACTAGAGGTGCCCAACACTGGCTCTAGAAAAATTTAGCTTGAAAACAAAAGAAAAAGAAGCATGAAAATGTGCCTTCTAAAAAAATAAATAAACTTTGGCATAAAAATTCAAGTTAAGAAGTTGAATATTCTAGTGAAACTAAGAGAGTCTTAGCATATAACTGTTCACAAGCATGCACACACTGCACGAGAGCTATAGGGAGATTCCGGACAGATCCTAATCTTTCCGACAGGATGCTGCTGCCATAGAGAATGAGCGACATGTAAAGGGACAATTCACTGTTTGAAGGCCAACACAAAAATTTTCATTTTTCTTTTAAGTCTTGATTGCTTGAGGACAAGCAAAAACTTGAGTTTGGGGGTGTGTTGAGTGTGTAAAAGTTCTATTATTTACACCCTTTTTAACCCATATTTCTGCTGCATTCAAGCATCATTGCATTGCATTTAGGTTAGTTTTCAATAAAACATCACAATTATATAAAAGGCACGGATTCTACTAAAAGATGGTGTATTTTGCAGGTAACTACCATGATTGACAATGAAGGCAGGCGCAGGGCAGATAAGCAGAAAAGCTGAACTGGACAAGCAGCTGAAGAAGACGAACCTGTCATGGACCTGTCACGACAGCAAGGTGACAGCAGATTTATGAAGAGGAAAAGTCAAGTGGACCTCGATAGATAGAGAAAAATCTGCTCGTCTGTCGTGTGAAAGCCAATTATTTTTCCGAGCCCCGGATCAAAAGATATGTCAAGCCAAAGCTCAAAGAGAGGAAATTCCTAAAAGCTAGGATGCGGCTGGAAAGTATGAGACTTTAGAGATTTAGTCTTTATTAGAATCCTACTTTTAATTAAAGTTGTAATCCTTGTTACCTTAGATAACTTGAGCCCAAAGCTTATATAAGGGCATAGATTTAACCTAGAGACATAACCGATATCCCATAACCAAAACCAAAACCCTGCCGTCCACCCGTCACCGACATGTTCTAAATTCCCCCTAGGGCTACGGGTTGTTTTGTAAAGTAGTTGCAAGGGTTGCTTTGTTTTAGGATTTTTCAAGTTCAATAAAATAAACTTCAAGTTCTTTTATCTTGGTTTTAATATCTTGCAAGAGCATCGGGAGAGCATTGTGAGGTTATCTATTTACTTAGCATCGGGAGAGTTAAGTATACGAAAGAGATAAAAGCGCGTTCTCTAGTTTATAGTTGAACCATCTCGTGCTTAGGGATAAGGCGAGGTTAAGTGGCTAAGGAAGAATTCATACACATCGGTGTTCATCCTTCGGTTCACGCCGGGAGGTATCATCAAAGACGTGTTCATCGACAGACTTGTGCCTAGGGATAGGGCAAGGCAGATCTGGGATTCTTGCCAAGCTTGAAGTACGGAGTTGGTGTGTTTGCTGCCGCGACTGCCAACGGACAGACGCCGCGACAGGTGCTGTCGGCGACGGGAGCGACGACAGAACTGGAGATCCTAAGCAGTTCAATACCTGCACTACCGAGCAATTCAATACCGGCCCATTCTCTCTATCTTGATTTCTCAATCCTTTTATTTACGTTTTTACTTTATTATTCGTGACAACTTTCTAAAATATTTCCTCTACTTCGTGCAGTGAAATTAGGTGAAGTCATTAGCCCAATCCCTGTGGAGACGATATCCGATACTTCGTATCATTTTTACTACTTGCGTCGTGTACACTTGCACTACAATTGCGATAGACTATTTTACACGCAACACTAGTCCAACTATACCCCTAGCCAGATTGGACTTTCAGTTTAAGCAAATCAGTTTGGAATATGCTAAAATGCTCGAATCGCCTTTTACTTCAGAAGAAGTTTGGGAAGCCATAAGCTCCGCTGATGGATCACGTGCTCCAGGGCCGGACTGATTTAATCTTGAGTTTTACTAGAAGTTTTGGCCGTCACATAAGTTTGTGGTGATGAAGTTTTTTGAAGAGTTCCATAATGGCAGAATTTGGGACAAAGATTTCAATCAATCTTATATCACTTTGATCCCAAAGAAGAATGCACCGGAAAAGATTGAAGATTACAGACCAATCTCCCTTGTGAGCAGTCTGTACAAGATCCTTGCGCGTGTTTTGTCAAAGAGGTTGTCTGAATGTATCAGAGAGGTAATAGGGGATTGCCAATTTGCTTTCATCCCCGAAAAACAAATAACGGATTTTTCGTTGATAGAAAATGAAATTTTAGAGGATCTCAAGTATAGAAAAAGAGAAGCTGTGATGTTTAAAGCTGACTTCGCGAAAGCATACGATACCATCGATCGAGATTTCCTGGATCTTGTCATGGCAAAGATGGGGTTTGGAACAAAATGGCGAAATTGGATCAAGTTGTGTCACTCGACATCTCACACTTCTATTTTGATTAACGGGAACCCTTCCTAATTTTTAAAAACAAACAGGGGAGTGAGGCAAGGTTGTCCTTTATCCCCATTATTGTTCAATCTTGTGGGAGAAGCGTTGAGCATTTTGATCAAAAAAGTGTCGGATTCGAATCTCTTAAAAGGAGCGCGGATAGGACAAAGCAATCTTCACATCACTCACTTACAGTTCGCCGACAATTTAGTCATGTTTTTGGAGGCTAACGAGGACAATCTTCTATGTGCTAAGAGGTTATTCAGAGTGTTTGAGCTCATGTCAGGGTTGAAGCTGAATTTGAAGAAGACGAGAATTTTCGGGATCAACATTGAGAGCTCGCAATTATTAGAGATGGCAAATAAAGTAAAATGTTGCATTGATCGCTTCCCTACTACTTACTTGGGACTACCCCTTGGCTGCACAAAAAATTCACAAATCCTATGGAAGCCGGTTATTGAAAACGTGCTCGCTAGACTTGAACATTGGAAGGGTGTTCTATTGTCCATTGGAGGTTGAATCGCTCTAGTCAGGTCAGTCCTTTCTAATATGCCCGTTTATTATATGTCCTTATTTATCATGCCTTGTGCTGTAGCGAACTTCCTCAATAAATAGATTGTGAGTTTTATTTGGGGCAATAAATCTGTTAAAACCATTCATTGGATCAAATGGTCCTTATTGTGTAAACCACTAGAGCAAGGGGGCTTAGGTATTGTCGACTTGAAAGTGAAAAATAGAGCTCTTTTGAATAAGTGGACGTGGAGATATGGTTTAGAAGGGGAATGTTTATGGAGGAAGGTTATCGATGCCAAATACGGCTACAATTCAAAGCTCTTGTTGCCGAGGAGGACGAAAGGCAGAAATGAATCGTGGATGTGGCGAAATATAATACAACCTCTGCACGAAGAGGAAAATATCTTCACCCAGCATATCAAATTCGCAATAGGAGATGGTAAACATATTGATTTTTGGGAGGATCCGTGGACGCAAGTTTCATGCCTGCGTAAATCGTTTCCTAGAATTTTCGCTCTATCAATTAGAAAGAGTGGTAAGGTATGCGAGTTTGGAAACATTGTTAATGGTTCTTGGAGATGGAATGTAGCAACCAGAAGGCCCTTAATGGAATGGGAAAAGCAGCTATGGATCAAGTTTATAACAGTTCTGAACAATGCGAGAATCAGTCATCTTCACTGTGATATGATTGTTTGGACGGGTTCTTCATCAGGATTTTATAAACCTAAGGAGTTGTGTGTAATGGTGGGGGCGATTGGATCGAGCAGTGATAAATGATGGAAACAAGCCTGGATGAAACATGTGCCTTTAAAAGTTTCAGCTCTAGTGTGGAGAGCGTTACACAACAGAATTCCAACAATGGAAGAATTGCGTAAAAGAGGTATATCAATAGCTAATGAGGGCAATCGTGTGTTATGTGCAGAGACATTTGAATCAACAAATCATTTGTTCTGTCACTGTAAATTTTCATGGTCTATTTGGCAGAAATGGTTGGGCTATTTCGATTTCAATTTAATTGTGCCCAGGGATTTTATTTCTTTATTTGAAATGTGGTTCTCGCAAAGTGTTAAACAAGGCAGTATGTTGGTGTGGCAGTTAGCTTTTTTCAGCTTTGTGTGGACAATATGGATTCATAGAAATGAGCGAGTTTTCAACAACAAAATGGTGACGACGGAGCATGTATATGAAATGGCAGTTCTAAGGACGGGCCATTGGGCAAAAAGTATTTGGTAGAAAGCGATACCTTCCTTACTAGATTTTGTTCGTATGCCCCAAGAAATTGTTGTACGGCCAGAGCAGCATAGCCGGCAGAATCGGAGTAGATGGGTGGCCCCTTTGTCGGGTTACCTAAAATTCAATGTCGACGCATCCGTGAAAAGAAGTTTTGGCCAAGCTGGTATAGGAGGAATATTGCGAGATGAGTTGGGCTTGAGCCGCGGATGTTTCTCGAAAGCCGTTGGAGAAACAAATCCAACATTGGCAGAAGTGCTGGGTATTCACGAAGCATGTTTGTTCTTCCTTAAATCGGAGTGGTTCAATTCTCACAAATTAATCATTGAATCTGACAGTTCGTTAGCAGTAAACTGGATTCTTAAACCATGCACAACTCCTGTGATGTTTAGTACTATTATAAAGGAGTGCAATCGAATCATAAGTGCGAATGGGTGGAAAATCCAATTTGAATACAGGGAAGCAAATAGTGAAGCGCACGCGTTGGCGAAACAAGGCTTAAATGGCCAAACGAAGGGATGACTTATCGTGGCACCAGGTTTTGATCGATACACTGCAATGACTTTGTTTTACTGCAGGACTTCTGATAGATGAGGCTAGATTGTTATGGTTTCTAGTCGGGCAAGCAAAGGAGAGGTCAACTTAGAAGTGGTCAGTGCCATTGTCCTATTATTTTCGGGCAATATGGGGGGTAAAGAGGAAGTTTTCAAATATGAAGATGTCGAGGGAGATGGAAATCTTATTTGTGCAATTGAAGATGCTTGGTAGAGGGTTTGTAAGATGAGTTTTAATTTACTGTGTTAGAAAATTGAAAAGTTTGACTCAGTGCTCTGGTTAGGTCGTGTTGTATCAAAAGACTGTCTATCGGATTCCTTCTATAGTGTGTATGTTTCTTAGCTCTAACATCGTGCACTCTTTTTCCTCCATAGATGATAGGGAGGTTTTTTAATGAGGCCGATATTAGTGCTCATTATCAATAAAATCACATTTTCAAAAAAAAAAATCAAATATGTGTATATGTCCAATATAAATAAGAGAAAACTATATATTTAGTACCTTAACTATGATCGTGTTACTGTTTTGGTACCTCAACTATCATTTTTGGCAAAATGATACCTAACGTTACGTTTTTGTTCTATTTTGAAACTTCTGCCGTTTAAAATTAACGGAAATGGTGACGGAGCTTGGGTTAATAACATTTTTAGTCTAAAATTCTATTAATTTAAACATTATTTTAATTTTTGGATTAAAATTGTAAATTTCTTATTTTTTTTCTTTCGGTTGAACGCTTTTTTGGTTTTAGAGTTTAAAAAACATGTTGGGGACAATAAAAATTTTAGGATTTACGGATCAATGAGGGGTTATGTGGGGTCCATTGGATGACCCCAAACTCCAAGATCGGGATACCGACGAGAATACGAGGGGTGAGAAAGAGACGAGACAAAATTCAATCAAAATTAAGATGATGTTTCACCCCAAAATTAAGATGATGTTTTAAATTGATGGATTTTGGACTAAATTGATAATATACAAGTGTTTTGGACTAAAATTGTGATTATACCAAGCCACGTCATCATCTCTGTTAGTTTTTAACGGTCGGGTACCAAAATAGAAAAAGAAACGTAATGTTAGGTACCATTTTGCTAAAAATAATAGTTGGAGATATTAAAACAGCAACGCGAGCATAGTTGAGGTATTAAATATGTAATTTTCCCTATAAATAAATATGATATTTTTTATTAAGCAGTGAGATAATTACATTCTCAAGGTAAATCTGAGCATTCAAACTTACATAAGATAACATTACAATAAACATCCTTAATTATACAACCAATTAATAGATCTCAATAAATACGATATTTTAATTACACTATCGTATATCTAAAATTTACATCTCAAATTTTAATTTCAAATTTTGGTCACGCTACTCATTTAAAGAGGCATGTAACCCAAACAATCATAAGTGGCCATATGCTTCTTTGGGCCACCCTCATTATACCATTCTCCCCAACCTTCAGTTGGTGTACTTGTTCAAACAATTGTTGGTTCAAGCATGAGGATTAGATTTCTACATATTCTTTCTATTTAATTGAATTTTAGTTTTAAATAGTTTAAATATTAGTTAAATTATTTTTTTTATTTTTAAATTTAAACATTTTTTAAGTTCTTGAGTAATATGTCCATTTCTATGGTGGTGTTATAAATATTAAAAATGACGTTTCAAGTTTAAGGTTAGTTTCTTTTTGAAAAAAATTGTGAAAAAAGTGTTTTCAATTGTTTAGTTCAAGATTTGTGCATTTAGTATTCATGTAGAAAAATAATTTTGAATTGTGCACATTTATTTTTTTAGTATTCTAATTCAATTAGAAAATAATATCTTAGTATTCTAATTCAATTAGAAAATAATATCTTAGTCCATTTTTAAATTTGAAGAAACTCACCACACTCTCAAACTACGTTGTTTGAACTTGGGTCGTATTACACACATTCAATTTTTTGTGACAAATTCTAAATTTAATTTTAATACTACTTAGAGATGGGGAAGGGGCTTTAAGTGAAGGAAGGGAAGTGCTCTTAGTTAGTATAAAACTCATAACCTAAAGAAACATGAGAAAACAAATATGAGAAGCTTGACTAATTAGTTTTAGCCAAATTCATAAAAGAGGGATTCGATCCGGCTGATGTTGGTTTGGCCACTGACATGTACTAAAGTTTTAGCCAATGAAAGCATGAAACCTAATATAAATTTAACCCCACCACTTGCTAATTAGTGCTCTACACCTTGCTATTACTATTAGTGGAAACCAATCTTTGCTAGTTGCCCCCAAATTTTGTGGGGTTTTACCAATCATAATAAATCATCAAATATAAGAACTAATACAATGCTAACAAAGCATTCCACTTTGCCTTTTGGGAGATAATATGTGTATTTATATGTGTATAAGGGCAAAGATATGTTGTTAGTGAGGTATTGGTCCCCCAAATATATCATTTTTAATTGATTTGGACAAAGAGGCTTATGAATCTGGATTGTCATTCATATTTGAGCATAAGAATAACTTCATTCATGCATATGCATTTTCACTTCCGAATGACCATTGATGGTGTAAGTGTATCATCAATTTCAGATAATGGTACTCGAATTATAATCGATTATTACAAAGCATATATAGATAGACTGACAATAGAAATGTATCTGAACCTAGACTAGAATAATTCTAAACAAGCCTTACACATAATATTTAAGACCAAATTTACCTACATATCGAATGTGATAAAATCTTAGTATTTCTCCCAATAAAATTAGTGTCAATCTTTTATCAAGGTTTGATATTATATTTTACACAAACCATAAGTGATCCAAGCCTTCCTCATGCATTTGATATTATATTTGCTTCTTTGGACCACCCCATTGGACCATGAACGCTCTTCCCTCAAAAAAGATAATTATTTCTTAATAATGTTCCCTAATAAATATTTTTGATTTCGTCCCCGCTTAAATCTAATTAAAGAAATTTTATTTTCGTTTTCTTTAAATATAAAAAAGACCGTTACGTGAAATAATGTAAAATGTTTAAATGTTAAAGATTCAAACTTCAAAGATCTACTGATTGACTTAGTGGCTAAGAATGCTCATATTGCCCCATCTTGTATGACTTCAAATCCCGATACAGGAATATAATACTTCTATTAATAAAAAAAATTCAAACTTCAGATTTATCAATATTTTCTTTTAAGATAATTATACGAATCATCTGCATTAAAAAAACTTAAATTAAGGATTTGACTTTATCCCATCATGATGTTGGTTTGGCCACCAATAGGATTTCAATGTTTTGACCAATGGAATCATTCAAATAAGGGACTTGATTGTTTATAATTGTTATCTTAGAAGGTGAAATTTGGGGGTCTAGTTAAACAATTTGTTTTGAGTTATAATATAGAAAGAAAGATCTATCTACTAAATTTAGACTACCACCACCACTTGCTCCTCTTGTCATTGGTGGTAAGTTGGACAACTTGTGTTGTACACTTTGCTATTAGTGGAAACAAATCCTTGGCTTATGCACCCAAATTTTGTTGGAATTAATGGTTTCTTCCCGCGATGGGTATGGATCGAGTCGAGTTTTGACCAACTCGAAAATATAAACCTAACCCAACACGCTGTGCTTTTTCACTCAACCCAAATTTTAAGAATAAAATCCGCCTCCGACCCGAAATAAATAAAATATATATTTTTTATTTTTATTAAAAATAAAGGGGATGACAATAAAAAAAAATATAAAGAGGGGTTTTATAGTAATTATCAATATTCTCTTTTTTATTTAATAAAATTAAGGATGTAATTGAAAAAAGTATAAAGAGATGAGCATTATAGCTATTACCCCTAAATATATAGAAAATTCTAAAAATATCATGGTGGGTTAATCAAATTTTTTTCACCCTAAATTCGATCTAAAATTTATTGTTTTCCTACTCGGCTCGGTTCGACCCAACCCGACCTAATTTCTTTTTTTATAAACCCCCAACCTATAGGGTCAGATCGGGTCATAGCCCGTCGGGTCCGGGTCCAATGACCATCTCTAGCTTCTTCATTTTCATGGGATTTTACCAATCATAAACCATCAAATACTAGGCTAATATTTTGATGGTTTGATCGATAATATTATTATTGTAATAATTTAGAGGTTGCGTGTTCGATTTTTTTAAACACACAATATCTTCTGATTTAATTAGATTAAGGTTCAAAAAATTATGTGCAGTTCAAAAAATATAACGATTTTTTTTCCGAATAAATATTAAAATTACATATTAAACTCTACAAAGCTAACAAAGCATTCCACTTGATATATAATAATCTTTAATTGGTGAACCTAACAAGTATTCCAATAGAAAAGCGGATGATTTTCATCCTAAGAGATACGGGTTCAATCTTAATGCGTGCAAAGTGTGTTTTATATTGTTATAGGGTTAAAAATATCTACGAACAACTATTATTTTGTAACCATTTTTTTTAGATTATTAAAAAAAGCTTTTGCCAAAGATTCGTTCTAGGTTTTACTCTTATTTTATTCAAATTTTTCATTTTTGCTAAAATATTTATATTTTACACTTTTATTTTTGACATATATTTAGATAAAAATATAATTTTATAATCCTGTAAATATATTTAAAAAATATTATATTTGAAATAATATTCATATTCAACACTTATAGAAATTCGAATATATATAGTTATATCTTGTTTGTCTATTATTTTGTTCCAAATTCATCCTCTCTAATTGGTTCTTTTGCTAATCGCTATTCAAGATTATATTATTGGATTTTGTCAAAAAAATTTTTTAATATACTGTTGTGATAAAAAGGTAGGCATTTGTTCAACTTTTTTAAATTTTTTTTATGAAGGCACATACAACATGTTAACACTGGTGCTCGAACCCGAGTCACCAAGATGATGAACATCATCCTTTGCCACTAGGACACAAAGGGTTGAGCGGCTTTTGTCAAAGTTTTACTTTAGGTTCTTGCTGTATATGTTACTCGGATTTGTCATTTTTATTAAAATATTTGTCTTACTTCGGTTTAATATATACTTTTAATACGTGTTAAAGGGTCAAATTTACTTCTACAGTAAAATCTAAATCAGCAATGTTGCCCTTAATTTTTTTTAATAATTTTACCCTCAAAGTCATTCAATTGTAGTAATTTTGGCCTTTGACCGGCGTTGACCGTTAAAGTGCTAACGTGGCGGTCCACTATGCTGACATTGCAGTACACGTGTAATAATGATGTAGCAGAGGGGTTGAATTGCTTTTTTTAACTGACTTCAATGGTATAATTGATTTTTTTTTGCCGAGTTCATGGGAATAATTAATTTAGGGTAAACTACATAAATGGTCACCGAACTTTAGGGTAGATTCATTTTAGTCATCATGCTTTTAAAATATTCGATAAGGTCACCCAACTTTTAGTTCGATTTCGATAAAGTCCCTCATGTTACCTTCCGTTAGAAGTTGGCTTTAGTTTTCGTTTTCCTTAATAAAAATGGGTAAACTACACAAATCATCACTCAAATTTCTTCTCACATCTACTTTGGTCACTAGAGTTTAACAATTTTTAATTTAATAACTTAACTTTCAAATTGTTCATATTTTGGCCACTCTCAATTGTCATTGTTATACAAATAAAAAATTTCAATTAATCATTAAAAAAATCCGGGTAATGATTTTTTTACTTTGCTTTTTAAATTTACCATATTACCATATTTGGTATTTTAATAAGCAAAATAAAAAATTATTACTCGAATTAAAATTTTCAAATAATCGGTCAATCAATTACCCAATTTAATTGGTGCAATATAAGATGGAGAACTGAATAATTTAAATGTATCAATTAACCAAAATAATTTTTTAAGGATTAATCGAACCCGACTTTAGTACAAAATTTTAAAATAAATTATTTCAATTTAGTTACGATTCATAGTTTTAAGCAAAATTGATTAACCGACCTGATCTATTATATACAATATTTCTAAATTATATACAATAATGAAAGGATGATTTTATTGGAAATGTGTTCAAGGAATATTAATTGACTTAGCATAACCAGAAACAATCCAAGACATTTTCAATAATTTTTATAAATATTTTGATTTTTTGATTTTTTGATTTTTTTATATTTATAAATTTTTATATTTTTAATTTTATGTTCTTACTTAATTTTTAAAATTCATTAGAGTGTTTTTATTTTTAATATTTTATAAATATTTATATATTATTTATTTTTAAAATTTTAATAATTTCTTATTTTAAGCTTAAATATTAAATATATTATCGAACTTTCAATTAAAATCAATTATGCCCCTAAATTTAGCAAAAAAATCAATTATACCCTCGAAGTCGGTTAAAAAAAAGCAATTCAGCCCATCTGGCATGTCATCATTACATGTGTACCAACACATCACCATCGTGGACCGCCACATCAGCACTTTAACGGTCAATGTCGATCAAAGGACAAAATTGTTGCAATTGAATGACTTTGAAGGCAATGTTACAAGAAAAAAATTAGGGGCAACATTATTAATTTGTGTTTACTATAAGGGCAAATTTTACCCTTTAGCCTTTAATACAAATATAAACGTATGATTAAAGGGAATAGAAAATATTTATATTAAATATATATTCGTATATGATATTAAATTAAATTCGGATATTTGCTCGACATATG
Source organism: Hibiscus tridactylites (assembly GCA_958450335.1). Taxonomy (NCBI): domain Eukaryota; kingdom Viridiplantae; phylum Streptophyta; class Magnoliopsida; order Malvales; family Malvaceae; genus Hibiscus; species Hibiscus tridactylites. Next base: position 49,390,437 of record OY288271.1, read on the forward strand.
TTTTTTGTGCTTTTTTTTTTCACCAATAGATACAAAGTTGTTCAAGAAATGTTGGAGTTAGTGGTTGTTCTTAATTTGTAACTAACCATTTGCAAAAACCAGCATATTTTGATTTTCTTAATAATAAAAATACCTTATTAGATTCTGTAAGTGTTATGCCCGTTTAATAGTGTCCTTGAATTAATTATTCTCGAATTGAGTTTAAAGATTTACTTTTAATTTCCACAATTAGTCTATAGAACAATTACCCTTTTATATTTTCTTATTTAAAATATTTCTTATTCCTTTGAAATTATCGTCACCGAAAGTTCTAATAATTGGTTTTGTGTTCTAAAGTATTTGTGGGGTAAATAGCGGTTTGGGGAAAAACTAGAGGTTTGAGGTATAATTAGAGGTTTGACTAGTCAAATCCGCTAATATTGATGTTTGGTAAATAACGGATTGAAAGAGCGGATTGGGGTGAAAAAGCTAATTTTGAAAAAGCTCCTAATATGAGCTTTTTGAGATTAGAGATTTGATATTAGAGTTGTAATGACTCTTTTACCCTTAACAATTACCAAAAATCTCCAAATAACCTAAATTAAATAATAATATTTTTAATATAAACATATTAAATATTGGACTTATTTGTTGTTACTACTAATTTATATGGTGACATTTGTAAGTTAATTCTATTTTTTTTATTATCACGTATTTATATGTGCATATAAAAAATTTAATAATTATATAAATAATAAATTAATATATAAATCTTTCAAATATGTTTAGGAAATTTATATTAAAAAAATAATTTTTACAAATTTAGTTAATATTATTTAGATACAAAATATTAATAACTGATAAATTATTCAAACAAGTATTAAATATAATCATGTCCTTATATGTCATTTTACTTGTTTAAATAATCAAACAGCTATCAGCTATCAATTAATTTTACCAAACACTTTTATACAATAAGCTAATACAATCCGCTAGTCAAATCAGCTAATACAATCAGCTATCAGCTAATGTAATCCGTTATCAGCTATCAGCTATCCGCTAATTGCCAAACAAGGTCAATATCTAATTCATCTGAAATTTAAACTAAATTATCATTGGACAAAAAAATTTGGAAAGGCCCGTTCTGTCCTTGATTTCGATTTCGAGATTTTCACTATAGATTCTTAAAAGGGTGAAAAATTATTAGGATAATGAGTATATGGGATTTTCTCATAGATTTAAATATGTTCTGAATTATTGTAACTTTAATTATAATATCTTAATCCATACATTATGAGGAAAAAAAACTCACAGAAAAAGCATAACTTGACTATTAAAAAAAGCATAACTTAATATATATAGATAGATATTTAAATCTCCATTATCTACATCTATTAATTTTAAAAAATAATGTCAACAATCTCTACAGTATGTGGTTAAAAGCTCTCATTTGATACACTCATCTCCTCCCTAAGTTATAAATTCAATACTCATTAGGATCTAATTTCCATTTCCCTCCAAAATCCTAACTGCTTGCTTGTTTTGTTCTCTTTCTAATCGTTTACTTTTCATTTTTTCTTTGCTTAATTAGCGACGACACTAGTTTTAGTACTGTTCGTCAACCATAGGTAATTCATATTTTCTTTCTTTTTTATATATTTGAATTTATTGTTTTGTTTTATTTTCTTCTCATATCTTATTGTTTTTCCTTCTACCTCTATAGCATGTTTTATCTGCTTTTATGACACATCTCTGTCTTATGGCACGTTTTATGACTACTTTTGAAGGTATTTAGTGTTTGTTCAGTGACTCTCACGGCTTTGTTTTTTATTCGTATTTGTTGATTATCTTGGATAATTTGATATCTCTTGTTGTTTTTGGGATGATTTAAAACCTTTTATATATTATGTTCTTGTTTTACTTTTATTTATAAATAAAACTTTCTAGTTGACATGTTAGAAAAAAATTTAGAAAAAATTCTGAATCCAACTAGCTTCATTTATGATACGGTCAAACTGTCGAATTTCATCTATAGAAATTTCTTTTCTCTCCTTATCCAAATTGATCATTTCCTTAACACAAACACATTGTTCATTTGCTTATAGTACATTGTCTTGATGTAGTTGTTTGATTGTATTTATAGTTGAAAGTTTCTTATGTGGTTTATATATGAAGTGGTGTTGTACCAGGTGTGAGATTCAATTTTATTAGGCGATTTGTTACACATTATATTTCTATCGCCATCATGCATTCTTTTTCCCTTCTCATTATGATGATTAAGTTACATAAGTATTTATAGTTATTTTATACAAGCACTAATTAATCACTAACCATCTAACAGAATACAAACAATGTAACTAACAACAACATATCATATAACTAAATACAATTGTTACTCTTAACACTCCCCCTCAAGTTGGTGGTTTGAAAATATCTACAACCCCCAACTTACGTAACAAATAGTCATGTTGTTGTATCCCAGAGCCTTTGTTAACATATCTGCAGGTTGCTCTGTGTAAGAAATATACTCTGCACGAATCAACCTTTTTTTAATCTTTTCACGCACAAAGTGACAATCCACTTCGATATATTTTGTCCTTTCATGGAATACAAGATTGTTAGCAATTTGAAATGTTGCTTTACTATCACAAAAAAGATCAACGGGCTCTTTACTATTTATTCCTAGTTCTTGTAGTAATCCAGTCAACTACACTATCTCTGTTGTCACCATGGCCTTGCTTCTGTACTCTGCCTTCGCTGATGGTCGAGCAATTGTATTTTTCTTTTGGGTAAATTATACCGTTGATCACCATACTTTGGTTAACATATTAAAATGACCACATTAAAAAATCGACTCAATTGACCACCCAAACTATTGAAATTGGATCAATGTGACCACCAGCCGTTAATGGGCTAACGGAAGGTGACGTGGCAGTTAAAAAATTAAAGGTATAATCACACATTTGGTCCTTATTATTTACACATTCTTTCAATTTAGTCCTAATTTTAAACTAATAAAATAAATTAATTAGGTGGTGACACGTGTCAACACCTTATTGGAGGAATTTGACACATATAAAGACTTATTGGTAGACTCATCTATTTGACACATATAAGACCTGACATCATGTATGTGTTGCAAAGTTTGAGTCAATTCATGCAACATCCAAAAAGATCTCACCTTGAGGCAGCTTTGAGAGTGGTGAGATATATAAAAAATGATCCAGGTCAAGGATTATTGTTCAAGGCTTCAAAGGAATGACAGATTACAGCTTTTTGCGATTTAGATTAAGCCTCTTGTCCTATATCAAGAAAATCAGTTACTGTAACACCCGGGTCTAGGGGTCGGGTGAAAATAATATTTTAATATTATTTGGGTTCGATTTTATAATTAAAATAATCTTTTAAGTTTCGGGTTTCAAGAACAAATAATTGTTGATGGGCTAAATTGAAATGAAACTTAAATTTCAAGGATTTTACAAAATAGATGAAATGGCCATTCATTAATGGCATTTCTGTAATTTTGAGGACATCTTTTAAAACCCCATTTTATTAAAAGAAAAGCATTGTCTTCTTCCTCCACTCTCCAACATTTTGAACGACAAAAGAGCTCTCTCTCTACCCAATCACTATTCCATCACATAGCTCCTCCATTTCTACCCGTTTTTGAAAGGTAATACCATTTTTGACTTCTCCTCAACTCCCTCTCTTCAAAAGTACAATTAGTTTTCATTTTCCTCAAAGTTTTGAAATTAGAGTTTTTGGAGATTTTGATTAAAAATGGTAACTTTATTTTGCTAAACCTAATATTTTGATTCAATGTTGTTAGTTATGAAGTCTAGGAGTTAAATGGTACCACATATATGAATTTTTCTTGGTTTTGAACAAATTCCCGAAATTGGGTTTAAAGGGGGGTTTTTTGAAGGGTTTTGGGTGAGTTTTGGGGGTTGATTTAGGTTGGAATTGGTGGGCTAATGTTAGTACTATGGTTGTGGGTCGATTTGGGATCATTTATGGGTATGAAAGGTGTTGGGAACACGAGTTTTGGATGAGGTTATGGGGCTGCCTGAGTTTGGTTAAATGTAGGGTTGTTCATGGCTTGAAATATGGTGAATTGTGTTTGAATTGTGTTTCGGGTTAGTACTTTGATGTTTGGGCTGATTTGAAGTTGTTTGAATTGTATTGTGGTTGTTTAGAAGCGAGAACTTGTGCCGGGGAAGCATCGGGAGGAAATCCGGAAGCTTGAGGGTGGTTGCTTGCTTGGTAATTGAGCTTGAAAGTTTAGGTGAGTGGTTAATGTTTTAAAGTGGTTTTAAATGTTTGGTTCGAACATATGAACTAGGTCGGGCTTGGTAGACCCACCTAGAGTTAGGATTAGGGTGGTAGCCTAATCCTAAACTTAAACTAGAGCCATTGGTTGAACTTGTAATGGATGTTTATGCCTCGTATGACTTGTGATATGATTGCTTATGTATAATGTGTTATACATGTGAGATGAGGCTTGATTTGTGATGCATTATGGCATGTATGTGAATGGTTCATGATTGTGATCATGGTGAGTACGTGCTAAGCACGGAATTGGTTGAAATGAATAATGTGGATTGAGTTAAATGTTGGCACTAGTATGCTTTAGTACAAATGATCGATCATTAGGATGTTAGTGTGCACACATGAGTCTAAATTCACGCATGGCCTTGGTGGCGTTGAGTCACCAAGGAGGAGTACGGGTTCGCCCAAAAGTTGTATTTATATTAGTCGATGATGAGTGGAATCCCATCGATGGGGCGTGAGGATGAGTGGAATCCCCTCCGTGAGACCGGTGATGAGTGTAATCCCACCGTGAGGTAAAGTGGTTGTTGGATGTGAGTTCCAACGGGTTTATCCGTGTATTCGGGTCATAGCTAGGTGCCAATATTGATTGATATGTGTATCAATGTGTTGTAGAATGTGATTTCTACTTGGATGTTTATATGTATTTACATATGTTGTGAAATAGAGCTTGTTGAGCATGGCATATAATTGAATATTGTTCATGCATCTTTAACATTTGGCTCTTGAGGATCTTTGGTAATTATGCATTTACCTTGGTTGAGATCGTGCTTGGACCCTGCATTGTCGAGGTTTAATTTTAAAGAGCTTACCCTTACTAAGCTTTATTGCTTACGCTCTCTCTTTGTTCGACAATGCAGATCCTTAGTTTGTGGGTTGCTAAGTGCAAGAAGAGGGCCTCCAAGTGTGCATCGTGGTGCTTGTTTAGCTACCAAGTATGAACATTTTAATTATGATGTAATGGTCAAGCAATGGGACATGTAACCATGTTATGATGCTTTTGGATTATGTTGTTGTTGTTGTTGCTAGGAGCATGCTAGACTCCTTTTATATGCTTTTTTGGTTGGGATTTAAATTCCAGATTGCTTGTAAACCATATTGGCCTTTACCTATCTTATTTTGCCTAAGTGTTGGCCATGTTGAAGCTTAATACCTTTAATGCTATGTATGGATGTGTGGCTTTGTGATGTTGTTGCCTTTAGTGTTTAGCTTGTTGTATTAATGTTTTAAGCATGCTCGTTATGTTGGTTTGCCTTAGGATTGATGTTAGTGTGGTGTTTGAAGTTTTAGAGGGGTTTAGGGACATCCTTGTACCATAAACCAGCTAAAACCAGTCTGCAGACAGAGGGCGTTTCGAAACGGTCAACCCTGTTTCGATACGGTCCCTTGGTTTTTGGCCGAGTGTTTTGAAACGCGTAGAGGCCGTTTCGATACATTTTTGCTACTGGAATTCTGAGAAAATGACGAGATGAAAGTGTTCCAAAACGGGCCTAAGGGTTTCGAAACAGTCAAAATCTCGTTGACCACGAGAAGTTGACCGTTGGGGGTGTTTCGAAACGGTTGACCTCCGTTCCGATACGGCCCCTTCGTGTGGGCTTGGAACCGTTGACCAGGTCAAGGCATTTCGATACACCTTGAGGGTGTTTCGAAACGGCCTGCTTAATCATTTAAAAATGGACTATTTTGCATAGATTGTTCGAGTTATTGTTTTATGATTGCTTGTCTTTCCACTGTTATGATCACATAGGATTCGAATGAGCCTTTAGAAAAGATTAAATTAAAAAGAAATTTTCTTGGTCGTTAACCGAGGAGAAACCTTAACGGGTTTCGCTTCGGTTTTCCCCGTGTGGCTCACTCGGACCGGTCAAGCATCCGGACCGGGACGAGGAGGTTACACTTGTTGGTATCAGAGCCTAAGGTTACCGAGACCTTGGGCAGGTAAGTGAGGTAAGTTCAAGTTTTGTATTGATATGCACGATGTTTGCTTGCTTTGTAAGTATGATTGCTTGTGTGACAAGTATGCTGATTGTTTTGTTTAAAATCATGTTGTTTGGGAGTCCCATTGCTACTATTACATCGGAAAAGAATTTTTAAGTAAGGGAAACGTACTTGAGCACTTGGAAGCCTTGCCTTGCTAACCCAATCTTGTATATTTTGTTTGTTGTGGTTGTAGTTATCGTTTTTGAGCGATGTCTAGGCTGAGGGGTTGGCCGAGGGTGGTTCGTCGGGAACCACGTGTTGCGGATCCTGTTGAGCCAGTGATTGGAGTGGAGGCTCATATAGAAGGGCCGGTGGCCGCGGGAGTTGGAGCTCCTCCACCACCTCCACCACCACCATCTGGAGTTGGAGGCGAGGATAGAGCTGAGGCAGAGGGACCTCAAGGTGGCCAAAGTGGCCAAGGTCCGGTCGGAATCGATATGACCCCGCTAGTGCAAGCTATAGCGGGAGCATTTCAGGCCGCAGTTGCGGGAGCTCAGGCTGCAGCTCAGCCTAGGTGTGACAATGCTAGTCTACCTTTGGAGAGGCTCCGTAGCTTGGGGGCCGAAGAGTTCAGAGGGTCTACTCCGGAGAGGTCAGAGTTATGGTTGGAGAAGACAGTTCGTATCTTGGCTCAGATGGGTTGTGTGGGCGCACGTAGATTGGGCTGTGTGATCTCCTTACTTCAGGGTGATGCCTACACCTGGTGGGTCACCATTACTACTGGAGTTCCAGAGGCAGAGATTGATTGGGATTTCTTTGAGTCTGCTTTCAGAAAGAGGTACTTGGGACCGAGGTATCTAGATGAGAAGAAGCGGGAGTTTATGGCTCTTGTTCAGGGAGATGCTACTGTGACTGACTACGAGACCCGCTTTGTTCGTCTGAGTCAGTATGCTTCAGAGTTGGTGCCTACTGAGAGGCCCCGATGTGATCGTTTCAGATATGGGCTTCACGAGGAAGTTAAGAGGTATACCTTAGTTTCTGATTATTCTGACTTTGATGTCTTGGTTGCTAGAGCCAAGGACATTGAGCATAGCTTGGGGCTGACCAAGCGTTCTGGTGGATCTAGTTCTGGTAAGGGGCACAACAACTTTGATAGTAGAGATGCCAAGAGGCATAGAGGGGGCGGACATCAATTTGACCATAGACGTGGCGATGGCCATCATGGTAGAGGCCATGAGGGCCATAGAGGTGGAGGGCGTTTGCCCTAGTGCACACGTTGTGGGAGACATCACACTGGTGAGTGTTGGGGTAACTTCCATGCTTGTTGGAACTGTGGTTCGAGGGACCACTTTAGGAGAGATTGTCAGCATTAGGCGGCACAGGCACCGAACATTGCTCAGGCTCCTACGAGAGCGAATGATTTTCAGAGAGGCCGTGGGCGCGGTCGTGGCTACTTCCAGCCTAGGGCTGATGCACCTAGGGTAGATGCTCAGAGGAACCTTGCTCATGTTGTGGCAGTGCAGCCAGAGGCAGGAGGACCAGCGAGAGTTTATGCTCAGAGAGAGGCCGAGAACGACACTGATGTGATAGCAGGTAATTTTGAGTTACAGTCTATGTCTTTGCTTTCTTTGGTTGATTCGGGTTCTACACATTCCTACATTTTGAGTGAGCATGCACAGAAGTTAGATATACCTGTTGAGATCTTAGATGTAGGTATGCATGTGACTAATTCTTTTGGTGAGACGGTTGTGGTTAGACGTATGTATAGGAGATGTCCACTGAAGATTCAGGGTCATGTGTTCTCTGTTGATACGATGAAACTTCCTTTTTATGGTTTTGATATTATTCTGGGTATGGACTGGTTGGTTGAGCACCGGGCTAGTGTGGATTTTGAGACGAAGAGGATTTCCTTGAAACTTTCTGATGACTACGAGGTAGTAGTAGTAGGCGAGAACATTAAGTTCTTGTCTAATGTTGTGTCAGCTTTAAAGGCTCATAGGTTGATGGATTCTGGATGTGGGGCTTACTTAGCTTATGTTATGAATCCGAATGTGAGTGAAGCTAGACCGAAAGATATTAGAACAGTGTGTGACTTTCCGGATGTGTTTCCTGAAGAGTTGCCGAGTTTACCTCCTGACAGGGATGTTGAGTTTGTGATTGAGACTGTTTCAGGGTCTAATCCAGTTTCGATAGCTCCGTATCGTATGGCTTCTAAAGAGTTGAAAGAATTGAAGAGTTAATTGCAAGAATTATTAGACCGTGGTTTGATTAGGCCTAGTAGTTCTCCTTGGGGTGCTCCTGTGTTGTTTGTGAAAAAAGAAAGATGGTAGTATGCGCATGTGTATTGACTATAGACAGTTGAATCAGTTGACTGTGAAGAACAAGTATCCGTTGCCCCGCATAGATGATTTGTTTGATCAGTTGAGAGGTGCTTCAGTGTTCTCGAAGATAGACTTGAGGTCAGGGTACTATCAGTTGAAGGTGAAAGAGTGTGATGTTCCGAAGACAGCTTTTAGGACTAGATATGGTCGCTACGAGTTCCTTGTGATGCTGTTTGGGCTCACGAATGCACCTGCAACATTCATGGATATGATGAACAGAATTTTTAGAGACTATCTGGACCGTTTTGTAGTTGTTTTTATTGATGATATACTTGTGTACTCGAAGACAGAAGAGGAGCATGATGAAAACTTGAGATTTGTTTTACAGAGATTGTTGAGCAATCAGTTGTATGCGAAGCTCAGTAAATGTGAGTTCTGGATTCGAGAGGTTTTATTTCTTGGCCATGTTGTTTCGGCTGAAGGTATCCGTGTTGATCCATCGAAGATCGAGGCTATTGTTGAGTGGAAACAACCTAAGTTTGTGACCGAGATTAGGAGTTTCCTAGGATTAGCCGGTTACTATAGGAGATTTGTTGATGGTTTTTCTAGAGTAGCTACTCCTTTGACTAAATTGTTGCAAAAAGGAGTTAAGTTTGAATGGTCAGATGCAAGACAGAAGGCCTTTGAGAAATTGAAAGAAGCTTTGACAAATGCTCCAGTGTTAGTACAACCTGTTTCAGGTAAATAATTTGTGATCTATAGTGATGCTTCCTACGTAGGTTTAGGATGTGTTTTGATGCAAGAAAGAAGGGTTCTTGCTTATGCTTCTAGACAGTTGAAGATTCATGAGAAGAACTATCCTACTCACGATATAGAGTTAGCCGCAGTTGTTTTTGCATTGAAGATTTGGCGTCATTACTTATATGGTGAGAAGTGTATAGTTTACACCGATCACAAGAGCTTGAAGTATTTGATGACACAGAAAGAGTTGAACTTGAGACAGAGAAGATGGCTTGAGTTACTAAAAGATTATGATTTGACCATTGAGTACCATCCGTGTAAGGCAAATGTAGTAGCCGATGCTTTGAGTAGAAAAGTGGTAGTTGAGTTGAGAGCTATGTTTTCTAGATTGAGTGTATCTGATGATGGTGGTTTGATCACCGAGTTGCAAGTGAAGCCTTCTTTGATTCAGTTGATTAGAGAGAAGCAGTTGCAAGATGTGACTTTAGTTCCTCATGTTCAGGACATAGCCGAAGGAAGACCGACCGAGTATAGTTTCAGTGGTGAGATCTTGTTGTGCTTTAGAGATAGAGTTGTTGTACCAGAAGATGTTGAGTTGAGACGATAGATTCTGAGTGAAGCACATTCGAGTCCCTTTTCTATGCATCCGGGTAGTACCAAGATGTATCGTGACTTGAAGAATGATTACTTCTGGGTTGGTTTGAAGAAAGATGTAGCCGAGTATGTGAGCCGTTGTATGGTTTGTCAGAGAGTGAAGGCAAAACATCAGGTCCCTTCAGGTTTGTTACAGCCTTTGAAGATTCCGGAATGGAAATGGGAGAGGATCACCATGGATTTTGTGTCGGGGTTTCCTTTGTCTCCTTCGAAGAAGAATTCCGTGTGGGTGATTGTTGATAGGTTCACTAAGTGTGCTCACTTCTTAGCAGTGAACACTACAAATTCCTTAGACAAGTTGGCAAACTTGTACATCCGTGAGATTGTGAGACTTCATGGAGTTCCGAAGTCTATTGTTTTAGATAGAGATCCTAGATTTACTTCGAGATTCTAGGGTTGCTTGCATAGTGCTCTAGGTAGCCGTTTGCATTTCAGTACGTCTTATCATCCATGGTCCGATGGCCAGTTAGAGCGAGTGATACAGATTCTAGAGGATATGCTTCGTTGTTGTGTAATTGACTTCCAGGGTTCTTGGGAGAAGCACCTACCTTTAGTTGAGTTTGCTTACAACAACAGTTATCAGTCTAGTATTCAGATGGCTCCTTATGAGGCTTTGTATGGTAGATGATTTAGGACTCCGATTTGTTGGGCTGAAACATGTCAGAGATTGTTACCTATGCCGAATTTGCTTAAGGGGACTACCGATGAGGTGAAGTTGATTTGTGACCGTTTGAAAGCAGCTTCCGATCGTCAGAAGTATTATGCGGATTTGAAGAGGAAAGAGATTGAGTACTCCGTGGGTGAGAAAGTGTTTCTGAAAGTATCTCCGTGGAAGAAGGTAATGAGATTTGGCCGGAAGGGCAAGTTGAGTCCGAGGTTCATTGGTCCGTATGAGATAGTTGAGCGGATCGGACCTGTAGCTTACCGTTTGAGGTTACCTTCTGAGTTAGAGAAGATCCATGACGTCTTTCATGTGTCGATGCTTAGGAGATATAGATCGAATCCTTCTCATGTTATGCCCGTTGAGAATATAGAGTTGAATCCGGATTTGTCTTATAATGAAGAGCCTGTTGAGATACTTGCTTCTGATAGCAAGGTGTTGCGTGGTAAGACCATAGAGTTGGTCAAGGTGTTGTGGAGACATAGAGGTGTGGAAGAGGCCAAGTGGGAGTGGAAAGCTGATATGGTTGAGCAGTTTCCGTATTTGTTTCCGTCAGGTAATTTCGGGGACGAAATTCCTTAAGTGGGGGAGATTTGTAACACTCGGGTCTTGGGGTCGGGTGAAAATAATATTTTAATATTATTTGGGTTCAGTTTTATAATTAAAATTATCTTTTAAGTTTCGGGTTCCAAGAACAAACAATTGTTGATGGGCTAAATTGAAATGAAACTTAAATTTCAAGGATTTTACAAAATAGATGAAATGGCCATTCATTAATGGCATTTCTGTAATTTTGAGGACATCTTTTAAAACCCCATTTTATTAAAAGAAAAGCATTGTCTTCTTCCTCCACTCTCCAACATTTTGAACGAAAAAAGAGCTCTCTCTCTACCCAATCACAATTCTATCACATAGCTCCTCCATTTCAACCTTTTTTTGAAAGGTAATACCATTTTTGACTTCTCCTCAACTCCCTCTCTTCAAAAGTACAATTAGTTTTCATTTTCCTCAAAGTTTTGAAATTAGAGTTTTTGGAGATTTTGATTAAAAATGGTAACTTTATGTTGCTAAACCTAATATTTTGATTCAATGTTGTTAGTTATGAAGTCTAGGAGTTAAATGGTACCACGTATATGAATTTTTCTTGGTTTTGAACAAATTCCCGAAATTGGGTTTAAAAGGGGGTTTTTGAAGGGTTTTGGGTGAGTTTTGGGGGTTGATTTAGGTTGGAATTGGTGGGCTAATGTTAGTACTATGGTTGGGGGTCGATTTGGGATCATTTGTGGTTATGAAAGGTGTTGGGAACATGAGTTTTGGATGAGGTTATGGGGCTGCCCGAGTTTGGTTTAATGTGGGGTTGTTCATGGCTTGAAATATGGTGAATTGTGTTTGAATTGTGTTCCGGGTTAGTACTTTGATGTTTGGGCTGATTTGAAGTTGTTTGAATTATATTGAGGTTGTTTAGAAGCGAGAACTTGTGCCGGGGAAGCATCGGGAGGAAATCCGGAAGCTTGAGGGTGGTTGCTTGCTTGGTAATTGAGCTTGGAAGTTTAGGTGAGTGGTTAATGTTTTAAAGTGGTTTTAAATGTTTGGTTCGAGCATATGGACTAGGTCGGGCTTGGTAGACCCACCTAGAGTTAGGATTAGGGTGGTAGCCTAATCTTAAACTTAAACTAGAGCCATTGGTTGAACTTGTAATGGATGTTTATGCCTCGTATGACTTGTGATATGATTGCTTATGTATAATGTGTTATACATGTGAGATGAGGCTTGATTTGTGATGCATTATTGAATGCATGTGAATGGTTCATGATTGTGATCATGGTGAGTACGTGCTAAGCACAGAATTGGTTGAAATGAATAATGTGGATTGAGTTAAATGTTGGCACTAGTATGCTTGAGTACAAATGATCAATCATTAGGATGTTAGTGTGCACACATGAGTCTAAATTCGCGCGTGGCCTTGGTGGCGTTGAGTCACCAAGGAGGAGTACGAGTTCGCCCGGAAATTGTATTTATATTAGTCGATGATGAGTTGAATCCCATCGATGGGGCGTGAGGATGAGTGGAATCCCCTTTGCGAGATCGGTGATGAGTGTAATCCCACCATGAGGTAAAGTGGTTGTTGGATGTGAGTTCCAACGGGTTTATCCGCGTATTCGGGTCATAGCTAGGTGCCAATATTGATTGATATGTGTATCAATGTGTTGTAGAATGTGATTTCTACTTGGATGTTTATATGTGTTTACATATGTTGTGAAATAGAGCTTGTTGAGCATGGCATATAATTAAATATTGTTCATGCATCTTTAACATTTGGCTCTTGAGGATCTTTAGTAATCATGCATTTACCTTGGTTGAGATCGTGCTTGGACCCTGCATTGTCGAGATTTGTTTTTAGAGAGCTTACCCTCACTAAGCTTTATTGCTTACGCTCTCTCTTTGTTCGACAATGCAGATCCTTAGCTCGTGGGTTGCTAAGTGCAAGAAGAGGGCCTCCAAGTGCGCTTCGTGGGGCTTGTTTAGCTACCAAGTATGAACATTTTAATTATGATGTAATGGTCAAGCAATGGGACATGTAACCGTGTTATGATGCTTTTGGATTATGTTGTTGTTGTTGTTGCTAGGAGCATGCTAGACTCCTTTTATATGCTTTGTTGGTTGGGATTTAAATGCCAGGTTGCTTGTAAACCATATTGGCTTTTACCTATCTTATTTTGCCTAAGTGTTGGCCATGTTGAAGCTTAATACCTTTAATGCTATGTATGGATGTGTGGCTTTGTGATGTTGTTGCCTTTAGTGTTTAGCTTGTTGTATTAATGTTTTAAGCATGCTCGTTATGTTGGTTTGCCTTAGGATTGATGTTAGTGTGGTGTTTGAAGTTTTAGAGAGGTTTAGGGACATCCTTGTACCATAAACCAGCTAAAACCAGTCTGCAGACAGAGGGCGTTTCGAAACAGTCGACCCTGTTTCGATACGGTCCCTTGGTTTTTGGCCGGGTGTTTCGAAACGCGTAGGGGCCGTTTCTATACATTTTTGCTACTGGAATTCCGAGTAAATGACGGGATGAAAGTGTTTTGAAACGGGCCTAAGGGTTTCGAAACGGTCAAAATCTCGTTGACCATGAGAAGTTGACCGTTGGGGGTGTTTCGGAACGGTTGATCTTCGTTCCGATACGGCCCCTTCGTGTGGGCGTGGAACCGTTGACCAGGTCAAGGCGTTTCGATACACCTTGAGGGTGTTTCAAAACGACATGCTTAATCATTTAAAAATGGACTGTTTTGCATAGGTTGTTCGAGTTATTGTTTTATGAATGCTTGTCTTTCCGCTGTTATGATCACATAGGATTCGAATGAGCCTTTAGAAAAGATTAAATTAAAAAGAAATTTTCTGGGTCGTTAACCGAGGAGGAACCTTAACGGGTTTCGCTTCGGTTTTCCCTGTGTGGCCCACTCGGACCGGTCAAGCGTCCGGACCGGGACGAGGGGGTTATAGTTACTGGTTATTGTATAAAGATAGGTGAATCGTTGGTTTCCTGGAAGTCAAAAAAGAAAAGGGTAAACTATATCGTTGACCACCATACTTTGGTTAACGTATTAAAATGACCACTTTAAAAAAATCGACTCAATTGACCACCCAAACTATTGAAATTGGATCAATGTGACCACCAGCCGTTAATGGGCTAACGGAAGGTGATGTGGCAGTTAAAAAATTAAAGGTCACACATTTGATCCTTATTATTTACACATTATTTCAATTTAGTCCTAATTTACACCTATGTCTCCCAGTCACAAGGAGTGCTGGCTTACCAGCACGCCTAATGCCATATTGTGATATAATTCTTACAATATAGTATATGTAAATGAATATCAAAAACTGAAAATCTCCATCATCATCATCATCAGCAACATTTTTCATTTCCTTCAGCTGAATCAAATCCCAGAATTTGATGGATGACTTTCTAGAGATGGAGAAGTTGGCATGTCTGTCAAATGATGTTGGTGCAGCTAATGTTGTTTCTAGCGATCCAGCTAATCCTGATCAAGAGTTTGGTTTTAGTCCATCATCAAAGCTGGGGTCTTCGAGTGCAAGATCCTCAACAACGGAGCTTCAGCAGGATGTGGAAAGTCTGCCCTTCCAAAGGCTTCAGTCAATGGTTTTTACAATTTTTGAATCTCAAACTAAGGAGAAGAATTTGGGAAAGGTCTTGGAGGATATCAAATGTGCTATTCTGGAAGTACAAGGTTCTCTGTCTCAGTACTCAGTAACCTATAGATATGAAGGAATTCAACTTGGTTATGGTCCTTCAGAAGAGAGATTGATATTCTTAGATGGAGATAATATTACAACGCAAAATTTGGCATCTGCAGTATCTCGTATTCATCAGGTTGTACTATCAGTTGGTAGAGAAGCAATGCGAGTTCGGGACCCTCGTACTGATGGCCATGGGCTAAGTAAAAAAATAGATGACTTCTCTGTCTTTGTGGATAAGTTTGTATTCGACAATAAGGGTTTGGTTGACTTCATCTTAAAACTTTCTCATGTTTTAGCTGAAGTTGATCGACAAAACCTTGGTTTCCTGGGATTTAGGGATTACGATAGAAATGCCAGTGAAAATGATTGCATAGACAAGGTTGCTTTGCTGGAGAATAAGGTTGTACAAGATAACCCAACAAAACCTGCTTGTGCTGGAGGGTGCCATCTTTTTCATTCTTGTCCTGAATCAGAAGTACTTCGAGACGAAATCTCGGATTCAAGTTTTTGATTAAGATGATGGAAAATGTTGCTAATGATGATGAGATTTTCAGTTTTTGATATTCATTTACATATACTATATTGTAAGAATTATATCATAATATGGCATTGGGCGTGCTGGTAAGTCAGCACTCCTTATGGTTGGGAGACACAAGTTTAATCCCCCCAAATTGCATTTGTGATTAATTTATTTTATTAGTTTAAAATTAGGACTAAATTGAAAGAACGTGTAAATAATAAGGACCAAATGTTTGATTATACCTTTAATTTTTTAACTGCCACATCACCTTCCGTTAGCCCATTAACGGCTGGTGGTCACATTCATCCAATTTCAATAGTTTGGGTGGTCAATTGAGTCGATTTTTTTAAGGTGGTCATTTTAATACATTAACCAAAGTATGGTGGTCAACGGTATAGTTTACCCTTTTCTTTTTTGACTTCCAGGAAATCAATGATTTACCTATCTTTATACAATAACCAGTAACTGATTTTCTTGATATAGGACAAGAGGCTCAATCTAAATCGCAAAAAGCTGTAATCTGTCATTCTTTTGAAGCCTTGAACAATAACCCTTGACTTGGATCATTTTTTATATATCTCACCACTCTCAAAGCTGCCTCAAGGAGAGATCTTTTTGGATGTTGCATGAATTGACTCAAACTTTGCTCAACATACATGATGTCAGGTCTTATATGTGTCAAATAGATGAGTCTGCCAATAAGTCTTTAATAGACTATTTTATTTTCTAACAAAGGATCAACTATATTTCCTCCTTGATGTTCATGCAATTCATCAAGTTCTAGTGAAGTAAGCTTTACATTTTGCTCAAGAGATGTTAAAGTTGGTTTTGCTCTCGTAACCAGAATCTTTAATTAATTCTATTGCATATTTCCTTTGGTTCAACAAAATCTCCTCTTTAGATCTAAGAATTTCAAGACCTAGGAAGAATTTTAACTCTCCCAATTCTTTCATTATGAAATTTTGATTCAAAATTGTCTTCAATTCCTCAATTAAGACATTGTTATTTCTTGATAAGCAAGTCATCCACATAAATCAACATTATTACCATTTGTCCACCTCGTCTCTTTGTAAATATTAAATAACCTGACTTGTTCTGTTGATATACAGTCTTCAACAAGGCCACAATTGACTTCATATTCCACTTCCTAGAAGCTTGTTTTAAGCTATAAATTGATTTTTGCAGCCTACACACTTGATTCCCCCTGGATGCAAAAACCAGGATGCATGTGCATGCACACCTCCTCAAATAAATCACCTTGAAGAGAGGCATTGTACAAATCGATTTGATAAAGTGGCCAGTCATGAGCAGCAACAAAAGCCAAAAGAGTTCGAACATAAAAAAGTTTGGCAACAGGTGAAAAAGTTTCAGAATAATCCACACACTCTTTCTGATTATAACCTTTGGCTACCAACCGTGCTTTGTATCTTTCCACAACACCAGAAGCATTATACGTAATGCGAAAAACCCATTTGCACCCAATGGGAATCTTACCATGAGGCAAAGAAACTAAGGATCATGTATGATTGTTTCCCAAAGCTTGAATTTCTTCTTTCATGGAAGCAATCCATAAATTGTTTTGAATGGCTGCAGAATAAGATTGAGGTTCAAAAAGATTAGATGTTGAAGATAAGAAAGTTTGAGTCTGACTAGGTAAAAGAGTGTAAGACAAAGAATTAGAAATGGGATAAGAACATGAAGAAAGATGAGCAATAGACTTATGGGAGACGAAATCCTTTAACCAATTAGGAGGTTTAGATATTCTAGTGGACTTGCAAAGAGCATGTTGAACTTGTTGAGGAACAATAGGAGAAGCTGTTGAGACTAAAGAAGGCTGGTCAATCAGAATATCAATAGAAGGCACAAGATAATTTTCAGTGAAAGGCACAAGAGAATTTTCAGTGGGAGGAGCATGAGAATGTGCAGAGGAACTTTCAGTAGGAGGCTGCTCATATGAAGTAGGAGGAAGTAACATAAAATCAACATCAGAAGCATAAGATGCATGGAAAAAACAAGAAGAAGAATCTCGAGGAAAGTGAAAAGGAAACATTGTCTCATGAAAGACAACATCTCTATTAACATAAAATGATTTAGACTGCAAATTGAATAAAATATAACCTTTCTGAACATATGAATACCCCATGAAAACTGAGAGAATTTCCTAAGGACCAAATTTATCCTTGTGGTTAGTGACTTTTGCATAACAAAGACAGCCAAATACAGGAAGATGAGAAAGATTTGGTTTATGAAGAAAAACAATTTCATAGGGAAATTTTAAATTTAAAATAGAAGAAGGAAAACAATTAATCAAATAACAAGCAGTCTGTTTGCACTCACCCCAGAATTTTACAGGAACTTTAGAATGAAAAAAACAAGGCTTGAGCAATCTCCAACAAATGTTTATGTTTACGCTCATCAATACCATTTTTCTGAGGAGTTGAAGGGAAACTACTTTGATGAATAATACCTTGAGAAAAAAAACTCAGAACAACTGGAATTGAAGAACTCAGTTCCATTATCACTACGAACACACTTGACAGTGGCAGAGAATTGAGTATGAATAAGACTGAAAATTGTTTCAGGTGAAGAATAGTTCCAGAATTCAGCCTTAACAAGTAAACCCAAGTCATCCTAGTTTTGTCATCAACAATAGTAAGAAAAAACGATGCCTTTGATGTATGGATGTCCTATAAGGCCCCCAAAGATCTAAGTGTAGAAATTCAAATGGGGAAGTAGAACATGGGCTGAACTTAAAAAGGTCATGAGAGAGCGATTTGTTCCCAAACATTACCAACGACAAGAATCCAAGACTTGTCAGAAGAAATACTCCTCTTTTGATAAAGGTACATCTCAACCTTCATCTTTTCATAGCCCTACTAATGCACTATTCGACTCTAGTAGTACGATGCCAAAGGAAGAAGAATCATCGCTAGTCCAACATGATAATGAACAACCATCAGTGAGTCATGTCGAAAAAGACCAAGGAAAACAAGATGACAAAGAAATTTGTTATTCTCGAGAACATGCAGGAGAAATGATAAAACTTCTTATTAATTTAATCAAAATTCAAGTTTGAAACTTATGGAATTAACCCCTTTTGATTAACCTGAGACAAATCGATAGATCTATGAGAAATCTTATTCATCTTATTCACTTGGATATATGGTAGGGTAAAAAACTGGGACACCAAAAGAATTGACTGCCGAGCCGTATGAGGTAGGAAACTCTTAAGTACGGTTCTAAGGAAAGGAATTGAACCGCCTATTTTGACCGGGGAGAATATCCCATTCGTCAGGGGGATTCAGAAATAGCGGAGGCTTGGTTCAATCAAGCCGCTGAGTATTAGAAATAGGCTATAGCGCTTACTCCTGGTAATTATATTGAAGCACAAAATTGGTTAAAGAATGATAGAGTAGAGCAAACTTGGATTTGGAAGCCTTCAATCAAGTTGTTGCAAGAACTAGAGGCTCTAGACTCAATCAAGAAGATTAGGAGCAGATCTGAAAATTCAAGAGAAAAGAGAAGGGCTTTTCTTGAAAATTTCTGATTTAAGGCTGGAAAATTAAAGAAACGAAGATAAGAAAGAAGATTAAGGAATAAATAATAAGAATTAAAACAAGAAGATTGAAAAAGATTGATGGAGAGGTAGATAAAACAAATCTGAAAATTCAGCTTTGTTTATGGCTATGGAGATGGCATGGAGTTGAAGATGGAGATGGCTTGATGGTTTTGTCCTCGACACCCTCTTAGACGCAATTACCTAAGCAAGCAGCCTCAAGCGGCTCTAACCCACCCTCCTAGACGCGATTACCTAGGCAAGAAGGAGTGTGAAGATGATCTCCCTCACAAGAAGTAATCGAACTTATGTTGAAGAAGACTTCTAAGGAACAAGTAACCTGCACTTGCAAAAACAAACTCACTAAATATTTCATTAATCAAAGAAAATCTGAATAATCTAAATTACAATGGTGAAGGCTTCATCCTTTTATAGGTGAAGGATAGCCAAAGTAATTTAACTTCTACTAAAACAAGGAAACCCTACTTTAATTAAAAAATAAAAGAAAACAACCTTTGAACTCCTTGTGCTTGGGCTGCAAGTGATAAGCTGATAAGTGCAAGTGATAAGCTGATAAGAGCTGCTTGCGAGAAGAGTGGCCGGTTTCTAAAGTATATAAAACCCTAAAACATAATTTAAATGTTAATAATTAAGTTGGGCTAAGTCTAATTCGTCCAAAAGTTTTATATAATAGCTTTTTGGACTGAATTACAAAATCCCGAAATAATCTCGTATCCAGTTTTCTGCATGCGCAATTTTCAGTAAAATAGACGTATCTTGAGTTCCCAATGTCCGATTGATGCGCTTCAAAATGAGTTGGAAAGATAACTGAATGACAGTCAATTTGTTATAAGACAACCCTGACCAAAAATGCCCGGATCTCATCATAAAAGTTATCGCAAGTTGGCTGACATTCCAGACATCACAAATAGATTTAGTTTCTTGTCCAATATGCATTGCTTTAGACCTCCCATGCATGTATCATTCCCCCTCTCCTCAAAAGGATTCGTCCTCGAATCAGAACCGAAAAAAAGAAGGACGTTTAACATTGGCAATCAAAAATGAATCTTTGTCATAGGTGGAGTGATCCAATTGAGCTCCTCTCAATGGTTCAACAAAATCCTGAAAAAAGAACCCAAAACCACTCAAAACAAAGATGTTATGATTAGGTAGAAAAAAATCTCTCTTTATCTTTTCCTTGCCTTTTCCATTTGGACATTGTTCGACTTTTACCTCATGTTTCCTTTTACTCACCAAAATTGGGCCATTAATATAACTTTTATCGCTCTCGGCCTCTTGACTCTCGGTCTTTTTCAAATAAGATAACTCACATATCCAATTGCTCTCACAAAAGTATCATCGAAATACAATTTATGTAGAGGATGAAGTGTTTCTAACATAATGATATGACGAGAATAAAATAAAGGGTTAGAATCACACTTACTTTCTTGGAAGGTTGTTGATGAATCAAGAGAACTCACTACTAAGCATGAAAGATTGTCTTGATTTATGGGTTCAAGTGTTTCTTTATTCGAAACGTCATCTTCTGAAAGTATTTGCTCATTATTGGGTAAGGTTAAAGTCTCAGTAGTGACAACTTTCGCATGTTCTCGAGGATAACAAATTTCTTTGTCATCTTGTTTACCTTGGTCTTCTTTGACATGACTCACTGATGGTTGTTCATTATCCTGTTGGACTAGCGATGATTCTTCTTCCTTCGGCATCGTACTACTAGAGTTGAATAATGAATTAATAGGGCTGTGAAAAGATGAAGGTTGATATGTACCTTTATCAAAAGAGGAGTATTTCTTCTGACATGTCTTGGATTCTTGTCGTTGGTAATGTTTGGGAACGAATCGCTCTCTCATGACCTTTTTAAGTTCAGCCCATGTTCTTATTTTGGCTTCACCATTGAGACGTCTATCTCGTTGTAATAAACGCCACCATAGTACTGCATATTCCTCGAACTTTAGGGCCACTAATGAAGCTTGATCTTCCTCGGGATATATGTAACAACCAAACAAGAAATCAACCCTATTTTCCCAATCACAATAACCATCAGGATCATACCTTCCTTGAAAAGAAGGTATTCTGAAATTTGGGATGACCAAAGTGTGTGCGGTTTGCCTTGGTTCAGGCTGCCTTTCTTCACAAAAATTGAACGAATGCTTCGGTTTGGTCAAGTAAGGCTTTCCTCGAAAAGTAGAACCCAAAGTTTCATGTTGTTTTGCACGAGGCTTGTCTTTGTGAAACATCCTGGAACACTCAAATTTACAAAGGTGAAAAACAAAAGAAAGAAAACTAGGAATCTCACTAAACACTCCAATGAAAGGTATGACACCAATTGAATTCTAGTTGCAAGGAGAAAGAAAGGTATGCAACTTTTAATTTCCTGAAAAAACCCTGAAATATGCAGCAACTTGATCCACGTTGTTCGAGGTGTTCCCGAAGTCAAAAAATTCTGAATTTTTTTGTGGTGACTCCTAAAATAGTGTAGATCTGATTTAAAAATTTTCAGCTCAAAATTCATTCGTTTGATTTTTGCAAATTTTACCATTTTGTTCGAATTTTCCACCCAAAACGCCAAAATTCTTGCCAAGAATCGTCCCAAATCTGATACCAAATGATAGAGTAGAGAAAACTTGGATTTGGAAGCCTTCAATCAAGTTGTTGCAAGAACTAGGGGCTCTAAACTCAATCATGAAGATTATGAGCAAATATTAAAATTCAAGAGAAAAGAGAAGGGTTTTTCTTGAAAATTTCAGATTCAAGGCTGGAAAATTAAAGAAACGAAGATAAGAAAGAAGATTAAGGAATAAATAATAAGAATTAAAACAAGAAGATTGAAAAAGATTGATGGAGAGGTAGATAAAACAAATATGAAAATTCAGTTTTGTTTATGGCTATGGAGATGGCATGAAGTTGAAGATGGAGATGGCTTGATGGTTTTGTCCTCGGCACCCTCTTAGATGCAATTACCTAAGCAAGCAACCTCAAGCGGCTCTAACCCACCCTCCTAGACGCGATTACCTAGGCAAGCAGGAGTGTGAAGATGATCTCTCTCACAAGAACTCGTCGAACTTATGTTGAAGAAGACTTCTAAGGCACAAGTAATCAGCACTTGCAAAAACAAACTCACTAAATATTTCATTAATCAAAGAAAATCTGAATTACAATGGTGGAGGCTCCATCCTTTTATAGGTGAAGGATAGCCAAAGTAATTTAACCTCTACTAAAATAAGGAAACCCTACTTTAATTAAAAAATAAAAGAAAAACAGCCTTTAAACTCCTTGTGCTTGGGCTGCAAGTGATAAACTGATAAGTGCAAGTGATAAGCTGATAAGAGCTGCTTGGGAGAAGGTTGGCTGGTTCCTAAAGTATATAAAACCCTAAAAACATAATTTAAATGATAATAATTAAGTTGGGCTAAGTCTAATTCGTCCAAAAGCTTTATATAATAGCTTTTTGGGCCGAATTACAAAATCCCGTAATAATCTCGTATCCAGTTTTCTGCATGTGCAGTCTTCAGTAAAATAGACATATCTTAAGTTCTCGATGTCCGATTGACGCGCTTCAAAATGTGTTGGAAAGATAACTGAATGACGGTCAATTTGTTAGAAGACAACTCTGCCCAGAAATGCTTGTATCCCATCCAAAAAGTCATCGCAATTTGGCTGACTTTCCAGACATAACAAACAAATTTAGTTTCTTGTCCAATATGCATTTCTTTAGACCTCCCATGCATGTATCAGGTACTTAAGGGAAAAGTTAACCTAGGCTATTTAACTAAAGGACATATAGGACATTGATGTACAATATCAACATGAATGGAAGAAGGTAAAGAGAGTTTATGCATTTTGACATAACTAACATGTCCCAAACGAGCATGAAATATATCAGTTTTATTGAAAGAAGATTGTGTTGGGAAACTCCGGTACACCCCATGGCAACGAAAAAATTATCTGGCATATTCCATCAATGATCTATGTACGAGGAATAATTTCGGGGTAAAAAGGGATGAAACATCACCTTAATTAAATCTGGAAAACTACAGGGAGTTAGCAGAATCCAATTCTTCTAGCACGTTATCGAATCCAAGTCGTCACAATGGCGTTCTGACCTCTACGCAGTCCACCCGAATGAAACGAACAATATTTTCTCTTCCCTAACTGTTAGAGAGGTTTTTCGCAAAAAACATATCTTTGGTTGCTAGACCTTATGCCTTTATATAGCATTCAAAACCTTAATTCTAATAAAATTCAGATTCTTTAAATATACAATATATTTAACCAAATATAATTATATATGTAGAATTTGATTCTACTTCGATCATGTTTCTTAGGGATATATATATATTTTAGTAGCATCTGATAATTACAATAATTATCTACTATTAAAATGTATATATAAACAAAATTATCTATAATTATAATAATTTCGGTTTTTACTTATTTCGTGCACAACAAGTTTGTACACATGTTATCTAGTTGATATTTGTTCGTTTCAATCATAAGGTGTGACCCTTGTAGGTTCATGTAACGTTAGAAGTAATATCTAGAACAATTCTAATATTACAAGCAATGAGTGGCATCTAGAAATACATCATTGCTACCTAAGTTACAGGAAGTCGTGGTTCGACATAACCTTTTTGGTGATTAACTCTTTTCATGTATTACATACTTTTGTCTTTATATCTAGATCAGACACAATTCATGGAATAGTCACATTTGTATAGTCCATTTAATATTTCTTGATATCTTGAGTAGATTATTATAAACGAATAACTATGATATCTCATATCAATTTATTCGAGCATGACAATGCATTTCTAGTCTCACTCAATCAAGTGGCCTATGATATTACTTCTATTATGTAGGAGAGACAAATCCTCTCTTGATCAACCATATTCCGCTACAAATATTGCAACATATCCAATATCAGTCTTTACAGTGTAGTTAATTACAAGACACGTTTGATTGTATCAAAATATGTCACTCACAATGTTGAAATAATGATGATCTCAAGTTCGAGGATCATACATACAATTATCACTATGAGCAATGTTATGACTATCACATAATAATCCAAGAAACATGCTCATATCGGGTCAGTCTAGTATGTCGTTCTCTAACACATACTTAAGTATTGATTTTGACATCTCCATGTCAATGACAACACATTGTCATCTATAAACTATATATTTGTCTTAATATATTATTGTTGTCCATGCCCACAATAATACTTGACTAAGGACATTTAAGAATAACTATATTATTCTAAGGACTTTATTATAATTTAGTTTATATATAAACACATAGAATAAGACTGAAATAATAATAATGACTTTATATTAATAAAACAAGATAAAATAAGTATGTCTTTTACAACCATCTTATGATTGGTCTTTGGGCATACTCCAACAGATTGCATACATGTAGGAATCACAAAATCAATCACCACAATACAAGAAGAAACTGACTGAGAGGAAAAAAAGAATTAACATTGACAGGAGAAATAAACATGTAAAGGTGTTTACATGCTGGGGTGTACTAAAATGATATGCAAGTAGTGCAAGTATACACATCGAACAAGTAGTAAAGTGTGTGAGTGAGTGTCATCTCCACCGGGATTGGAGGTGTGCACGGTTAATGTATAATGCAGTGTAAGTTATTTTTGCAGTCGGTAATGTTGAGGCAATCAAAGCAGTAATAAGAAATTTTGTAGCAAAAAGAGTAAATAGAGTTGAGGTGAATTAGATGACAAACATGACCTTTCTCGTGTGTGAAACTCTCTATGGAATGACTGGTTGGGTTTGCTGGACAACTAAACTAAGCCTCTTAACCTAGTCTAAGGTCTTCAGCCATCTTCTATGCTCGACAGGATTTACTAAGGATGCCCTAAACTATCTCTAGCCAGGAGACTGGGAGACAGAAATGCTATGGAAATACCTCTCAGCGTAAACCCTTAACACTCCCCTACCCCTCAAGTACTACCCTTCTTAGCCGTTGAAACCTATCACTTATCTCTAAGGCATGTTAGAGTTATGCCTCTCAGCAGCCAACTCCATTACTTATGGGGATCTAAGGTTAGCTCTCTCGATTACCAACCTGATTCTACACCTAAGGAACGACAAACTCTCGAAGGCTCTTACAACCTTAAGGAAATGAAAGCACATAAGCAAAGCATAAACAACGATTAAAGCTTAAAATCATAGGCATGCATTAAAAACACTTAAATAAAAATCATCCATCAAACCCAAGCCACCTAAAATCAGTTCATGACTGGGTGAACATTCAACGTATCATCAAACATTACAACCTTTTTCCAAATGAAATAAAGAAATGCTAAAGAAAACAGAAGGGAAGAAGAACTCCCGATCCGCCATGGACTGCCACGAACTGTCTTAGGCCCGCTACCTCTCTCTCGAGGCCGGCGAGGCCACTCCTCGGAGCTTCAACGATAGAGGACACCAAGTTGAGGAAGAAGAAGGGAAAACTGCCTTTCTCTCTCTAACCCTAGCCTTGCTTATCATCTTTTTTCCGCGCGTCTAAATGAGGGAATTGCACCCTTTATATAGTGAAGGCTCCTAGGGTTTGGTGCCCTAAAGATTCCTTTGGTGATCCCAAGGAATATCCACCGACAATGCTCTGCCCAAGGGGACAAGGAGGACAATCTGCAGGTGGTACTGGCGGCTGCACATGTTAGATCTGACTATTCTACACTTCACGTGTTTTCTGCAGCTTGCGTGTCAACCAGTTCCTTTAGTCCTGAAATGCTATAGCATTTCCCAGCTCTCATGCTTTCCTGCACTCTGTATTCCTGCGTCCTGCACACCACACAACCAAACCACCCTCCTCAAGCAGCACCTTTCCACCACCATACCAAACAAAAGATTAAACTGCACCCAAATGAACTAAAATGCAACCTAAATGCTATGACATGAACTTAAGAGCAGGCAATTGCTAAGGTAAAAAGGTCTGAAAACAAGAATATTTACGCAGTTATCACACCCCCAAACTTAAGCTATTGCTTGTTCTCAAGCAATAAGTAGAACATAATAAAAGAAATACTATGGCAAAGATTTAACTCAAAGAAATGCTATGGCAAAGCTTCAGCCTTTGGAAAGCTACATGCAACTGTTAAGAACAACTACCCTTGAGATTTTTAAGAATTTTTCTTAGGGCTAGGATGCATGTGTGTGTGTGTGTGCGTGAAATCGCCCCCAGCTTATGCTTAATTCACTTAAGAGAAATTTTCAGGAAAGCTCTCTAGTCATGCCTTAGCTATGGTCCCTCTATTTTTACTCATAGTGTTCAGAATTCCTAAAATTCAAAAGGGGGACTGCTACGAAGGGTGTCAGCTCATCACACCTACCACCCTTAACTCTAGATGAGCAGGGAGCATACCTCTCATCCCCGAGCTAGTAGGTAGAGTTATCCCGTGACAACTTTCATTCACTCGTGTGCTTCTTCAACCATTTATTCTCTCTCTCTTTTTTAAAGCTGAAATGCACATAGGAGTGTCCTATAGTTATGTCGTTGCATTTATTCATTTATTTTAAAGCATTAACGTACAGGGGAGTCTATTTGAATTAAGTTTGTTAGAGTTTCCATGCTAGGGTTTACTAGAGTTCTTCCTTAGAAATATTTCTAACCGTTTTAAGCAGAGAGAGAAAGCAATTGTGTAATTTTTTAGGATTATTATGCCAAACCCTAAGTCAATTCCACAAATCTCAACTAGTTGTATATCATTCCATTAAATCCAAGCTTATCAATATTCGTCATTAGGCATCATAAACTTATTCATAGGCTATCTTTGAACTAAACAGAATGCCATAGCATAAATTTTGTTCTCTATTAATAATGCATATGCTAGAGCAAACTAAAAAAACTAACATCAAACACTAACACCCCCAAACTTAGAGAATGCAGTGTCCTCAATGCATGAATGAATTAAACTACATGAAATGCAATGTGATGAAAAAATAAAAAAAATGTGTACCTCGTGGGTGCAGAGGCGATTCGGCGCTGGTGTCATCGGTGGTGTAATCTTCATGCCTAGCTTCTAGGGTGGGTTCTTCAGCTGTATCATTATCGTCAGAGGAGTCAGGATCAGTGGCTGGGGCGATTCTGTTGCGTCCAGCCATACGTTTGAGGCGGCGCTGTGGCATCTGGTGGGTTGGGTACAACTGGAGTAGCCTGTGGAGTAGGAGTTTCCTCCTCGGGTGGATGGTCATCATCACTTAGGATTGTGACGGGCTCAGATTGTTGTGGCTCCAGTTGTGGTGCGGTAGAAAATACTTTCTTACTTTATTTTGGTAGGGGGATAATGAGATGTACTTGTTGTAGGAGGAGGTGGTTGCGGTTGGGGAACTTGAAGAATTTCAAGTGGAAATATGGGGAACTGGATAGAGGCGTTAGGTAGCAGCTCGTCAAAGCAACTTGCTATAGCAACATCACAGTCGCGCACATATTTGACGTAGGCCGTGTGCTGGGCTTTGATGTGCTCGATTTCATTGCTAATGCGGTTGGTGTTAGCTACCAATGTCGCAATTCTTTCTGCAACAAAGCTCTTAGCTCCGCCCTCTAATGTCTCGATTGGGGCGTCCTTATCAAATCCTCTAAGTCCTGGGATTTGGTCTGGGGTGAGTCTAGCTTTACCCTTGATGCTCTCATCAACCGAGGGGTCTTCAAAAATGTAACCCCCTTGACCCGACCTAGCAACCAGACCGAACCGAACGGGTTACACGGGGAAAACCAAAGAGAAATCTGTTAAGGGTTCACTCTGATTAGCAACCCTAATTTTTTTTTTATATAATTTAATATTGTCTAAAGGCCATTTTAAAACCTATGTGAGGAAACTAGCAGCGGAAAAGCAAAACACGAGCAAGAATCACTAGAAACGAGCTTTTGAGGCTACTTTGTACAGTTTTAAAACAGGCCGTATCGATACGCTCGGGCTCGTATCGATACGCCTTCAACGGTCAAAAATCCCAAGACAACCTCAAGAGGTCATTTCGATACGCCCAGAGACCGTACCGATACGGCGTATTGAAACTGTCTCGAGGGTTTCGGAACGCCAACCCATATCAAAACACCCTCAAAATGTTTCGGAACCACAAATTTCAGTCGCAAAACGTACTGATACGCGTCCAACGCGTATCGATACGCCAAGGCCCTTTTAGGTCCCCCATTTCGATACAACCTCGACCGTATCAAAACATTAGGCCTGAAATAACTGAATTTGCTGGTTTAAGCCAAAATGAAACCACTGAAAGGCATCTCAACAACATACAACACTCAACAAACTCAAGGCAACCAATAACACTCATCAAGAAATGCCAGAAAAACATCATGGCAAAACTTAACCTAACAAGATTCAAAAGGAAAGCCATACTTTGCATAAAATCCAACAAACAACCAAAACTCACAACAAGTCATACTTCAACATAATAAGAGCCTTTACATGTCTATATAGGCATATTAATGTATCCCAAATAGCAAGGAGACATAACAACAACACCTTAAACCAAAAGGCCCTATCCCATTGGTTAGTACTATTTATTGAAGTCTAAGAACCATACTTGAGCAAACCAACCCTTTGGATTTTCCCTTGTTCCCCGAGCTGTTCCGAAAGTCTAAGGACATGCATTGTTGGAAAAAGGAGCATAAGCATTTAAGCTTAGTGAACGATGCTCAAACAGTAGCTACAATAATGCAGTTTTAAACCCATAGTTTGCTTGAAACAAAAAACCATTTCCAAATCATTTCCCTCATGCTTGAACACATAACAACATGCATTTAACCTCTCGTGCATTTACCGAATGCATCCACAAGCCACAAGCTTACGTCATGCTCATTCTCATCATACATACAACGTAACCAACTACATGCATAAGCATAAATGGAAATGAATGATAAAACATGCTCAACATGAGAATTTAAAGCACCATGGGTATATTGAAATTTAACACTTTTACTCGGATATGTGAATAGTTCTCAAAACCGCTAGACACTTCCGGTGGAATCTCACATCACCGTACTCACTCGTCTAGTAAAGCATAGCTTCCAGTGGAATCTCACATCACCGTACTCCTTCTTAGTGGAATCTAGCATCACTAAGGCCACACGCGACTTTTACCCCGAGTGCACTATCATCCTATTGGTCGACCAACTATATTCGGTAATAAGATTTCACATTGTCAATAACCCACCAAACCAACACTTACCTCGTGTTCTCATGGTCACAACCATAACTATCATGGGATCAATTAAAGCAATCATATGCATAACACAAGGATATTCATGGCAAACATGCACTATGGAAATCATTCACAACACATAGTAGAATTTATCGAAAATAAAGACTAAAATGCTTAAAACTTACTCTTGGGCTTAGATCGGCTTATCAAGCTCAATCTAAACCCCCAAAAAATATCCTTAACCAAGCTAAGGCTTAGAAAACATTTCCACTCACCAGACAACACACGAGCAATAACTGAAACATTGATTCAAGCACCCAAACCACCCGATATCGCATCCAAAGAGCCCAAATATATTTCCCCTATTTGTAACCAATTCAAAAATGGAGCATTAGACCCATTCAAGCCCCCAAACTTGCAACAACATAGAAACCCAACATCTATCATCAAAACCAATCGATTGACAACCGAAATGTAACGCCCCAATTTTGGGCTTAGAAGTTTTGGGTTTGGACCGGTTCGGTCGGAGTGCGGTTCGAATATAAAAGGGTGAATTTAGGAAAGCCTAGTTCAGGTTGCATTAAAAATATGGAAAAATGTCTTAAAATCCTCTTTTATTATATATAAGAGTGTGGTGAAATCAATTTTACAAAATAAGGTTCGGAAGTGTGACATTTTGGTTAGTGACCAAAATGTAAATTTTTGAAAACTGCGAGACTGTTTTAAAAAGGATTGAAACTTTGAATCTTTAAGGAGCTATTTACCCAATAGGAGTTTCTCCAGATTTTTCCTAAATATTAAAGGTTTAATTAATGGTTTGTAAATAAAAGTAAAAGGGAGGGAAGATATTTTGGCATTTTCCAACTAACTTTTCCAAATTTCCATTTTCCTTTTCTCTCAAACCAAACACATTCTCCAGCACATTTTCCCTCTGATTTTGACATCCAAATATGAGATTTCAATTCTCTTTTGATCTCTAATCATCTCTTCAACAAAACCTTATCATTTGCTATTTGGATTTTCAAGAATCTTGGTTCCAAAAGGGAGAAACTCAAGTTTAGAGGTATGAACGTCCTTCTCCTCTAAATTCTCAGTTCTTTACTGAAATTCCCAAGTTCTCAATCCTTGATTTGTGTTTTATAAAAGGTTTTGTAGATGTGTTCTTGATCTTGGCTTTAAAATGCAAGATTTGGTTGATTTTTGATAAAATTCGTATGATCTGTTTGGGCAGTGTTTTGAGGTGTCTTTTTGATGTTAATTGGATGTTTAATTGATGAGAAATTGAGGTTTAATCAATGCAATCCCGAATAGGTTGATTTTCCTAAGTTTTGCTTGAGTTCATGATTGTTTTTGGAGTGATCTTGATGATCTGTTATAGCTGGAGGTATAAGGACGTGGTTAGATCCTTTTTGGATGTTAATTGAGGTTTATGAATGTTTAGAATTGATGGATCTTGGCTGGGTAGTGTTGTGGAGTTGTTTGGATGCATTTTCGGTTGTGTTTGGTAGCCGAAAATGGAGTGTGGATGAGAGCAGGGAGTTTAGGTGCTTTCATTAAAGATATTAATGCATGATGATGCATTAATCCTCTGCTTTGATGTGTTTAAAACAGGGGAGTCATCTTTGGATCCTTGTGGTGGTGATCCGAAAGCTTGATTGGTGTTTCGGCAAGTGGCGAAACGGAATCGGTGAGTGGAATTTGGTTTTCAGCTTTGAAACCAATGTTTTGAAGGTTTGGGAGCTTAGTTTAAGTCTAAGAAACTTAGCTAAGCTCAAGAGTAAGTTTTCGGAAAAATTCACTTGATGATGAACCATGGTTGGTTGGATGCAATGTGATTGGTTTGCATGTTTTGAATCCTGTTTTGAAAGCATATTTAGCACGTTTAGTTGCTGATTTTATAAGCCATGTGTTGAAGAATACTCAAGGTAGGAGATTCTTGTTTTTGAATATTGTTAAATGAGGTTTTGATGCATAATGATGCACGATGATTATGGCTTTGATAAATGCTTTAAAACAGTGGATTAATGTTGTAAAATGATGTATATTGGCAAGTGATGGTTAAGAACACTATGGTGGTTAAAAGTCCATAGGTGGTTCTT
This sequence comes from Hibiscus tridactylites, assembly GCA_958450335.1. Lineage (NCBI taxonomy): Eukaryota > Viridiplantae > Streptophyta > Magnoliopsida > Malvales > Malvaceae > Hibiscus > Hibiscus tridactylites. The sequence continues at coordinate 49,421,673 of OY288271.1, forward strand.
GTTTTAAGAACAACATGGTGGTTAAAAGTCCATGGTTGGTTCTTGGTTAAGATCACAAGGTGGTTAAAAGTCCTTGTGTGAATCTTGTGTATTTAAGAACAACATGGTGGTTAAAAGTCCATGGTTGGTTCTTGGTTAAGGTCACAAAGGTGGTTAAAAGTCCTTGTGTGAGCCTTGTTTATTTAAGAACACCAAGGTGTTTAAAAGTCCTTGGGTGATTCTTGTTAAGGACACAAAGGTATTTAAAAGTCCTTGTGTGGTCCTTGTGAATTGTAAGAACATCATGGTGTTTAAAAGTCCATGGATGATTCTTGTGCTAAGGACACAATGGTGTTTAAAAGTCCATGTGTGGTCCTTGTGAATGGTAAGATCACAATGGTGTTTAAAAGTCCATGTGTGGATCTTATGTTGATTGTATCACTTGTGGCCAATATGACATGTTATGAACTAGAAGCATGAATTGCTTGTTTTAAAATGCTTATGTGCATGTACAAATGATGATTTGAACTAAGGTTTATAAATGTGTTTTATAATGCATTATTGAGTGGTTTAAAATGAGCATTCCTCACTAAGCTATTTGCTTACGCTCTCTCTTTTCTTAAACCAATAATGCAGAGCATTGAAGTGCATTTGGGGCAGCAAGGAAGACAAGCATCCAAGTGAAGGTTTAAGCTCATGTATAGTGAACATTTTCCTGAAACTATTAACTTTTGGGCATTTGGCAATGGGGGACCTATGTTGTTGTTTTGGGAGATGTTTTGGACTCCCTAAGTTGGTTTTATGTTGTGTTTGATGTTGGAACATGTATTTGGCCTTTGCGAGGTGGTTTTGGTATGTTGATGCTTGAATGGTTTTCTAAGTATGATGCATGCCTATAGAATTGGGGATTTATTTAATTGATGCCATGTTTGAGTATGGTTGATACAATTATGTTCCTTGAATGTTGAATGACTTACTGGTATAATTTGGTGGCATTTGGAGCATGTTCGATGGGTCAATTGTGTGTTAATTCAGAAAAAATCTGCAAATCTGGGCAGGCCGTATCGGAACGGGTGCTACCGTTTCAGAACAGGGGCCTGAAATGGCCTAGGCGTTCCGAAACGGGAGGAACCGTTTCGGAACGGTCCCGCGTTTCGGAACAGGTCCTTCCTGTTTCGGAACACTCGACCGTTGGGCTCTGAATTTGATGGTTATATGTTTTGAAATGTTTGCGTTTTGGTCCTGAACCTTGTTATTGCAATTGAATGAGTTTGAGATGTCCGTTTGAGCTGAATTTTGGCAGAGAAGCATGAAAGATGATTAATTTCAAGTTGGTAACTTTTAATTGGGTTAAGTCCCCATAATTTTCAGAATTTACAATTTGGTCCCTAAAGTTGTTATTTGTGCAATTGAATCCCTGAATGTTCTCTGATTGTTACGAGCTTTGAGTATGCTGATCTTGTGAACATTTCTAGGGTTAATGTGCATCTAGATAAGATTAAAAGGAAAAAAAGGGTCGCTAATCAAGGTTGACTTTCGGGTTGACTTTGGTTTTCCCCGTGTAAACTTCTTAATTCGGTTCAACCGTCTGGGCTGGGTTAAGGGGGTTACATTTGGTGGTATCAGAGCTGAGTTCTCGAGTAATTGGGAATGATTATGTGGATGATTAAAGTATGTATGCTTTGTATGCTTATTGAATGAAAGCATGATGTGTGAATTGTAAATATATTGCAATTGAGGTGTATGCTGTGGTGAAGCATGTTGTGGGTACCCATTGCCAAATCAAAGCTAATGTAATGATATTGTTTTTAAGTGAAAATGAGCTTGAGTACTTGGATTGCTTACCTTGCTGAGCCTGATTTGTTTTATTGCATTGTGATTGCATTGCTAGTGTATGGCACCTCGTAGAGAGTTGAGAGTTAATACGCGAGCTATGGCTCAAAACGAAAATGAAGAGAACGTTGAGAACGCTATGGATTTACCTCCTCCGCCGGGTGGTGGTGGAGCTGAGGGTGAAAGAGCTGATGTTGCAGCTGGTGCTGGGGTCGCTGGACCTGAAGTTGGTCAGGGGCAAGCTGTTCCTGACATGACAATGTTGGTTCAAGCTATTGCTGGTGCGTTTCGAGCGGCGGTAGCTGGAGCTCAAGGAGCTGGGCATCAGGGAGATGCTGGAGTTAGACTACCCTTGGAACGTCTGCGCAGTCTGGGAGGGACTGAGTTCAGGGGTTTGTCAGCTGAAGGTTCAGAGTCTTGGTTAGAGAGTACCAAGAGAATCTTGGGGCAGATGAGTTGCACTGATGTGCAGAAGCTGGGGTGTGTGGTATCATTGCTGCAGGATGATGCATATACGTGGTGGACAACCACTATCTCTGGGATGGCGGAAGCTGATGTAACTTGGACGTTCTTTCAGAATGCGTTCAAGAGAAGGTATCTGTGAGTGAGGTACCTGGATGAATAGAAGAGGGAGTTCATGTCTCTTACCCAGGGGAGCATGTCTGTAGCTGAGTACGAGGTTCAGTTTGTCCGACTCAGTCAGTACGCACCTGAGCTTGTTCCGGATGAGCGGGAGAGGTGTGAAAGATTCCGTTATGGTTTGGTGACGGATGTAAAGATGTATGTGCTGGCTACCGAGTATAATGATTTTGATGTGCTGGTGGGCCGACCAAAGGATATTGAGATGAACTTGGGCTTATCTTCTAGAAGTGTTGGTTCTGGTGCTGGTAAGCGAGTTGCTGATTATAGTTCCGGTGGTGGACGGAACAAGAGAGGACGTGATCAGAAGTATCAGTCCTCAGTTAAGCGAGGTGGTGGTGCGCCTGCTCAGGGGGGCAAGGCTAGAGTTGATCCGAGTGCATGTTGAACATGTGGTTCGCGTGACCATATGAAACGTGATTGTCCTCGAGCTGTGAGGGAAGTGCAAGCTCCTGTTGTGGCGGCTGGTAATTCATGCTGGAACTGTGGATCTACGGATCACATGAGGAGAGAGTGTCCTATGTTGGCTGGTGGCCAAGTGCGTGCTCTTGTTGTTGTTGCACCACAGAGAGGTCGTGGGCGCGGCCGTGGTAACTTTCAGCGGAGAGAGGAAGGTGGTCGGGGTGTGGCCCATGTTGTAGCTGTTCAGCCTGAGGGTGGCGGCCAGGCGAGGGTGTATGCTCAGCGGGAGGGGAGAAATGACACGGATGTGATCGCAGGTACTTTTACTTTGCAATCCTTGTCATTACTTTCCTTGATTGATTCTGGATCTACGCACTCATACATATTGCATGAGCATGCTGAATTGCTTGGTTTGCCTGTTGAATCTTTGGATGTTGGTATGCGCATCACTAGTTCTTTTGGTGAGACTGTTGTGACTCGAAAGCTTTATAGAAGATGTCATTTGGTTGTGCAAGATCATGTTTTTCCTGTTGACCTTATGGAGTTGCCTTTCTATGGTTTTGATGTAATCCTTGGTATGGATTGGCTTGCCGAGCATAGAGCTGTGGTGTATTGTGAGAATAAGCGAGTTTCGTTGAAGCTTGCGGATGATTATGAGGTAGTTGTGGTTGGTGAGAATGTGAAGTTTCTTGCCAATGTGGTGTCTACATTGGAGGCGAGCCGGATGCTGAGGCAAGGTTATGAAGCAAGGTTGTGAAGCTTACCTAGCTTTTGTGATGAATCCTAGTTCTAAGGAGTTGCGTGTGCAAGATATCAGGATTGTGAAAGAATTTCCTGGTGTGTTTCCTGAGGAGTTGCCTGGATTACCTCCTAATCGCGAGGTGGAGTTTGGGATTGAGGTGTATGAGAACACAACTCCTGTGTCCATTACCCCTTATAGAATGGCACCTAAAGAGTTGAAGGAGCTGAAGACGCAATTGCAAGAGTTGCTTGATCGTGAGTTCATTCGGCCGAGTGTGTCACCTTGGGGTGCACCGGTCTTGTTTGTGAAAAAGAAGGATGGCACTATGAGAATGTGCATTGATTATCGTCAGCTGAACAAGTTGACTATCAAGAATCGGTATCCTTTGCCGAGGATTGATGATCTCTTTGATCAATTTCGGGGAGCAGCTGTGTTCTCTAAGATTGACTTGAGGTCAGGGTATTACCAGTTGAAGGTAAAGGATGTGGATGTGCCTAAGACAGCTTTCAGGACAAGGTATGGGCATTATGAGTTCCTTGTGATGCCGTTTGGTTTGACAAATGCTCCTGCAGCTTTCATGGACATGATGAATCGTGTGTTTCATGAATACCTGGATAAGTTTGTAGTGGTGTTCATTGATGATATCCTCATGTACTCGCGTACTGAGGAGGAGCATGAAGAGCATTTGAGGATTGTGCTGCAAGCTTTGTTGGAGAATCAGCTTTATGCTAAGCTGAGCAAGTGTGAGTTCTGGTTAAGAGAAGTGGTGTTTCTTGGACATGTGGTTTCTGCTGAAGGGATTCGTGTTGATCCTTAGAAGATTGAGGCGGTGATGAATTGGAAGGTTCCTAAGTCTGTTCATGAGGTCCGTAGTTTCCTTGGTTTGGCGGGATACTACCGGAGGTTTGTGGATGGGTTTTCTAAGATTGCTGCACCTTTGACAAAGCTGTTGCAGAAGGATGTTAAGTATGAGTGGACGGAAGCGAGACATCAGGCTTTTGAGAAGCTTAAGGCAGCTTTGGCGCAAGCTCCTATCTTGGTTCAACCTGAATCAGGGAAGGAGTTTGTGGTGTACAGTGATGCGTCCTATGTTGGTTTGGGATGTGTGCTGATGCAGGAGGGTAAGGTGGTGGCTTATGCATCGCGGCAGTTGAAGGTGCATGAGCGCAATTATCCTACGCATGATATTGAGTTGGCTGCGGTGGTTTTTGCTTTGAAGATTTGGAGACATTACCTGTATGGTGAGAAGTGTACTGTGTACACGGATCACAAGAGTTTGAAGTATCTGATGTCTCAGAAGGAGTTGAATCTTAGGCAGCGACGATGGGTGGAGTTGCTCAAGGATTATGATTTGACGATTGAGTATCACCGTGGAAAAGCTAATGTTGTAGCGGATGCCTTGAGTAGGAAGGTAGCTGTTGAGTTGAGGGCTATGTTTGCTAGTTTGAGTATTTCGCGCGATGGTGGTCTTGTGGCTGAGTTGCAAGTGAAACCATCTTTGGTTCAGTTGATCAAGGAAAAGCAGTTGCTGGATGATTCCTTGGTACCTCATGTTCAGGATATCGTGGAGGGTAGGCCTTCAGATTTCTGTTTTAATGATGATGGAGTGTTGTGTTTTGGGAGTCGGATAGTAGTGCCCAATGATGCTGAGTTGAGGCGTGCTATTCTGACTGAAGGTCATAGTAGTCCTTTTGCTATGCACCCTGTTAGTACTAAGATGTATCGTGATCTTCGTGATGAGTACCATTGGGTGGGTTTAAAGAAAGATGTTGCAGAGTTTGTGAGCAAGTGCATGGTGTGTCAGCGAGTTAAGGCTGAGCATCAGGTTCCTTCAGGGTTGTTGCAACCGTTGAGAATCCCTGAATGGAAGTGGGAAAGAATTACCATGGATTTTGTGTCTGGATTACCTTTGTCGCCATTGAAGAAGAATTCTGTGTGGGTGATTGTGGATCGCCTGACGAAGTGTGCGCATTTCTTGCCTGTGCATACTACGTATTCTTTGGATAAGCTTGCGGAGCTGTACATTGCTGAGATTGTGCGGCTGCATGGTGTGCCTAAGTCGATTGTGTCGGATAGGGATCTGAGGTTTACATCGCGTTTCTGGCAGTGTTTGCATCAAGCTTTGGGTACACGGTTGAATTTCAATACATCTTATCATCCTCAGTCGGATGGTCAGTTCGAGCGTGTTATCTAGATTTTGGAGGATATGTTGAGGTGCTGCGTGATTGAGTTCCAGGGCTCTTGGGAGAAACATTTGCCTTTGGTGGAGTTTGCCTATAACAATAGTTATCAAGCAAGTATTCAAATGGCACCTTATGAGGCTTTGTACGGGAGGAAGTGTAGGACTTCTCTTTGTTGGGCTGAAACGGGTCAGAAGTTGGTTTCGATGCCAGCTTTGTTGAAAGGAACCACCGAGAAGGTGAAGCTCATTTGTGAGCGTTTGAAGGCAGCTTCTGATCGGCAAAAGTCTTACGCGGATTTGAAGCGTAAGGAGATTGAGTATGCGGTGGGTGACCGTGTGTTTTTGAAGGTTTCGCCTTGGAAGAAGGTGATGAGGTTTGGCCGGAAGGGTAAGTTGAGCCCTAGGTACATCGGACCATACGAGGTGATTGAGCGTATGGGTCCTGTTGCGTACAAGTTGAGGTTACCTCAGGAGCTGGAAAAGATTCATGATGTATTTCATGTTTCTATGCTTCGGAAGTATAGATCGGATCCTTCACATGTGATGCCTGTGGAGGAAGTGGAATTGAATCCGGATTTGACCTATGATGAGGAACCGGTGAAGATTCTGGATTCGGATAGCAAGGTTCTTCGAGGCAAGACCATTGAGTTGGTAAAGGTGTTGTGGAAGCATCGTGGTGTTGAAGAAGCCACGTGGGAACGAAAGGATGACATGCTGAAGCAGTTTCCGTACCTCTTCCCTTCAGGTAAATTTCGAGGACGAAATTTCTTAAGGGGGAGAGTTGTAACGCCCCAATTTTGGGCTTAGAAGTTTTGGGTTTGGACCGGTTCGGTCGGAGTGTGGTTCTAATATAAAAGGGTGAATTTAGGAAAGCCTAGTTCGGGTTGCATTAAAAATATGGAAAAATGTCTTAAAATCCTCTTTTATTATATATAAGAGTTTGGTGAAATCAATTTTACAAAATAAGGTTCGGAAGTGTGACATTTTGGTTAGTGACCAAAATGTAAATTTTTGAAAACTGCGAGACTGTTTTAAAAAGGATTGAAACTTTGAATCTTTAAGGAGCTATTTACCCAATAGGAGTTTCTCCAGATTTTTCCTAAATATTAAAGGTTTAATTAATGGTTTGTAAATAAAAGTAAAAGGGAGGGAAGATATTTTGGCATTTCCAACTAACTTTTCCAAATTTCCATTTTCCTTTTCTCTCAAACCAAACACATTCTCCAGCACATTTTCCCTCTGATTTTGACATCCAAATATGAGATTTCAATTCTCTTTTGATCTCTAATCATCTCTTCAACAAAACCTTATCATTTGCTATTTGGATTTTCAAGAATCTTGGTTCCAAAAGGGAGAAACTCAAGTTTAGAGGTATGAACGTCCTTCTCCTCTAAATTCTCAGTTCTTTACTGAAATTCCCAAGTTCTCAATCCTTGATTTGTGTTTTATAAAAGGTTTTGTAGATGTGTTCTTGATCTTGGCTTTAAAATGCAAGATTTGGTTGATTTTTGATAAAATTCGTATGATCTGTTTGGGTAGTGTTTTGAGGTGTCTTTTTTATGTTAATTGGATGTTTAATTGATGAGAAATTGAGGTTTAATCAATGCAATCCCGAATAGGTTGATTTTCCTAAGTTTTGCTTGAGTTCTTGATTGTTTTTGGAGTGATATTGATGATCTGTTATAGCTGGAGGTATAAGGACGTGGTTAGATCCTTTTTGGATGTTAATTGAGGTTTATGAATGTTTAGAATTGATGGATCTTGGCTGGGTAGTGTTGTGGAGTTGTTTGGATGCATTTTCGGTTGTGTTTGGTAGCCGAAAATGGAGTGTGGATGAGAGCAGCGAGTTTAGGTGCTTTCATTGAATATATTAATGCATGATGATGCATTAATCCTCTGCTTTGATGTGTTTAAAACAGGGAAGTCATCTTTGGATCCTTGTGGTGGTGATCCGGAAGCTTGATTGGTGTTTCGACAAGTGGCGAAACGGAATCGGTGAGTGGAATTTGGTTTTCAGCTTTGAAACCAATGTTTTGAAGGTTTGGGAGCTTAGTTTAACTCTAAGCAACTTAGCTAAGCTCAAGAGTAAGTTTTCGGAAAAATTCACTTGATGATGAACCATGGTTGGTTGGATGCAATGTGATTGGTTTGCATGTTTTGAATCCTGTTTTGAAAGCATATTTAACACGTTTAGTTGCTGATTTTATAAGCCATGTGTTGAAGAATACTCAAGGTAGGAGATTCTTGTTTTTGAATATTGTTAAATGAGGTTTTGATGCATAATGATGCACGATGATTATGGCTTTGATAAATGCTTTAAAGCAGTGGATTAATGTTGTAAAATGATGTATATTGGCAAGTGATGGTTAAGAACACTATGGTGGTTAAAAGTCCATAGGTGGTTCTTGTTTTAAGAACAACATGGTGGTTAAAAGTCCATGGTTGGTTCTTGGTTAAGATCACAAGGTGGTTAAAAGTCCTTGTGTGAATCTTGTGTATTTAAGAACAACATGGTGGTTAAAAGTCCATGGTTGGTTCTTGGTTAAGGTCACAAAGGTGGTTAAAAGTCCTTGTGTGAGCCTTGTTTATTTAAGAACACCAAGGTGTTTAAAAGTCCTTGGGTGATTCTTGTTAAGGACACAAAGGTGTTTAAAAGTCCTTGTGTGGTCCTTGTGAATTGTAAGAACATCATGGTGTTTAAAAGTCCATGGATGATTCTTGTGCTAAGGACACAATGGTGTTTAAAAGTCCATGTGTGGTCCTTGTGAATGGTAAGATCACAATGGTGTTTAAAAGTCCATGTGTGGATCTTATGTTGATTGTATCACTTGTGGCCAATATGACATGTTATGAACTAGAAGCTTGAATTGCTTGTTTTAAAATGCTTATGTGCATGTACAAATGATGATTTGAACTAAGGTTTATAAATGTGTTTTATAATGCATTATTGAGTGGTTTAAAATGAGCATTCCTCACTAAGCTATTTTCTTACGCTCTCTCTTTTCTTAAACCAATAATGCAGAGCATTGAAGTGCATTTGGGGCAGCAAGGAAGACAAGCATCCAAGTGAAGGTTTAAGCTCATGTATGGTGAACATTTTCCTGAAACTATTAGCTTTTGGGCATTTGGCAATGGGGGACCTATGTTGTTGTTTTGGGAGATGATTTGGACTCCCTAAGTTGGTTTTATGTTGTGTTTGATGTTGGAACATGTATTTGGCCTTTGCGAGGTGGTTTTGGTATGTTGATGCTTGAATGGTTTTCTAAGTATGATGCATGCCTATAGAATTGGGGATTTGTTTAATTGATGCCATGTTTGAGTATGGTTGATACAATTATGTTCCTTGAATGTTGAATGACTTACTGGTATAATTTGGTGGCATTTGGAGCATGTTCGATCGGTCAATTGTGTGTTAATTCAGCAAAAATCTGCAAATCTGGGCAGGCCGTATCGGAACGGGTGCTACCGTTTCGGAACAGGGGCCTGAAATGGCCTAGGCGTTCCGAAACGGGAGGAACCGTTCCGGAACGGAAATGCTACTGCCAAGCCTTGTTTCGGAACCCATTTCGGAACGGTCCCGCGTTTCGGAACAGGTCCTTCCTGTTTCGGAACACTCGACCGTTGGGCTCTGAATTTGATGGTTATATGTTTTGAAATGTTTGCGTGTTGGTCCTGAACCTTGTTATTACAATTGAATGAGTTTGAGATGTCCGTTTGAGCTAAATTTTGGCAGAGAAGCATGAAAGATGATTAATTTCAAGTTGGTAACTTTTAATTGGGTTAAGTCCCCATAATTTTCAGAATTTACAATTTGGTCCCTAAAGTTGTTATTTGTGCAATTGAGTCCCTGAATGTTCTCTGATTGTTACGAGCTTTGAGTATGCTGATCTTGTGAACATTTCTAGGGTTAATGTGCATCTAGATAAGATTAAAAGGAAAAAAAGGGTTGCTAATCAAGGTTGACTTTCGGGTTGACTTTGGTTTTCCCCGTGTAAACTTCTTAATTCGGTTCAACCGTCTGGGCCGGGTTAAGGGGGTTACACGAAAACACTTGGAAACATCGTCAAAACGACTCAAACCAACTAGCGGCCAAAACCCAACGAAATTACCATCAAAACCACACCTTTCAACATCCAAAACACTTAACCAAAGTCTAGGAACCATCAACCCAAAGTTCTTCACAAGAACAAACTAAAAACCCAAATTTCCAACTCCAAAAACCTCCCCTTTTTTCTACTTTCAGGTTTCCCATTATTAAGCCACTATCTCAGCATTGTTTAAACATCAAAGCAAAGTTAAAAACACTTTTAAACCTAGCATCAAACAACCCAAACAAAAATTCCCTCATTTCCCAACATAAAGCATTTTGGAAACAAACTTAGACAATGAGTTATGGATAGATTTCATCAACAACTAGTTTAAGAGAAAATCAAAATAAGAAAAAGATTACCTTGAAAGCTTGCTTAGATGAAGTGCTTGAATCAATGGAATAGTGAAAATCGTGTTTTGGGGAAGATAACGTGAAAATGGGTTTTAGGAAGATGATGGTTATTTTCAAAAACCCTTTCTAATCTCAAAATTACCTTTTTATCCTTTTTCTTTAAAATCCTTAAAGTTGTTTATTAAAAATGGTTCCCCAAAATTAGTTTAACCCGAACCGGTTTAACAAAACCCGATTATCTCCTGGGCCTTAAACTCGGGCGTTATAAAAAAACTTGTTTTTTTCTGTACAATGCGGTGATGAGGTTGGGAAAGACTAGCAGACTCTTGCCCTGCTTTAGACATGCGTAAACTTTGTCGACTACCAATTTGTCAACATCAATCCCTCGTCAATGAAGGATCGAATGAATGAGGAGCAGTCTTTAGATGTGGACCGTGGTGGTCTAGAGGGTGGGCATCAGTCGATTTCTCAAAAAATGGTTCCATATCTTTGCCTCCGGCTTGAGTCTCCAACGCTCGACACACTTTGTCGAGGGATCTAGCTTCGTTCCCTTGTAACAAATATCTTATAGGACCTTCTTTTGGGTTTGAGAGCCCATGACCATAACAAAGCCGATGTGGTGGTCTACTATATTTTTCAACCAAAAATACTTGTTTACTGTTGCGACAGTGAACTTCACTTGTCTTCCCTGGACGTAGACATTCGATTGCGTGGGACTGGTGAGGTGCGCATAGAATTCTCGCACAAGGGGAACACATATATCTCCAGGGTGAGCGACCATGGTTCTCCACTTGTGCTTTGCTATAACGTCAAGCACACCCTGGTCGAAGTTGTCTTCCCCCTCAGTAGGGAAGTGGAACCTTGTTCAGGAAGCATCTTTCGGTCTTTGAGTTGCCCCCATCGGTCCTTTGCCGCTTCGTCCGAGAATTTCTTGATTTCAATCGTGGGCTATTTTGGGAACTCGACATGGTTCTAGTGACATTATTGCATTGTACCATGTTGCTTTGTTCCCTTAAGGGAGAAGAAAAACGTGAGGAAAAAGGGGAGAAGTCTGGTTTTGGGTTGAAGTTGGGGAGAAAAGAATAAAAGCAAAAGATGGCAGATGATGTGTTGGATAAGAAGGAGTGTAGTGAGAAGTTGGTAGAAGGATTTTGAAAGCGTGGGGAGTTGAAGCGAATGGGGAAATGGCTAAAAAACGACACAATTAATGGGGAAAAGGGGTGATGGGGATGGTTGTCGGCGTAGTGTAAGAGGAAAGAGAAAGGGGTTTTTTTAATGCGTGATAGGGAAAAGTTGGGGAGAGAAAGTAGGTTTTAAATGGTTAGGGTTTTTCTTGTATTAAATAAATGAATATTCTCACCCCCTTTCCCCCTTTTTTGGATCACCTCTTTCCTCAGACATAGGGTTATCTCCTTGTCGATTTCAAATTCCCTTAAATGGATATGGACACAACTTTTTCCTTTTGCACGCCACTCTCCTCTGCCAACCATACCAATGGTTCTTTTGGTCCTGCCACCTTTGTACCTGGTTCAGTACGGTCATAGGGATTGTACGATGATCACAAGTAAAGACAAATAAAACAAAAGGAAAACAAACTTAAAGCAACTACAAAAACTAAATTATTTATGAACATGCTATAGCATAATGGAGATATGGTAGAGAAGCAAACTCTTAAGGATCCACGAGATCCAAATGTGACTTGTCTCGTAAGATGGGCGCTCCATTGTATGCCTTCAAGCGCTGACCATTGATCTTAAAGATTGTATCATCATCCAGCTTGTTGATATCAACAAGACCATGAGGGTAGACCTTGTGGACATGGAATGACCCTGACCACCTAGACTTGAGCTTTCTTGGAAAGAGTTTGAGCCTAGAGTTGTAGAGAAGTACTTGCTGGCCCTCTGAGAAATGTTGTGGAAAAATGTGCTTGTCATGCCACTTCTTGGTATTTTCCTTATAAATCCTAGCATTCTCATATGCATGGGCTCGAAACTCTTCCATCTCGTTAAGCTCTAGCAACCTTTTCTCACCAGCCAACTGAGCATCCATGTTAAGCTTTTTAAGCGCACAAAACGCCTTGTGCTCAAGCTCGACAAGAAGATGGAAAGCTTTACCATAGACCAGCTTGAAAGGTGACATGCCCAAAGGTGTTTTAAAGGTTGTTCGGTAAGCCCAAAGTGCTTCGTCCAGTCTTGGGGACCAATCCTTTCTTCTCGGGTTGACCATTTTCTCTAGAATTGGCTTGATTTCTTTATTGAAGACTTCAGCCTGTCCATTTGTCTGTGGATGATAGGCCGTCGAAAACTTGTGTCGAACCCCATACCGATGTAATGCTTTAGCAATAAGCTTGTTGTCAAAGTGGGTTCCTTCATCACTGATGATGGTTTGGGGTGCTCCGAACCTCGTGAATATGTTCTTGTGGAGGAACTTCAAGACAGTCTTGGAGTCATTATTTGGGGTGGCAACAGCTTCCACCCATTTTGACACATACTCGACTGCTAGCAAAATGTATAGACCGCCGTAAGATGAAGTGAATGGTCCCATGAAATCAATCCCCCATACATCAAATAGCTCTACTTCTAGAATATTTTCCAATGGCATTTCATTACGCTTGGAGATGTTCCCCGTCCTCTAACATCTGTCACACGTTTTACAAAACTCGTGGGCATCTTTGAAAAGTGATGGCCAATAGAAGCCGACATGAAGGACCTTTGCAGCCGTCCTTGCTCCTCCAAAATGACCTTCACATGGTGATGAATGACATTGAAATAGGATGCTATGGCATTCTTCTTCGGGCACGCATCTTCGTATGATCTGATCGGCGCATTATTTGAACGAGTATGGTTCATCCCAATAGTAGAATCTGACATCATTCTTGAACTTCTTGATTCCCTGGCTAGTTAAATCAGGAGGCAAAACACCACTAACAAGATAGTTAACAATATCAGTATACCATGAAATTGCCGTAGCAGACAACAGTTTCTCATCAGGGAATTCCTCTTTAATTTCTAACTCACTATCATGCTTGACGGTGTTTTCCAGCCTAGAAAGATGGTCAGCTACTTGATTTTCACAACCCTTCCTATCCTTGACATCTAGGTCAAATTCTTGCAACAACAATATCCACCTAATAAGTCTAGGTTTAGCATCCTTTTTAGTCACTAAGTATTTAATAGCCGAGTGTTCGGTGTGAACAATAACCTTAGTATCTATCAAGTATGACCTAAACTTATCAAAGGCAAATACTATAACTAATAATTCCTTCTCGGTGGTGGTGTAAATAATTTTTGCATCATTCAAAGTGTGACTAGCATAATAGATAACATGCAAGAGTTTACCTCGGCATTGTCCAAGTGTTGCACCCACAGCGTAGTCACTCGCATCACACATCAGCTCAAATGATTCGTTCCAATCAGGTGAAATGACAAAGGGTGCTGAGATAAGTTTCTCCTTCAATTCTTGAAATGCACTATGGCAATCTTTGTCAAACACAAACGGTTGATTTTGCTGTAGCAAATTACAAAGCGACTTCAAGATCTTCGAGAAGTCTTTTATGAATCTTCGATAGAAACCAGCATGTCCCAAAAAGCTTCTTACTCCCTGGACAGTGATAGGGGAGGTAAATTTTCAATGACCTCGACCTTCGCTTTATCGACCTCTATGCCTCGCTTCGAGATTTTATGGCCCAAGACCGTTCCTTCGGTTACCATAAAATGACATTTTTCCCAATTGAGCACTAAGTCAGCCTCCTCACACAGCTAAAAAACCTTATCTAGATTGTCCAAACATGTGTCGAAGTCATCTCCGGGGACTAAAAAGTCATCCAAAAAAAATTCCAAGAATTCTTCGACCATGTCTGAAAAAATAGCCAGCATGCACCTTTGAAAAATTGCTGGAGCATTGCAGAGTCCAAAATGCATTCTTCGAAAAGCATAGGTTCCATACGGGCATGTGAAAGTAGTCTTCTCGTGGTCTTCAGGTGCTATAGCAATCTGATTATACCTAGAATATCCATCGAGGAAACAATAGAATGCTTTGCCCGCCAGTCTATCGAGCATCTGATCAATGAAGGGGGTGGGGAAATGATCTTTCTTAGTAGCCTTGTTGAGCTTCTTATAATCCATGCAAATCCTCCATCCCGTGACGGTTCTAGTAGGCAATAACCCATTCTCGTCGTTGCTTATAACGGTCATGCCCCTTTTCTTTGGTACGCATTGCACCAGGCTGACCCATGAACTGTTAGATATTGGGTAGATTACTCCAGCATCCAGCCACTTGATTATCTCTTTCATCACCACCTTCTTCATAATCTGGTTCAGTCTCCTTTGGGGCTCAACAGAATTGATGTGACAATCATCAAGAAAAATTTTTTGCATACAAATAGCAAGGCTTATACCCTTCAAATCAGCCATAATCCAACCTAGCGCTTTTTTATGCTGAGACAACATATTGATCAAACTAGTTTCTTGCTTAGGTGTGAGACTAGATGAGATTATCACAGGAAAAGTTTCATTTCTCCTTAAGTAATCATATTTAAGATGTGATGGTAAAGGCTTTAGTTCTAAAGTAGGTGTATGCTCAAGGGAAGGTTTAGAAGGTAAAAATTCTGAAAAATTAAGAGTTTCAAAGTTTGTACCTGGTCTAGCCTCGATTCGACTGGATTGATCTACTTCCATTGAGAGGTCTTCTAAGTCTGAATCTTCTTTATTGTTGAGTTCCTCAAAACCATCCATCTGCATGTTGTTGCTACAGCAAAACTCTACAGTCTGGTCCTGTGCTGTAGCATCAACGCACTGGCACTCCTCTTAATCATCCACATATTTTAGGGTATCATGAATATCGATGGCGACCTTCTGATCAGCCACTCTCATGGTAAATTCACCATTCTCACAATCTATCAATGCTCGATCGGTGGCTAAAAATGGCCTTCCCAAGATAATGGGATTGTTGTTGTCCGCTTCACAGTCGAGAATTAGAAATTCGATTGGGAAGACAAAGCGATCCACTTTTACCATGACATCTTCAATCTTTCCTTCTGGTTGAACATAGGAATGGTTAGCTAGCTGTAGCACAACCTTGGTTGGCCATGCATCTCTTATCACTAGCTTCAGAAAAATAGATTTGGGCATCAGGTTAACACTGGATCCCATATCATATAAAGCTTTCCCGATATATCTGTCACCAATGGAACACGAGATGATAAAACTACCCGGATTCTTCCGCTTTGGCGGTAGCTTGCTCCATACAGAACAACATTCTTTTGCTACAGCAACAGTCTCGGGTTTCTCGACCTTCCTCTTTTTAGTGACAATATGCTTGAGGAATTTAGCATATGTAGGAATCTGATCAATAGCTTCCAAGAATGGAAATTTGATATGCAACTGATAAAGAATATCCACAAATTTTTGGAACTAGAGGTCGTCCTTATGCTTCTTTAATCTTTGAAGAAATGGAGGCAGGGGTCTGACTTCGTCTGTCTTGACTTGTTGAGTAGTGTCTTTTGTTGTAGCAACAACTGGTCCTTCCTCCAACGGTTCTTTTGCTGTTCCCTCCTTCTTATCCTTCTTTTCTTTTGGAGATTTATGTAGGTCCTCTTGCTCTTTTGATAAGTTGTAATGGGAATCATCTTTCTTCTTTCCCCCAAACTTATCTTCCTTGTTAATCTCTGTGCCACTCCTTAGTGTGAGTGCGCTACATTGCTCCTTGCTCTGGTGCGCAGTGGCTTCAGTGTCACTAGGCAAACTTCCCTATGGTCGCGCATGCAAGGTTTGAGTTATATGTCCCACTTGCGTCCAAAGCGCGTAAAGATGAACTATGGCTTTGCAATAAAGCTCCATGATTTTTGATGTTTGCTGCATGATCCTGTAGCAAAACTTTTGTAGTTCCCATAAAATCTTTTGTCATATTCATGAATTTCTTGAATGCAGCTTCTAATGAATTGTTTGAAGAAGATGCTACTCCCTTGTGACCTTGCCATGGAAAATTTTGGTTGGAATTTGGGGCTTTAGGCAGATTTTGTTGTGGCGCTGAGTGAGCAGAGTTGTTGTTGTGTCCTTGGTTACCCCAACTCAAATTTGAATGCTGACGCCATCCTGGGTTATAAGTATTGGAGTAAGGATTGTTGTTGCGGTTATAATTCCCCACATAGTTGGTCGATTCTTGATTGTGAGGGCATTCACTCAGATGATGATTGCCATCGCATTTAAGACAAGAGGTTGCTGACTTTACTTCCTTCACCTCGTTGGGATGTTGGAGGTTCTTTAGCAAGTCGGTGATAGCAGCTAACTGGGAGGAAACCGAGTCATCAACTTCATTTTCTCGGACTACTTGAGTTCTTCTCCCCGTTCCAAGCCTCGTGGTGGGAAATTGATAATCGTTGGTTGCAATCCTATCAAGGATGTCGAATGCTTCTTCCGGTGATTTTTCTAACATGGTGCCATTTGCTGAAGCATCTAACATCATCCTTGTCGGAGCGTTAACACCATTATAGAACATAACCACTTGAGTCCAATCATAGAAACCATGGTTTGTACACTTCCTCAATAATCCCTTGAATCGATCCCAACACTCATACTTAGATTCGTCTTCAGCTTGACGAAAAGAAACTATCTCATTTCTCAACTGAGTATTTCTATTTCGTGGATTATACCGTAGTAGAAAACTTTTCCATAGATCTGTCCAAGACTCCATTGATCCAGCTGGTACTCCACTTAACCATGCTCCAGCACGATCACGTAAAGAATATGGAAACATTTTGAGCTTTAGCACATCCTCGTGCACTCCTTGCTGTCGGAATGAATCACAAACTTCCAAGAAAGCATGTGTGTGTTGTCTTACATCTTCATGAGGCAAACCACCAAATTGTCCGATTGTGTTCAACATGTTGAACATGACCGATTTAAACTCGAACTGGGCTGCCTGAATTTCTGGAGCTACTATCTCGGGATAGAGATCGTCCAAGATAGGAGTCAAATGATCTCTAATGGCTCGAGGTCGAGCCGCCACTCCATGGCCATTTGCCATAGCATCTCCATTACTTGGAGGTGGAGGTAGGTCTTCAGGATGTTGAACTCCGTTCACAGTTCTAGTATCTTCTCAAATGCGTCTTCTTAATCGTAAGAAATGTTCAATCTCTGGAACAACAGGATGTAAGGGTCCTCTAGGTCTTCTTCTGGTCATACACTAGCCGAACACCTGAAAAGAAAAACAAAACCACTAATGAATATGTACAAAGTAAAAATAACAAGCAATATGAACAAAAAACCATGAACAACCAATTGCCAATCCCCGATAACGACGCCAAAAACTTATTTGCGTGTTGTCGTGTACTAAAATGATACGCAAGTAGTGGAAGTATACACGTTGAACAAGTAGTAAAGGGTGTGAGTGAGTATCGTCTCCACAGGGATTGGAGATGTGCACGGTTAATGTATAATACAATGTAAGTTGTTTTTGCAGTCAGTAATGTTGAGGCAATCAAAGCAGTAATCAGAAATGCTGTAGCAAAAAGAGTAAATAGTGTTGAGGTGAATTAGATGACAAACATGCCTCTCTCGTGTGTGAAACTCTCTATGGAATGTTTGGTTGGGTTTGTTGGACAACTAAACTAAGCCTCTTAACCCAGTCTAAGGCCTTCAACAATCTTCTATGCTCTGAAGGATTTACTAAGGATGCCTCTAAACTATCTCTAGCTAGGAGACTGGAGACAGAAATGCTACGGCAATACCTCTCGGCGTAAACCCTTAACACTCCCCTACCCCTCAAGTACTACCCTTCTTAGCCTTTGAAACCTATCACTTATATCTAAGACAGGTTAGAGTTGTGCCTCTCAGAAGCCAACTACATTGCTTATGGGGGATCTAAGGTTAGATCTCTCGATTACCAACCTGGTTCTACTCCTAAGGAACGACCAACTCTCGAAGGCTCTTAAAACCTTAGGGAAATGAAAGCACATAAGCAAAGCATAGACAACAATTAAAGCTGAAAATCGTAGACATGCATTAAAAACACTAAAATAAAAATCATCCATCAAACCAAGCCACCTAAAAGCAGTTCATGGCTGGGTGAACATTCAACGTATCATCAAACGTTACAACCCTTTTCCAAATGAAATAAAGAAATGCTAAAGCAAACAGAAGGGAAGAAGAACTCCCGATCCGCCATGGATTGCCACGAACTGTTTAGGCCCGCCACCTCTCTCGAGGTTGGCGAGGCCACTTCTTGGAGCTTCAACGATAGAGGACACCAAGTTCAGGAAGAAGAAGGGAAAAACTGCCTTTCTCTCTCCAACCCTAGCCTTGCTTATCACCTCTTTTCCACGTGTCTAAATTAGGGAATTTCACCCTTTATATAGTGAAGGCTCCTAGGGTTTGGTGCCCTAAAGATTCCTTTGGTGATCCCAAGGAATATCCACCGACAATGCTCTGCCCAAGGAGACAAGGAGAACAATCTGTAGGTGGTACTGGCGGCAACACATGCCAGATCTGTCTTTTCTGCAGCTCGCGTGTCAGCCAGTTCCTTCAGTCCTCAAATGTTATAGCATTTCCCAACTCTCATGCTTTCATACACTCAGTATTCCTGCGTCCTGCACACCACACAACCAAACCACCCTCCTCAAGCAACACCATTCTACCACCATACCAAACAAAAGATAAAACTGCACCCAAATGAACTAAAATGTAACCTAAATGCTATGACCTGAACTTAAGAGCAGGTAATTGCTATGGAAAAAAAGTATGAAAACAAGGATATTTACGCAGTTATCACACCCCCAAACTTAAGCTATTTCTTGTCCTCAAGCAATAAGTAGAACAGAACAAAAGAAATGTGATGGCAAAGATTTAACTCAATGAAATGCTATGGCAAAGCTTCAGCCTTCGGAAAGTTACTCGCAACTATTAAGAACAACTACCCTTGAGATTTTTTAAGAACTTTTCTTAGGGCTAGGATGCATGTGTGTGTGTGTGCGAAATTGCTCTCAGCTTATGCTTAATTTGCTTAAGAGAAATTTTCAAGGAAGCCCTCTAGTCATGCCTTAGCTATGGTCCCTCTATTTTTACTCATAGTGTTCAAACTTCCTTTCGCTTGGTAAACTTCAAACCATAAGGATATCCAATTAAACGATAGCATTGGTCCTTCTTATGTCCCTTGATCATACAATGATCAAAACCCCTTGTAAATCGGTTGCACGAGTTGGATCCACTAGAAGAACCACTGAAATATCTACCAGAAGAACCACTAGGAGCATATAGAATAGTGGAATCAGAAATTAGGGAAACACCACTAAGATGCATGTGTTGTGTTTCTTCTTGAAGTATCATGGAATACACCATATTCACCGAAGGGAGAGGTTTTGTAAGCAATATTTTGCTTCGAATAGCTGAAAATGTCTCATTGAGACCTATTAAAAAATGAAAAAGATGATGCTGAAGAAGAAGCCTCAAATTGTCAATCGAGCACCACAGCTGCATTCGAGGCGAAGATGATTCCAGCCGATAAGTCTTTGCTAATGGAATCGATAATCTAGGACAAAATTAGCGCATTGCAACGATCCCATTGAAGTTGGAGAGACTCCTCAAAATCCGCTCGCTTGCAACCGCCATCAACAAAACCTAATTTGTTTTTGGCGAGGAGAGCAAGGCGAGTCGAACGACTCCAAAGATTATATGTATCAATTCCAGTTAGGTGATGAGAAACAAATAGTGAACCAGATGTATCAGATGGATGAAGATACAAAACGTGGTTGAAACCAATGGAAGCACTATCCATCGTAGACATGATAAACGACACCGGAAAAACGAGGAAACAAAGAGAAAAAGGGGGAAATGAGAGAAATAAGAAGTTGAAACGGTTAAAATTCGAGAATAAAGGGCCAGTGAAGTCGTGGTAGCTAATACCATGTTAAAATTGGTAAAAAGAATATAAGATTTGAATAATACTTCTCATTATGATGATTAAGTTACATGAGTAAGTATTTATAGTTAGTTTATACAAACACTAACTAATCACTAACCTTCTAACAGAATACAAACAATGTAACTAACTACAATATCTAATATAACTAATTACAATTGTTACTTTTAACACCTTTCCAATGCGGAGCAGTTTTTTAATGAGGCATATGGTGATCATGTATGACCTTTTATTAAATAAAATTTTATATTGTCAAGCAAAAAAAATTGATTGAATAGATCAAATTAAGAATTGATAGTCTAATTCATAAAATTTTAATAAAAATAAAATGAATTATTGTAATTTGAAAAAAAACGTAAGATAAAATGGAGTAAAAATCAAAGGAGCGAAGCGTCAGTCTCTGGTCAAAAGGGTGAGCCACAAAAGATTATTATGTCTCGGTCAAGGGAAGAGCCTTATAGTACGAAGTGATGCGCTCCCACCATTATTGCCTGGTTTTTTATTAGAAGATAATGAATCAAATAATCCGAAAGTTACAAAAGGGTCCTCAAGCCAGGAGGAACATTATGAGGCCAATTGAACGGACAATAGTTAGTTCGGGTATTCTTAGCCACCCAATCAGCAACTCTGTTACAGTTCCTAGGAACATAAGAAAAAAAAAGAAAATGAAGAAGACATGAGAAGATTATCTTCTTCAATGTTCGTAAAATCCAAATCAGAGAGAGACTTAGACTTTAAACAATTGATAACATTAAGATTATCTAATTCAAGAATGATCTTGTTGTAACCAGCTTTGGCAGTGAAAGTCGCTCTGAGCCGAACAACCTGAGCTTCAGCGGCAGTTGCAGAGTGAGCTGAAAATGATGAGGTATCACCTCCAATAACAACACCAGAGGGATTACGAGCAACAACAACAACCACAACCGAGCCATTTTACTTAAGAAAAGAGGCATCACATTTCAGCTTAATAAAGCCATCCTCTAGAGGAATCCAACAACCCTCATCAACAACGCGAAGCACAGTTTCATCCCTCTCCACTTGGTTAGCCGCCACAAATTTAGAAAAAAAAGATCTTTCACCATGCTGCCAAACTTCCACCGGGGATTTGACAATACCTGAAAACACAAAATTGTTTCCAGATTTTCATAGCGACTAACACAAGAAAGCAATCAACTCAAATCCTTCAAAGAAGTTTACCCGATCACGAAGGGATAAAATTTTCTCCCACCATTTACGAAACCCGAGAAAACCAAGAATAGAAGGTGAGTAGGTAAAGCCTAAAGCTCTCCAGACAGCTTGAGAAAATGGGCAGAAGAAAAGCAAGTGTTTAATATTTTCGGTTTCCTTCCCACATCTCGAGCATTTATCACAGAAAGGCAAGGCCCCATGAAAACGATAAAGAAGATTACCTTTGTTGGAAGGATATTATCATAAAGCTTCCAAAAGAAGGTACGAATTTTTTGAGGGACATTGAGTCTCCAGGTAGCTCACTAAAGATGTTGAATCTAAGAAATGTTACTACTATTGCTTGGGCCGCCATCATTAGCAATCAACTTAGCAAGAAAAATGTACCCAAATTTAACCGAGTAATCTTCATTCTAATTCCCTGGCAAGATAAAAGCATCCTTGATTTAAGGACCTCCAATCAAAACTGATAAGATAGCTTCCATTTCGAGAGGGGAGAAAAGGCTAGCAAGTTTTGCACAATCCCGTTCTCTCGAGTTTTCGACAATAAGCCTAGAAATAGTCAAATCTCAACACCATGGAGGATTTGGCACTGATACCGAGAAAGATGAACGGGGAATCCATTTATCCTCCAAAATAGACACACTCATTCCATTCTTGATTCTCTAGAGGGGGGGCTTTGAAATGGTCTTTATACCATCCTTAATGCCAATCCAAGCCTAGGAAGGATTTTGACAAGCTGGAGCAAAAGATATTTCCATTAGGAAAATAGATGCCCCTAAGAGTTCTCACCATAAGAGATTCCATATTATTAATAATCCTTCAAGTCACTTTAGCCACTGTTACGTTGTGTGATATACTATAATTGACACGCAAATAGCGCAAGTATACACGTCGAACAAGTAGTAAAGTGATGAGTGAGTATCGTCTTCACATGGATTGGAGGTATTTCAAGTTAAGTTTAAGCATGCGAAACAAATGATGAATATTGATTAAGGAGCAAGTTTTAAATGAGTAAAAAAATGTTGTAGCAAAAACAATATATCAATACTGGAGTAAACTTTATGAGATTTCAATGTCCTCTCCCGTGTGTGAAACTCTCTATGGAATGAATGGCTAAGCTTTCTAAGGAGTCTTTCACTTAAGTCTCATGCATGTCTCATTACTTCTAGCCCAAACTATGCTCGACAGAGTTTACTACGATGCTTCTAGACTATCTCTAGCAAGAAACCTGACAACCAGAATACTACAATAATACCTCTCACCGTGAGTCCTAGCAAACTACCTATCAATTAAGTTTTACTCCTTTTAGTCGTTGAAACCCTATCCTTATCTCTAAGGTGAGTTAAGGTATGCCTCTCAGCACAACCCCATTGTCCACATAGATCTAGGCTTAACTCTCTCAACCATTAAGCACATCAATACTTAAGTTTAGGCTACTCTCGAAAGCTCTTACAAACCTAAGGCAATAAAAGAGTGAACAAAGCATTTAAGGAGTTAAAAATAACTCAACATCCATTAAAACCAAAATAAAATCATCCAAAGCAAGCCCAAGACACTTAAAATCAGTTCATGGCTGGGCAATAAACATCCATCATCACTCGTTTGAAACAACTCATTCCAAAAATAAATGCTAAAGTAGAATAGCTAAAAAGAAAGAAAAAACTCCCAACATCGTATTGGATTGCCAAGAACTGCCCTAATCTTGCTGGTTCTCTCAAACGCACGCAAGATCACCCCTTGGAGCTTCAACTATGGAAGACAACAAGGTGAAGAAGATGAAGAAAGAGGTCGACTCTCTTCATTTCTTTCCTCGCCCAAAAAGCTCCTTTTCTAATTCTCTCCCCCTTCTTCTTTAATGTGGGCTTCTTTTCCGTTATATAGTGTGGACTCCTAGGGTTTAGTGCCCTAATATTCCTTGAGGGTCTTAGGGAATTTTCCCTTTTCATGTGTGGCACAAAAGACAAATAGGGGTTCGCACATGTGGGCCAAATAAAATATCTTCAATGATTTGTCATTTTCTGTGCCCAGAAATGCTATCCAAAATGCTGCGGCATTTTGCTCCTTTTCCCAGCTTCACTTATGCTTCACCTGCACATCACCGCACAAGAATATACCCTTCCAGCAGCATCAAATATTGTAAAATAAACCAAACCACCAAACAAGCAAATCCTATGCAACTATATGTCCTGAATGCATCTATATGCTATGAAATGATCCTGAAACCAAGAAAATACTTAAGTAAAAACGCATGAAATATAGGTATTTTTTCAAGTTATCACACCCCTAAACTTAAGTTATTGCTTTCCCTCAAGTAATGAGTAGATAAAAATAAAAAACACATGGTGTGGCAAAAATTTAATTCAAGATAGCTGCTATGGAAAAATTTCAGTCCTCAGAAAATATAGGCTTTCATACTTCAAACATAAATGAGATTTGAAGAACAGTTCCTTAGGGAAAGACCCTTTTTTGGTGTATGCGTAGTTGCATGCAGCTTATGCTTAACAGAGTTAGAAAAATTTTAAACAATAACTCAAGCACATCCTAATGTGTAACTATTTAAGCACGAATTTACTCTTATAATTCAACTGTGTGTGTGTGTGTGTGTTTTTTTGTTTTTTTAGAAGGGTGTCAGCTCATCACACCTACCATCCCTCACTCTAGGTAAGCAGGGAGCATACCTCTCACCCCTGAGTTAGTAGGTAGATTCATCCTGTGACAACTTTCATTCACTCATTTGATGGCGTTGCCATTTATTTAAGCATGGTTTCCAGGCAATGCAACAGAAAGTGGAGGCTCCTTCTATAGATATGTCGTAGCATTTATTCACAGTTTACTATATTCGATGGGCACAAAGGAGTTTGGTCAAGCCTTTACTGCTTTCATTTATCAATTAAGTTCATTGTCTTCTTTTACAGAAGAACATGTATGAGTTCTAAAAACTTCTCTAACAATCTTAAGCCTAAAGAGCATACAATTGTGTAACAATGTAAAAATAAAGCATCAAACCCTAAAATCAGTTCTACCAATCTCAATAATCATGCATGTTCAATCAATCCATAGCCATAAAAAATCATCATCGGACATCCTCAATTTATTCATACAACTGCCATTGAATCAATCAAAATGCCATAGCAAAATTTCTGTTTCTAGCTAAAATGCAAATGACTAACTATGGGCACTAATACCCCCAAACTTGAAAGATGCAGTGTCCTTAATGCAATAAAAATAAAACTAAATGCAGCTATTCTACATGCAATGCAAAGTGAAGGGTGTACCTCACTTTTTGGCTTTGGTTGTCTTGGTGGCGAGATGCTTGATGCATGTTGATTTGAACGAGGCGATGGGCGGGTCATCTGCTTCTTGTTCTGGTGGAGGGGTAGAGAATCGTTCGGCTGGTGTCTCTTGATTGGTCGAGCTAGTATTCGACTCGTTCTCTTCAATAGGTGTGGTCCAAATTCGACCAACAGTGCGCTTTGTGCGATTCCTCGCTGAGACAGGATTTGGTGTCTGGGCATGTGAAGGTGTGGTATTAGAGTGCATAGTGTCATTATCATCAGACTCGATGCTCATAGGGTCCACGGTGGGTTCTTTGGTTGGTGGCGCCATGGAAGCCTTACCCATTCTTTTGTGCTTTTTCATTTGTGGACATGTTGTGGCATCAGTGGCCTGGTTTTGGGAGGATGGTTAAGGTTGTGCAGGGATTTTGCTAGAGGCTGGTGTTTTCTGTGTAGAAGTGAGGGGTCTTTTTATGTACTAGTAGGGCATCAGGGAATGTTGGAAAGTCAACACTAATGTGTAGCAAGATTTCCTTGAAATGGGTGTTCATGACAGCATCCCTTACCTTGACATATGTGAAAAAGGCAGTCAGGTCTGCGTGCATCTGATCCATGTCTTCCCTTAGACGAGTGGTGGAGGCTACTAACGTAGCAACCCTTGCTGCAGCAAAAGTTTTTGCCCCTCCAACTAGGGTTTCCGTCGAGGCATCCTCATCAAATCCCTTGATGATGGGGATCAGGTCTGCAGTAATGGGGACTTAGCCTGAGTCCTGGGCGTCACTGATAGGGTCTTCAAACACTTCCTTCTTGGGGCACAAAGTTGTGATAAGGTTTGGGAAGATCAGTGGGCTGGATTTCCGTTTTACACAAGCGTAGACTTCATGCACAATAATCTTGCCAACATCGATCAATCGGCCATTCAGGATTGAGTGTAGGAGGAGAAGTCTAGGAATATTGACTGTGGATGTGTGGGATGTAGGAATAAGCCAACTTTTGCTATAGTGAATCCATAGTTTGGCCTCGGGCTTGAGGTGTGCACGCTTGACGGATTTGTTGGATGCGTCTAACTCTGTGCCCTCAAAGCACAAATCTTCCAAGACTTCCTTGATGGTCTGGGGGTCAGCATTCTCGACAAAAGGGGTGTGTTGATCTACCAAGTCTTTCAGCCCATAGAATTTGTTGATCTTGGCAGTCGTGAACTTTATTTGGTCTCCTTGCACATACACGCTTGACTGAGTGGGGCTGGTAAGGTGAGCGTAGAACTCCTTCATGATGGGAACACATATGTTTCCAGGATGTAGAACAATGGTTTCCCACTCGTGCTTGGCTATAATCCCTAAGACGTCTTTGTCCAATCCTTGTTCCCCTTCAGTAGGGAACTTGAAGCCTTGCTCGGGAAAGATTTTTCTGTCCTTGAGAAGTTGGAAGCGCTCTTTAGCTATGTCATCGAGGAACTTTCTGAGTAGCACCGCTTTTGGTTGTGCACGGCTGGATTCTCCTTCAACTCTCTTGAAGCGAACCATTGTTTTGCAAAAAGAGAGAGAACTGAGGGGATAGTTTTGGTAGTATTTTTGGTTTGGGTTGATGCGGTGCAAGGGTTTAGGATGTTGAAGGTTTTGTCAATGGTCGTTTTGGCGAGCAGTGAAGACGAAGGGGAAAGGGTTTTGGTTTTAGGGAAGAGATTAATTGTGGGCGATATGATGGTGATTGGAGTTGAAAAGAGAGCAACTGCCATGATTGGAGATAGGTAGAGATTTCTTTGGATGTTTGTGCGGCATGGGTTTAGAAGAGAGGTAAGATGTAATTAATGAAAAGTGAAAAGTAGGAGAGAGAAGGCGGCAAGATAATGATGGTTAGGGTTTCCTTTAAAAAAAGTTAAAAGGTAATTAATTTCCCTCTTTTTTGCCTTTTAAGAGCTGACTCCCTCCAATGTTGGAAAAAGTTGGTTTTTTCAATTCTTTTTGTTCTCATAAAGACAAGGCCCCGATTCTCTTAGGACAAGTCGTCTTTGTCCATTAAACCCTGGCACACCACCTGCACCTCTAGGGTTATTCAGGAATGAGCAGATGAAGACAAGGTAAAAGCATAAGATAAAACAAAGTAGCATAAAGAGCAATAAATTAAAGGATAAAGTACGACTCAAAGATAAAGACATGCTAAGTTATTTATGAACAGGAAAACCGAAAAATGCGACAGTAAATAAAAGTAAGAGTGAAGAATTCAAACTCTCAAGGGTCATCAAGGGATAAGGAATATTTTTCTTGCAGGATGGGGGCTCCATTGTATATCTTCAGACGTTGTCCATTGACCTTGAAGACTATGTCATCATCGAGCTTTTTTATATTGTAAAGTGTCTACAAGGTCTATATTTCATGCACATTCCATCTCATATTATTTTTGTTTTTGAGTGAACTTTAGGCATAATTAGGACCATGCATTGCATTTTACAGTATTTCTTTACTTTGTCATGCTTTGCAAAATTATCTTTTATTTGGTGAAGAAAAGGTATTGTTTTTTGTACTTTTAGTTTTAGGTACTAGAGGCTGACAGAGGGAGAGAGGAGCTGAGGAAGTGATGTTGAGGCAGTAAACCAAAGAGCTGTAGTGATTCAGCTCCAGACATAGATAGTTGCTGCCGAGTAGCTGTCGCCGCTCAACCTGCCGCCTAAGACAACAGACTATGGAGTTGGAGAACCGAAGTGCAATCTGTAGAGTAGAAAATCTTGATTCTATCGATGTTGTCCACTCAATTTTTCGACGTCTGTAGCAGCAGGCAGAGCCGCCAAAGGAGAATCTCGAGATTACTTGCGGAGCAAGACAACGTGATAAAGTCCACATTTAACTAAAAAAGGTTAGAGTTTAAAGCCACATTTATTGTAAAAAGCTACTTTGAAGGACTTTTACTTCAAGAAGGACTAGACCTAGCTAATGCCTATATATACCCATTGTAATTATATTTCAAAAAAACTTGGGGGGTTTTCCTTAGGCATAGTTTAGGTTTTCTTGCCGCCACCATGTTCTAAATTTCTCATTGGGTTTTAGTTATGTTGTAATTAGTGTGAGAACGATTGTTTAGGATTTTAAGTTGTTTTTGCAAATAAAATTACAAGGTTTACTTATTCCATGTTCTTCATAGCTTTCAATTAAGGCGAAAGATTAGTTGAATTCTATCAATTTGTTCGGTATAGAGGGAGTCGAACTCACGAAAGAAGTAAGTACAATTTCATCTATAGACAATGCGATCAATTCGGCCTAGACATAGGTTGAGGGTTTAAGGCAGCTAAAAGAGGACGAATCAACATTGTTGTCTTTGCACGATTCATGCCACGATTGGTATTATCTGCAATGGGCATCAACATAACTCTGACTTAGACATAAGCAGAGTCACTTTCGAAGCGTTCTGTCGAGCCTTGTAGTTCTACCGAGTTTGCCACCGAGACACAGTTCCATTTTCCTGCTGAGGCAGCAAGAGGGTCTCAGCAGTCTACCTGCCATCCACGGCCGAGGTAGCAGAGTCTGGCAGCGCAAAACGACTCGTCCTATTCAACGTAGATTCATACTAAGCAGCAGCATAACCCAACCCTCTCTATCAATCACTTTCTCTTCAATTGATTGTGTTTTTATTTTACTTTTCTTCTCAACCATCCAATTTAATTGTGCATTTACTTTTCTTGTGCATGACTTACAATTCGAATCAAGTTGTTCAATCCCTGTGGGAGACAATATATTTTATGTTATAACTTGACAGGAGTGTGCACTTGCGCTCATAAATAGAGAACACTCAAACGCTCTACAAGTTTTTGGCGCCGTTGCCGGGGATTGGTAACAACGAAATTCGTATTTAATTTCTGCACTTTTATTTCTTTACATTTTATTTTATTTTTAGTTTTTATTTTTAATCGAAAAAAAAAGAAAAAAAGAATTTTACGGTTTCCTTTGCTAGTGTATGACCAGGGCAAATCCAAGAGGAGAAATCCTTTATTACGACGATATCGAACGAAGAGTAAGAGAGCTCAAGAAGGAAATCAGAGTAGCCCTAGGGAAAACTAAAGAAGAAGGAAAAACAGAGGTAAACATGGAAAATGATAACCCTGCCAAAAATGTTGTGAACGGCTGGGATGGGCAGCAAAACCCGCCGCCCAGAGAACAACGAGATCCACCAAGGCAGCAGTCCCCTCTTCGCCCAGGCAACCACAGTATGTTCGAACCACCAGGGATTATCTGGAACATGAATTTAGAGGGTTCGATCCAAAAGTGAAAGAACCTGAGATTAAGGCAGATCACTTCGAGCTGAAGCACGTTATGTTTAACATGATCAACACGTTAGGGCAATTTGGAGGGACTGCCACAGAAGATTCTCGGCATCACTTAAGAGGATACCTGGACATCTGTAGGGCATTCAAAATACACGTAGTCCATCAAGACATGTTGAGGCTAAGATTATTTCCCTATTCACTGAGGGAAATGGCGAAACAGTGGTTGAACAACCAGCCAGTAGGGTAGTTCAACACATGGACAGAGCTGTGCGAGGATTTTCTGGACCGTTTCAGCCCGTTCAATGTCACAAACAGACTGCAAAATGAAATAACAGCCTTCTGACAAGGGGATGATAAGCCGATGTATGAAGCATGGGAGCGGTACCAACAGGTGTTGAACAACTGCCCACTACATGGTTTTCCGGCTTGGACACATGTGTCAATGTTCTATAATGGGGTGAACTACCCAACACGGATGATGATTGACGCCCCAGCCAACGGAATCATCCTCGACAGACCACCAGAGGAGGCACTGCGGATTCTGAACCAAGCCGACAAGAACGATTACAAGTACCCAACAGCCTACCGAGGCGACGTTAGGCGGCCCACCACTGTGAACGAGGTAGAAGCCTCAGAATCTGTCAATGCCCGCCTCGACAAGCTGACAGAGCTGGTCATGAGCATAATGAAACCCACTGGGAAAGCCTATGAGGTTAAGGCTGTGGAGCCGTTTTGTGATGAGTGTGGGAGCAACCATGATTCCACTGAATGCACCGCATCTGCCAACTTTATGGGAGGATACGAGAGGAACAACAGGCCTGCCTAGAATACATACAACCCTGGATGTAAGAACCATCCCAACTTCTCCTAGAGCAACCTAAAGATTGCTGCCAACCCACAACAACAACAGGGAGGCTACAAGCAAAACTTGTCACGGCAGCTGCTTCAACAGCAACAAAATATGAACACTAATTCATTAGAATCTACCTTGCACACTTTTATACCTCGTACTAATGATTTCATTGTTCATACAAATAAGTTTATTGACAAAACTGAATCTTTCATGGATAGGAATGAAATCAAGATGAATAACCAGGAGGCAGCTATAAAGAATCTTGAGACCAGGTTCGGGAAGTTCGCCCAGGTTGTAAACACTAGGCCAATAGGTGGATTACCTAGTGATACTGAAACCACGAAAGGGAAATCCCGTGAACAATGCAAAGCTATAACAACCATAAGTGGGATAACACTACAAGAGCCATTCATGCCTGCCGCGAAAGAAACAGCACCTACCGAACCAGTTCAAGCCGCCAGGCAACCTTCCGCGGAAGCACTAGAAGAAAGCACTAAGGAACCAAAACAAGAACCAACAGATGACACTAGGAACAAACAGCCAGATTTAGGACCAGTCGCTTCCTCCCAGGATAGGATATCCCTCAAAGAAAAAACTGTTGCCCCGGTACCTCCACCACTCTTCCCACAAAGATTGAAAAAACAAATACATGATATGCACTATAAAAAATTCTTGGACGTTCTGAAGCAAGTCAAAATCAATCTTCCACTGGTAGAGTTGATCGAACAGATGCCCAGCTATGCCAAGTTCCTAAAGGATATGGTATCCAAAAGAACAAGGATCGGGGAATTTGAAATAGTGACAGTGACAGAAGGATGCATGGCCATGCTACACAATAAGGCACCACCCAAATATAAAGATTTGGACAGCTTCATAATTCCTTGCAAAATAGTTAGCAACCACTCCGTACGAGCCCTATGTGACTTAGGGGAAAACATCAACTTAATGCCTAAATCAGTCTTCAAGAAACTAGGAATAGGAGATGCCCGCCCAACAACACTGATGCTACAGCTGGCAAACATAACATATGTACAACCGGAATGAAAAATTGAGGACATCCTAGTAAAGGTGGACAAATTTATTTTCCCTGTCGATTTCTTGGTACTAGACTGTGAAGCAGATGAAAAGGCACCAATAATCCTGGGATGACCATTCCTCGCTACGGGCAGGACACTGATTGATGTGGAAAAAGGTGAACTTACGATGAGGGTAAATGATCAGGAAGTAAAATTGAATATCTTTCAAACCATGAGGCAGGCTGATGATCTGGAAGAATGCCAGCTAATGGAAGCCATCTCAGAGTTCAACTTTGTAGCCAAGAGACCCTGCTTACTGCAAGACTGCCTGCACAGCGACCTCGACAGCTGTTTTGAGAGCCATTTAGAAGCTTTCCCAGAAGATGAGCAATGCAGTGAGTTGACAGAACATGAACTAGAGGAACAAGAAGAAGCATACTAGATAGCAAATAGGCCAGGTAAGTACTTCGAACCATTGAATTGCACAAAAAAAGGGCAAATATTCAAGCCATCTATCGAACAACCTCCCACTCTTGAATTAAAAGCCTTACATACACAACTTAAGTATGTTTACTTGGAACCTAATGAAACACTGCCAGTAATAATTTCTTCCAAGTTGCATCCTAGACAGGAAAATCAACTGATAGCACTGTTGCGGCAGCACAAGAAGGCAATAGGCTGGACCATTGCAGATAAAAAAGGAATAAGCCCGGCCATTTGCATGAACAAAATCCAGCTCGAATAGGACAAAAAGCCAACTGTAGATGCCCATAGGAGACTAAACGGTGCCATGAAAGAAGTTGTCAAAAGGGAGATCATCAAATGGTTAGACGCTGGTATCATATATCATATCTCTAACGGCGAATGGGTAAGCCCAGTACAATGTGTACCAAATAAAGGTGGCATAACTGTGGTAAGCAATGAAAATAACGAGTTAATACCCACTAGAATAGTAACTGGTTGGAGGACATGCATGGATTACCGCAAGTTAAATAAAGCAACAAAAAAGGATCATTTTATGTTACCTTTTATTGATCAAATGCTTGACCGCCTTGCTGGAAAACCTTTCTATTGTTTTTTGGATGGATACTCAGGTTATAACTAGATCACCATCGCACCAGAGGACAAGGTCAAAACAACATTCACCTGCCCATATGGCATTTATGCGTTTCGAAGAATGCCATTCAGATTATGCAACACCCCTGCCACATTCCAGCGCTGCATGATGGATATTTTCTCTGATATGATAGAAGACTTCATGGAAATATTCATGGATAACTTCTCTGTCTTCGGCAGTAGCTTTGACAGGTGCCTCGACAACCTTGAAAAAGTACTCACCAGATGCGAGAAAACAGACATGGTACTTAATTGGGAAAAATGCCACTTTATGGTCGATGAAGGCATAGTCTTGGGGCATAAAATTTCTGCATAGGGAATTAAGGTAGACAAAGCCAAATCGAAGTGATTGCCAACTTACCACCGCCGACCGTCGTCAATGGCATCCGAAGTTTCCTAGGACATGCGAGTTTTTATCGCAAATTCATTGAGAACTTTTCTAAAATCTCTAAATCACTATGTACCTTGCTGGAGCAGGAAAAACCATTAAACTTCGATGAGGCATGCCTGGAAGCATTCAAAACCTTAAAGGAGAAGCTAGTAATAGCACCAATCGTAGTTCCCCTGATTGGAGTCAACCCTTTGAGCTAATGTGTGATGCTAGTGATACTGTCGTCGGCGCTGCTCTAGGACAGCGCAAAGACAAAATCTTCCATGTAATCTACTACGCCAGCAAAACACTAAATCCTGCCCAAACCAAATACACCACTACAAAGAAAGAGTTATTAGAAGTAGTGTTTGCCTTCGATAAGTTTCGGCCCTACCTTATTGGAACAAATGTGATAGTCCACACAGATCATTCTGCCCTGAGGTATCTGTTCGCAAAGAAGGATGCAAAGCCTCGCCTAATCTGTTGGATCCTGCTACTACAAGAGTTTGATCTAGAAATTTGAGACAAGAAGGGCATAGAAAATCAAGTGGCGGACTATCTCTCTCAGCTTGAGAATGGACAAGAAAAGACTTCCAACAGCGGAATTCAGGATGTATTCCCAGATGAACAGTTGCTACAATCCTCTGCTCTGGTAGCTGCCCTAGAAGCTGAAGGCATCTCACTAGCCGCCCACGAAGAGGCTGCGGCAGCCGCATCGACAACCACACCCTGGTATGCAGACATTGTGAATTATTTGGTATATGGTGTTTTACCATGTGAACTTAACTTCCAAGGAAAGAAATGATTCCAACATGTTGCTAAGCATTATTTTTGGGACGAACCTTTCTTGTTTAAAAACTATGTAGATCAAGTTATCAGACGGTGTGTCCCAGAGGATGAACGGCAAGCCATACTATCGCAGTGCTACGCAACACCATATGGAGGCCATTTTGGAGGGCAACGCACGACATCAAAAGTACTCCAACCAGGTTTCTTTTGGCCGACATTGCATAAAGACGCTCAAGCATTCTACAAACAGTGCGACAGCTGCCAAAGAACATGAAACATATCGAAAAATGAACGAAATACCCCTACAAACCATGTTGGAGGTTGAATTATTCGATGTTTGGGGGATAGATTTTATGGGACCATTCCCATCTTCTTGTGGCAACATGTACATCCTTCTAGCAGTCGACTATGTTTCCAAGTGGGTAGAAGCCATTGCCACCCCTCAGAATGATGTAAAGACCGTCCATAGATTCCTATGCAAGAACGTATTCACAAGGTTTGGGGTTCCAAGAGCCATCATTAGTGACGAGGGCACCCATTTTGATAACAAGCTCATTGCCAAAGAAATCCAAAAAGTTGGTATCAGGCACAAGATTGCCGCGACATATCATCCACAAACAAATGGGTAGGCAGAGATTTCGAACAGGGAAGTCAAGACCATCTTGGAAAAAGTTGTAAACCCAAGCAGGAAAGATTGGTTGTTGAAATTAGACGATGCTCTTTGGGCATATCGGACAACATACAAAACGCCACTCGAAATGTCCCCATATCATCGAGTATATGGAAAGGCCTGCCACCTCCCTGTCGAAATAGAAAATAGGCCATATTGGGCAGTCAAGGCAGTAAACATGAACTGGAAACAGGCTGGCGAAAGAAGATTACTAAATCTGACAGAAATGGAGGAATTCCGGCGGGAGGCATACGAGACCGCCAAACTGTACAAGGAGAAAGTCAAAAAATGGCATGGCAACAAGATCCAATAGAGGCAGTTTCTGCCCGGGAAGCAATTATTGTTGCTCAATTCTCGCCATAAGTTGTTTCTTAGGAAGTTAAAATCCAGATGGCCATGACTGTTTGAAGTAGTCCAAGCTTTCCCACATGGTGTCGTGACAGGAGATTATGTCCCGAAAGAACAGGAAGTATTTACATTGGGGAATGCCCACCCCCAATGTGACATAATTCTATCTTTCCACGTCTTTACCGCTTTATTATGAGTAGATTTTTACGACTAGATTTTATCTTTTTCATTTTCTTTATCATTTATCCCCGACTCACAATTAATTGTACATGTCCAAACCCTTAAGAATCAAGACCGCTAAGCACAACAGAGGGTAGCATTACTAAGCCAACAGCCGTAACCCACAGATGACGGAATAGCAGATAACTCCTTCAAATCCTCTACATCATCTAACTAAGCCTAAGTCTTCTTCCCTTTTTCTTGCATTTATTTTTCTGTTTTTTTATTTTCTATTTTATTTTGTGCATTGAGAGCAATGCCCATCTCGAGTTTGGGGGGATAGCTCTCGCATCTTTTTGTCTAGGCATACTTAATAGCATATAGGTTGCATTGTACCTACCTTAATATTAATTGGAACAGAAAATTTTGTTATAACTTGTGCCTATGATAGTTAGCCGATTAATTATTTTCGTATCAATAAATAAATTGAACTTAATTTGGGAAAAGCATGAAAAATGACTTTGAAAATTTTTTTAATTGCCAAAACTGTCAATCACTTCTGTTACTTGCTGAATTTGCTAGAATATCTAATGAACATTGCCTGCTTTGTTTTTAGAATTCTTTGCAAAGTTCTAACAATGGTTGCAGGTAGCCGCCGGGGCAGAAAACAAAAACATAAAAATACAGCACTGTCACGACAGCCTAAAGAAAAACAAAGAAACATTGATGTTTTACCCTAGAGGTGCCCGCAACAGGCTCTAGGAAGAATCATGTGCGAGGACACTCCGCTGCTATCAAAGTCCATGAATCTGAAAATTTTGAAGTGACGAACAAATTGGCATGAGTGAATGAAAGTCTTCACAGGATGAATCTACTCGATGGGTTCGAGGTTTTGTAGTTTTCTCATATCTTAATTTCAGACCTAGAAGAGTAGTTGTGATAAGCTGAAGCCCTCATTGCCATGATTATTTAAATTGTGCTTAACTGTGTTGTCTCGGCAGCAACCTTATATACCATAACAGCATCTTTGTTTATATAGTTATTCTGCATATTCAGCCTATACGCAGTTCTCCACACACTGCACTGCATTAGAAATTAATTTTGAGTTATTTTCTTGCTATTTTCCTTTCACTAATCTAATATAGGTGCCACGGTCTTGAGGTACGAAATCAAGTTGAAAACGAGTTTTTCTTTCTGGTTAATATAAGGGCAAGTATGTTTAGGTTGCATTGGTTGAGGACAAGAAATAGTTCGAGTTTGAGGGTGTGTAAAGTGTCCACAAGTTCTATATTTCATGCACATTCCATCTCATATTATTGCTATTTTTAGTGCACTTTAGGCATAATTAGGACCATGCATTGCATTTTACAATATTTCTTTACTTTGCCATGCTTTGCTAGATTATCTTTTATTCGGTGAATAAAAGGTATTGTTTTAGTGTGCTTTTAATTTCAGGTACTAGAGGCTGACAGACGGAGCGAGGAGCTAAGGACGTGATGCTGAGGCAGCAAACCAAGGAGCTGTACTGATGCAGCTCCAGACATAGACAGCTACTTTCGAGTAGCTACCGCCGCCCAAGATAGCAGACTATGGAGTTGGAGAACCGGGGTGCGATCTGTAGAGCAGAAAACCCTGATTCTATTTATGTTGTCCACTCAATTTTTTGACGTCTATAGCAGCGGGCAGAGCCGCCAAAAGAGAATCTCGAGATTACTTGCAGAGTAAGCCAACGTGATAAAGTCCACATTCAACTCAAAAAAGTCAGAGTTTAAAGCCACATTTAATGTAAAAAGCTACTTTGAAGGACTTCTACTTCAAGAAGGGCTAGACCTAGCTAATCCCTATATATACTCATTGTAATTCTATTTCGAAACAACTTGGGGTTTTCCTTAGTCATAGTTTAGGTTTTCTTGCCGCCACCATGTTCTAAATTTCTCCTTAATTTTGGGTTATGTTGTAATTAGTGTGAGAACAGTTGTTTAGGATTTTAAGTTGTTTTTGCAAATAAAATTACAAGGTTTACTTATTCAATGTCCTTCATAGCTTTCAATTAAGGCGAAAGATTAGTTGAATTCTATCCATTTGTTTTGTATCGACATAGTCGAACTCACGAAAGGAGTAAATATGATTTCATCTATAGACGGTGCGATCAATCCGGCCTAGACATAGGTTAAGGGTTTAAGGAGGCCATCCACCGCCGAGGCAGCAAAGTCTGGCAGCGCAAAACGACTTGTCCTATTCAACACAGATTCGCACTAAGCAGCAGCATAACCCAGCCCTCTCTATCAATCTGATCACTTTCTCTTCAATTGCTTGTCTTTTATTTTACTTTTCTTCTCAACCATCCAATTTAATTGTGCATTTACTTTTCTTGTGCAGGACTTACAATTCGAATCAAGTTGTCCAATCCCTTTGGGAGATGATATCTTTTATACTATAACTTGACAGGAGTGTGCACTTGCGCTCATAAATAGAGAACACCCAAACACTCTACAGATATCCACCGCACCATGGGAATAGACCTTGTGCACTAGGAAAGGGCCTAACCATCGGGACTTTAGTTTGCGTGGAAAGAGTTTGAGCCTGAAGTTGTAGAGGAGCACTTGTTGTCCTTCTGAAAAATGTCGTGGCAAAAGATATTTGTCATACCACTTTTTTGTCTTTTCCTTGTATAGGCGCGCATTCTCGTAAGCATGAGCTCTGAACTCCTCCATCTCGTTTAACTCTAGAAGCCTTATTTCTCCAGCTAGTTGGGCATCCATTATGAGCTTTTTAATCGCCCAATAAGCCTTGTACTCTAGCTCAATGGGAAGATGACAAGCCTTGCCATAGACTAACTTGAACGGTGACATTCCCAAGGGTGTCTTGTAGGCAGTGCGATAAGCCCAAAGAGCTTCATAAAGCTTTGGAGACTAGTCCTTCCTTTTAGGGTTGACCACTTTTTAAGTATCTATTTGATCTCTTGATTGGAAACCTTAGCTTGGCCATTGGTCTGGGGGTGATATGCTGTAGCAATCTTGTGTCGCACTCCATACCTCTGTAATGCATTAGCAATAAGCTTGTTGTCAAAGTGGGTTCCCTCATCACTGATAATGGCTCTTGGTGCACCAAACCTTGTGAAGATGTTCTTGTGAATGAACTTCATGACGGTCTTGGAGTCATTCCTTGGAGTAGCTGCTGCTTCGACCCATTTGGACACGTAATCCACGGCCAAAAGGATGTATAAGTCTCCATTGGAGGAAGGGAAGGGTCCCATGAAGTCAATTCCCCATACGTCAAAAAGCTCCACCTCCAAGATGCCATGCAATGGCATTTCATGCCTTCTTGAAATGTTCCCCGTTCATTTGCATCGATCACAAGCCTTGCAATATTCATGTGCATCCTTGAAGAGTGTGGGCCAATAGAAACCAGATTGGAGGACCTTTGCGGCTGTCTAGCCCCTCCGAAATGGCCTCCACAAGGAGATGAATGACGATGAAATAGTATCTCCTTGTGCTGCTCTTATGAGACACACCTTCTAATTATCTGGTCTGCACATTGCTTGAACAATTAGGGTTCATCCCAAAAATAGAATCTCACATCATGTCTAAACTTCATTCGTCCCTGGCTATTCAAATCAGGAGGCAAAATAACACTAACGAGAAAGTTAACAATGTCAACATACCAAGGAATTGTTGTAGCATATAATATTTTCTCATCAGGGAATTCCTCTTTAATTTCTAGTTTATCATGCTTTCCATTATTGATTTCTAGCCTAGAGAGATGATCGGCTACTTGGTTTTCACACCCATTTCTATCCCTAACTTCCAAGTCAAATTCTTGTAGGAGAAGTATACACCTAATAAGTCTAGGTTTAGCATCCTTTTTAGTCACTAAGTATTTAATAACCAAATGATCGGTGTGAACAATAACCTTAGTGCCTATCAAGTATGATCTAAACTTATCAAAGGCAAGCACAGTAGCCAACTATTCTTTTTCGGTGGTGGTGTAGTTAATTTGTGCATCATTCAAGGTACGACTCGCATAATAAATAACATGAAAGAGTTTACCTCGGTGTTGTGCAAGATCTGCTCTTATTGCATAGTCACTTGCATCACACATCAGCTCAAAAGGTGAGCTCCAATCTGGTGGAACAACAATGGGTGCCGAGACAAGTTTCTCCTTCAGTTCCGTGAAAGCGCTACGTCATTTATCATCAAATATGAAGGGCTGATTTTGCTGTAGCAGATTACATAATGGCTTAGAGATCTTGGAGAAATCCTTGATGAACCGTATATAAAAGCCAGCATGGCCTAAGAAACTCCATATGCCCTTTACGGTGGTGGGAGGTAGTAGCTTCTCAATCACCTCAATCTTTGCTTTATCCACCTCGATTCCTTTCTTCGATATCTTGTGGCCCAAAAATGTTCTTTCGGTTACCATGAAATGACATTTTTCGCAATTTAGAACCAAATCAGTTTTTTCACACCATTTAAGCACCTTTCCCAAATTACCTAAGCACAAATCAAAATCATCCCCGGAGACTGAAAAGTCGTCCCTGAAAATTTCCAAGAATTCTTCAACCATGTCTGAAAAAATAGCCAGCATACACCTCTAAAAATCTGTTGGGGCATGGCACAGTCCAAAGAGCATTCTTCTAAAAGCGTAGGTCCCATACGGACAGGTGAAGGTTGTCTTCTCTTGGTCTTCAGGTGCTATAGCAATCTAGTTGTACCCTGAGTATCCGTCGAGGAAACAATAGAATGCTTTCCCTGCCAATCTATCTAGCATTTGATCGATGAATGGGAGAGGGAAATGGTCTTTCTTGGTTGCCTTGTTGAGCTTCCGATAGTCCATACAAATCATCCACCCCATGACGGTCCTTATCGGTAGCAACTCATTGTCCTCGTTACTCACCATGGTCATGCATCCTTTCTTGGGCACGCATTGTATCGGGCTGACCCACGAACTGTTGGATATAGGTATATCACAACGGTATCAAGCCACTTTATTATCTCCTTTATCACCACCTTCTTCATGATTGGATTGATCCTTCTTTGGGGCTAGACAGAATTGCTATGACAATCATCAAGCAGAATTTTGTGCATACAAATAGTAGGGCTTATACCCTTCAAGTAAGCCATAGTCCAACCTAAAGCTTTTTTATGTTGAGATAACATATTTATTAAGCTAGATTCTTGCTTAGGCGTAAGACTAGATGAAATTATCACAAGTAATGTCTCATTACTTCCTAAATAGGCATACTTAAGGTGTGATGGCAAAGGTTTCAATTCTAATGTGGGTGCATGCTCGAGTGAGGGCTTAGGAGGAATAATTCTGTGAAATCAAAAGGTTCAAAATGCGTACCTGGTTTAGTTTCAAGCAAGCTAGACTGCTCTATCTCCTCGGAAGAGTCCTCAAACTCCTCATAATCAATCCCATAATCTTCCTCGTGGAGTTGCTCATATTCATCCATTTCCAAGAAATTGCTACAGGAAAGATTTGCAGTTTCCGCCTCTACTACAACATCCATGTACTGACACTCCTTATTTTCATCCACATATCTAAGAGTGTTGAAGACATTGATCGTCACCTTTTAGTCAGCCACTCTCATGGTGAACTCACCCTTCTCAGAGTCAATCAAAATTCGACCGGTGGCTAGGAATGGTCGCCCCAAAATAATGGGTGCATTGTCGTCTGCTTCACAATCGAGAATGAGGAAATCGATTGGGAAAACAAATTTGTCCACCTTCACCACTACATCTTCTATTCTTCCTTCAGAGCGTACATGAGATCAGTCGGCCAATTGCAAGATGACGGAGGTTGGCCTTACATCTCCTATAACGAGCTTCATGAAAACTTACTTGCGCATGAGATTCACACTAAACCCAAGGTCACATAAGGCCTTCCCAACATAATTATCACCTATAGAGCAAGGGATGATGAAGCTAGCAAGATCTTTTCTCTTAGGAGGTAACTTGCTCCACACAGAATAACATCTGCTTGTTGTAGCAACAATCTCATATCTTTCAACCTTCCTCTTCTTGGTGACAATGTCCTTGAGGAATTTAGCATACCTGGGCATTTGGTCGATGGCTTCTAGAAAAGGGACCTTGATGTGCAGCTAGTCAAGAACATCCATAAATTTCTTGAATTGAATATTCTAATTCTACTTCTTCAGTCGTCGAGGGAAGGGTGGTGGGGGTCTGACTTCTTCTTCTACCACTGGGGGTTTGTCCCTTGCTGTAGCATTTTGTCCTCCTTTGATAGATTCATTCTTCGAATCCCCATCCTTGTCCTTCTCACTCTATGACATCTTGCAAATCAGGTTCCTCTTGCACATTCTTGGGAGTGGAGGTTTCTTTCTTCCCCCCCCCCCCAAACATATCTTCCTTGTTAAGTTGAGTGTCACTCCTCAAAGTAAGTGCACTGCATTGCTCCTTGTTGTGGCTTTTAGTGACTTCAGTATCACTAGGTAGATTTCCCTGGGGTCGCACATGCAATGCTTGAGCAATCTGACCCACTTGGGTTTCTAACGATCGCAAGGATGAACTATGACTTTGTAGAAAGCCCCTTTGATTCTTTATAGACATAGAGTGGTCTTGCAGCATTGTCTTTGTAGTTGACATGAAATCCTTGAGTGTAGCTTCCAAGGTGTTATTGTTCGATGAAGATGCAATGCCTATATTATTTTGCCATGGCATATTCTGCTGAGAACCTTGTTGCCCAGGCAGATTCTGTTGCTGATTTGAGCCACCATAGTTATTCTTTCCTTGATTCCCTCAAGAAAGGTTAGGATGCTGACGTCATCCTGGGTTATAGGTATTCGAGTAGAGATTGTTATTCTGGTTGGTGTTCCCCACATAGTTGGTGGACTCTTGATTATCCGGGCACTCGCTCAAATGGTGGTTTCCATCACAATGAAGGCAAGTGGATGCCATCTTTACCTCCTTCACTTTATTAGAACGTTGGAGATTTTTCAACATACTTGTAATGGCGGACAACTGAACTGAAACTGAGGTATCCGCGTCTGTGTCACGTGTTCCTTGAGTTCTTCTCCCCGTTCCATGTCTTGATGATGGAAATTGGTAATTGTTATTAGCAATTCTATCAAGAATGTCAAATGCTTCCTCTGGTGACTTATCTAGCAAAGTTCCATTTGCTGAAGCATCTAGCATCATTCTGGTAGGAGAATTATCACCATTGTAAAACATGACTACTTGTGTCCAATCATGAAACCCATGATTAGTGCACTTGTGCAGCAGTCCCTTGAATCTTTCCCAACACTCATACATCGATTCATCATCAGATTGACGAAAAGAGGCAATATCATTCCTCAACTAAGTGTTCCTGTTTGGTGGATTATACCGCATCAAAAAACTTTTCCACAAATATGTCCATGTTTTCATTGATCCGGCTGGTACACCACTCAATCATTCTCATGCTCGGTCACGCAAGGAATAAGGGAAAATCTTGAGTTTCAGCACATCTTCATGTACCCCTTGCTATCGAAAAGAGTCGCAAACTACTAAGAAAGCACATATATGTTGCCTAGAAACTTCATGAGGTGAGCCTCCGAATTGACCAATCGAGTTCAACATGTTGAACATTACGGGTTTAAGCTCGAAGTGGGTTGCCTAAATTTCGGGAGCTACAATTCCTTGGTTGAGGTCATCCAAGATAGAATTCAAGTGATCTCTAATAGCTCGTGGTTGAACTGCGGGTCCACCATTTGCTGCAGCATCAGGATCTGCATGATTACTTGCTGCTAAACCTCATTGATTTTGACCTCCGTTCATGACTTTAAGTGCTTCTTGTATTCGCCTCCATTGACGAAAAAGATGTTCAAATTTAGGAATATACGGTAGTATGGGTTCGTCGGGTCTTCTTCGGGTCATGCACTAGCGCACACACCTAAAAAATGAACAAAAATAACAAGTAAATATATACAAGAAAAGAGGAAATAAACTAGTACGAAGACTAAACTTAAAACAACCAATTGTCAATCCCCGACAATGATGCCAAAAACTTGTTGTGTTGTATGATGTACTATAATTGACACGCAAATAGTGCAAGTATACATGTCGAACAAGTAGTAAATTTATGAGTGAGTATCGTCTCCACAGGGATTGGAGGTATTTCAAGTTAAGTTTAAGCACACGAAACAAAGAATGAATATTAATTAAGAAGCAAGTTTTAAATGAGTAAACAAATGCTGTAGCAAAAGTAGTATATCAAAACTGGAGTAAATTGTGTTATAATGTCCTCTCACGTGTGTGAAACTCCCTATGGAATGACTGGCTATGCTTGCTAAGGAATCCTTCACTTAAGTCTCATGCATGTCTCATTACTTCCATCCCAAACTATGCTCGACAGAGTTTACTACGATGCTTCTAGACTATCTCTAGCAAGAAACCTGACAGCCAGAATGCTACGGTAATACCTCTCAGTGTCAGCCCTAGCAAACTACTTATCGATTAAGTTCTACTCCTTTTAGTCGTTAAAACCTTATCCTTATCTCTAAGGTGAGTTAAGGTTTGCCTCTCAGCACAACCCCATTGTCCACGTAGATCTAGGATTAACTCTCTCGAGCATTAAGCACATCAATACTTAAGTTAAGGCTACTCTCAAAAGCTCTTACAAACCTAAGTCAATAAAAGAGTGAACAAAGCATTCAAGAAGCTGAAAATAACTCAACATCCATTAAAACCAAAAAAAAATCATCCAAAGCAAGCCCAAGCCACTTAAAATCAGTTTATGGCTGGGCAATAAACATCCATCATCACTCGTTTGAAACAACTCATTCCAAAAATAAATGCTAAAGTAGAAAAGCTAAAAAGAAAGGAAAAACTCCCAACGTCGTCTTGGATTGCCACGAACTAACCTAATCTTGCTGCTTCTTTCAAACGCACGCAAGATCACCCCTTGGAGCTTCAACTATGGAAGACAACAAGGTGAAGAAGATGAAGAAAGAGGTCGACTCTCCTCCTTTCTTTCCTTGCCCAAAAAGTTCATTTTCTAATTCTCTCCCCTTCTTCTTTAATGTGGGCTTCTTGTCCTTTATATAGTAGGGGTTCCTAGGGTTTAGTGTCCTAATATTCCTTGAGGGTCCTAGGGAATATTCCCTCTTCTTGTATGGCACAAAAGACAAATAAGGGGTTCGCACATGTGGGCCAAAGAGAATGTCTTCGATGCTTTGTCCTTTTCTGCGCCCACAATTGATGTCCAAAATGCTGCGTCATTTTCCTCCTTTTCCCAGCTTCACTCCTGCTTCACCTGCACATCACCGCACCAGAACAAACCCTTCCAGCATCATCAAATCTTGTAAAATAAACCAAACCACCAAACAAGCAAGGCCTTGTGCAACTATATGTCCTGAATGCATCTATATGCTATGAAATGATCCTGAAACCAAGCAAATACTTAAGTGAAAAGGCATGAAATATAGGTATTTTTGCAAGTTATCAGCCACCATAGCTTGGTTAAACGTTCTTAGATCTATCAACCCTAGCCCACCTTTGTCTTTCTGAAGACACAATTTCTTCCAATTCAACTAGTGGATTCATCTTTCTTTCTCGTTTGAATTATTCAACCAAAATCGGCTAATCAAAGAATAAAGCTCTTCAAAGAAAGTAGAAGGAAGCAAGAAACATTGCATAACATAAGAAGGAATAGCTTGCACCACCGCTTTGATAAGGAATTCTTTACCGGCATGAGACAAGAATTTAGCTTTCCATCATTTCATCTTGTTTTTAATCATTTTCTTGATAAAACTATGGGCCTCTTTCTTACTTCAGCCTCAGATAGACGGGAGACCCAAATATTTGCTCCCTTCTTCCATTATTCCAAAACCCAACAAGTTCGTGAGATGGGTTTTTCAGCCAATACTTAAATTCTGGGAAAAGAAAATCGCTAAATTGCTAAAGTTAACTGATTGGGCAGTTTAAACCTGAAAGAGATCCAATATTTTCAGCACCGAACCGCAGTTTGCCTCATTAGTTTTGGTGAACAAAATACAATCGTCAGGTAACATAAGATGGCTCAGAACCAAACAACGCCTTTTGATCTTGAATCCTTCGTAAGAAAAATTGCTCAACTCTCTATCCAGCAGCCATGTAAAGACATTTGAGATATTAAGGAATAAGAAAGAGGGAAAAGGGGGTCCCCTTTTTGGAGACCTCTAGTTAGGAA
This sequence comes from Hibiscus tridactylites, assembly GCA_958450335.1. NCBI lineage: Eukaryota > Viridiplantae > Streptophyta > Magnoliopsida > Malvales > Malvaceae > Hibiscus > Hibiscus tridactylites. Next base: position 49,466,012 of record OY288271.1, read on the forward strand.
GAACTCCACACGTCTTTCCCCATTAATGACCAGGGAAAAGGAAAGGGAAGTTACACATTGCATAACTCTTCGCACCCACTAGTCACAAAAGCCCATCTTCTACATAACTCTTTGAAGCATTTCCAATCAACTTTATTGTAAGCTTTCTCCATATCGATCTTAAGCACCATAATATCGTATGTTCCCTTCTTTTTTTCATTAATTGTGTGCAAAGCCTCATGAGCAAGGATAACATTATCATGGATAAGCCTTTCATTCACAAAGGTTGATTAAGAGTGAGGGATAATGTTTGGGAGAAAAATCTTAAGTCTTGAAGCAAAAATCTTGATAATAATCTTCAAAGAGACATTGCAGAGTCTAATTGGTCGGAAGTGGTTGAATTCACACAGATTCTTCCTTTTTGAAATAAGGACAATGTTAGTCTTATTGATCTTCGGGTCAAGGGAGTCATTCATGAAGAAGTGATCAACCATTCTAATAAGATCCTCTTTGCTGGTCTCCTAGAACGTGTGGTAAAAGGTACCTGGGAAGCCATATGGACCTGGAGATTTCAAAGCCCCCATGCTAAAAGTTGCTTTTTTATCTCTTCCTCAGACACATTTTGACTAAGCCTCGAGTTCATCTCATTAGTAATGACTGAGGAAATGATGCCGAAGATAGAATCAAAAACAATTGCAGGATCTTTAGTGTAAACCTTTTAGAAATGCTCTTGAAAGAAAAGCGCAATTGCCAAATCATACTCAAGCCATTCGCCTCTACTATTTTTCACTAGACAAATAGAATTTGTTCTTTGATTCTGAATTGTCGTAGCATGGAAAATTTTGGTATTACGATCTTCGAACTTAAGCCAGTCAATTTGATCTCGTTGATGCCAATGTCTCTCCTCACTTTCCCACAACTTATCAAGCTTTGTCTTGAGCTCTTTTACCTTAATAATTTCACTACTGGTGAGTGGTTTGTATTGCTTTTATTTGATCTTGCTCAAGATATCTTTCATTGTCCTCTTGTTCTTTCCATACTTCTCTCTACTCCATTTTCTAAGATTGATTCTTGTTTTCTTTAGGTTCTTCCCAAAACCTATAATGGTAATGAGACGGTTCCTTTTAACCTATCCCTATTTGACTTTCAGATGCCAATCCTCCTCAAGAAGCCATTTGGATTCAAACTTGAAATCTCTCTTACTTTTTTGTGCAAACTGTTGAGGAGCAAAATAATAGGAACATGGTCAGAAGCATTGGAAACATCAAGAAGAGAGATGACTTTAGGGAAATGAATACTCCATTCCATAGAGGATAAGATCCGATCAAGTTTTTTGAGAATAGCCTTCTCATCGCTTCATAGATTTGACCAAGTGAATGTGCCTCCTTTAGACGGGATATCGAGGAAAAAGACCTATCAATGAATTTAAAATACCATTTCGCAAGATTATGATCAAAAGAAGCACCACTCTTCTTTTCTTCCGGGCAAGCCACAATGTTGGAATCTCCAATAACACACCATTTCACACTCAAATCGTCTCTTAAGTTAGCGAGCATTTCCTAGAAAGCTTGCTTCTCCTCCAAATACAGGGGACTATATATAAAGGTACCAAACCATTCTTCTTCCCCATTCATGGATATCCTCGTATCAATAAAGAAATTGTCAAACTTGAGGATAGAAATGCTAGTTTCACTCTTCCACAAAAGAGCAAGCCCCCCAGCAATTCCAATAGGATCAACATAAAAGGATTCATCAAATTTCATCTTCATTCTAATCTTCTCCAAATATCCTCTTATTTTTTGGTTTCGTTTCACTGAGAAAGATGATACTTGGGTGAAACTTGGAGTTATCATTCTTAAGATCCCTAATTGTTTCCTTATTCCCTAAGCCCTTAAGTTCCAGACCAACAAGTCCATCCCGAAACCAGCAACAAGAAACGCAGAGCCAAGGTCTTAGAGAATACCAACCACTCGTAAAAGCACTCACGGGCCCGGAGAGAGGACGAGAAGAAAACCACACAAGCACACTGCCAAACTCAAAACCCTGCCGCTCTCAAAACAACAACCAGAAGCACCGAATAGAACCGAAGCCTCAACCAAAACTTCAAAAGACCACCCAGACCACTCCAAAGCAAAATAAGGAGGCACCAACCAAATGTCGAGGAGCAAATCCCAGGAACATAATTTAGAACTTTAATACCGACCACCAATCTAGGGATGATCGCAGAGGTAAGGAAAACCAAATTAGAATAAAGTTGATTTTCCAATAAGACTTGCAACACAATCCGCAAATGCTTATCATGATCCTCCTCGGTACGAGAGTACACGAGAATGCCATCGATAAAAATAACTACAAATCTATCCAAGAACTCATAAAACACGCGATTCATCATATCCATAAACGCATCAAGGGCATTATTCAACCCAAAAGGCATCACCAAAAACTCATAATGCCCATACCTTGTACGAAAAGTTGTCTTAGGCACATCTACGTCCTTTACCTTCAACTGGTAATATTCGGATCTTAGATCAATCTTAGAAAACACTGATACACCTCGAAACTGATCAAAAAGATTATCAATCCTTGGCAAAGGATACTTGTTCTTAACTGTCAACTTGTTCAATTGACGATAATCTATACACATTCTCATCATGCCATCCTTCTTCTTCACAAACAAGATCGGTGCACCCCAAGTTGAAACACTAGGCCTAATGAAACCTCTATCAAGCAACTTCTGAAGTTACGTCTTCAACTCCTTCAAATATTTTAGTGTCATTCGATAGGGAGCAATAGACACTAGAGTCGTATTCTTGTACAACTCAATGCCAAACTCAACCTCTCGATTTGGTGGCAAACCAGGCAACTCTTCTGGAAAGACACCTAGAAACTCACATATCGTACGTATGTCTTGTACCCGTACCTCCTTTGTGGTTGGGTTCATCACATAAGCTAGGAAAGCTTCACATCCCGAACGCATCATCTGACTCGCTTCAAGATTCGAAACAACATTAGATAAGAATTTCACATTCTCACCTACAACCACCACCTCATAATCATCGGCAAGTTTCATCGAAACTCTCTTGGTCTCAAAATCAACCACATCTCTATGTTTTGTCAACCAATCCATACCAAGAATCACATCAAAACCATAGAAAGGCAAATCCATAAGATCAACCTCAAACACATGACCTTGAACAAACAAAGGACACCTCCTATACAACTTCCTTGTAAGAATCATTTCACCAAAAGAACTCGTTACACGTATACCGACATCTAACAACTCAACATGCAAATCAAGCACTTGTGCATGCTCACACAATATGTATGAATGAGTAAAACCAGAATCAATCAAAGAAAGTAATGACAAGGATTGCAAAGTAAAAGTACCTGCAATCACATCTGTGTCATTCCTTCCCTCTCGGTGTGCATACACCCTAGCCTATCCACCTCCCTCGGGCTGAAAAACAACAACATGAACAACATTCCTCTGTCCATCATCTCTAAGTTAAAAGTTGCCACAATCGCGCCCACGGCCTCTCTATGGCTCAGTAGCTCGCACTGAAGCTTGACCATCTCTAACCGGCTGTGGCCAATCATGTTTCATGTGTCCTCGTGATCTAAAGTACCAATACGTACCCATATTACCCCAACACTCTCTTGTGTGCCTCCTACCGCACCAGTTACAATTTGGTGTACAAACGAAAGCATTTTGGCCTTGCTGCCCTCGACCAGGATTACCTCCACCTCGCCTTGGATCATGCTGGTAATTCCTATCCTTGTGCTTCTTATATTGATTCTTTCCACACTCATACTCAGCAACCCTCTTTCCAGAACTAGAACCACCCGAACAAACAGTCAGACCCAAATTTTGTTTGATGTCCTTAGCTCGAGTGACCAAGACATCAAAATCAGTGTAGCCCGAAGCCAACATGTAGGTCTTAACATCCTTCACTAGCCCATAGCAAAAACGATCGCATCTCTTATGTTCATCGAGAACTAGCTCAGAAGCATACTGGCTCAACCGATCAAACTGAAATTTGTATTCGGAGACTGGCATGTTCCCTTGCACCAAGGACATAAACTATCACTTCTTCTCAGCAAGATAACGAACAACCAAATACTCTCTTGAAAGCATTTCCAAAGAATTCCCAAGAAACAGCAGCAGGCTCCATATTCGCAGTGATGGTCGTCCACCACGTATAAGCATCTACGTGAAGCAAAGAGATATTGCAACCCAACTTTTGTACATCATTACAACTCATTTGACCAAGAATCCTTTTGGTACTCTCAAACCAAGCCTTAATACCCTCAGGAGATAGACCTTTAAACTCAGTTCCACCCAAATTGCGCTGTCTGAGGTTCAACACCTCCTACACCAGCTCCCGCTCTAACTCCACCACCACTACCAAGAGGAGAAGGAGGCAGAAAATTCTCAACGTTATCACCTATCTCATTCTCAGCCACATTACGCGCATTACCTCTAAGCTCTCGTCTTGGTCCTATTATCAAAACGATATAGCTAAAAAGAATGCAACAATAAAAACAATCAGGCAAGCCAAAGCAAGAATCCAAGGTGCTCAAGTTTTACTTTTCAAAACAAAAATTCTTTCACATTAGTAATAATATGGAAATGGGTACCCTTTAACCTCTTCCTCAACAGCATATAACAACGTAATCCATGTTATCAAACACCATGCATCTCACATAGATCAATCAATGATCAAAACATGGCATAATCAATCACCGTGCATAGCATTCATCAAGGATTCAACCAAACAACAATATCACATCAATCTTACCTCCCAATTCTTTTGAAACATGGCTTTGATACCACCAAATGTAACCCCCTCGACCCGGTCTGGGTGAAGGACCGACCCGAATGGATCTCACGGGGAATATTGAAGTAAAATGGGAGGTTTACCTCGATAAACGACCCTATTTTATTTTATTTTATCTTGTCTAGATTCTTATTATGATCTTAAGTGTTTAAGATCGCAGCGGATCATTCATAACTCGATCAGACATCGGTTCTCAATTGCATTCAATTACATTTTAGGGACCATTTTGTAATTTTACCAAATTACAGGAACTTATGCCATTTTTATGTTAACAACCTTTGAATTAGTCACATTACATGCATCTTTGTAAAATCTCAACTTAAATCAATCATCCAAGCTCGTTTAATTTCTTATATAACATTCGGGAACTAAAACGTAAAGAAGCGGAACATTCAAATATATTTTTAACTAACTTACCAGTTGGCTGTATCGATACCCTTAGAGCCAGTATCGATACGCCCACGACGACACGTCTCAAAAATTCAAGTTCAACAAAACTACATCGATACTCTCTAAGCCCGTATCGATACCCCAAAAACCAGTAGTATAAAACCATATCGATACAGCCTCGTGTATTGATACGCCTCTTCATTTTTTCTTGGTCCGTATCGATACTCTTTCAACTGTATCAATACCCATTGACCTGTAATGTCATATTTTGCTGGATTTTCATACTTCAATCCATTCCAGCACTTTCCAATATACTTCTAACAAGCATACAATATATTTAAACCTCATTCCTCAATCAAACATATCAATATCATCAACTTGGCATAGAGATATGCATCATTTAAAATCTATAGGCATGCTTCATGTGCAAATAAGCCACTCAAGAGTTAAAACTCAAACCAAAGCAAAATCTAGCAAATAAGGCCATTTACAAGTCATTGGGGGCATTTCAAACATGCCTCAAAATAGGGAGTTTCAAAACACAATCTCCCAAACACAATGCATCCTCTCATTGCCAATTTATTACTAATGTGTAAACTTAAAACCATACTTGAGCAAGGTGTCACTCCTTGTTAAATTCTCCCTTGCTTTCTTGCTTTCCCAAAAGCTATTTCTCTACATAGTTGGAAAAAGAGAGCGTAAGCACAATTTCTTAGTGAGGGATGCTCAAAACAAACCAACAACAACAATGTGTTTTGAAACCATTTCTCATTTAGAAATCTCTATCTCATCATGCTCTTTCTATCCCATGCTTGAAATCATTTTCAAAGCAAAACCACATCATTAAAACCACATGTACCATCTATCTCATGCTTTCATCAAAATGCAAAATCTCAAGGCATAGCCTTACATGCTTAAATCTCATAAAGTATTTCTCAAATCATATTCCCATATGCAAAACATCACGCATAAAATCATTTATAACAAGGTACACATGAATATCATAATCAATCTCATATATTGGTATTCTAACAACATTACTCGGATATGCGGATAGCTTGACTAAATGTCAAGTCCTACCCCGGTGGAATCTCACATCACCAGACTCTCATGGCGGCATCTCTCATCGCCACAAAGCTTGGATGTTTCACCAAGACCTACCCCAATAGAATCTCACATCATCGGACTCTCACTTTGGAAGGGGATGACACAACCCCCATTGCTTGAACCAAAGAGCACTACAAATTTTGTATATTATAGTGCGCTTAGCATCCTATTAGTTGACCAATTATATCCAGTAACTATAATTTCATTTTATGCCAATATACAACATTTTAACACCAAATACCCACTGTTTTCAATGCATCAACATAAAACAATTTCATCTCATATCAAATGTATATTTAAAGCATAGCATTTTCACAACAACTCCATCTCTTTGAAATCAACATTCTATCTCATAGGATTAATTAAGCCATCACAACACTTCTAAAATCGTGCATAAACAGTGGATTGTCATCTATCTTTAAAATAAGAGCATGAACATGAAAATCAATGGGAAAAAGGCGAGAAATGAGAGCGGAACAACTCAAAATTATTTTCAGGTTTAAATTAGTGTTTCAAACTCAATCTAAACCCTCAAACTGTGTTTCCAAGTCCTTTTCAATACTTTAAAACCAATTCCACTCACCGATCACGTCTCGCATGCTTTGCCGAAGCGAAATCAAGCTTCCAAAGCTTTCGAACTTCACCAATCGTGTCCGATACAAACTCCCTTGTTTATAACACAAAAAACAAAGAATTAATGCATCTCAATGCATTAAAAACACCAGCAACCACTATTATCTCGTTGTTTTACCCAAAAAAACACCAAATCGCCCAACTGAACCGAAAACACCTTCGATTGCTCCACAAACTCAACCCAACCATAATCTATCACTTCCATCATATTTTAATCATCAAATAACATCCAAAAACAATCTAATCACGTCCTTATACCTTCAGCGACCCAGATTTCACACAAACACCACAAAAACCTCAAATCTAAGAATTAGAGATCTAAACCAATTCGGGATTATTATGATAAAACCTTTATTTTTAACATCATTTAACATCCAAATCATAACTAAAATCAATCTCAAATCATACAAAACAGTAGCAATACGAAAATCCTTAAAAATCACCTTTTAAAGCTTGATTCATCAATTAAATCATAAAACATTGTTAATAACCATATTTAGAGAGCCAAAGACTTTGGGATTTCATTAAATAACCTTGATTGGAGGAGTTCAACGAAATTTACCTCTAACCTTTGCCTTTTCCTTCAAATGAAAAGATTTTTGTAGAAATCCTTCAAGATTGCTTTGAGAATAATGATGGAAAAGCTTAGGAAATCATTTGTGAAACAAAAAGAAGCTAAAAGATGAAGATCTCTAGAACTTTAGAGAGAAAATAGAGTGTTTAGCTGTTTGGAAAATGAGAGAATGAAAGTTACGTCAATTAGCCTTTTAGATAATTAAAATTTATTTTTATTAAAAATCTCTTTTTATTTCTTTTTAATAAACCTATTAAAAATGGTCAATTTAAGGGAAAAGGCTCACAAAATAGATATTAGCTCCCTAAAGATTCTAAGTTTTGGCCCTCTTTCAAAATAGTCCTTAAAATAGATTTTGCATTTTTTACAAAATAGCCACTAAACCGAAATCTCGACCTTCCAAAAGCCATTTTCTAAAGTTGCCTTTACCAAACCTTTCTATGCATTTTTAGAAGATTTTAGGAATTTTTCCCATAATTTTATCATATCCCGAACTACGTTTTTCCTAAACCGCTCCCGAACCAACGCTAAAAGCTTCTATGCCCAAAATCGGGGTGTTACACTAAGCCTGCAAAAATAAAAAGTTTTTATAAGGGTTTTAGTTCTAAGGTTTAATGATCTACTTTAGGAATTATGATTTAGGGTTTATGTTAGGGGTTTAGGTTTTGAATTTGTGGTTAGAATTTATGGTTTTAAGGTTTAAAGGTTAGAGTAATATGATTAGGGATTTAGTTTTCACCTATAAACCTTAAATTATAACCACTACCCTTAAATTCTAAACCCATAAACCATAAACTGAATCCATATACTCTAAAACTAAGACGTTTGTGGAAACTTTTTGTTTCCACTGCCAATACATGATATAATTACCGTATTTTTTATCCTCTAACTCTCTTAAAATTATCATTTTTTAATCCAACACATGGTTTCAATAAAAATAATATTATTTATTTACAAGACTTGAGTCCAAGCAGCTTTGTTTGCAAGGTGTATATGTCTTATTAAAGAGTTAAGAAAAGGTATGAACATATATTACCTTGCAATCACCTTAAAATATTCAAAAATTGCCATCTTTCTAAACCCAACGAGAAAAAAAGGATGATGTTAACTTTGGGAGACCTGAGTTCGAGTAGCTGTGTCTACAAGGTATTTGTCTTATCAAAGCGTTAAGAAAAAAATATGAACATATACTATATTGTAATTACGTTAAGACTATTCGAATATATATTAGCATCTTTCTTTCTTTTATAATCGAATTTGAATTTTATCAAATTAAATCAATTAATAAAAAATAATGGATTTTTAATAATATATTTTTAGAAATATTTTATTTTTCTAATTTCCCAATTTTTATAATTTTAATTAACAAAAAATAACAAAATATCTTAATAAAGAGATTAAATCTAGCAAAAAAAACTATATGGTACAAGTACGTTTCATAAATTTTTTTATTTAATTATCCACATTTGACTAATTGGTTTGACTAATCTAAATTGGGTTTTGTAGAGATCTAATATGGAGGCGACTCTTTCAACCCAATTTTCTTTATTCACGACACTAGAATTTGAACTCATAATCTTACTTAAAAGATCTAACGTCTCATCTCGCTAGATCAAATTATTGTTGGTATTTTTTATAATTTTTTACCTTGCATAATAAGTAGGCCTAGCTTACTGTATTCAACTTTTAAAAGGATATAAAAAATGAAGGTTATTCGTTAGGACACTAGGAGCTTCTGTATCCCATTGATTATATTCGGCATATTCGTTAGACCAAGATAATTTTTTGATAAAATCGAAAATTCAGACCATGATATTCGGCATATTTTTCGTTTGGTTTAGTTTTAGTTTAAGTAATAATAATTAAATGTATTCGTTGAATTCGACTTTATTGGTGTACATATCAAGTTGAAACTTTTAATCTTACTTAAAATGCAAATGAATCACTGTTTTAAATTATAGATCAAATGAGTTTTATTTTAACATGAAATAAGGACTCGTTAAAAACCCCTCATAACCGGGTTTCGAATACGTCGATACTCGCTCAGTTTAAATTATAGATCAAATGAGTAACTTTTTGAAAATTTTAATCAAATAAAGAACGAGAACTCTCTTTTTTTATCTTGTATATTTTTACCTAAATATATTCGAAGAGATAAATAATTGATCACAACACACGCACACACAGGCACACATATAATTAAAGGCGGACGATGGTGAAAGCCAATAGGGGCTATGTCCTTTCAAAATTTTGGACAATTCATCCTATATTTTTTCTAAAATAAATAATTTGGCCTCTTCGAAACTTTTTAAAATTTTCAATAAAATATTATTTAAAAAAAATTAAAAAGTTGTACACTGATTTTAGACAATTAGGTGAATGTAAATTTATAATTAAAATTAGAAAAATTCTACGACGGGCATCGCATACCGTTGAACACTACTAATGTAATACACCGCTGAACACCATTGAATTTTTTAATAAAGATTAAAAATTTTAAGGACAAATTATTTTAAAATAAATTAAAAATAAGATTTAACACACCGCTAAACACCATTAAATTTTTTAATAAAAAATAAAATTTTTAAGGACTAGCCTTATAATTAAAATTATTTTAAAATTTTTTTAATTGATATATTAAAATCAAATATTACAAAATCTCCTCGATTTCAAAATTCCTAAACACAATCCTTTTATTTCCCTTCCGTCGCCGCTACCGATTTTATGTTGGAATATGTTGCTTACGGTAGATAACTTCAAAGGACCATAAAATTCACCGATTTTATCTACTGTAGTCAACTTTCTGCCCGATCATTTTTAACTGATTTTATATTGGATTATGTTCCTTAATATCATTTTATACGGTTTCAGCAGTAGTGACGGCGGCGGCATAAAAAAATAAAGAGGTTGAGTTTAAAGTTTTTTTTTTTGAAATATGTGATTTTATTAGGCTTAAGCTTAATCCCGATGCCTCGTTAAAAAACCTCCCTAACTTAGATTGGAGGAAAAAGAGTGCATACGGGATTAAGTCAACATGGTACATTGAATGTCTACGCTTATTGATCACACGTACACAAATTCGCTTTAAGACCATTACAGGGGTTAATCAACTACAACCCTTGTGTTCTTAGTTTCATCACTACCCAGTGTATGCTATTTCTCGAACGCCGGTACCAATCACGCGCCATATTGTAAGGTCACAACCCATTTCTCTCCTTCCGCAAATCAGCAAACTGCCCGACGGTTCTTGATTGCCTCCCCACCTTGGTGAACCCAGGCACGATTTCCCCTTCCAGTCATGTGTGGTAAATCCTAACTAGATTCCCACTCCTGTTTGCCCCTTTAACCGCAAGGTTGTGTGCTGTTAAATTAGCTTCTCTATAAACAAATTGGAACTTCCAACCATTTTGCGTCTTATACTGCAAACAGATGTTGATGCTGTCTTCGAATACCGACGGACATTTACCTGGATATTCAATCCACTTTATGACCTGCTCATAATCAGATTCAATTATAAGAGGGTGCGGCACCGACCATCTGATTGCTTTGAACATACTGCATGCTTCTAGAATAGCCCTTATCTCTACTCATGTTGGGTCTGAAGGACCAATAGGACATGAGAAGTATGCGAGTTGAATACCCTGATAATTCCGGAGAATACCTCCAATTCTTGCTGCCCCGAAACTCCCCCTCGTGGAAGCATCAACGTTAAACTTTAATGTCCCATTTGGCGGTGGATTCCAATCGGAACATTGTAATCTTGGAGTTGACCGATCGACTAGAGTGCAATTTCGGGGTTGGCAATGAAGCTCGTAGGCCTTGAAGTTAGCAAACGGCCATTTAGCTTTGAGCCAAAACCACAGCCTTAGTATCACAGTTTCATATGCTTGATTCACATCCGGGATTACACCCTTGAAAATCTTTTCATTCCTGCAACACCACAAGGTCCATACTATAGCAAAAAAAGCAGTGTTCCATATTATTTTCATTTGCCCCGATACCTGCTGCGAGATCCACACAGTAAAGAACTCCTTGAAAGAGTTTGGAATCGTGATGTAGAAGCTCCAGTTTTTTGCCCATTTTTGCCATACGTTCCAAGAGAAAATACAAGTGCATAAGAGATGTTGAATGCTTTCCTGCTCCTTATCGCATAAAACACAGTGAGAGTTTGAGGACAAAGTAATACCTCTTTTGGCGAGTTCCTCATAAGTTGGCAGTCTCCCCAACACTGCTCTCCAAACCAATACTTCAACCTTGGGCGGTGCGAGGCTCGACCAAACCTCTCTCTAGCAAGGATCTTTAGAGTTTTCATTTGACGCGACCCGAGCGCATAAATCTTTTGGTCTGTACACACCATTCGACGAGCCTGCCCATCTAACTTCATCCTTTTCTCTACACAGTCTTGCCGCGTTGTTTAGAGCTAGTAAGAACTCATCCCATTGATTCAATTCCCAGTCAAAAAAACATCTACGTAGAGGGATGGTCCATCTCCAACAACCCCCGATCTTTGCCCCAAAGTCACAGACTTTCCCATCTTTGCACGTAGATATCGCGAAGATTCTTGGGAAAGCAACACGTAGGGACTGATGTTCGGTCCACTGGTCTTCCCAAAAGTTTATGGATTTGCCATTTCCAAGTAGGAACTTCATATTTGCAGTGAAAGGATCCTCATTTAGGTGTAATGGTTTAGAGATGCATTTCCAGATCCACGACGCCTTTCTTCTAGATCTACCAATAGGGAGCAGATTGTCTTTTTGTACTTCGTATTTGGCCGCGATAACCTTGCGCCATAGTGTGTTCTCCTCGCTGCAGTAACGCCAGAGCCATTTATTTAAAAGGGCTCGGTTTTTTGTCTTTAAGTTGATCACGCCTAGTCCCCCACACTCCTTAGGCCGACATATATTGTCCCACTTCACCCAGTGTATTGGCTTCTCCTTATCAGCTCCCCAAATGAACTTTGCCATCATTTTGTTGAGTTTATTGATTACCGATGCTGGCGCGCCAAAAATTGATAGATAGTAAACGGGGAGGTTGCTCAGCACTGCCTTCACAAGTGTTATTCTTCCAGCCATTGTCAGCAAAGACCCCTTCCATCTGGTTAATTTGCTTTGGACTTTGTCCAATATCGGCTTCCATATAGACTTCGAATTCCTAACATGACCAAGCGGCATTCCCAAATAGCTTGACGGCAATGTTTCAGTTTTGCAGCCCAGCTCTTCAGCCCAATCAACCAGCACATTGTCATTAACATTTATACCAAACAGTGTAGTCTTCCTCAAGTTCAACTGTAGCCCCGATAACACTTCGACTATCCTTAGAATCCTTGCAACACATTTGACATTTTCCAGATCCGCATTGAGAAACAATATGAGATCATCTGCAAATTGCAGATGAGATAGAGCTAATCCGGTATTACCCACTGTAATCCCCGATAAAAAATTCAATTCGATCGCTTTTCTGATGAGGGCACTGAGGGCTTCGCCAATTAAGTTAAATAGGAGAGGTGACAGAGGGCATCCTTGCCTTAACCTTCTGCTGATAGAGAATTTGCCGGATGCAACGCCATTGACGAGGATTGAGATTGATGCTGATGATAGACACGCATCCATCCATTTTTGCCACTTTTCTCCAAACCCCATGATTTTCATGACGAGGTCGAGAAAGCTCCAATCGACAGAATTATAAGCTTTGCGAAAGTCAGCTTTAAAGACAATCGCTTCTATTTTCCTTTTTCTCAAGTCTTCAATTATTTCATTTGCAATTAGGCAACAATCAGAAATTTGTTTCCCGGGCGTGAAGGCGAACTGTGTCTCGCTCACCACTTCTCCAATACACAGCGAAAGTCTCCTAGATAGCACTCTGGCAAGGATCTTATAAGGACTACTCACCAGTGATATAGGCCTAAAGTCCTCCATCGAAGAAGGATTTTCTTTCTTGGGTATTAGCGCCATGTACGAGTAATTAGTGTTCTCCTTCAGTATTCCTTGGCTGTGGAAGTCTTCGAAGAACCCCAAGATTTTACCTTTAAGTGACTGCCAATAAACCTTGTAGAAGTCGAGGTTGAAGCCATCGGGGCCGGGAGCTCGATTACCATCCGCCGACTTGATCGCAGCCCATATTTCTTCCTCAGAGAATTTGGATTCAAGTAACTCAGACGATACCTTTTTTAACTTGTTCAGGTTGCAGCCAAACTCTTTTAGGGGAATTGTACCTTTTTTTGGTCACCTTGCTCACTGTAGATAAAACCTCTCCCGCATTCTTGCCTTCATCCCTCTCTATCGTGTTCTTTACGAGTTCCGAATACACTGCATTTTCAGCCCAGTGGGAGAACCATTTGAAGGGCCTATTCACTCTCACGACTGCCCTCTCCTTTAAGGTAATGTTCTTGTGATCAGAGAGCCCTTTCGACCCAGCTTCTTGGAATAAACTTGGCCACCAGCAGATAATGTCAGGTGAAACTAGGAATCTGTCTATCTTACTTGCCTTCATCCCTCTCTATCGTGTTCTTTACTTGCCTCTATACCAGGTGAATGAACTGCCCTCCAGCGGCAAATCAATAAGACCGTTTCTATTAATGAAATTTTGGAAATCTTCGCTTGCACTAATGTTGAATTCACGGCAATTTCTTTCTTCAGGCGCAACCACAGCGTTGAAATCTCCCCCAAGTATGACTGGCATAGCGAGGGTGCTGATAGACTCAGAAATAATGTCGAAGAATTCCCTTCTCGCCATCTGGTTATTGGGAGCGTATATATTTAGGATTGCGCATTTGTTTTTGGTTGATCGAAACTGACCAGCAATGATAGTTACTCTCTCCATCACTTTGACGGTTTCCACTGTAAACAAGTCCTTGTTCCACATCGTAATTTGACCGCCAGCAGCGCCAACCGCAGGGGCAAAAACAAACCCCAAATTTCGTCTTCCTTTTAGCCTTCTTTCCAGCCCTAATATTTGGTGTTGCAATTTGGTTTCTTGTAACAAAATAAAATCTGCCCTAGCTTGAGTGAGCACTTTTACCACCGATTGGACTTTTTCAGATCTTCCAAGCCCCCTTAGATTCCACGATAAACATATTGTATTCATTTAGAAAACAAATTCCAAAAGTACACCGTCGTCGAGAAGGTCAAACCTGCTCACTATGCAATTTCTCCCTTCGAACAATCTCTTGAAACTGGGCAAGGACATCTTCCCCGCTTGCGTCGAAATTCACCCCCAATGCAGTAGCTAGCTTCACAGACGCCATGGCTTCTTCATCAATGCTTCCATGACTATTTCTTCGATCCTCTTTTTGTAAAGCTGGAGTGTTCAACTTTGCCATTCCAGGATTAAGGGTGCCTGAAGTTCCCGATCGGTTTGGCGATACCAATTTTAAGTTCCTGACAAATCTGGGCCTTACCACAAAAAGCCCAGACTTTTTGTCCAAAGTGGGTAAGGCATAGCCAATAGACTGGCCCAATGAAGAGATAGAGTCCTCTTTATAGTCCACTCTAATATCAACAAGATGGTCCCCATTTAAAAGCCCACCACCACAATCCGTTTCACTGACCGACTTACCCCTCTCTAACACGTCTGCAGGCTGACTCAAGGGAACATTCTCTGGGCTTGTCGACTCATCATGGCTGTCCCCATTCTTGGGGCTAACGCCCTCAGCCGCCATGCAATTAATCACGTGCCTAAAGTCTTCGACTCTACAGCTTCCAGCTTTATCGGAAGAACTGTACCGTGGCGATTCTGCCGGAGGACGGTCATTGTTGTCGTCCTGAGCAACTCCGTCAATCCAACACCGCTCATCTTCGTAGTCCTCGATAGATACCTTTAATCCCATTTGCACTCCGTTAACGAACACATGGATGAACTGAGGAATATCCGTCTTCCAACCCACACCAATCAGAATCCTTGCTTTGTCCAACCTGTTCCCATTATGGGTGTCTTCATCGACTTTGATGACTGAGCCCCATCGGCTTGCAATGGCTCGGAAGAGTTTTTCGTTCCATCCCAGTACTGGAACATTTTCCAGGTTGACCCATACTTTGAGCTTCTTTTTTGAGATGAAATCCTCGACACCATCAACGTCTTCTAGGCACGCTGCAAGCAGGGAAGGTTTTAAATCCCAAAAGATTGGGATCTGCTCCTCCTCCTCAAAGCGAATGAGGGTAAATGGGCCAGAGATAGTGCTGGCTTTGACCCTGAATCCTTCGGACCTAAGATACTCCTGAACAAAAGAAGCATCGTACATCCCTTTTACCGTAGCAATAACACATCTCTTTATCCAATCTAATTCATTCGGAGGGATGGTAAAATGGAAAGGTTCAACGACCGCCATCGAGGTTGACTGGGGCGCACTTAGAGAGGTGTTTCCCGTCCCCAAACTCGGTCCCGCTTGGTCACTGGTTTTGTTTAGTACGACGACTTTGTAAGACCTACCGTCCGTGAGCTTCCATGGTATCTTGTTGCCTGTATTTCCCCTTCTAACTCTCCCTTCTGCATTATCTGTTGGCTGTTTGCTATGTTCTTTAGCCATATCAGTTGCCATAAAAACTTTCACAAACCTTCCATCCAATTTCCGCCCTGACCCCAACTCCACCGCCTTTGCTGCCGCTTCTCGAGACGAATAGCTAACGAAAGCGAAGGTGTCGCCGCTCGCTCGTCTTTTGGGGTTGTTGTAAGCCACATAGATCTTTCGCACAACTCTGTAAGTTGAGAAAGCCACTTTCAGAGCTGACCAGTGAATCATTTTACTGACGTGATTGATGAAGACGGTTCTGCCTTCTTTGTTCCTCCACCCTGGATGCCGACCTGAATCAAAGCGATGCCTGAAGTTCGTTCTTCTCGGACTGTCGTCTGCTTCTTTGTCACCTACGAACTCCGAGTTCCAGCTTCTACCGCCTTTGCCTTCGTAGCTGCCTCCGGCGGGCCTTGGGACCCATCTTCTCCCTACGCGACTTTTCGCCTGCGCTCCCCAGCTTCTACCGACTTTTCGCCGGCGGTCTGATTCATGCAGGACAGGTTGGGTCATAGAAAACATATTGATATCACTTATACATTCCAATTAGTGGTTAAATTTAGAGTTTAAAGTATTTGATTCTAATATATCAATTAAAAATATTATAAAAAATATAAAAGGTCTATTAAATCTTATTTTTAATTTTCTTTTGAAATAATTTTAATTATAATTCTAGCCCTTCATATTTTTAATCTTTATTAAAAAATTTAATGGCGTTCAACGGTATATTGTATTAGTGGTGTTCAACGGTGTGCGGCGCTCGTGGTAGACTCATCACTGAAATTATCACTCCTATTATCCCCTCAAAAACCTTTTCATTTCTAGTTTTTAATCTCAACCTTCAATTTACACTCATTAAATAGTCCAAAATCAATATATAACAAAAAAAAATACATTATATAACTAAATTTTTTTTTAAATCTGGATTATATTCAAGAGCGAAAGGAATACAAAGGACTCACACCTTTTACAATAGAAATACAGTGTTGAACAAAACAACAAAAATATAAAGTTGTGAAAGACGTTGAACATACCAAACCTAACACTGTCAGAAGAAATCTTCTGAAATAAAAATTCAAAAAAACTATACTTTGCCTTGAGTGCTCTTTGAATATAGCAAAAATTCTTCCGCTACTTGATCTTGGCATGTCGGCACAACCACCAAAGGGAATCATAACATGTATAGAACGACCTCCTTCGTTGAAATCGCTCGTTGATACTCGTCACTCGAACGCGTAACTGTCAAAAGACAGACTATTGTCATGAAGACAGACAAGAACTGCTAAAAAGAAGACGAAAGAACTGTCACCAAGCAGACAAAAGAACTGCCATAAAAGCATATTTGAATAAGAATTCGACAAAGTAGACGAAAAACTAGAAACAAACTTGAAAAAAAAATGAAACATTCATCGGAAAAGATGAATTTTATTTATGTACAGATCCAGCAAAACGGCCAAAGGCCACCGCCGGTAAAGAAAAACGATGAAGAAGAAGAAGAACTTGAAAAAATTTTGTAACCGCTTCAGAAAAATGGAGAAGTGGAAAAAATATATAACTAAATCTTAGCCATATATAACTAAAGAGTATCTTAATATACCAGCAATTAGTTGGTCTAGTGGGATGAAACACTAGATCCTTAAGTAGATTTCTTAAGCATGATCATGAGTTCAAAGTCGGACATTATAAATAGAATAATTAGATTAATAGGGTCGCTCCCATAATAAATTTTTGCGGTATTCGATTCGAATTACTCAATTAATAAATTATAAACCGATAATTAAAAAATATCTTATATGTGATATGAGGTTGTGCTTTTAATTCAATTTTATATATAGTAAATAGGCCCAGGGGATTGATGATTATCAATGTATTGTTGTTGGTGATGTTTGAACATAAGCCTTCCACGACATATTTTCAAATTTAAAATTCTAAAAAGTTGTAACCTAATGGTTAAGCATGCTTTCGTCCATTAAATTAGGAATTGTTTAATTATTGATCTTAGTGTACTCTTTTGGTGACTCGTAGGGGATATAAATTCTCTACCTCTTTTCGGTGTCTTTACTTATGCCTCACGCTTAAAATTAGGTTTAAGGTTTGTAGTTAAGGTTTAGAGAACTTAGTGTTAAGGCTTGAAATTTAATTTTATAATGTTTTAGTGTTGGGGCATAAATAAAATCAGCGAAAAGGGACAAAAGATTTTTATCTACTCGTAGTTAGCTTCAATTTCTAAGTTATATATATCTTGATGCCATGTGATTTGCATGGCCCTCTTCCCCCCTCACCCTGCCTTCACACCACCCATCCATTGTGGTCGACTCGTGTTTATCGTGGTCGCACATATCATTCAATTGGGGTAATTGTTGTGATTCGTTGTTTGAGAAAGATAATTTGCAATTTGAACTTTGAAGTGAATGAAAGATTATATCATGAAATAAATTCGAAGTTGCATTAACCAGTATAAATCATCGAGAAAAAATAACAACTTTTAAAAGACGTCAAAAAAACGACGATTTTAATTCTTAATAATTAAAAAAAAGTCATCGAAAAAAGATGACGACTTTTAAAAAAATCTAAAAAACACCATAATTGTTTTTCACTGTCACTCTATTTCTATTACGTGAAATAATTCTAAATTCACCCCATATGAAAAAATATTTTTTTCTCAATAGTGATATCCAAGCAAGGAAGCTATTCAACTATTACATCATAATATTAATGAATATTGATGAGAGAAGTAATCAGTTGTCCGATCTCACTTTTAGATAGAATGTGTTTCATTAAAAACTTTTTTTTAAAGTTGGATTATATTCAATAGTAAAAGAATTATAAATGAATTACACCGTAAATAATAAAAGTTCAGAGCAAAATAAACAATGCAAAAAAATCTAACGGTGTGAAAGACGTTAAAAAATCAAACCTAACACCTTCAGAAGAAACTTCTAAAATTAAATTCAGAAAGCTATTACTTTGCCTTGGGTGCTCTTTAAAGACAACATAATTATTTCGTTACTCGTTCTTGGCATATCGGCACAACGACAAAAAGGGAATCATTGCATCAAGTGTTCGGCCTTCCTTCGGTGACAAAAAAGTTCGATGATACTCGTCACCCGAACTCTAAACTATCAAAAGATCGACTGAAACTGTCATAAAAGCAGACAAAGAAATTGCTATACAAACAGACAAAAGAACTGCCATAGAGGCATACGAAAGAACTGTCAAAGAAGCAGATATGGTAGAAACTTGAAAAAGTAAAAAAGAAAACAAAAAAAAAAACATAAAACTAAAGAATTCATCAGCAACGATGAAACTTATTTATATACATAACTAGCAGAACAGACAGCTAACGGCCGCCGTAAAAAAAACAAAGATAAATTTTAAAACTTAAAGAATTTGTAACCGCCTCAGAGAAAATGAAAGAGGTAAAGAAAAATAATCATACTATTACTTAAATTTCAGTGATTTTTTTTTCATTAAAAACTTATTTTGTAATCAAGTTGAATTTAAATACCACTTAGACAACGGAAGAAAAAAAACGAGTGAACTAAAAATATTATTATAAACCCAACGGAAGTAATCTAAGTTATTTTTATTGTCGTCCTATCGTATTTTTCGTAATTACAGATATAATGATAATGTTATAATGAAAGAAGGGGTTGAAAATGACAAAGATAGAGATTCTAATATTATATTGGGATCTCTAATTAAATCCCTAGCCAACACTAGGAGTCTGTCAGCTGTAAATTAATCACTTTATACAGCCTAATGGATTAAGCTATCATTCAAAAGAAAAATATTTAGTGTAAGTGAATCATTTAAAATTGCCACCTTTAATTTCTAAGTGGAATCCAAAGATATACTTGTTCTTGTCACAGAAAATCTAAGCACAATAAAACAATTGAAAAAAAAAGGAAAGGAATTAAGCCAATAATTTACTATCCAAATTATTTAAATTTTTTAACATGAAATCAGCTTTTTTAAATAAGAAAAAGTACAAAAAATACACCCAAAATATGAAAAAAATCAAAACATTCCTTTGAAATTCAAGAAACAATTTTTTTTTGTCTCTATCCAACTAGAGTTGAAGTAGTTATGTAGGAAAGATGATCAACAAAATTAATCTTACAGACTACTCCGCTAATAGTTTTGAAAACATCGACAAATTACCACAAAAAAGATATAATCATACGATACCATTGATCTTCCCCGATCAGAGACTGCATCATTATGATTGATATACGAACGCCAAACTATAAGAAATGTAGATAAAAAACGTGTCATAAGACGGTCAAGAAACGTGCCAAAAGGAAAAGAAAAATTGTGTCAGGAACGAAACGACAATAACAACAGTAGTATCAATAAATAAATAAATAAATAAGTAATAAAAATTCAAAACAAAAAAATTCTTATTGGGAACAAAATAAATAAAGGAAATAAAAAAATAAAGACAATAACAAGATCATAAGCGGTCAGAAACCAGTATAAGACTGATGTTGTCGACGCCAACACTAAAGAAAAAAAAGGAGATAAGAAGAACGACATTGGAGAGAGAGAATAGAGCAATTAAATCGAATTATTTAAATTTTTGAACATTATATTTGATTATAAATAATATTGATGTCCGATTTCAAATCTAAATAATGTCATGCACACTTATAAATCAAATTTTTTAAATCCGAATCACTTAAGTGAAACAGGTATGGATGACTCTTGGGTTTCAACTTATTTAGATTTTAAATGTCAAAGATCTTAAAATAACTATCCTAACATCTTACCATAACAATAATCATATAATCAGGGTTACAAAACTTAACTAAACTGTTAACCACAGTCACTCTTCCACAAGTCTATATATAAAGCGCATCCCAATGCATTCCTTCATTGTCAAACGTCCATTTCTAAGCAGTTCCCACTATCTTTTTCTTACAAAACATGAAGCTTTTGATGCTGGGAATTAACCTCTCTTTAATGCTGTTGTGTTATGTTTTCACAACACACCAAATCTCATGGCTCTCCGCTTTGTTTTTCCTTTCCTTATCCGTTTCACCTTTTTTCTTCACCTACTGGCTCGTCCCCGGCGGCTTCGCATGGCGGAATCACCACTTTTCCTCTCCTAACCTCTACGGCCCTATCGGTTGGTCGTTGCTAGGAACCTTACCGTCAATGGGTCCACTCGCACATCGCAACCTAGCCACCATGGCTGCATCGCTCGGTGCAACAAGACTCATGAAATTCAGCCTCGGCGCGACCCGGGTGATAATCAGTAGTCACCCGGACACCGCTAAAGAAATCCTCAGCGGGACGGCATTTTTAGATCGTCCCGTCAAGGACTCAGCGCGTTCACTCATGTTCGAACGTGCCATCGGGTTCGCACCCTCGGGTACATATTGGCGCCACCTGCGGCGAATCGCCGCGAGCCATATGTTCTCCCCTAGAAGAATCTCTCGCCTCGAGCCACTACACCAACAAATTGTTGATTTCATGCTTGTCCAAGTCCGACTCGAGATGGAAACCAAAGGGTTCGTAAATCTAAGAGGGATACTTCAAAAGGGCTCGTTAACGAACATCATAGAGACTGTATTTGGGAGCTGTTTAAGCTCAGAAATGGCGGATGAACTAGGGTTAATGGTGAAAGAAGGGTATGAACTAATCACCATGTTTAACTTAGAGGATCATTTTCCTTTGAGGTTTTTAGATTTCAATGGAGTTAAAAGGAGGTGCCATAAGCTGTCGAGCAAAGTGAGAAGTGTAGTAGGTCGAATTGTGAAGGGAAGACGAAAAGCTCTGAGCATCAATGGCGGAAATGACTTTCTTGCTGCTTTGTTAACTTTACCTAAAGAGGACCAACTGAGTGATTCCGACATGATTGCTGTACTCTGGGTAAGAAATTCCTTTCCCTCTCTTTCGAAGATACATTTAAAATCAACGAAAAGTTTGTAGGATGAGAAAAGTTGTTCTAGTAAAATGAGACATAGGATCGCCTTTTAATATGTCTTTGTAAAACTCGATCTAAATTAATCAATTAATAAATCGAATACCAATGATTATACTAAAAAAATCCTAACCATGTGTCATATTGTTAATATTTCTTTGACTCGAAATACCCTAGTTAATTTATTTTTGTTTAAACACTTGGTTTCGACCCATTGGCCGACTAATTCAAATCGAGCTTTATATAGGCTCATTATGGGGGCAACCTTCCCAACTTAATTTTCTTTATTCGCAACGTCAAGATTCGAACCCTTGACTTTGCTTAAGGGATAAGACATTAGACCCCTTAAACAAGGTTAGGGGTTCAAATTTTGACATTATAAATAAAGCAAAATGGATTAAGAGGATTACCTCCATAATAGATTTCTGCAGTACCTGATCCGTATTAATTAGATGTCGTAGATAAAAAAAACTCAAATGTAATATCTCATTTGACAAGGTAAATGAAGTAAATATCACAACCCTAATAGCCCTTGACTTGTGCTTTCCACGTTCTTGGTTGTCCTTTCTCCATGACAATATATTATATTATATAGGTCAAAGTAGATGTATAGAGTATATTTTCAAGATAATAGATATTTAAATAATGCGATTTACTATTATCAAATTATTATGGTATGATTATAATTTAAATCCACGGGTATTAGAAATACACTTATTTTATTGTATTTTTCTTATATAGGAAATGATATTTCGGGGCATCGATACAGTGGCTATACTATTGGAATGGATCATGGCGAGGATGGTTATGCATCAAGACATTCAAGCTAAAGTGCAGGAAGAGATCGACGCCCTCATCGACCACCGGAGCGACCGCTGTGTTCGAGACTCCGATATCCCAAATTTAACTTACCTTCAAGCAGTGGTGAAAGAGGTTCTCCGGATGCACCCACCGGGTCCACTTCTCTCATGGGCTCGCCTCACAATCCATGACGTCCACGTCGGCAAGTCCTTCATCCCTGCCGGCACGACGGCGATGGTTAACATGTGGGCCATAACCCATGACCCGTCGATCTGGAAAGATCCATGGACCTTTAGGCCGAAAAGATTTCTCGAAGATGATGTTTCTATCATGGGTTCGGATCTTAGGCTTGCGCCTTTTGGGTCGGGTCGAAGGGTCTGCCCTGGCAAGGCATTAGGTTTAGCCACCGTGCAATTGTGGCTTGCACAATTGCTCCACCATTTCAAGTGGCTTCCAGTGACGGCGACGGAGCAAGTTGATCTATCGGAAACGTTGAGGCTTTCTCTTGAAATGAAGAAGCCGTTAACATGCCGAGTGGTTCCCCAAAGGGCACAACATGCTGCATGAATGCAAGAAAATAATAATAATAAATTAAGTAGAAGAAAAATAATATTATAAATTATGTAATATTAATTAACTAAAATTATGTAAGAAAATTATTCAAAAAAAAATTATGTAAGAAAAAAGCAGTTGGATTCATGGAAAGAACTAAGAAACCATGAACTAACTATATAATTATGGCCCCTAGACTTAGTTAACTAGTAATGCAATTTTTTTTAGTTATTAATTTGAGTGTGATAAATATTTCCTTTTTAGCAATTATTAAGACCCATATATGTGTTTTAAATATATATTTTTCTTAAAAAGAGAATGGGTTATATTACATGCATGAAATGAAGTAATATATATATATATATATATATTAAATGAAAAATAAAAGGTTACAAAGTTGACACTAACTATCGGTTGATTTAGTGATCTAGTGAGATAAGATGTTAAATCTCTTAAGTAAAGTTAGAAATTCGAATCTTAATGTCGTGAATGAAGCAGATTGAGTTCAGAGGGTCATCCATGTAATAAGCCTTTATAGTATTCGATTTGGCTAAGTAAACCAATAAATCATATACGAGTAGTTATTCCAAAAAATAATGCAAATTAGATGATAGAACCGATATTGTAAAAATCAAGTGATTGAATCGGTCAAATCTAGAGACGGACGCAGAATTTTATGTTAGAGGGGTGAACATATAAAATTTTAGAGGGGACGAACTTATAAAATTTTAGGAGGGCGAAAATACATTTTCAATAGGAAATATATAGAAAATTTTTATTATTAAATTGTATAGAAATTTCAAATTCTTAAGGGAGTCGACCGCCCCCTCCAGCCTCCCTCTAGGTCCATCCCTGACCAGATCATCAGTTATCAATTTAACTGGTTGCCTGATTCGATCATCAATTCAGAAGAAAATGAATAAATAATTTAATAAAATTGTTATTAAAAAATTCAAATATCAGTTGAATCATTAGGTTTTCACCCGATTTTCATTTTTAAATGTTTCACAACGGTTCTATATCTTTTATTTTATTTTATCCCAACATATTAACTAATCGAACCATCGATTCTCATGTTCTATCTTATTCCATTATGACAACCATGAATATAACTATTTTATCAATCATTATACATGTAGGATTTAATCACTTTGAACAACTTTGTGTTTAAGCATGCCAACTTTTCCTAAGGTATTGGCCTTTTAAGGACACATAACTCCCATATCTTCCTTTGCTCCTTTTCATATGTTAATGCTCCACAAATCTAATTTATGGTTGAAAAGGGACCCTCCCACATACTTGTAAATCCTTTATAATGTTTCGATTTACTATTCGATTCTATCATTTAGCTTTTTTCACTGAAGATTAATGATTGAAAAAGAAACAAATAACACCAGAAAAGACGAAGTCAGAAATTTTGTGTTAAAAAGATCGAGATAAAATTAAAAAAAGTAGGGGTCGAATTTAAAAACTTGTATTGAAGTGGTTTAAATAAGATCGTTAATATTTGAGAGGAGTTAAATATATATATGTATATATATAATTTACGTTTAATCAAAAAATGGTTAATTACCTCATTCATACATGAACTATACCAAATTCTCACTTTCATACAATATGTTTTAAAATTCTCGGTTTCATACATGAAATTTTCTACCGTTAACGGGTTCACCCACTTCTGTCACAGAAGGTGATGTGGCATGTATGAAAGGTGACGTGGCACTTTTTCAAAAAAACAAGTCACCATTTATTTAAAGGCATAATAGCCGAATTACTCCTTCATGGTTTATTATTTTTTAATTTCAACTTTGAAAATTTAAAAATTCTAAAATTTCAACTTTAAAAGTTTAAAAAATCTAAACCCTAAACATAAATCTTAAATGCTAATCCTAAAATTTAACAAATTTAAATTATAAATCTAAACCTTAACCCTAAATTATAAAATAAACCTTAAATCTTAAAATCTAAAACACTAAACCCTAGAAACTTTAACTCCTTTTTAAATGCCAGCTCCGATCACCACCAGCTGGCTGTTGCAGCCTCCGGCAACCGTCACCCACCACCTTTCTTTTTGTATTTTCTCTTAAATGAACAATTTTTCTCCGATTGTTTTCTTTAAAAATTGAACCATAAAAAAAAATCTAGATCCATTCGAAGCTTTATTCTATCAGATCTAGTTAATCTTTATTTGGATCTTTAATTTTTTTTAGCAAAAATCAAAATTCCCCAAATAGCATTCTTGTTCTCTGGAGTTTGAATCAAATGAAAGTTGATGACACCTTTTTCTTAAAACCCAAATTCAAACCCCTTAGATTTCCATCGATAGAGCCAAACTTCAATGGCAACGTTGGAGAAGCAAGCTATGGTGGTCGAAATCGACGAAAGCGAGCACAATATGCACGGGTTGGAATGAATACTCAATCACTTCGCTCCTTTAGCTTTTAGCTCTCCCTTCAAGATCTTCATCGTTTATGTTAAGTCCACAGCTTTTTCTGTTGTTGGTCTCACTATATCTGGTATTTCCCACCGTTGATCGGTTAAATGAAACTTGGGTTTCAAAATCGAAACCGCTAAGGATCAAGACAAGGATTTAATTTCTTTTGACTATTCAAAATTAAAATTTGGCTAAAAATTCTTCACATGTTCTCTCCACCACTCCAATTTCTTTTGCTTTTTATTTTTTTTATTTTTTTTGATATTGGTATACTAGATTCTGCTTCAATTTCTTTTAAGTTCTGGATTCTACTAATTCTAAAATTCAAATGGACAAAAAAAAAGATAAAATAATAAAACACTGAGGACTAATCCTGTTATTATCCATTTTAAGTAAATGGTGATTTTTTAAACAAATACCACGTATACATTTTTTATTCGTCTATACATGCCACATCAGATTTCGTGACGGAAGTGGGTGAACTCGTTAACGGTAAAAAAACCCATGAATGAAATTGATAATTTTAAAACATTATATATGAAAGTGAGAATTTAATATAGTTCATGTATGAATGGGGTAATTAACCCAATCAAAGAACTAAAAAGAGTTATTAATTTCATAATGGGGGTAAAAGGAAAATTTTACCATCGACCAAGGGGTTCAAAACCCTGTTATACCTTTGTAATATGTTCTTAATTTTTTCTTAGTCTTTTGAAAACGCACACACACTTAGCACACAGTACACAGGTACTCGTACCCGAGTCTTCTAGAATGAACAACATTCTTTCATTTGTTAGGTTCACTATTCACTATAGAATATTTTCTAAGATTGATGTTTGTGGTATGAATAGTTAAGATTTAAAGTATGATGATTATAAATTTTAATTATTTGATTAATAATTTTTTTTTTGTATTTTTATCTTTCATACACTGTAGAGACTTACGACTGAGAAATGATTGTGTGCCCTTTAAAAGTTAGTTTAGTTGTTGGGCTTTATAGACATGGCTAGGCTTCATAGACATTTGAATTTTGGCCCAAAGATGAGTTGTTTGGTTGACACACCTTTAGGTCCATTGGATCTAGAACTAAAATTTCTCAATTACTAATTTATAATATATAAATATATAATCTATAGCTATATATTTTATCTATTATCAAATCTATAATTTATAATTTATATTCTATAAAAGAGTAAGAGTTAGGAAAAATATTTTGAATTAATAGTAAAATCCTTTATTTTCCATCATATTACTAATTTATATTTTATTTGTCACTGAAAATTTCGATCGTAACTGTCGGTCACTCGTCGTCCATCATTGAGCATCATTTACAACTAGATTGATGTCAGAACGTTCATATTTCACTCTCTTTTTTTCTTATCGAATTGGTTTTAAAAGAAGCTCACTCAAAATTGATGAAAGTAAATAAAAATAAATCCATCAATTTTTAGAGGTTGGGGATTTTTAGATTTGAGAGATTTGGGGTGTTTGTTTGAAAAACTAATGGTCATAAACATTCTTTTGAGGAAATAAACAATATACTTCGAAACTAGCCTCATCAGATGATTGTTGAAAGAGATCAGAGTATTAGCATGTCTAGTCTTTTCGATGAATTTTCGTCGATTTTGAGTGACTTTCATGAGAAACTAATCCAAGAAGAAGAAAGAGGAGTGAAATGCAAACATTTTGGTATTTACATTTTCGCAAATGGGGATCGATGAGGGTGACGATTGACCGATCACAATAATGAGATGTCCAGTGAAAAAAATAGAATTGTTTTAAAGTTTAGTGAAGAATTGATACATCCCTAAAGTTCAGTGCTTAAAAGACGTGGTTTTGGCAATGCCAAGTTTGCCGTCGTAAATTAGCCATTCGTTTTGAACTCTTTGCTTAAGAATACGAGTACAATATGTTCTTTTAACATACAATTTGATACGACGTTTATACTAGATAGACCACTTCTCACTTATATATCACAAGATATTAAACTTTTAAACACGTTTAATCTCACATCCTCTTATATATTATACCAATGACATACTAACCGAACTAAACTCACATCAACTGAGTACAATATGTTTAATAGGTATAAAATGTGATAGGGTAAATACAGTATAACTCTAGGACAATATACTTACGCGTACTTTTAAAAAAATTGAGTTTACACAAAAACAACATTTATTAGATATGTTAAATCAAATTATGTTATTAGTTATTGTATTAGACATAAATTGTATGTTTAGTTTTTTTTTTTTTTTTGAAATCAAGAGACTTTATTTCGGATAAAAAGGGATTAAGCCCCGGTGCCTCGTTAAAAAACCTCCCTAACCTAATGTGGAGGAAAAAGAGCGCAGCCAAGGCTGGACATATTCGTACAAATCAACATTCCCATCTACACAAGCGAAACAACTCTTAGCGTAGTGCAACCATCCTCCGAAGTAAGGATGATTAACCAGACCGCACTAAACCTGTCTACCGCGAACACATACAGGGGCAAAACACCCTTAGCTGCACATTTACGCAGCAGTGAAACTCCAGCCCACTTACCATCTTCATGAATGAAGCATCACTTTGTGTCGAAACACATTACCGCTGAACTCTTCCTTCAATCCAGATCAATGAGCACCAAATCCTTTGATCTTTTTATTCCTTTCTTAGCCATGAAAATTTGTTAAATTGTCGTTGTACCTTTTGGATCAACATTGAAATTTTAAAATTTGAATGGTATAGGGCTGAAATTGATCAAATCAAAGTATAAAGGCTTAAGGATGTCATAGGCCCTTAGACTTTGAAAAAAATCAATTTAATCCCCTAAAATCTTTTATACCCAATTAATCTCTTGTATTTTAAAATTTCATCAATTCACCCATTTAACATAATAAAAATTAAAGGGTCGAACTGACCAAAAATAGTAAAAGGATCAAGATGAAAAGTGTCCTAAAGTATATGGCCATTTTAGGTATTATGCCAACACAATATAATTATATGATTAAAAAATAATCAAAACACGACATAAAATGTAAAATTAAATAATAATAATAATAATAATAATCTTAACACTATTCCAATATATAAATGTCTCGAAATAAATATATTAGATACAAATTATTAACGTATTAAAATACATTAAACACGATTGTAATAATGTAATTATAAAGAGTGGCATAAGCAAGAGCAAGCTGGCCAATTTCTCCAGAAAAGTCTGTTCATTTATTTAATAAGAAGATTAATTATAAGGTTGCCATATCTGACCAAAATAAAAATTATTAGAACCAACAATTAGTTGGTTTAGCAAGATAAGATGATAGGTTCCTCAATCAAGGTCATGGATTCAAATATTGCTATTGCGAATGGTGAAAATTAGGTTGGGAGGCTCACCCTCATATTAAGATTTATAAAATTCAATCCGAATTAATCGTCAATAAGGGTATGTTTGTTTCACTGAAAACTGTTTTCGGAAAATGAATTCTGGAAAATAAACTACAATTGTTGGAAAACTAATTGCATAAACCATTTTCCAGTGTTTGGATGATGTTGTACAATTCATTTTACACCGTTTGGTAGAGTTTCCTAAAAATTTCGTGAACAATCTACAAACAAGCATCGATAATGGTAAAAACAAGTTCCAACCAAAACATGGTTTAACGTTTAGGTTAATGTTTAGGGTTTAGGGTTTAGGATAACATTTATGGTTTATGGTTTAGACCAGTATTTAGTGTTTATGGTAGCATTTAGGGATTAGTATTTAAGGTATAGATTTAGGGTTTAGATTAGTGTTTTGGTTTAGGGTTTAGGGTTTATGTTAGTGTTTAAGGTTTAGGGTTTAGGTTAGTGGTTAGGGTTTAGGGTTTAGGGTTTAGGATTTAAGGTTTTATGGTAACATTTAGGGTTTATGGTTTAATTATTAGGGTTTGTGGTAGCATTTAGAGTCTATGGCTAGTGTTTATTGTTTATGGTTTAGGGTTTAGCTTTTAGTGTTTAAGATTTAGGTTATCATGTAAAGTTTAAGGTTTATGTTAGTGCTTAGTTTTAAGGTTTAGTATTTATGTTAGCATTTAGGGTTTAGGGGTTAATGTTTATTGTTTAGGGTTTATGTTAGTGTTTAAGGTTTATCATTTAAAGTTTAGGGTTTATACTACGCTTTAGTGTTTATGTTAGTGTTTATGGTTTAGGGTTTATTGTTTATATTAGTATTTAGGGATTATGGTTTATGTTAGTGTTTATGGTTTAGTGTTTATGTTAGTGTTTATTGTTTATGGATTAGTGTTTATGTTAGCATTTAGGTTTTATGGGTTATTGTTTAGGGTAAGGGTTTATGTTAGTGTTTGGGTTTAATATATATGGTTTAATATTTAGGGTTTCAGGTTTATGTTAGTGTTTATGTTAGCATTTAGTGTTTATGGTTTAACATTTATGGTTTAGGGTTTTGTTTTAGGGTTTATGTTTATGATATATCATTTAGGGTTTTGTGTTTATAGATCAATGTTTATGGTTTAGGGTTATGTTAGTGTTTATGGTTTAACATTTAGGGTTTAGGGTTTGTTTTAAGGTTTAAGGTTTATGTTTATGATATATCATTTAGGGTTTTGTGTTTATGGATTAGTGTTTATGGTTTATGGTTATGTTAGTGTTTATGGTTAAGCATATATGTTTTAGGGTTTAACATTTAGTGTTTAGGGTTTAAGTTAGAGTTTAGGGTTTAACATATATGTTTTAGGGTTTATGGTTTAAGTTCTCATTTAGGGTTTAAGGTTTCCGTTAGTGTTTAGGGTTTGTTGTTAGTGTTTATGTTAATATTTAGGGTTTGTGTTAGTATTTAGTGTTTATGTTAATATTTATGGTTTAAGGGTTTGTGTTTAAGGTTAGGGGTTTTAATGTTTAGTGTTTAACATTTATTGTTTAATATTTGGGGTTTGGGGTTTAAGTTCTCATTTAGGGTTTAATGTTTATGTTAGTATTTAATGTTTAGGGTTTGTTGTTAGTATTTCTATTAATATTTAGAGTTTAGGGTTTGTGTTAGTGTTTAGTGTTTATGTTAACATTTAAGGTTTAGGGGTTTGTGTTTAGGGTTCTGGTTTTAATGTTTAGGGTTTAATATTTATTGTTTAATGTTTATAGTTTAGGGTTTATGATTTAATGTTTAGGGTTATGGTTTAGGGTTTAGTTTTTATGTTAGTATTTAAGGTTTATGTTTTAAGGTTTATGGTTTAGGTTAGTATTTAGTATTTAGGGTTTATGTTTTATGGTTTAGGTTAGTAGTTGGTTTTCCTTTGACTTTTTCATTATCCATGAACCAAACAGCGAAAAGTTATGAAAACGTTTTCAAGAAAACCAATTACAGGGAAACAAACAGACCCTAAATTAGACGTGGATCCTGGGGCTAGTGTTTGGTTCTTCTTCAGGGTTCTGTTCCTTTGGCTTGTATTTAAAGTCTTACTTTTTATTTTGTTTTTCCTTTTGTCTTTATTATTGTCGAGTCTATCTCGATGCCTTTTCTATAAATATTAATATAGATACTCTTTTTCTTCGACTAGGTTTACGGGGTTTTAACGAGACCTATAAAAGTGGTGAAATTCTTAAAATATTGTATTAGATTTTTTTTATTCCAAAAATATAGTCCCAACCAAATTATTTTTAACAATATTACAGTTCAAATCAGGATACCAATGGATTTTACCCCGTTTTGAACAATGATTTCCATAAAAAAAATAGCCCCCTTGGATTACCATCCGTCTTTGAACAGTATAAAAAACGAAATCAAAAGGTGGATTTCCATCCGCCTATGAATAGTGCCACATGCATAGCATGCTGCCACGTGGCCGCTTGGAGGGCAGCCGCGCACTGTAGCAAGGCGGGTTGCCCTCGTGTAGGGTTTTTTTATGAATTTGATTCATTTTTATTATTTTAGTATATGTGGAAAAAATAATATTTAAGTTAAATTATGGTTCAAATTAATTATATTTATTTTATGAAGTATAGTAACTCTACTATAAAAACATAAAATATTATAAAAATATATTTATTTATAATATCATATAATTTAGGCTATATAATTAATACATTACTATTATTTTGTCTTAGTATGATTAATAAACATATATTAATAATTTTTTTCATTAAATAGAGATATTATATTCTCATACCGAGATTCAAACTCATATAAGAGGAGTAAATATGAGCATTCTTAGCCACTAGGCGAAGCAATAGATCTCAATATATATTAGTTATTTAATAATTATTAAATAGATACATAATTTTTTTATAATTATTATCTGATTAGATAAGTGAGAAGATTTTTTTAATTGATACAAGGTTGCAGTGATGTGATGAAGTAGTGGTGTGGGTGCAGGGTGATAAGATAATTTTATTTTTGTATTATCTAATTGAAAGGGTGAGAAGATTTTTTTAATTGATATAGGCTTGCAGTGATGTGATGAAGTAGTGGTGTAGGTGCAGGTGTATGATGTTAGAAAAATTTATTTTTAATTATTATCTGATTGGAAAGGTGATAATATTTTTTTAACTGATATAGGGTTGTAGTGATGTAGGTGCATGTGTAGAGTGGTAAGATAATTTATTTTTAATTATTATCCGATTTGATGGGTGAGAAGAATTTTTTTAATTGATATAGGTTACATGTGATGAAGTAGTGGTGTAGGTGCAGGTGTAGGATGGTAAGATAATTTTATTTTTGAATTATCTGATTAGAAGGGTGAGAAGATTTGTTTTAATTGATATAGGGTTGTACTGATGTGATGAATTAGTGGTGTAAGTGCAGGTGTGGGGTGGTAAGATAATTTTTTTATCCGATTGGTAATCCTTTGGAAGGAGTATTGGGTTTAATTTTTTTAACTGATTGGTAAACCTCGGGAAGGAGTATTGGGTTTAATTTTTTTATCTGATTGGTAATCCTCGGGAATGAGTATTAGGTTTAATTTTTTTATCTGATTGGTAATCCTCGGGAAGGAGTATTGGCTTTAATTTTTTTATCTGATTGGTAATCCTCGGGAAGGAGTATTGTGTTTAATTTTTTTTATCTGATTGGTAATCCTCGGGAAGGAGTATTGGATTTAATTGTTTTTATCTGATTGGTAATCTTCGGGAGGGAGTATTGGGTTTAATTTTTTTTATCTAATTAGTAATCCTCGTGAAGGAGTATTGTGTTTATTTTTTTATCTGATTGGATTGGTGAGAAATTTTTTTAAATTGATATAGGGTTGCAGTGATGTGATGAAGTAGTGGTGTAGGTGTAAGGTGGTAAGATATATTTTTTAATTGTTAGCTGATTGGTAAGCCTCGAGGAGGAGTATTGGGTTTAATTTTGTTATCTGATTGGTAATCCTCGAGGAAGGAATATTGGGTTTATTTTTTTATCTGATTGGATGAGTGGGAAGATTTTTTTTTAATTATAAAAAATTGCAGTGATGTGACGAAATAGTAGTGTAGGTGCAGGTGTAGGATGGTAAGATAATTTTTTTAGTTGTTATATTAGTTTTAAATTATATAGGGGTAGTGTAATTTTTATGATTTGAAACCTATTATTGAATATTAAATTTCGTGTAGGGGTATGAAAGGAAAAAATTGTAGT
The DNA here is from genome assembly GCA_958450335.1 of Hibiscus tridactylites. Taxonomy (NCBI): domain Eukaryota; kingdom Viridiplantae; phylum Streptophyta; class Magnoliopsida; order Malvales; family Malvaceae; genus Hibiscus; species Hibiscus tridactylites. The sequence goes on from OY288271.1 coordinate 49,499,340, forward strand.
TGTTTTTCTTTAAAAAGGTTATGTTGATGTTGGAGGAGGTAATTTGTGAGAAATTGAGAAAAAATTTGAGTAAAGAGAGAGTAGAAGATGCAGAAGAAGAAAGTTGAGGGGGAAATATTGTAAGTAGGTTTCAATATTTAGATTTTTTATCCGTATAAATTTATGTTGTTTGAAATTTTATTGTTATGTTCGAACAACGAATATTGTAAGTAAGTTTGAATATTTTTTCCGAACATGTAGAAAAAATGAGCAACAATAGCTTTGTGGTGATTGTCCATTACAATGGGCATATTTTTAAAACTGATGTGGGTATTATATTTGAATCTGAAAGGCCTACGAAGATGAGATTTCAAAAAAGAAATTTCTCTTCGAGTATTGAAGGAGAAGAAGTCCTCAGCGGGACGGCATTTTTAGATCGTCCCGTCAAGGACTCAGCGCGTTCACTCATGTTCAAACGTGCCATCGGGTTCGCACCCTCAGGTACATATTGGCGCCACCTGCGGCGAATCGCCGCGAGCCATATGTTCTCCCCTAGGAAAATCTCTCGCCTCGAGCCACTACACCAACAAATTGTTGATTTCATGCTTGTCCAAGTCCGACTCGAGATGGAAACCAAAGGGTTCGTAAATCTAAGAGGGATACTTCAAAAGGGCTCATTAACGAACATCATAGAGACTGTATTTGGGAGCCGTTTAAGCTCAGAAATGGCGGATGAACTAGGGTTAATGGTGAAAGAAGGGTATGAACTAATCACCATGTTTAACTTGGAGGATCATTTTCCTTTGAGGTTTTTAGATTTCAATGGAGTTAAAAGGAGGTGCCATAAGCTGTCGAGCAAAGTGAGAAGTGTAGTAGGTCGAATTGTGTAGGGAAGACGAAAAGCTCTGAGCATCAATGGCGGAAATGACTTTCTTGCTGCTTTGTTAACTTTACCTAAAGAGGACCAACTGAGTGATTCCGACATGATTGCTGTACTCTGGGTAAGAAATTCCTTTCCCTCTCTTTCGAAGTAACATTTAAAATCCTAATCACGTGTACCAACGAAAAGTTTGTAGGATGAGAAAAGTTGTTCTAGTAAAATGAGACATAGGATCGCCTCTTAATATGTCTTTGTACAACTCGATCTAAATTAATCAATTAATAAATCGAATACCAATAATTATACTAAAAAAATCCTAACCATGTGTCATATTGTTAATATTTCTTTGACTCGAAATACCCTAGTTAATTTATTTTTGTTTAAACACTTGGTTTCGACCCACTGGCCGACTAATTCAAATCGAGCTTTATATAGGCTCATTATGGGGGCAACCTTCCCAACTTAATTTTCTTTATTCACAACGTCAAGATTCGAACCCTTGACTTTGCTTAAGGGATAAGACATTAGACCCCTTAAGCAAGGTTAGGGGTTCAAATTTTGACATTATAAATATAGCAAAATGGATTAAGAGGGTTACCTCCATAATAGATTTCTGCAGTACCTGATCCGTATTAATTAGATGTCGTAGATAAAAAAAACTCAAATGTAATATCTCATTTGACAAGGTAAATGAAGTAAATATCACAACCCTAATAGCCCTTGACTTGTGCTTTCCACGTTCTTGGTTGTCCTTTCTCCATGACAATATATTATATTATATAGGTCAAAGTAGATGTATAGAGTATATTTTCAAGATAATAGATATTTAAATAATGCGATTTACTATTATCAAATTATTATGGTATGATTATAATTTAAATCCACGGGTATTAGAAATACACTTATTTTATTGTATTTTTCTTATATAGGAAATGATATTTCGGGGCATTGATACAGTGGCTATACTATTGGAATGGATCATGGCGAGGATGGTTATGCATCAAGACATTCAAGCTAAAGTGCAGGAAGAGATCGACGCCCTCATCGACCACCGGAGCGACCGCTGTGTTCGAGACTCCGATATCCCAAATTTAACTTACCTTCAAGCAGTGGTGAAAGAGGTTCTCCGGATGCACCCACCGGGTCCACTTCTCTCATGGGCTCGCCTCACAATCCATGACGTCCACGTCGGCAAGTCCTTCATCCCTGCCGGCACGACGTCGATGGTTAACATGTGGGCCATAACCCATGACCCGTCGATCTGGAAAGATCCATGGACCTTTAGGCCGAAAAGATTTCTCGAAGATGATGTTTCTATCATGGGTTCGGATCTTAGGCTTGCGCCTTTTGGGTCGGGTCGAAGGGTCTTCCCTGGCAAGGCATTAGGTTTAGCCACCGTGCAATTGTGGCTTTGTAACATCCGGGTTTAGGGGTTAGGTGAAAATAATATTTTAATATGAATTGAGTTCGGTTTAATGAATTAATTAATGGTTCGGGTTCGGTTTTCAAATTAATGAAATTGATGGACTATGCTTTAAAAAAAATTAAACCCCCAATTAGTCATGGATTTTAAGCCATTGTAATTAGTTCATTTCATTAAGGGCAAAGTAGTCCTTTGAGCCCTAAAATAAGTCACATGCCAAATAAACACCCACTTCTCTACTATTCATCTTCCTCTCCAAGAACACACCAACGGGAAACCAAACTCCCTTCCACATTTACTATTCCATTTCCAAAGCTTCTTCATTTCAACTCCGAATTTAAAGGTGAAGGTAATTTTGAACTCCCCTCACCTCCCTCTTCTCAAAAGTACATTTTATTTTCGTTTTCATGAAGATTTAAGGAATTTGAGGTTTTTGAATATTTGATTAAAAGAGGTGCCTTTGTGTAGTTAAACCTAATATTTTGATTCATTATGGTTGGTTATGGTATATAGGAGTCAAATGATGTCACATATGTGAATTTCAAACGATTTTAAACAATTTTCGGAATTTGGCTTTAAGGGGGTTTTTGGGAGGTTGTAAAGTGTCTTTTGGGGCTGTTGTGGGTGGAATCTTGAGGGCTGATGTTTAGATGATATATGAGGATCATTTTGGGTGAAATTGAGGCTTGTTTGGGTGCTTGAAATGGAAGATTTCAGTGGGTTAAGTGGGCTACTCGAAAATTCTGTTTTTGGACTTGGTTGGGGTGTTGAATACTTGTTAATGATAATCCGGGTTGTTTCCGATGATGTGTTATTGATTCGAACGTTTTGTTTGTGTTTGGGAATGATTAGAATCAAGTTTGGGCATCGGTGGAACATCGGAAGAGAATCCGGGAAATTGAAGGTTGTGCTTGCTTGGCCTTTGAGCTTGGAAGCTTAGGTGAGTGGTTGATTTCTTTGAATGATTTTAAATTAGTTGGTTCGAGTATACGGACTAGGTTGGGCTTGGTAGACCCACCTAGAGTTAGGATTAGGGTGGTAGCCTAATCCTAAACTTGATCTAAGCCTTTGGATGAACTCAATTGTATGAATGTATATGCCTCGTATGCCATTTGATATGATTGTTTATGTATATTGTTTTATACATGTGAGTTGAGGCATGGGTTGTATTGCTTAAAGCATGCATGGTAATGGTTTATGGTTGTGTCCATGGTGAGTACGTGCTAAGCACGGAAATGATTGAAATGTGTGATGTGGAATGAGTAAAATGTTGGCACTAGTATACTTAAATACAAATGATCGATCATTAGGATGTTAGTGTGTACACATGAGTCAAAAGTCGCGCGTGGCCTTGGTGGCGTTGAGTCACCAAGGAGGAGTACGGGTACGCCCGGAAATGGTATATAAATATAGTCGGTGATGAGTGGAATCCCATCGACGGGGCGTGAGGATGAGTGGAATCCCCTCCGCGAGACCGATGATGAGTGTAATCCCACCGTCAGGTAATGGTTGTGTTGTTGGATATGAGTTCCAACGGTTATCCGCGTATTTGAGTCATAACTAGGTGCCAATGTTGATTGATATGTGTATCAATGTGTCGAGATATATGAGCTGTTTGGATGTTTATATGTGATTGCATGTATGGTAGTATTGAGCTTATAATTAAGGCATACATGTGATACATTGCTCATGCATTTATACCTTGTGGACCTTTGGTAAGTGTAAATGGCTTTGGCTAGATCGTGCTCGGACCCTGCAATGTTGAGGTTTGTTTTTAGAGCTTACCCTCACTAAGCATCATTGCTTACGCTCTCTTTGTTCAACATTGCAGATCCTTAGTTCGTGGGTTGCTCGGGCAAGTGGAGGGCCTCCAAGTGTGGTTTTTGGGACTTGAGTTCACCAAGTATGGATTTCAAATGTTAGACTTGTAATAGCTTAAGCAATGGGACATGTATGGATGTTGGATTATTGTTGGTTGTTTGGAGCATGTGTAGACTCCTTAGTATCTTTCTTTTGCATGGTTGTATTGCCATGTTGATTGTTAACTCATGCCTAATTGCTTGCTTGCATGTTAGCCTTATGCATTAGGAGTTTATATATATGTGTTTGATTTATGTTTGAATGAATGCATGGTTGTGGGAATGTTGCCTTAGAGTTAGACATGTCTAAACCATGTTGAAGCATGCTGGTATGTTGGTATATCTTGGGTTTAAATGCTTAGCTGTTGTATGGTGTTTTGGGGATGTTTTGGGGCATCCTTGTGCCTCAAAACAGCCCAGAAAAGTCTGCAGACAGGGGGTGTTTCGGAACGGGTCCCCGTGTTCCGAAACGGCCTCTGCGTAAATGGCCTGCCGTTTCGAAACGGATGAGGGTCGTTCTGGAACGTTTTCGCCACTGGAATTTTGAGAAATTGGCGAGATGAAGCCGTTCCGAAACGGGCCTTTGAAGTTCCGAAACGGTCAAATCTCGTTGACCACGAGATATTGACCGTCAAGGTCGTTCCGATACGGGTCACCCCTGTTTCGGAACGGTCACCTTGTGGTTGACCTAGGCCCGTTGACCAGGTCAGGGCGTTTCGGAACACCCTATAGGTGTTTCGAAACGGCCTGCTGGAATGAAGTAAAATGGACCGTTTATGTTTGTTTGGTCGGTGAATGTTGCGTTGTTTGGTTCTTCTGCTGCTGTGCTTCACATAGGAATTATAATTGCATCTAGATAAGACTAAAGCTTAAAAGAAATTTTCTGGGTCGTTAACCGAGGGGAAGCCTTAACGGGTTTCGCTTCGGTTTTCCCCATGTGGCCCACTCGGACCGGTCATCCGACCAGACCGGGACGAGGGGGTTACACTTGTTGGTATCAGAGCCTAAGGTTACCGAGACCTTGGGCAGGTTAGTGAGGTAAGTTTAAGTTTTTAAATTAAATTGCACGGTGTTTGCTTGTTTTGCAAGAATGACTGCTTGTGTGACAAGTATGCTGATTGTTTTACTTTTAAGCATGTGTGTGTGGGTCCCATTGCTACTATTACATTGGAAAATGATTTATAAGTGAGGAAACATACTTGGACACTTGGAAGCCTTGCCTTGCTAACCCAACTTGTATGTTTGGTTGTTGTGGTTGTAGTTAATATCTGAGAGGGCAATGTCTAGACCGAGAGGTAAACCGAGGTTGGTTCGTCAGGAACCGCGAGTTGTGGCTCATGTTGAGCCGGTAGTTGGTGCGGGGGCTCACATAGAGGGACCGGGGGCAGCGGGAGTTGGCGCTCCTCCACCACCTCCACCACCTCCTCCACCTGGAGCTGGGGCGAGGATGGAGCTGGAGGAGAGGGACCTCAAGGTGGCCAAGGTCCAGCTGGAATTGACATGACTCCGCTAGTGCAAGCGATAGCGGGAGCGTTCCAGGCCGCAGTTGCGGGAGCTCAGGCTGCAGTTCAGCCTAGGTGTGATGATGCTAGTTTACCTTTGGAGAGGCTCCGTAGCCTAGGAGCCGAGGAGTTTAGAGGATCTACTCCGGAGAGGTCGGAGTTATGGTTAGAGAAGACAGTTCGTATCTTGGCTCAGATGGGTTGTGCGGGCGCACGTAGATTGGGTTGTTTGATCTCACTGCTTCAGGGTGATGCCTACACCTGGTAGGTCACCATCACTACCGGGGTTCCAGAGGCCGAGATAGATTGGGATTTCTTTGAGTTTGCTTTCAGAAAGAGGTACTTGGGACCGATGTACTTGGATGAGAAGAAGCGAGAGTTTATGGCTCTTACTCAGGGGGATACTTCTGTGACTGATTATGAGATCCGCTTTGTTCGCTTGAGTTAGTATGCCCCAGAGTTGATTCCTACTGAAATGGAACGCTGCAACCGATTCCGATACGGACTGAATGAAGAGGTTAAGAGGTACACGTTGGCTTCTGACTACTCAGACTTTGATGTGTTGGTCGCGAGGGCCAAGGATTTGGAGCATAGTTTGGGTTCAGCCAAACGAGCTGGTGGTTCTGGTTCTGGAAAGAGGCATAACCACTTTGATGGTAGAGATGCTAAGAGACACAAGGGTGGCGGACATCAGTTTGATCAGAGACGTGGCGGTGGCCACCATGGTAGGGGCCATCAGGGCCATAGAGGAGGAGGGCGCTTGCCCGAGTGTGCACAGTGTGGGAGACAGCACACTGGAGAGTGCTGGGGTAACTTTCATGCTTGTTGGAACTGTGGTTTGAGGGACCACTTTAGGAGGGACTGTCCACGTCAGGCAGCTCAGGCACCGAACTTAGCTCAGGCTCCTGCGAGAGGTAATGATTTTCAGAGAGGCCGTGGGCGCGGTCGTGGCTACTTCCAGCCGAGGGCTGATGCACCTAGGGTAGATGCTCAGAGGAACCTTGCACATGTTGTGGCTGTGCAGCCAGAGGCGGGAGGACCAGCGAGGGTCTATGCTCAGAGAGAGGCCGGGAACGACACCGATGTGATAGCAGGTAATTTTGAGTTACAGTCTATGTCCTTGCTTTCTTTGGTTGATTCGGGTTCTACGCATTCCTACATTTTGAGTAAGCATGCACAGAAGTTAGATATTCCTGTTGAGATCTTAGATGTAGGTATGCATGTTACTAGTTCTTTTGGTGAGACAGTTGTGGTTAGACGTATGTATAGGAGGTGTCCACTGAAGATTCAGGGTCATGTGTTCTCAGTTGATATGATGAAACTTCCTTTCTACGGTTTTGATATTATTTTGGGTATGGATTGGTTGGTTGAGCATCGGGCTAGTGTGGATTTTGAGACAAAGAGAATTTCCTTGAAGCTTTCTGATGACTACGAGGTAGTGGGCGAGAACATTAAGTTCTTGTCTAATGTGGTGTCAGCTTTAGAGGCTCATAGGTTGATGGACTCTGGATGTAGGGCCTATTTAGCTTATGTTATGAATCCGGATATGAGTGAAGCTAGACCGAAAGATATCAGAACGGTGTGTGACTTTCCAGATGTGTTTCCTGAAGAGTTGCCGGGTTTGCCTCCTGACAGAGATGTTGAGTTTGTGATTGAGACAGTTTCGGGATCTAATCCAGTTTCGATAGCTCCGTATCGCATGGCTCCGAAAGAGTTGAAAGAATTGAAGAGTCAGTTGCAAGAATTATTAGACCGTGGTTTCATTAGGCCTAGTAGTTCTTCGTGGGGTGCTCCAGTGTTGTTTGTGAAAAAGAAGGATGGTAGCATGCGCATGTGTATTGACTATAGACAGCTGAATCAGTTGACCGTGAAGAACAAGTATCCGTTGCCTCGTATAGATGATTTGTTTGATCAGTTGAGGGGTGCTTCAGTGTTCTCGAAGATAGATTTGAGATCCGGATACTATCAGCTAAAAGTGAAAGAGTGTGATGTTCCGAAGACAGCTTTTAGGACTAGATATGGACACTATGAGTTTCTTGTGATGCCATTTGGGCTCACGAATGCACCAGCAGCATTCATGGACATGATGAACAGAATTTTTAGAGACTATCTAGACCGGTTTGTGGTTGTCTTCATTGATGATATACTTGTGTACTCGAAGACAGAAGAAGAGCATGATGAGCACTTGAGATTTGTTTTACAGAGATTGTTGAGCAATCAGTTGTATGCGAAGCTCAGTAAGTGTGAGTTCTAGATTCGAGAGGTTGTATTTCTTGGCCATGTTGTTTCGGCCGAAGGCATCCGAGTTGATCCATCGAAGATTGAGGCTATTGTTGAGTGGAAACAACCTAAGTCCGTGACCGAGATTAGGAGTTTCCTAGGATTAGCTGGTTACTATAGGAGGTTCGTTGATGGCTTCTCTAGAGTAGCTGCTCCCTTGACTAAGTTGTTGCAAAAGAGAGTCAAGTTTGAATGGTCAGATGCAAGACAAAAGGCCTTTGAGAAGTTGAAGGAAGCTTTGACAAATGCTCCAGTGCTAGTACAACCTGTTTCAGGTAAGGAGTTTGTGATTTACAGTGATGCTTCCTACGTAGGCTTAGGATGTGTTTTGATGCAAGATAGGAGAGTTGTTGCTTATGCTTCTAGACAGTTGAAGATTCATGAGAAGAACTATCCTACTCATGACATAGAGCTAGCCGCAGTTGTGTTTGCATTGAAGATTTGGCGTCACTACTTGTATGGTGAGAAGTGTGTTGTTTACACCGATCACAAGAGCTTGAAGTACTTGATGACACAGAAAGAGTTGAACTTGAGACAGAAGAGATGGCTAGAGTTGTTAAAAGATTATGACTTGACCATTGAGTACCATCCGGGTAAAGCAAACGTAGTGGCCGATGCTTTGAGTCGAAAAGTGGCCATTGAGCTGAGAGCTATGTTTGCTAGATTGAGTGTGTCCGATGATGGCGGTTTGGTCACCGAGTTACAAGTGAAGCCTTCTTTGATTCAGTTGATTAGAGAGAAGCAGTTGCAAGATGCGAGCTTAGTTCCTCATGTTCAAGACATAGCCGAAGGAAGACCAACTGAGTATAGTTTCAGTGGTGAGAGCTTGTTGTGCTTTAGAGATAGAATTGTGGTACCGGAAGATGTTGAGCTGAGGCGTCAGATTTTGAGCGAAGCACATTCGAGTCCCTTTTCTATGCATCCGGGTAGTACCAAGATGTATCGAGATCTGAAGAATGATTACTTTTGGGTTGGTTTGAAGAGAGATGTAGCCGAGTATGTGAGCCGTTGCATGGTTTGTCAGAGAGTAAAGGCAGAACATCAGGTTCCTTCAGGTTTGCTACAGCCTTTGAAGATTCCAGAATGGAAGTGGGAGAGAATCACCATGGATTTTGTATCGGGGTTGCCTTTGTCTCCTTCGAAGAAGAATTCAGTTTGGGTGATTGTTGATAGGTTCACTAAGTGTGCTCACTTCTTAGCAGTGAACACTACGGATTCCTTAGACAAGTTGGCAAACTTGTACATTCGTGAGATTGTGAGACTTCATGGAGTTCCAAAGTCTATAGTTTCAGATAGGGATCCTAGATTTACTTCGAGGTTCTGGAGTTGTTTGCATAGTGCTTTGGGTAGTCGTCTGCATTTCAGCACATCTTATCATCCGCAGTCCGATGGGCAGTCAGAGCGAGTGATACAGATTCTAGAGGATATGCTTCGTTGTTGTGTGATCGATTTTCAGGGTTCTTGGGAGAAGCACTTACCGTTGGTTGAGTTTGCTTACAACAACAGTTATCAGTCTAGTATTCAGATGGCACCTTACGAGGCTTTGTATGGTAGACGATGTAGGGCTCCGATTTGTTGGGCTGAGACAGGTCAGAGGTTGTTACCTATGCCAGACTTGCTTAAAGGAACCACAGAAAAAGTGAAGTTGATTTGTGACCGTTTGAAAGCAGCTTCCGATCGTCAGAAGTCCTATGCAGATTTGAAGAGGAAAGAGGTTGAGTACTCAGTGGGTGAGGAAGTGTTTCTGAAGGTATCTCCGTGGAAGAAGGTAATGAGATTTGGCCGAAAGGGCAAGTTGAGTCCGAGGTTCATTGGTCCGTATGAGATAGTTGAGCGGATTGGGCCTGTAGCTTATCGGTTGAGGTTACCTTCTGAGTTAGAGAAGATCCATGATGTCTTTCATGTATCTATGCTTAGGAGATATAGATCGGATCCTTCACATGTGATGCCCGTTGAGGAGATAGAGTTGAATCCGGATTTGTCTTATAATGAAGAGCCCGTAGAGATACTTGCTTCTGATAGCAAAGTGTTGCGTGGCAAGACCATAGAGTTGGTCAAGGTGTTGTGGAAACATAGAGGTGTGGAAGAGGCCACGTGGGAGAGAAAAGCGGATATGGTTGAGCAGTTTCCGTATTTGTTTCCACCAGGTAATTTCGGGGACGAAATTTCCTTAAGTGGGGGAGAGTTGTAACATCCGGGTTTAGGGGTTAGGTGAAAATAATATTTTAATATGAATTGAGTTCAGTTTAATGAATTAATTAATGGTTCGGGTTCGGTTTTCAAATTAATGAAATTGATGGACTATGCTTTAAAAAAAATTAAACCCCCAATTAGTCATGGATTTTAAGCCATTGTGATTAGTTCATTTCATTAAGGGCAAAGTAGTCCTTTGAGCCCTAAAATAAGTCACATGCCAAATAAACACCCACTTCTCTACTATTCATCTTCCTCTCCAAGAACACACCAACGGGAAACCAAACTCCCTTCCACATTTACTATTCCATTTCCAAAGCTTCTTCATTTCAACTCCGAATTTAAAGGTGAAGGTAATTTTGAACTCCCCTCACCTCCCTCTTCTCAAAAGTACATTTTATTTTCGTTTTCATGAAGATTTAAGGAATTTGAGGTTTTTGAATATTTGATTAAAAGAGGTGCCTTTGTGTAGTTAAACCTAATATTTTGATTCATTATGGTTGGTTATGGTATATAGGAGTCAAATGATGTTACATATGTGAATTTCAAACGATTTTAAACAATTTTCGGAATTTGGCTTTAAGGGGGTTTTTGGGAGGTTGTAAAGTGTCTTTTGGGGCTGTTGTGGGTGGAATCTTGAGGGCTGATGTTTAGATGATATATGAGGATCATTTTGGGTGAAATTGAGGCTTGTTTGGGTGCTTGAAATGGAAGATTTCAGTGGGTTAAGTGGGCTACTCGAAAATTCTGTTTTTGGACTTGGTTGGGGTGTTGAATACTTGTTAATGATAATCCGGGTTGTTTCCGATGATGTGTTATTGATTCGAACGTTTTGTTTGTGTTTGGGAATGATTAGAATCAAGTTTGGGCATCGGTGGAACATCGGAAGAGAATCCGGGAAATTGAAGGTTGTGCTTGCTTGGCCTTTGAGCTTGGAAGCTTAGGTGAGTGGTTGATTTCTTTGAATGATTTTAAATTAGTTGGTTCGAGTATACGGACTAGGTTGGGCTTGGTAGACCCACCTAGAGTTAGGATTAGGGTTGTAGCCTAATCCTAAACTTGATCTAAGCCTTTGGATGAACTCAATTGTATGAATGTATATGCCTCGTATGCCATGTGATATGAATGTTTATGTATATTGTTTTATACATGTGAGTTGAGGCATGGGTTGTATTGCTTAAAGCATGCATGGTAATGGTGTATGGTTGTGTCCATGGTGAGTACGTGCTAAGCACGGAAATGATTGAAATGTGTGATGTGGAATGAGTAAAATGTTGGCACTAGTATACTTAAATACAAATGATCGATCATTAGGATGTTAGTGTGTACACATGAGTCAAAAGTCGCGCGTGGCCTTGGTGGCGTTGAGTCACCAAGGAGGAGTACGGGTACGCCCGGAAATGGTATATAAATATAGTCGGTGATGAGTGGAATCCCATCGACGGGGCGTGAGGATGAGTGAAATCCCCTCCGCGAGACCGGTGATGAGTGTAATCCCACCGTCAGGTAATGGTTGTGTTGTTGGATATGAGTTCCAACGGTTATCCGCGTATTTGAGTCATAACTAGGTGCCAATGTTGATTGATATGTGTATCAATGTGTCGAGATATATGAGCTGTTTGGATGTTTATATGTGATTGCATGTATGGTAGTATTGAGCTTATAATTAAGGCATACATGTGATACATTGCTCATGCATTTATACCTTGTGGACCTTTGGTAAGTGTAAATGGCTTTGGCTAGATCGTGCTCGGACCCTGCAATGTTGAGGTTTGTTTTTAGAGCTTACCCTCACTAAGCATCATTGCTTACGCTCTCTTTGTTCAACATTGCAGATCCTTAGTTCGTGGGTTGCTCGGGCAAGTGGAGGGCCTCCAAGTGTGGTTTTTGGGACTTGAGTTCACCAAGTATGGATTTCAAATGTTAGACTTGTAATAGCTTAAGCAATGGGACATGTATGGATGTTGGATTATTGTTGGTTGTTTGGAGCATGTGTAGACTCCTTAGTATCTTTCTTTTGCATGGTTGTATTGCCATGTTGATTGTTAACTCATGCCTAATTGCTTGCTTGCATGTTAGCCTTATGCATTAGGAGTTTATATATATGTGTTTGATCTATGTTTGAATGAATGCATGGTTGTGGGAATGTTGCCTTAGAGTTAGACATGTCTAAACCATGTTGAAGCATGCTGGTATGTTGGTATATCTTGGGTTTTAATGCTTGGCTGTTGTATGGTGTTTTGGGGTGTTTCGGAACGGGTCCCCGTGTTCCGAAACGGCCCCTGCGTAAATGGCCTGCCGTTTCGAAACGGATGAGGGTCGTTCCGGAACGTTTTCGCCACTGGAATTTTGAGAAATTGGCGAGATGAAGCCGTTCCGAAACGGGCCTTTGAAGTTCCGAAACGGTCAAATCTCGTTGACCACGAGATATTGACCGTCAAGGTCGTTCCGATACGGGTCACCCCTGTTTCGGAACGGTCACCTTGTGGTTGACCCAGGCCCGTTGACCAGGTCAGGGCGTTTCGGAACACCCTATAGGTGTTTCGAAATGGCCTGCTGGAATGAAGTAAAATGGACCGTTTATGTTTGTTTGGTCGGTGAATGTTGCGTTGTTTGGTTCTTCTGCTGCTATGCTTCACATAGGAATTATAATTGCATCTAGATAAGACTAAAGCTTAAAAGAAATTTTTTGGGTCGTTAACCGAGGGGAAGCTTTAACGGGTTTTGCTTCGGTTTTCCCCGTGTGGCCCACTCGGACCGGTCATCCGACCAGACCGGGACGAGGGGGTTACAGGCTTGCACAATTGCTCCACCATTTCAAGTGGCTTCCAGTGACGGCGACGGAGCAAGTTGATCTATCGGAAACGTTGAGGCTTTCTCTTGAAATGAAGAAGCCGTTAACATGCCGAGTGGTTCCCCAAAGGGCACAACATGTTGCATGAATGCAAGAAAATAATAATAATAAATTAAGTAGAAGAAAAATAATATTATAAATTATGTAATATTAATTAACTAAAATTATGTAAGAAAATTATTCAAAAAAAAATTATGTAAGAAAAAAGCAGTTGGATTCATGGAAAGAACTAAGAAACCATGAACTAACTATATAATTATGGCCCCTAGACTTAGTTAACTAGTAATGCAATTTTTTTTAGTTATTAATTTTAGTGTGATAAATATTTCCTTTTTAGCAATTATTAAGACCCATATATGTGTTTTAAATATATATTTTTCTTAAAAAGAGAATGGGTTATATTACATGCATGAAATGAAGTAATATATATATATTAAATGAAAAATAAAAGGTTACAAAGTTGACACTAACTATCGGTTGATTTAGTGATCTAGTGAGATAAAATGTTAAATCTCTTAAGTAAAGTTAGAAATTCGAATCTTAATGTCGTGAATGAAGCAGATTGAGTTCAGAGGGTCATCCATGTAATAAGCCTTTATAGTATTCGATTTGGCTAAGTAAACAATTAAATCATATACGAGTAGTTATTCCAAAAAATAATGCAAATTAGATGATAGAACCGATATTGTAAAAATCAAGTGATTGAATCGGTCAAATCTAGAGACGGACGCAGAATTTTATGTTAGAGGGGTGAACATATAAAATTTTAGAGGGGACGAACTTATAAAATTTTAGGAGGGCGAAAATACATTTTCAATAGGAAATATATAGAAAATTTTTATTATTAAATTGTATAGAAATTTCAAATTCTTAAGGGAGTCGACCGCCCCCTCCAGCCTCCCTCTAGGTCCATCCCTGACCAGATCATCAGTTATCAATTTAACTGGTTGCCTGATTCGATCATCAATTCAGAAGAAAATGAATAAATAATTTAATAAAATTGTTATTAAAAAATTCAAATATTAGTTGAATCATTAGGTTTTCACCCGATTTTCATTTTTAAATGTTTCACAACGGTTCTATATCTTTTATTTTATTTTATCCCAACACATTAACTAATCGAACCATCGATTCTCATGTTCTATCTTATTCCATTATGACAACCATGAATATAACTATTTTATCAATCATTATACATGTAGGATTTAATCACTTTGAACAACTTTGTGTTTAAGCATGCCAACTTTTCCTAAGGTATTGGCCTTTTAAGGACACATAACTCCCATATCTTCCTTTGCTCCTTTTCATATGTTAATGCTCCACAAATCTAATTTATGGTTGAAAAGGGACCCTCCCACATACTTGTAAATCCTTTATAATGTTTCGATTTACTATTCGATTCTATCATTTAGCTTTTTTCACTGAAGATTAATGATTGAAAAAGAAACAAATAACACCAGAAAAGACGAAGTCAGAAATTTTGTGTTAAAAAGATCGAGATAAAATTAAAAAAAGTAGGGGTCGAATTTAAAATCTTGTATTGAAGTGGTTTAAATAAGATCGTTAATATTTGAGAGGAGTTAAATATATATATATATATATATATAATTTACGTTTAATCAAAAAATGGTTAATTACCTCATTCATACATGAACTATACCAAATTCTCACTTTCATACAATATGTTTTAAAATTCTCGGTTTCATACATGAAATTTTCTACCGTTAACGGGTTCACCCACTTCTGTCACAGAAGGTGATGTGGCATGTATGAAAGGTGACGTGGCACTTTTTCAAAAAAACAAGTCACCATTTATTAAAGGCATAATAGCCGAATTACTCCTTCATGGTTTATTATTTTTTAATTTCAACTTTGAAAATTTAAAAATTCTAAAATTTCAACTTTAAAAGTTTAAAAAATCTAAACCCTAAACATAAATCTTAAATGCTAATCCTAAAATTTAACAAATTTAAACTATAAATCTAAACCTTAACCCTAAATCATAAAATAAACCTTAAATCTTAAAATCTAAAACACTAAACCCTAGAAACTTTAACTCCTTTTTAAATGTCAGCTCCGATCACCACCAGCTGGCTGTTGCAGCCTCCGGCAACCGTCACCCACCACCTTTCTTTTTGTATTTTCTCTTAAATGAACAATTTTTCTCCGATTGTTTTCTTTAAAAATTGAACCATAAAAAAAAATCTAGATCCATTCGAAGCTTTATTCTATCAGATCTAGTTAATCTTTATTTGGATCTTTAATTTTTTTTAGCAAAAATCAAAATTCCCCAAATAGCATTCTTGTTCTCTGGAGTTTGAATCAAATGAAAGTTGATGACACCTTTTTCTTAAAACCCAAATTCAAACCCCTTAGATTTCCATCGATAGAGCCAAACTTCAATGGCAACGTTGGAGAAGCAAGCTATGGTGGTCGAAATCGACGAAAGCGAGCACAATATGCACGGGTTGGAATGAATACTCAATCACTTCGCTCCTTTAGCTTTTAGCTCTCCCTTCAAGATCTTCATCGTTTATGTTAAGTCCACAGCTTTTTCTGTTGTTGGTCTCACTATATCTGGTATTTCCCACCGTTGATCGGTTAAATGAAACTTGGGTTTCAAAATCGAAACCGCTAAGGATCAAGACAAGGATTTAATTTCTTTTGACTATTCAAAATTAAAATTTGGCTAAAAATTCTTCACATGTTCTCTCCACCACTCCAATTTCTTTTGCTTTTTATTTTTTTATTTTTTTGATATTGGTATACTAGATTCTGCTTCAATTTCTTTTAAGTTCTGGATTCTACTCATTAAACACGATTCCAATATATAAATGTCTCGAAATAAATATATTAGATACAAATTATTAACGTATTAAAATACATTAAACACGATTGTAATAATATAATTATAAAGAGTGGCATAAGCAAGAGCAAGCTGGCCAATTTCTCCAGAAAAGTCTGTTCATTTATTTAATAAGAAGATTAATTATAAGGTTGTCAAATCTGACCAAAATAAAAATTATTAGAACCAACAATTAGTTGGTTTAGCAAGATAAGATGATAGGTTCCTCAATCAAGGTCATGGATTCAAATATTGCTATTGCGAATGGTGAAAATTAGGTTGGGAGGCTCACCCTCATATTAAGATTTATAAAATTCAATCTGAATTAATCGTCAATAAGGGTATGTTTGTTTCACTGAAAACTGTTTTCGGAAAATGAATTCTGAAAAATAAACTACAATTGTTGGAAAACTAATTGCAGAAACCATTTTCCAGTGTTTGGATGATGTTGTACAATTCATTTTACACCGTTTGGTAGAGTTTCCTAAAAATTTCGTGAACAATCTACAAACAAGCATCGATAATGGTAAAAACAAGTTCCAACCAAAACATGGTTTAATGTTTAGGTTAATGTTTATGGTTTAGGATAACATTTATGGTTTATGGTTTAGACCAGTATTTAGTGTTTATGGTAGCATTTAGGGATTAGTATTTAAGGTATAGATTTAGGGTTTAGATTAGTGTTTTGGTTTAGGGTTTATGGTTTATGTTAGTGTTTAAGGTTTAGGGTTTAGGTTAGTGGTTAGGGTTTAGGGTTTAGGATTTAAGGTTTTACGGTAACATTTAGGGTTTATGGTTTAATGATTAGGGTTTGTGGTAGCATTTAGAGTCTATGGCTAGTGTTTATTGTTTATGGTTTAGGGTTTAGCTTTTAGTGTTTAAGATTTAGGTTATCATGTAGAGTTTAAGGTTTATGTTAGTGCTTAGTTTTAAGGTTTAGTATTTATGTTAGAATTTAGGGTATAGGGGTTAATGTTTATTGTTTAGGGTTTATGTTAGTGTTTAAGGTTTATCATTTAAAGTTTAGGGTTTATACTATGCTTTAGTGTTTATGTTAGTGTTTATGGTTTAGGGTTTATTGTTTATATTAGTATTTAGGGATTATGGTTTATGTTAGTGTTTATGGTTTATGGTTTAGTGTTTATGTTAGTGTTTATTGTTTATGGATTAGTGTTTATGTTAGCATTTAGGTTTTATGGGTTATTGTTTAGGGTAAGGGTTTATGTTAGTGTTTGGGGTTTAATATATATGGTTTAATATTTAGGGTTTCAGGTTTATGTTAGTGTTTATGTTAGCATTTAGTGTTTATGGTTTAACATTTATGGTTTAGGGTTTTGTTTTAGGGTTTATGTTTATGATATATCATTTAGGGTTTTGTGTTTATAGATCAATGTTTATGGTTTAGGGTTATGTTAGTGTTTATGGTTTAACATTTAGGGTTTAGGGTTTGTTTTAAGGTTTAGGGTTTATGTTTATGATATATCATTTAGGGTTTTGTGTTTATGGATTAGTGTTTATGGTTTATGGTTATGTTAGTGTTTATGGTTAAGCATATATGTTTTAGGGTTTAAGTTAGAGTTTAGGGTTTAACATATATGTTTTAGGGTTTATGGTTTAAGTTCTCATTTAGGGTTTAAGGTTTCCGTTAGTGTTTAGGGTTTGTTGTTAGTGTTTATGTTAATATTTAGGGTTTGTGTTAGTATTTAGTGTTTATGTTAATATTTATGGTTTAAGGGTTTGTGTTTAAGGTTAGGGGTTTTAATGTTTAGTGTTTAACATTTATTGTTTAATATTTGAGGTTTGGGGTTTAAGTTCTCATTTAGGGTTTAATGTTTATGTTAGTGTTTAATGTTTAGGGTTTGTTGTTAGTATTTCTGTTAATATTTAGAGTTTAGGGTTTGTGTTAGTGTTTAGTGTTTATGTTAACATTTAAGGTTTAGGGGTTTGTGTTTAGGGTTCTGGTTTTAATGTTTAGGGTTTAATATTTATTGTTTAAGGTTTAGGGTTTATGATTTAATGTTTAGGGTTATGGTTTAGGGTTTAGTTTTTATGTTAGTATTTAAGGTTTATGTTTTAAGGTTTATGGTTTAGGTTAGTATTTAGTATTTAGGGTTTATGTTTTATGGTTTAGGTTAGTAGTTGGTTTTCCTTTGACTTTTTCATTATCCATGAACCAAACAACGGAAAGTTATGAAAACGTTTTCAGGAAAACCAATTACAGGGAAACAAACAGACCCTAAATTAGACGTGGATCCTGGGGCTAGTGTTTGGTTCTTCTTCAGGGTTCTGTTCCTTTGGCTTGTATTTAAAGTCTTACTTTTTATTTTGTTTTTCCTTTTGGCTTTATTATTGTCGAGTCTATCTCGATGCCTTTTCTATAAATATTAATATAGATACTCTTTTTCTTCGACTAGGTTTACGAGGTTTTAACGAGGCCTATAAAAGTGGAGAAATTCTTAAAATATTGTATTGGATTTTTTTTATTCCAAAAATATAGTCCCAACCAAATTATTTTCAACAATATTACAGTTCAAATCAGGATACCAATGGATTTTACCCCGTTTTGAACAATGATTTCCATAAAAAAATAGCCCCCTTGGATTACCATCCGTCTTTGAACAGTATAAAAAACGAAATCAAAAGGTGGGTTTCTATCCGCCTATGAATAGTGCCACATGCATAGCATGTTGCCACGTGGCCGCCTGGAGGGCAGCCGCGCAGTGTAGCAAGGCGGGTTGCCCTCGTGTAGGGTTTTTTTATGAATTTGATTCATTTTTATTATTTTAGTATATGTGGAAAAAATAATATTTAAGTTAAATTATGGTTCAAATTAATTATATTTATTTTATGAAGTATAGTAACTCTACTATAAAAACATAAAATATTATAAAAATATATTTATTTATATTATCATATAATTTAGGCTATATAATTAATACATTAATATTATTTTGTCTTAGTATGATTAATAAACATATATTAATAATTTTTTTCATTAAATAGAGATATTATATTCTCATACTGAGATTTAAACTCATATAAGAGGAGTAAATATGAGCATTCTTAGCCACTAGGCGAAGCAATAGATCTCAATATATATTAGTTATTTAATAATTATTAAATAGATACATAATTTTTTTATAATTATTATCTGATTAGATAAGTGAGATGATTTTTTTAATTGATACAAGGTTGCAGTGATGTGATGAAGTAGTGGTGTGGGTGCAGGGTGATAAGATAATTTTATTTTTGTATTATCTGATTGAAAGGGTGAGAAGATTTTTTTAATTGATATAGGCTTGCAGTGATGTGATGAAGTAGTGGTGTAGGTGCAGGTGTATGATGTTAGAAAAATTTATTTTTAATTATTATCTGATTGGAAAGGTGATAATATTTTTTTAACTGATATAGGGTTGTAGTGATGTAGGTGCATGTGTAGAGTGGTAAGATAATTTATTTTTAATTATTTTCCGATTTGATGGGTGAGAAGAATTTTTTTAATTGATATAGGTTACAGTGATGTGATGAAGTAGTGGTGTAGGTGCAGGTGTAGAATGGTAAGATAATTTTATTTTTGAATTATCTGATTAGAAGGGTGAGAAGATTTTTTTTAATTGATATAGGGTTGTACTGATGTGATGAATTAGTGGTGTAAGTGCAGGTGTGGGGTGGTAAGATAATTTTTTTATCCGATTGGTAATCCTTGGGAAGGAGTATTGGGTTTAATTTTTTTAACTGATTGGTAAACCTCGGGAAGGAGTATTGGGTTTAATTTTTTTATCTGATTGGTAATCCTCGGGAATGAGTATTGGGTTTAATTTTTTTATCTGATTGGTAATCCTCGGGAAGGAGTATTGGCTTTAATTTTTTTATCTGATTGGTAATCCTCGGGAAGGAGTATTGTGTTTAATTTTTTTATCTGATTGGTAATCCTCGGGAAGGAGTATTGGAATTAATTGTTTTTATCTGATTGGTAATCTTCGGGAGGGAGTATTGGGTTTAATTTTTTTTATCTAATTAGTAATCCTCGTGAAGGAGTATTGTGTTTATTTTTTTCATCTGATTGGATTGGTGAGAATTTTTTTAATTGATATAGGGTTGCAATGATGTGATGAAGTAGTGGTGTAGGTGTAGGGTGGTAAGATATATTTTTTAATTGTTAGCTGATTGGTAAGCCTCGAGGAGGAGTATTGGGTTTAATTTTGTTATCTGATTGGGGTGGTAAGATAATTTTTTTAGTTGTTATATTAGTTTTAAATTATATAGGGGTAGTGTAATTTTTCTGATTTGAAATCTATTATTGAATATTAAATTTCGTGTAGGGGTATGAAAGGAAAAAATTGTAGTTGTTTTTCTTTAAAAAGGTTATGTTGATGTTGGAGGAGGTAATTTGTGAGAAATTGAGAAAAAATTTGAGTAAAGAGAGAGTAGAAGAAGCAGAAGAAGAAAGTTGAGGGGGAAATATTGTAAGTAGGTTTCAATATTTAGATTTTTTATCCGTATAAATTTATGTTGTTTGAAATTTTATTGTTATGTTCGAACAACGAATATTGTAAGTAAGTTTGAATATTTTTTCCGAACATGTAGAAAAAATGAGCAACAATAGCTTTGTGGTGATTGTCCATTATAATGGGCATATTTTTAAAACTGATGTGGGTATTATATTTGAATCTGAAAGGCCTACGAAGATGAGATTTCAAAAAAGAAATTTCTCTTCGAGTATTGAAGGAGAAGAAATCCTCAGCGGGACGGCATTTTTAGATCGTCCCGTCAAGGATTCAGCGCGTTCACTCATGTTCAAACGTGCCATCGGGTTCGCACCCTCGGGTACATATTGGCGCCACCTGCGGCGAATCGCCGCGAGCCATATGTTCTCCCCTAGGAGAATCTCTCGCCTCGAGCCACTACACCAACAAATTGTTGATTTCATGCTTGTCCAAGTCCGACTCGAGATGGAAACCAAAGGGTTCGTAAATCTAAGAGGGATACTTCAAAAGGGCTCATTAACGAACATCATAGAGACTGTATTTGGGAGCCGTTTAAGCTCAGAAATGGCGGATGAACTAGGGTTAATGGTGAAAGAAGGGTATGAACTAATCACCATGTTTAACTTAGAGGATCATTTTCCTTTGAGGTTTTTAGATTTCAATGGAGTTAAAAGGAGGTGCCATAAGCTGTCGAGCAAAGTGAGAAGTGTAGTAGGTCGAATTGTGAAGGGAAGACGAAAAGCTCTGAGCATCAATGGCGGAAATGACTTTCTTGCTGCTTTGTTAACTTTACCTAAAGAGGACCAACTGAGTGATTCCGACATGATTGTTGTACTCTGGGTAAGAAATTCCTTTCCCTCTCTTTCGAAGATACATTTAAAATCCTAATCACGTGTACCAACGAAAAGTTTGTAGGATGAGAAAAGTTGTTCTAGTAAAATGAGACATAGGATCGCCTCTTAATATGTCTTTGTAAAACTCGATCTAAATTAATCAATTAATAAATCGAATACCAATGATTATACTAAAAAAATCCTAACCATGTGTCATATTGTTAATATTTCTTTGACTCGAAATACCCTAGTTAATTTATTTTTGTTTAAACACTTGGTTTCGACCCATTGGCCGACTAATTCAAATCGAGCTTTATATAGGCTCATTATGGGGGCAACCTTCCCAACTTAATTTTCTTTATTCGCAACGTCAAGATTCGAACCCTTGACTTTGCTTAAGGGATAAGACATTAGACCCCTTAAACAAGGTTAAGGGTTCAAATTTTGACATTATAAATAAAGCAAAATGGATTAAGAGGGTTACCTCCATAATAGATTTCTGCAGTACCTGATCCGTATTAATTAGATGTCGTAGATAAAAAAAACTCAAATGTAATATCTCATTTGACAAGGTAAATGAAGTAAATATCACAACCCTAATAGCCCTTGACTTGTGCTTTCCACGTTCTTGGTTGTCCTTTCTCCATGACAATATATTATATTATATAGGTCAAAGTAGATGTATAGAGTATATTTTCAAGATAATAGATATTTAAATAATGCGATTTACTATTATCAAATTATTATGGTATGATTATAATTTAAATCCACGGGTATTAGAAATACACTTATTTTATTGTATTTTTCTTATATAGGAAATGATATTTCGGGGCATCGATACAGTGGCTATACTATTGGAATGGATCATGGCGAGGATGGTTATGCATCAAGACATTCAAGCTAAAGTGCAGGAAGAGATCGACGCCCTCATCGACCACCGGAGCGACCGCTGTGTTCGAGACTCCGATATCCCAAATTTAACTTACCTTCAAGCAGTGGTGAAAGAGGTTCTCCGGATGCACCCACCGGGTCCACTTCTCTCATGGGCTCGCCTCACAATCCACGACGTCCACGTCGGCAAGTCCTTCATCCCTGCCGGCACGACGGCGATGGTTAACATGTGGGCCATAACCCATGACCCGTCGATCTGGAAAGATCCATGGACCTTTAGGCCGAAAAGATTTCTCGAAGATGATGTTTCTATCATGGGTTCGGATCTTAGGCTTGCGCCTTTTGGGTCGGGTCGAAGGGTCTTCCCTGGCAAGGCATTAGGTTTAGCCACCGTGCAATTGTGGCTTGCACAATTGCTCCACCATTTCAAGTGGCTTCCAGTGACGGCGACGGAGCAAGTTGATCTATCGGAAACGTTGAGGCTTTCTCTTGAAATGAAGAAGCCGTTAACATGCCGAGTGGTTCCCCAAAGGGCACAACATGCTGCATGAATGCAAGAAAATAATAATAATAAATTAAGTAGAAGAAAAATAATATTATAAATTATGTAATATTAATTAACTAAAATTATGTAAGAAAATTATTCAAAAAAAAATTATGTAAGAAAAAAGCAGTTGGATTCATGGAAAGAACTAAGAAACCATGAACTAACTATATAATTATGGCCCCTAGACTTAGTTAACTAGTAATGCAATTTTTTTTAGTTATTAATTTGAGTGTGATAAATATTTCCTTTTTAGCAATTATTAAGACCCATATATGTGTTTTAAATATATATTTTTCTTAAAAAGAGAATGGGTTATATTACATGCATGAAATGAAGTAATATATATATATATATATATATATATATATATATATATATATATTAAATGAAAAATAAAAGGTTACAAAGTTGACATTAACTATCGGTTGATTTAGTGATCTAGTGAGATAAGATGTTAAATCTCTTAAGTAAAGTTAGAAATTCGAATCTTAATGTCGTGAATGAAGCAGATTGAGTTCAGAGGGTCATCCATGTAATAAGCCTTTATAGTATTCGATTTGGCTAAGTAAACCAATAAATCATATACGCGTAGTTATTCCAAAAAATAATGCAAATTAGATGATAGAACCGATATTGTAAAAATCAAGTGATTGAATCGGTCAAATCTAGAGACGGACGCAGAATTTTATGTTAGAGGGGTGAACATATAAAATTTTAGAGGGGACGAACTTATAAAATTTTAGGAGGGCGAAAATACATTTTCAATAGGAAATATATAGAAAATTTTTATTATTAAATGTATAGAAATTTCAAATTCTTAAGGGAGTCGACCGCCCCCTCCAGCCTCCCTCTAGGTCCATCCCTGACCAGATCATCAGTTATCAATTTAACTGGTTGCCTGATTCGATCATCAATTCAGAAGAAAATGAATAAATAATTTAATAAAATTGTTATTAAAAAATTCAAATATCAGTTGAATCATTAGGTTTTCACCCGATTTTCATTTTTAAATGTTTCACAACGGTTCTATATCTTTTATTTTATTTTATCCCAACATATTAACTAATCGAACCATCGATTCTCATGTTCTATCTTATTCCATTATGACAACCATGAATATAACTATTTTATCAATCATTATACATGTAGGATTTAATCACTTTGAACAACTTTGTGTTTAAGCATGCCAACTTTTCCTAAGGTATTGGCCTTTTAAGGACACATAACTCCCATATCTTCCTTTGCTCCTTTTCATATGTTAATGCTCCACAAATCTAATTTATGGTTGAAAAGGGACCCTCCCACATACTTGTAAATCCTTTATAATGTTTCGATTTACTATTCGATTCTATCATTTAGCTTTTTTCACTGAAGATTAATGATTGAAAAAGAAACAAATAACACCAGAAAAGACGAAGTCAGAAATTTTGTGTTAAAAAGATCGAGATAAAATTAAAAAAAGTAGGGGTCGAATTTAAAAACTTGTATTGAAGTGGTTTAAATAAGATCGTTAATATTTGAGAGGAGTTAAATATATATATGTATATATATAATTTACGTTTAATCAAAAAATGGTTAATTACCTCATTCATACATGAACTATACCAAATTCTCACTTTCATACAATATGTTTTAAAATTCTCGGTTTTATACATGAAATTTTCTACCGTTAACGGGTTCACCCACTTCTGTCACAGAAGGTGATGTGGCATGTATGAAAGGTGACGTGGCACTTTTTCAAAAAAACAAGTCACCATTTATTTAAAGGCATAATAGCCGAATTACTCCTTCATGGTTTATTATTTTTTAATTTCAACTTTGAAAATTTAAAAATTCTAAAATTTCAACTTTAAAAGTTTAAAAAATCTAAACCCTAAACATAAATCTTAAATGCTAATCCTAAAATTTAACAAATTTAAATTATAAATCTAAACCTTAACCCTAAATTATAAAATAAACCTTAAATCTTAAAATCTAAAACACTAAACCCTAGAAACTTTAACTCCTTTTTAAATGCCAGCTCCGATCACCACCAGCTGGCTGTTGCAGCCTCCGGCAACCGTCACCCACCACCTTTCTTTTTGTATTTTCTCTTAAATGAACAATTTTTCTCCGATTGTTTTCTTTAAAAATTGAACCATAAAAAAAAATCTAGATCCATTCGAAGCTTTATTCTATCAGATCTAGTTAATCTTTATTTGGATCTTTAATTTTTTTTAGCAAAAATCAAAATTCCCCAAATAGCATTCTTGTTCTCTGGAGTTTGAATCAAATGAAAGTTGATGACACCTTTTTCTTAAAACCCAAATTCAAACCCCTTAGATTTCCATCGATAGAGCCAAACTTCAATGGCAACGTTGGAGAAGCAAGCTATGGTGGTCGAAATCGACGAAAGCGAGCACAATATGCACGGGTTGGAATGAATACTCAATCACTTCGCTCCTTTAGCTTTTAGCTCTCCCTTCAAGATCTTCATCGTTTATGTTAAGTCCACAGCTTTTTCTGTTGTTGGTCTCACTATATCTGGTATTTCCCACCGTTGATCGGTTAAATGAAACTTGGGTTTCAAAATCGAAACCGCTAAGGATCAAGACAAGGATTTAATTTCTTTTGACTATTCAAAATTAAAATTTGGCTAAAAATTCTTCACATGTTCTCTCCACCACTCCAATTTCTTTTGCTTTTTATTTTTTTTATTTTTTTTGATATTGGTATACTAGATTCTGCTTCAATTTCTTTTAAGTTCTGGATTCTACTAATTCTAAAATTCAAATGGACAAAAAAAAAGATAAAATAATAAAACACTGAGGACTAATCCTGTTATTATCCATTTTAAGTAAATGGTGATTTTTTAAACAAATACCACGTATACATTTTTTATTCGTCTATACATGCCACATCAGATTTCGTGACGGAAGTGGGTGAACTCGTTAACGGTAAAAAAACCCATGAATGAAATTGATAATTTTAAAACATTATATATGAAAGTGAGAATTTAATATAGTTCATGTATGAATGGGGTAATTAACCCAATCAAAGAACTAAAAAGAGTTATTAATTTCATAATGGGGGTAAAAGGAAAATTTTACCATCGACCAAGGGGTTCAAAACCCTGTTATACCTTTGTAATATGTTCTTAATTTTTTCTTAGTCTTTTGAAAACGCACACACACTTAGCACACAGTACACAGGTACTCGTACCCGAGTCTTCTAGAATGAACATCATTCTTTCATTTGTTAGGTTCACTATTCACTATAGAATATTTTCTAAGATTGATGTTTGTGGTATGAATAGTTAAGATTTAAAGTATGATGATTATAAATTTTAATTATTTGATTAATAATTTTTTTTTGTATTTTTATCTTTCATACACTGTAGAGACTTACGACTGAGAAATGATTGTGTGCCCTTTAAAAGTTAGTTTAGTTGTTGGGCTTTATAGACATGGCTAGGCTTCATAGACATTTGAATTTTGGCCCAAAGATGAGTTGTTTGGTTGACACACCTTTAGGTCCATTGGATCTAGAACTAAAATTTCTCAATTACTAATTTATAATATATAAATATATAATCTATAGCTATATATTTTATCTATTATCAAATCTATAATTTATAATTTATATTCTATAAAAGAGTAAGAGTTAGGAAAAATATTTTGAATTAATAGTAAAATCCTTTATTTTCCATCATATTACTAATTTATATTTTATTTGTCACTGAAAATTTCGATCGTAACTGTCGGTCACTCGTCGTCCATCATTGAGCATCATTTACAACTAGATTGATGTCAGAACGTTTATATTTCACTCTCTTTTTTTTCTTATCGAATTGGTTTTAAAAGAAGCTCACTCAAAATTGATGAAAGTAAATAAAAATAAATCCATCAATTTTTAGAGGTTGGGGATTTTTAGATTTGAGAGATTTGGGGTGTTTGTTTGAAAAACTAATGGTCATAAACATTCTTTTGAGGAAATAAACAATATACTTCGAAACTAGCCTCATCAGATGATTGTTGAAAGAGATCAGAGTATTAGCATGTCTAGTCTTTTCGATGAATTTTCGTCGATTTTGAGTGACTTTCATGAGAAATTAATCCAAGAAGAAGAAAGAGGAGTGAAATGCAAACATTTTGGTATTTACATTTTCGCAAATGGGGATCGATGAGGGTGACGATTGACCGATCACAATAATGAGATGTTCAGTGACAAAAATAGAATTGTTTTAAAGTTTAGTGAAGAATTGATACATCCCTAAAGTTCAGTGCTTAAAAGACGTGGTTTTGGCAATGCCAAGTTTGCCGTCGTAAATTAGCCATTCGTTTTGAACTCTTTGCTTAAGAATACGAGTACAATATGTTC
This sequence comes from Hibiscus tridactylites, assembly GCA_958450335.1. Lineage (NCBI taxonomy): Eukaryota > Viridiplantae > Streptophyta > Magnoliopsida > Malvales > Malvaceae > Hibiscus > Hibiscus tridactylites. The sequence goes on from OY288271.1 coordinate 49,526,272, forward strand.
TTTTAACATACAATTTGATACGACGTTTATACTAGATAGACCACTTCTCACTTATATATCACAAGATATTAAACTTTTAAACACGTTTAATCTCACATCCTCTTATATATTATACCAATGACATACTAACCGAACTAAACTCACATCAACTTAGTACAATATGTTTAATAGGTATAAAATGTGATAGGGTAAATACAGTATAACTCTAGGACAATATACTTACGCGTACTTTTAAAAAATTTGAGTTTACACAAAAACAACATTTATTAGATATGTTAAATCAAATTATGTTATTAGTTATTGTATTAGACATAAATTGTATGTTTAGTTTTTTTTTTTTTTTGAAATCAAGAGACTTTATTTCGGATAAAAAGGGACCAAGCCCCGGTGCCTCGTTAAAAAACCTCCCTAACCTAATGTGGAGGAAAAAGAGCGCAGCCGAGGCTGGACATATTCGTACAAATCAACATTCCCATCTACACAAGCGAAACAACTCTTAGCGTAGTGCAACCATCCTCCGAAGTAAGGATGATTAACCAGACCGCACTAAACCTGTCTACCGCGAACACATACAGGGGCAAAACACCCTTAGCTGCACATTTACGCAGCAGTGAAACTCCAGCCCACTCACCATCTTCATGAATGAAGCATCACTTTGTGTCGAAACACATTACCGCTGAACTCTTCCTTCAATCCGGATCAATGAGCACCAAATCCTTTGATCTTTTTATTCCTTTCTTAGCCATGAAAATTTGTTAAATTGTCGTTGTACCTTTTGGATCAACATTGAAATTTTAAAATTTGAATGGTATAGGGCTGAAATTGATCAAATCAAAGTATAAAGGCTTAAGGATGTCATAGGCCCTTAGACTTTGAAAAAAATCAATTTAATCCCCTAAAATCTTTTATACCCAATTAATCTCTTGTATTTTAAAATTTCATCAATTCACCCATTTAACATAGTAAAAATTAAAGGGTCGAACTGACCAAAAATAGTAAAAGGATCAAGATGAAAAGTGTCCTAAAGTATATGGCCATTTTAGGTATTATGCCAACACAATATAATTATATGATTAAAAAATAATCAAAACACGACATAAAATGTAAAATTAAATAATAATAATAATAATAATAATAATAATAATAATAATAATAATAATAATAATAATAATAATAATAATAATAATAATAATAATCTTAACACTATTCCAATATATAAATGTCTCGAAATAAATATATTAGATACAAATTATTAACGTATTCAAATACATTAAACACGATTGTAATAATATAATTATAAAGAGTGGCATAAGCAAGAGCAAGCTGGCCAATTTCTCCAGAAAAGTCTGTTCATTTATTTAATAAGAAGATTAATTGTAAGGTTGCCAAATCTGACCAAAATAAAAATTATTAGAACCAACAATTAGTTGGTTTAGCAAGATAAGATGATAGGTTCCTTAATCAAGGTCATGGATTCAAATATTGCTATTGCGAATGGTGAAAATTAGGTTGGGAGGCTCACCCTCATATTAAGATTTATAAAATTCAATCTGAATTAATCGTCAATAAGGGTATGTTTGTTTCACTGAAAACTGTTTTCGGAAAATGAATTCTGAAAAATAAACTACAATTGTTGGAAAACTAATTGCAGAAACCATTTTCCAGTGTTTGGATGATGTTGTACAATTCATTTTACACCGTTTGGTAGAGTTTCCTAAAAATTTCGTGAACAATCTACAAACAAGCATCGATAATGGTAAAAACAAGTTCCAACCAAAACATGGTTTAATGTTTAGGTTAATGTTTAGGGTTTAGGATAACATTTATGGTTTATGGTTTAGACCAGTATTTAGTGTTTATGGTAGCATTTAGGGATTAGTATTTAAGGTATAGATTTAGGGTTTAGATTAGTGTTTTGGTTTAGGGTTTATGGTTTATGTTAGTGTTTAAGGTTTAGGTTAGTGGTTAGTGGTTAGGGTTTAGGGTTTAGGATTTAAGGTTTTACGGTAACATTTAGGGTTTATGGTTTAATGATTAGGGTTTGTGGTAGCATTTAGAGTCTATGGCTAGTGTTTATTGTTTATGGTTTAGGGTTTAGCTTTTAGTGTTTAAGATTTAGGTTATCATGTAGAGTTTAAGGTTTATGTTAGTGCTTAGTTTTAAGGTTTAGTATTTATGTTAGCATTTAGGGTTTAGGGGTTAATGTTTATTGTTTAGGGTTTATGTTAGTGTTTAAGGCTTATCATTTAAAGTTTAGGGTTTATACTATGCTTTAGTGTTTATGTTAGTGTTTATGGTTTAGGGTTTATTGTTTATATTAGTATTTAGGGATTATGGTTTATGTTAGTGTTTATGGTTTAGTGTTTATTGTTTATGGATTAGTGTTTATGTTAGCATTTAGGTTTTATGGGTTATTGTTTAGGGTAAGGGTTTATGTTAGTGTTTGGGGTTTAATATATATGGTTTAATATTTAGGGTTTCAGGTTTATGTTAGTGTTTATGTTAGCATTTAGTGTTTATGGTTTAACATTTATGGTTTAGGGTTTATGTTTATGATATATCATTTAGGGTTTTGTGTTTATAGATCAATGTTTATGGTTTAGGGTTATGTTAGTGTTTATGGTTTAACATTTAGGGTTTAGGGTTTGTTTTAAGGTTTAGGGTTTATGTTTATGATATATCATTTAGGGTTTTGTGTTTATGGATTAGTGTTTATGGTTTATGGTTATGTTAGTGTTTATGGTTAAGCATATATGTTTTAGGGTTTAACATTTAGTGTTTAGGGTTTAACATATATGTTTTAGGGTTTATGGTTTAAGTTCTCATTTAGGGTTTAAGGTTTCCGTTAGTGTTTAGGGTTTGTTGTTAGTGTTTATGTTAATATTTAGGGTTTGTGTTAGTATTTAGTGTTTATGTTAATATTTATAGTTTAAGGGTTTGTGCTTAAGGTTAGGGGTTTTAATGTTTAGTGTTTAACATTTATTGTTTAATATTTGGGGTTTGGGGTTTAAATTCTCATTTAGGGTTTAATGTTTATGTTAGTGTTTAATGTTTAGGGTTTGTTGTTAGTATTTCTGTTAATATTTAGAGTTTAGGGTTTGTGTTAGTGTTTAGTGTTTATGTTAACATTTAAGGTTTAGGGGTTTGTGTTTAGGGTTCTGGTTTTAATGTTTAGGGTTTAATATTTATTGTTTAATGTTTATAGTTTAGGGTTTATGATTTAATGTTTAGGGTTATGGTTTAGGGTTTAGTTTTTATGTTAGTATTTAAGGTTTATGTTTTAAGGTTTATGGTTTAGGTTAGTATTTAGTATTTAGGGTTTATGTTTTATGGTTTAGGTTAGTAGTTGGTTTTCCTTTGACTTTTTCATTATCCATGAACCAAACAGCGGAAAGTTATGAAAACGTTTTCAGGAAAACTAATTACAGGGAAACAAACAGACCCTAAATTAGACGTGGATCCTGGGGCTAGTGTTTGGTTCTTCTTCAGGGTTCTGTTCCTTTGGCTTGTATTTAAAGTCTTACTTTTTATTTTGTTTTTCCTTTTGGATTTATTATTGTCGAGTCTATCTCGATGCCTTTTCTATAAATATTAATATAGATACTCTTTTTCTTCGACTAGGTTTACGGGGTTTTAACGAGACCTATAAAAGTGGAGAAATTCTTAAAATATTGTATTTGATTTTTTTTATTCCAAAAATATAGTCCCAACCAAATTATTTTCAACAATATTACAGTTCAAATCAGGATTTCAATGGATTTTACCCCGTTTTGAACACTGATTTCCATAAAAAAAATAGCCCCCTTGGATTACCATCCGTCTTTAATAGTATAAAAAACGAAATCAAAAGGTGGATTTCCATCCGCCTATGAATAGTGCCACATGCATAGCATGCTGCCACGTGGCCGCCTGGAGGGCAGCCGCGCACTGTAGCAAGGCGGGTTGCCCTCGTGTAGGGTTTTTTTTATGAATTTGATTCATTTTTATTATTTTAGTATATGTGGAAAAAATAATATTTAAGGTAAATTATGGTTCAAATTAATTATATTTATTTTATGAAGTATAGTAACTCTACTATAAAACATAAAATATTATAAAAATATATTTATTTATAATATCATATAATTTAGGCTATATAATTAATACATTACTATTATTTTGTCTTAGTATGATTAATAAACATATATTAATAATTTTTTCATTAAATAGAGATATTATATTCTCATACCGAGATTCAAACTCATATAAGAGGAGTAAATATGAGCATTCTTAGCCACTAGGCGAAGGAATAGATCTCAATATATATTAGTTATTTAATAATTATTAAATAGATACATAATTTTTTTATAATTATTATCTGATTAGATAAGTGAGAAGATTTTTTTAATTGATACAAGGTTGCAGTGATGTGATGAAGTAGTGATGTGGGTGCAGGGTGATAAGATAATTTTATTTTTGTATTATCTGATTGAAAGGGTGAGAAGATTTTTTTAATTGATATAGGCTTGCAGTGATGTGATGAAGTAGTGGTGTAGGTGCAGGTGTATGATGTTAGAAAAATTTATTTTTAATTATTATCTGAATGGAAAGGTGATAATATTTTTTTTAACTGATATAGGGTTGTAGTGATGTAGGTGCATGTGTAGAGTGGTAAGATAATTTATTTTTAATTATTATCCGATTTGATGGGTGAGAAGAATTTTTTTAATTGATATAGGTTACAGTGATGTGATGAAGTAGTGGTGTAGGTGTAGGATGGTAAGATAATTTTATTTTTGAATTATCTGATTAGAAGGGTGAGAAGATTTTTTTTAATTGATATAGGGTTGTACTGATGTGATGAATTAGTGGTGTAAGTGCAGGTGTGGGGTGGTAAGATAATTTTTTTATCCGATTGGTAATCCTTGGGAAGGAGTATTGGGTTTAATTTTTTTAACTGATTGGTAAACCTCGGGAAGGAGTATTGGGTTTAATTTTTTTATCTGATTGGTAATCCTCGAGAATGAGTATTGGGTTTAATTTTTTTATCTGATTGGTAATCCTCGGGAAGGAGTATTGGCTTTAATTTTTTTATCTGATTGGTAATCCTCGGGAAGGAGTATTGTGTTTAATTTTTTTATCTGATTTGTAATCCTCGGGAAGGAGTATTGGATTTAATTGTTTTTATCTGATTGGTAATCTTCGGGAGGGAATATTGGGTTTAATTTTTTTTATCTAATTAGTAATCCTCGTGAAGGAGTATTGTGTTTATTTTTTTTATCTGATTGGATTGGTGAGAAATTTTTTTTAATTGATATAGGGTTGCAGTGATGTGATGAAGTAGTGGTGTAGGTGTAGGGTGGTAAGATATATTTTTTAATTGTTAGCTGATTGGTAAGCCTCGAGGAGGAGTATTAGGTTTAATTTTGTTATCTGATTGGTAATCCTCGAGGAAGGAATATTGGGTTTATTTTTTTATCTGATTGGATGAGTGAGAAGATTTTTTTTAATTATAAAAGATTGCAGTGATGTGACGAAGTAGTAGTGTAGGTGCAGGTGTAGGATGGTAAGATAATTTTTTTAGTTGTTATATTAGTTTTAAATTATATAGGGGTAGTGTAATTTTTCTGATTTGAAATCTATTATTGAATATTAAATTTCGTGTAGGGGTATGAAAGGAAAAAATTGTAGTTGTTTTTCTTTAAAAAGGTTATGTTGATGTTGGAGGAGGTAATTTGTGAGAAATTGAGAAAAAATTTGAGTAAAGAGAGAGTAGAAGAAGCAGAAGAAGAAAGTTGAGGGGGAAATATTGTAAGTGGGTTTCAATATTTAGATTTTTTATCCGTATAAATTTATGTTGTTTGAAATTTTATTGTTATGTTCGAACAACGAATATTGTAAGTAAGTTTGAATATTTTTTCCGAACATGTAGAAAAAATGAGCAACAATAGCTTTGTGGTGATTGTCCATTACAATGGGCATATTTTTAAAACTGATGTGGGTATTATATTTGAATCTGAAAGGCCTACGAAGATGAGATTTCAAAAAAGAAATTTCTCTTCGAGTATTGAAGGAGAAGATACCAGAGAAAATTGGAGCTCATATTCATGGTTTGCAGTTTCGGTCCCTAACATGTCACAATCTAGTCAGATATGAGAATAATGATTTGCAGAGCATGACTCAATGGATATTCGAAATGTGGAGTTGTTTGCTGAGGTGCGTATTAGTGTTCGAGTTAATGGTGTCCAGAACGAAAGTCGCTGCCAAGTCCACGCTTGCAGCAACAACAAACATCCACAAATACCCCGAACCTTATGACCATTTTCTATTTTAGCGTCCTTGCACAACTCACGATACAAAAATGCTAATACGTCTGATCCCCAACTATATTTAGCAACTTCTCACGGATATTTCAAAAAAACGTAGATATCGTGTATGAACAACATTGCCAGATTTATTTGGCATCAATATTCCTCAAATGAGTTGCAAAATATAAGCTCGACGGGCATTATAAACCGAAACAGTCGAACTATATTCACCGAGTTTAAATTCATTTTCTAGCCAACTCAATTTCACACGAGATCCTTTCAAATTTGATTTTTCCGAAACCTTCCCAAGGTAAAATGCGCAAAGTGTTTCAGGTGTAGCTTTCGTCTGGTCGATCGACGACTCCCCGATCAATGGTGCCCTGTTTACTGGGAGCCTGATAAGCATGACCACGTCTTCAAGTGTGATCGTGCATTCCTCAGACTACATATGGAACATATGTGTTTCTGGCCTCCAACGCCCAATCGGAGCGAAAATTAACCCGGGCACCAACTTGTACCCCGAAAGAATGTCGTATAATAAAATCTAGATTGTTGCAACCATTCAATGATTCAATGGTCCTGAGGATTTTTGGCCATGGTCAGGTGATGCTTAAATGTATCCTTAAAATTCTGTAATTAACACATAATTTCTCACATTAATAAATAAACCAAATATTATTAACATAATTGAATTTCTAATAAATAAAATATTAATAAATTTGTACCATCTCAGGAACCGGCAGACTACTAATGTGTTATCCTGTAACCACAATAAAGGACCTTGCTTCGCCATCCTGCACGATACGTAAGAATATACTACGACCCAGAACTAAATCTACTACATTAAAAAAATAATTTACAATAAACATAATCAACTAAAGTTTACAAACAAAATTTATAATATCTTAAGTTTAGTTTTTTAATTTCTTATAATTCTATTAAATTTAAATTTCCCTCTAATACATTTATAGATTAAAAAATTATACTAAAGATATTATAAATTAATTGTCTTTAAATTTCAATTTAACTACACTACTAAATTAAAATGACTAATAACGTTCATATTTTACTACATGCAATTTAAAAAATTATTAACAAAACTAGTCACTAATTTACTAATTTGCCTTCGTAACCCTACAATTTTAAAAAAAATTCAAACTAGTCACTAATTTACTAATTTTCCTTCACAGCCCTTCAATTTTAATATTTTTACAAACTAATCAATAATTTACTAATTTCCTTTTATAACCCTTCAATTTTGAGATTTTTACAAACTAGTCACTATTTAACTAAATTGCCTTCAAAACCTACCAATTTTAACAATTTTAAAAACTACTCACTAATTTACTAATTTGCCTTCATAACCCTTCAATTTAAATTTTTTACAAACTAGTCACTAATTTACTAATTTGCCTTCATAACCCTTTAATTTTAATATTGTTACAAACTAGTCACTAATTAACTAATTTACTACATAAAATTTTAAAAACTCCTAAATTAAAACACTAATTCAAACATTAATATTTTTTTGTAACACCCGGGTTTGGGGGTCGGGTGAAAATAATATTTAAATAATGGTTCGGGTTTCGGTTTTATAATTTAAAAATAATAAAATATTATTTTGGGCCTCGGGTTTTCAAAACAAATATTTTATGTTGGACTTGTTTAATTTAAAGCCCAATTCCATGTATTTTAGAATTGGAAGATGGCCATCTCATTAATGGCAAAGTTGTAATTTCTTGGTCTTGTAAAATAAAACCCATTTTCATTTTATTTCAAATACCCAAAAATCATACCCATCTTCTTCCTCCCCATTTTGAACGTGAGTTTCTCCTCCCCATCTCCCATCACTATTCCATCACCAATCTTGCTTGTCTTTAGGGCTTTTCAAAGGTAAATACATTTTCTTATTACCCTCATCTTCTTCTTTCTCCCCATATAATTTGTTTTTCATTAAAGCTCACTAGTTTGCATTTTAGAGTTTTGGGATTTTGAGTTAAAAATGCTATCTTTGTTAGCTTTAACTAAAGCTTTTGATTTATTAATGTTATGCGAGTTGTTTACTACCTATAATGTTCCAACATATCTGATTTTGCAAGGTTTTATGGTGAATCCCGAAATGGGTTTTTAGGGGTATATTTAAAGTGTCAAAATTTGTGTTTTTGGGATGGTTTTGTGAAAAATTGTTGGGCTGATGTTATAGTAATATTGGGTAGGTGTCTTTAGATGTTATTTGATGATTTTTGAGTAGTTATAGTGTTAGATTGAATGGATTCCCGTAGCTACTGCTGTAAGTGTTTTTTGGTAGTGGAAAATGGGAGTTTTTAAGGTGTCTATGTGGGGAAATGAAGGGTTGATGGTTATACTATGTTTGGGTAGTGTTTTGAACTTGTTTAAGGGTGCTTTGGATGACTACATTGCTGGTTTTCTATGGGTTCTTGTGGAAATACGAAAATGAGAAATTGAAGAATGAACTTGACTTTGAATTGTGAGAATTGTAGTGGATTTGTGTGTTGGTATTAAACTTTGGGTTTGTGGCTGATTTTGGGGCTAATGTATTGTTTTTGAATGGTTAGAAGCAAGATAAGACAATGGAGAAGCTTCGGGCTCGAATCCGGAACTTGGATGCTTGGTAGGCTAGTCGGCTTGTGCTAATGGAGTGGTTGGTGAGTGATTATTGTTTTTTAAATGGTTTTTAAATATTGGTTCAAGCATGTGGAACTAGGTTGGGCTTGGTAAACCCAGCTAGAGTTGAGATTAGAGTGGTAGCCTAATCTCAAGCTTAGTTTAGGAAACTTTTGGTTGAACTCCTAATTGCTCATTATGCCTCTTGTCTATTTGTGTTTATGGTAATTATGTATATTGTGTTATACATGTTGTTGAGGCATGGTTTGATGCATTGTTATGCATGTGGTTTGGATTGTGATTTGTGCATGATAGTGATCATGGTGAGTACGTGCTAAGCACGGAAGTTGATATGAAATGATGTTGTGAAAGGTTATGGATTGTGTTAAATATTGGCACTAGTATGCTTGGGTACAATGATCGATCATTAGGATGTTAGTGTGCACACGAGAGTCAAATTCGCGCATGGCCTTGGTGGCGTTAAGTCACAAAGAAGGAGTACGGGTTCGCCCAGAAATCTTTATATATTAGTCGGTGATGAGTGGAATCCCATCAACGGGGCGTGAGGATGAGTGGAATCCCCTCCGCGAGAACCGATGATGAGTGTAATCCCACCGAAGGTAATGGTTGTGTTGGAAGTGCGTTCCAACGTGTTATCCGCGTATTCGAGTCATAGCTAGGTGCCAATATGATAAGTAATGTGATTCCAATATAGATTGATATATGTGGTTGTTAATACATTGATATATGTATCTCCGTGTGTTGGGCTTATGTGTTGTTGATCATGACATAATGTTGATCATATGTTCATGCATCTTATACTTTTGTCTCTTGTGGATCGGAGGTAAGATCATGCATTCTATCTTGGTTGTTGCTCGTGTTTGGACCTTGCATTGTCGAGGTTTGTTTTACGAGCTTACCCTCACTAAGCTTTCATGCTTACGCTTCTTTTTGTTCGACAATACAGATCTGTAGCTTGTGGGTGGCAAGGGCAAGGAAGGGCCTCCAAGTGTCGCTTTTGGTTAGCTCAAGTATGAACTTTAAATTGAAAGATTGTAATAGTCAAGCAATGGGATATGTGTTGTTAAATTGAGCTTGGACGTGTGTGATGTTGGTTTGGCTTTTAGATGTTTTGTTTGAATTATAAACCCTGTTTACATTGCATGTCATGAATGCCTATATGTTTGTTTCTAAGGCATGAACCTTTATGTGTTAAGTATGTCTTCTTTTGATAAATGTATGAATCCTTTCTTTGCATGATCCTTGTACGTTTTGAATGCCATGTATGATGATATCTCTATAGTTAAAGGTTGTATGTATGTTGTATGGGGATAGGGGAGTCGTAAATCGCATCTAGAGTCGAGTCTTAAGTTGTTTGGCTGAAATTTGGGAACTTGCAGTGCAGGGCGTATCGATATGCCTAAGGGCCGTATCGATACGGCCTTGCCCTTCAGGACTCAGTTTTGGCTTGGTGTATCGATATACGGGGTGTACCGATACACCCAAAGCTCACTGGAAATACGAGATGTTGGTGAGACTTTGGTGTATCGATACGGGCTCTAAGCGTATCAGTACGGTGTTGTCTCGTTGACCGTGAGATGTTGACCAAGGAGGGTGTATCGATACGCCCAAGGGCTCTATCGATACGGTCTCCCCTGAGTTGATTGAGGGCAGTTGACTTGGTCAAGGCGTATCGATACCCTTGACAGGTGTATCGATACAGCCTGCTTAAAAAGGAAAAATGGGCTGTTTTAATGTGTTTCTTTGGATGGTCGTTGATATGTTGTTTGTGTTTCCGCTGTCGTGTTTCACATAGGACTTAACAATGCATCTAGACAAGATTTAAATAAAAGAAATTTTCTAGGGTTGCTAACCGAGGTGGGACCTTAACGGGTTTCGCGTCGGTTTTCCCCGTGTAGCCTACTCGGACCGGTCAGCCACCCAAACCGGGACGAGGGGGTTACATTTTTTACTAATTGTCAACTCCTAAATTAAAACACTTATTCAAACATTAACATACTTTTTACTAGTTTCCAACTCCTAAATTAAAACACTTATTTAAACATTAATATTTTTTTACTAATTGCCAACTCCTAAATTAAAAAAAAGATCTTCAAAATTACAAATAAAATAAAAAACCATTAATTGAAACAATATAAATATTCAAACATAAAAATTTCAAACATCAACTTAAAAATTTAAAAAAAAAAATCAAGAACTTAATCTCTTCAAAAATTTAAAAATTCAACCATCAACTTAAAATCTTATCATACTTACTATATTTCTTCAAATCTTCCTTTCTTTACTCAATCACTTCAAAAATTTCCTCCTCTTCAACCACCTATTTAAGACAAAAATTTGAAATATCAAAAAATTCAAACATTACAAACAAAATTTTCAAAAATATAACGATATAAAATTTTAAAAATTTAAGTAAAAAATTAATGAAAATTCGTAACTACAAAAAATATTCATACATTACAAATAAAACTACTTAAAACAATTTTTTTAAATAAAATATATAAATATTTATACTTCCAAAATATCCTCTAAATCTTCTTCTTCTTCTTCAATTTACCTTCTCCAAAATTTTACCACAAATCATTCTAACCTTCCACCCCTATTTAACCACCCAACCCCACCTAACATTCATCCAATCAAAATTAAAAAAAAAAAGATAAAAGTGACCAACGTGCCTACCTGCCGAGACATGCATGCAATTGCATGCATGTCAAGTCATCACGTGAAGGCTGAAACGCCTGCCACCCCCATATGTCGATATTGTTTGAAGTCGAAGGGTGGTCTATCCGACTTTGAACAGTACCATACCCTCCAACACGCTGCCATGTGGCAGCAAGGGGGAAATCCAACCCCTATTTGAAGACGGGAGGTGAACTACTGGGTTTTTCCATTATTTATTTATTTTTTATTGTTCAAAGATGGGTTTTTTCTTTGACCTCCTGATTCGAACAATAACTCACAATAGATCTAGAAATAATTTGGTGGGAGCTATATTTTGAGGAAAAAAATTAAACCACAATATTGTGGTAATTCCTCCTATAAAAGTATCCCATTTTTATCAATAAATAAATAAATCAGATGTTAATGTTAAAAAAAAATTATTGAGGAAACTTCTTATACACTTCCACAAGCTAAACACACAAAGTGCTTCTTTCAACCTACTTTCCAATTAAAAACAAACATTCACACAATATAGATTTGTTATATAGATAATAGATTCGGTAGATATATTCTTTTAAAGTGCAAGGGTAAAGCATACATATGATTATTGAATTAAGCAATAATGATCAACTTGACCATTGAAGTTTCGAAAATTACAAAATAGGTTAAAGGGTCAAATTTACCCCGTAGTAATCCGAAATCAGCAATGTTGTCCCTACTTTCTTTTCTCCGTAATTTTGCCCTCAAAGTCAGTCAATTGTAGCAATATTGCCCTTTGACCAATTTTGACCGTTAAATGCTGACGTGGCAGTTAATGGTGCTGACGTGGCAATTTTACCCTCGAAATCATTCATGCAATTTTGCCCTCGAAGTCATTAATTCCAGCACTTTTACCCTTGGTGTATTTAGTTTTTGAATAAAATTGGATAAATAATTTGGTTTTTTCGAGTTAAACTTTAACAAACAGAATATATGAAAAATCGATTAACAAATTGATGTAAATATCCTTTGAGTCCCTAGTAGTTTTAAAAATAAGCAAAATGAGAACTCTCACAAAAAATCAAACACACTTACCGACGATGTGTTATTAGGAAAAAATGTACGATGATCTCAAAAAATGACATTAGTGGTGTTCGGCGAAAACGACATGGGAGATAAGGGCATGTGAGATAAATACAAGGATATCCAGAAGATAAAGCAGAATTCAACCTGAGCCACATGATTCGAGTTCACCGTACATTTTTTTCCTAACAACTCATCGTCAGTAAGTGTGTCAATCGAACGTCGTTCGAATAGAATAGTTCGCGTTCACCGTTCAATTAACACGCTTCTCGTTGGTTTATTTTCAATAATTTCTTTTGAATATCGTATTTATTTTTATTAAGTTTATATATATATATTTTTTAAAAATGAATAATATTTTGATTTTTTGTGAGAGTTCTCATTTTGCTTATTTTTAAAATTACTAGGGACTCAAAGGATATTTACATCAATTTGTTAATCGATTTTTCATATATTCTGTTTGTTAAAGTTCAACTCGAAAAAACCAAATTATTTATCCAATTTTATTCAAAAACTAAATAAACCAAGGGTAAAAGTGCTGCAATTAATGACTTCGAGGGTAAAATTGCCCCGTCAGCACCGTTAACTGCCACGTCAACATTTAACGGTCAAAATCGGTCAAAGGGCAACATTGCTACAATTGACTGACTTTGAGAGCAGAATTACGGAGAAAAAAAGTAGGGGCAACATTGCTGATTTCAGATTACTACAGGGGCAAATTTGACCCTTTAGCCTTTATTAAATCATTACAAGATGATTGCTATACGTTACAAGACAGGTTTCATGAGGAACTAATCTAAGAAGAAGAAAGAGGAGTGAAATGCGAACATTTTGGTATTTACTTTGTCGCAAATGGGGATCGATGAGGGTGACGATTGACCGATAACAACAATGAAATGTCCAGTGATAAAAATAGAATTGTTTTAAAGTTTAGTAAAGAATAGATACATCCCTAAAGTTTAGTGCTTAAAAGACATGGTTTTGGCAATGCCAAGTTTACCATTGTAAATTAGGCGTTCATTTTGAACTCTTTTCTTGAGAATACGAGTACAATATGTTTTTAACATATAATTTAATACAATGTTTATACGGATAGACCACTTCCCACTTATATATCACAAGATATTGAACTTTTAAACATGCTCGATCTCACTATAACCGCCCGGACCCGCTTATGCATTTCACCTGACTCCGGGCGGTCACAACCTATAATCAAACTTCCTGTGAAATATCTCAGTCAAAATATCAAAAACAATATAGTTTCCCCTACTGGAGATTTACGATCCATACCTTAAAAACCTGTTAACGAAGATACATCAAATACAATTCTCAGAGCGATTATAAAATCTATCAGTATTCCTTTCAAATCCTTCCCAAAATAGTAAGTAATAGTTTAGTAACATGTGGTTACAAAATATGTGATATGAAAGCATAAAGTGTTTCGTTATAAACTAAAGCCAACATCCGACAAAATCCATAAGATATATCGTATGAAAATATAGGCATAAGTCACCTAAATACAGACAGTTCAGAAGATAAGAACATTACAACAAACTAAATGCTAAATGTATTGATCCTCCAGTTGACGAGTCCAAAAAGGTAGCCTATCACAAGTATCTGAAAGGGGAGAAGAGAAGGACATGATCTAGGGAACTCAATGTGTTCCAATCAATGCATATCAAACAAGCATAAATACATATCAATCATGTCATAAGAACACATAACAGTTCAATACAAATGCTCGAGTGCATACAAGGGTTTACTAGTAACTACCCTCCAACCTTACACCAATATGCAATCCCTCAGAACTACATCCATAGGGACTTACCCTAGGCCCGATAGGCATAGGTGCCACCTAAGGGGCTGCGTTAGGTCTATAAGGACTTACCCGTGCTAAAGCATCAGAACCTACCCAAGGGAAGACCTTGAGTCCATAAGGATTTACCAGCTGGATCAGGGTTGTACCGACAAAGACTTCATAAAATAACCCAACAGTATACCCCAAATAACAATCGATATTCAGATTCCAGACATGAGTAATAGAATACATATGAAAAACATATTCTATTCAGAGTATCAGAAACAGAAGATTCATGCTTTTGACAAATTAATGGGCATACCATTGAGCAAAGCAGACAATATCATCATTCATCATGCAAACAGAGTGTACCATCATAGATCAAGCTAATAGATTACACTACCGATTATATCAGTATGAATTTGAACTCTGTGTATAAGAACAAGTTTAACACTTATTTCACATTATGACCGTTACTCTTTCATGATCTAGGATCTGACTCTGTATCTGAGCGTACTAAGGAAGGTGCCCGTTAGACCCTTCTCCGACCAACTTTTGAGGCGTGTTCCATGTGTGCTACATTCAGCTGTATGCGTTGTATGATTATTACATATTAATAAACAATCTAATGATTTAATTACGAACGATGATATGCTTGATGGAATGATGAACTAGATAGATGATATCATACTCTGCCTACTCGTTGTATGTCCGCTCGATCTATATACATGATATGTAATTATGCTAATGTGACTTCCGAAGATTCGTTGTAACGCATAGGCAGGTCTAGGGGGTTACACTCACATCCTCCTATACATTGTACCAGCGACATATCAACCAAACTAAACTCAATCGACTGAGTACAATTTGTTTAATAGGTATAAAAAGTGATAGGCTTAATGTAGTTTTCCCCTAAACTATACATGTTTTCTCAACTTGCCTCATAAAGTATTTTTTGACCTCCTTTGCCCCTTAACGTTTCGTCGTTACCCATTTCACCCCCAAAAAAACTAACACCGTTTAAAAAAATACTCTGACCAATAAAAGCGTGCCATGTCATTTTCTTTATTTATTTTTAAATTTTAAAATAAAATAAAATTATTAAAATATTTATTAATTGAATTATATTCTTAAAATACTTAAAATATCTGCATCTTCTTCCCCTATCGTCTTCTTCCCCAATTTTCTAATAGCATCATGTTCTGTACCCAATCCTGAAAAAACTAACACCGTTTAAAAAATTACTCCGACCAATAAAAACGTGCCACATCATTTTCTTTATTTATTTTTAAATTTTAAAATAAAATAAAATAATTAAAATATTTATTAATTTAATTATATTCTCAAAATACTTAAAATATTTGCATCTTTTTCCCCATCGTCTTCTTCCCCAATTTTCCAAAAGCATCATGTTCTGTACTCAGTCCTGAAGCATTCATTTTGATGTTGTAAATATGCTACCAAATGGTTTGGGGGTCGGCGAATGAGGTCGAGGCTTGAGCAGAAAATGTAACACCCTCGACCCGGCCTAGCCACCAGACCGCATCGAATGAGTTACACAGGGAAAACTGAAGCGAAACCCATTAAGGCTCCACTCCGATTAGCAACCTTAGAAAATTCTTTTAAAATTCTCTTGTCTAGATGCATTAATTATATCCTATGTGAGAGGACACGCAGCGGAAAACACACATGGATACAAAACACGAAATTAGACACTTAGGTTAACCCTCTTTAGCATTTTACCATAGGTCGTATCGGTACGCTAAAGAATCGTATCGATACGCCTGTACTAGGTCAACACCCAAAAGTCAAACCTAGGGAAACCGTATCGGTACCGTCAAGGCTGGTAACGGTACACCCATAACGGTCAGTTTCCCTTGGTCAACTTTGAAGACCGTACCGATTCTCTCAAGACCCATACCGATACGCCAAAATCTCGTCAATTTCTCAGATATCCAGAGAGCATTTTGGGTATCGATACACCCCCGTGTATCGGTACGCCTTGCCCAAAACATGGGACCGTATCGATACCGCGCTTGAGTGTATCGATATGCACTGCCCTGCAAAACTAATTTTTGCTGCAAAAACACAAGGGACTCAACACATGAGGCATTTAACAAGCATCTAAGCAACATACAAGCACACATACGACTCAAGGCATCCATGGATATACATATAAAGCAATTTAAACACTTAACGATGCAACAACCAACAAGACATGAATCTTAAAGGTAGCAAGCATACATAACATTCACCAACATAGCCAAAAGCTAAACAAAAGCATAAATCATCATGGTAAAAGGCATTACAAGCCAAACACAACCTAGCAAACTTGTCTAAAGCAAGAGACATGCCAACAACACCTCAAAACATAAAGGTCCTATCCCATTGCTTAATACTAATTATTGAAGTCTAAACTCATACTTGAGCAAACCAAACTCCCTTGGATTCTCCCTTGTTCCTCGAGCTGCTCCGAAGGTCTAAGGGCCTGCATTGTTGGAAAAGAGAGCGTAAGCGTTTAAGCTTAGTGAGCGGTGCTCAAAACGTTAGCTACAACAATGCAGTTTTAAAACATTAGTTTGCTTGAAAACCAAAACTATTTCCAAATCATTTCTACATTCTTGAACACATAACAACATGCATTAACCTTCACGTGCATTTATCGAATGCAAACACAAGTCAAAGGCTTACCACATGTTCATTCTCATAACGCAAGCAAAGTAACCAACAATGCATAAGCATAAAAGAAGAAATCAACAACATGCTTAACATGAGAATTAAAGCATCATGGGTATATTGACATTCACCGTTTTACTCGGATATGCAGATAGTTTCTCATACCCACTAGACACTTCTAGTGGATCTCACATCACCGTACTCACCCGTCTAGTAAAAACATAACTTCTGGTGGAATCTTACATCACCGTACTCCTCGTTAATGGAATCTAACATCACTAAGGCCACGCGCGACTTTTATCTCGAGTGCACTCTAATCCTATTGATCAATCAATTATATCCGGTAACAACTCAACACGTGCCAATATACTCATTCACAACCACAAGGATTACCGATGCTTGAACCACATTACCATGTCCAAACTTCCATGCAAAGCATGTACTCACAATGCAAATATAAACACAAGTCATAAGTCTCAACATGTATAACAATGCAAACTAACACATTATCAACATAATATGTTCACATTGCATCAAGAATCATAAAACACATATTAATTGCATAAAACCTTTAAAACTTGCTCTTGAGCTTGTATTGGCTTTTCAAGCTTAATCCAAACTCCCAAAACATTCCCTTAACCACGTTAAGGCTTTTAAATTTGATCCACTCACCATCCAACACACAAACGATGTTCAAGATTCCGAATCAAGCCTCCGAACTACCCGAATTTCCGTCCACAAAGCCTGAATTTGATTCCTCTGTTTTGAGCAACCCAAAACTGAACATTAAAACACTAATACACTCACAAACACAGCAAAAACCCGGAACTCAACAGTCTTGCAACCAAACACATCGACCTTCAACACAAACTTCACCCAAATTCGTTCTAATGAAACCTCAAGCTGAACCCACCATTTCCGAACATCAAAACACACCAAATATCATCTAAAAACATCCCCCAACAACAAGGGAACCATCAGCCACGATTTCTCCCTAAAACCAAGCCAAAAACTCACCCTTTTCAACCCCAAAATCTCATTTTTATACTCATTTCAGGTTTTCCCAAATCCAACCATCATCCCAACATGTTTTACTACCCAAAGATTAAATTAAAGTACATGTTTAACCATGGAAAAAAAACCCACAAAAATCCCATGAAAAATACCCAATTTTCCAACCCAAACCAAAAATGCATTTTTATGGGTTTAAAGGAAAGGTTTCAATGAGAATAACTCAAATAAGTAAGAATCATAATAAGGAAGAAATTACCTTGAAGAAATCACTTGGATGGAGTGTTGAAACCAATGGAATAGTGAAAATGGGTTTCTTTTGAAAATTAACGTGAAAGACAACTTAAGAAGATGAGGGTATTTTCAAAACCTTTTTTTTTAATTTCAAAATCCCTGTTTTACCCTTTTCTCTTTTAAAACACTTTTAGGTGCGTGTTAAGTTTAGTTTTTCTCCAATTTAAATTTAACCCGACTCGGCTTGGCTAATCCAATTATCTTCTGGCCCTAAACTCGGGGCGTTACAACTCTCCCCCACTTAATGAATTTTGTCCCCAAAATTTTCCTAGCGGAAAGAGATAC
This sequence comes from Hibiscus tridactylites, assembly GCA_958450335.1. Classification (NCBI taxonomy): domain Eukaryota; kingdom Viridiplantae; phylum Streptophyta; class Magnoliopsida; order Malvales; family Malvaceae; genus Hibiscus; species Hibiscus tridactylites. The sequence continues at coordinate 49,544,992 of OY288271.1, forward strand.
AGAAACCACTTTCTCATGTCATCCTTCCTCTCCCAAGTGGCTTCTTCCACCCCTCGGTGTCACCACTTAACCTTAACCAACTCAATGGTCCTTCCTCGCAACAGTTTGCTGTCCGAAGCTAAAATCTCAACTGATTCTTCATCGTAGGTCAAATCCGAATTCAATTCTATCTCCTCAATTGGCAAAACATGTGATGGATCTGATCTATAGCTTCTAAGCATCGAGACATGAAACACGTCGTGAATCTTCTCTAGTTCGGTCGGTAGTCTCAATCTATAGGCAACTGGACCAACTCTCTCAACTATCTCATACGGACCAATGAATCTCGGGCTCAACTTACCTTTCCTACCAAACCTCATCACCTTATTCCAAGGTGAGACTTTCAAGAACACTTTTTCGCCCACGTCATACTCTATTTATCTTCTCTTCAAATGTGCATAAGATTTTTGTCTATCCGAAGCTGCCTTCAAACAGTCACAAATCAACTGTACTTTATCAGTAGAACCCTTAAGCATATCAGGCAAATGTATCAATTTCTGTCCCGCTTCAGCCCAACAAACAGGTGTTCAACATTTTCTACCATACAGAGCTTCATAAGGTGCCCTCTGAATGCTCGCTTGATAACTGTTATTATATGCAAACTCTACTAACGGTAGATGTTGCTCCCACGAACCCTGAAATTCAATAATGCAACATCTCAACATGTCTTCCAACACTTGTATGACTCTCTCTGACTGACCATCGGTCCGAGGATGATATGAAGTGCTGAAATTCAGTCGAGTACCCAAAGCACTATGCAAATTCTCCCAAAATCTAGTCATGAACCTCAGATCTATGTCTGACACTATAGATTTCGGCACACCATACAATCTCACTATTTCACTGATATACAACAATATTTGATGTTTGGGGATTAGATTATATGGGTCCCTTTGTCTCTTCATTTGGTAATTTTTATATAATTCTTGCGGTGGATTATGTTTCTAAATGGGTAGAAGCTAGAGCTACCTAAAATAATGATGCTAAAACCACAGTTAAGTTTCTAAAGGAATCTATCTTTTACATGTTTGGAACATCGTGGGCGATAATAAGCGACAGAGGAAAGCATTTCATTAACCGAGTAATTGACGCTCTTATGAAGAAGTTCGGCGTCACCCACCGGATTTTGACATCTTACCATCCGCAAAAAATGGTCAAGGTGTCGAATCGAGAGATAAAGACCATACTCGAAAAAATCATGAACCCAGATCACAAAGATTGGAGCGTCAAGTTATCTGATGCGTTGTGGGCATACCGTACTGCGTACAAAGGCCCCATCGGGATGTCGCCATACCGTCTCGTTTACGGTAAACCATGTCACCTACCAGTCGAGCTAGAACATCGCACATTTTTGGCAATTCAACAATGCAATATGGAAATGGATGCGATTGGGAAGGAACACAACCTGCACATTCAGGAGCTCGAGGAAATCCAGAAACACACTTACGATAGAGCAGAAATTTTTAAAGACAAAACAAAGGATTTTAACGATAAAGATATTGCATTTAAATCTTTTTCCGTTGGTTAGAAAGTTCTACTATTTAATTCTAATTCAAACTTTTTGCAGGTAAGTTGCGGTCCAAATGGCTCAGACCATTCACCGTTGTTCAAACTTTTCCACATGGAGCGGTAGAAATTCAGGATACTGAAGGACATAGCTTTAAAGTCAATGGACAACGGTTGAAGCAATTTTACGAAAATGTTCCGATTGGTTTAATTGAAGAAATTTGTTTCGAGGTACCAAACGAATGAATAAGGTCGTCGAGCTAGTGACGTTAAACAAGCGCTGAATGGGAGGCAACCCATTTATTTTCTATTTTCATTGCTTTATTTTTATTTTATTTCTAATTTTTATTTTATTTTTATATTTTATATTTTATTTTCTATTTTCATTATTTCATTTTATTTCATTTTATTTAAACTAATATTTCTTTTTCTTATTTTTTCAAATAAAAAGGGATATTCGAATGAATCCAATCACCATTTAAATCCCTTTAATCGTTTTTTAACCCAACCCAATCACCTTTTAAATCCGTGGACCCGACCCTTATCTCCCCCACCTGTCCAATCCCATCTCCTTCGGTCAAACCCCCACTTCAATTTTTAAAAACAAATCCATTCATATCTTATTTTTTCTAAGATTTCATGGGCCCCACTTCACTCCCTTATCAAATCAAATCCCAAATTCTTGTGCAACCCTATCCCTTCTTTTCGGTCAAAACACCAATCTCCCACCCAAATTTTAAACTAAACCCTGGGCCCACTGCCTTTGTCCCCTACTATAATAAAATAAAACCCTATTATTTCCATTTATTCCCAGTCGTCCCTTTCATACAAAGACCTAACCCTTGTTTTTATTCCTTTTATCATTAAACTAAACAAAACCAAAACACTGATAATTCTCCAACCACCTTTCACTTCTCTTCTTCCACAACCACCTTCACCCGACAACCATGCCACGGACAAGAGATCAAGCCCGCTGGCTCCCACAGCAGCCGCTGCTCGTCATCGGTGGCCGACGTTGCTTTGCGCCACCACAATTCATGTCGATCAGCAGCGACTCCGAGTCGCAGCAACCACCACCGAGCCTCCAATGTCCAGTTGCATCACAACAACCCCGTCCGGCCGTGTCCCATTCACGTTCAACCGGGAGGCGCGACACTCCTCCGCTGGTCGCGTTGCTCACACCGTCGACAGTGGCGTGGCCAGCGCTTCGTCACAATGCCGGCCGACGCGCCCACCATCACCGCCTTCACCTTGTTCCACTCCTTGGACACTGACGGTATGTTCGGTTCTTCGCAGCACCATTCTCAGCCCATGTCTAGCCCAGTCCGAGTTCCATCTTTCACCATGCACACGAACACGTCGTTTCACTCCAACCATCATTCCGCGGCTAATACGGCCGATCAGGTAAACTTTGTTTTTTCTGTCCAACCTTTGTTAATCTATCACCATGTTTATGGATTTTTCAGAACACATGCATGCCGAGTTCACCTCACATAATCACACTTGGTCAGAAAATGCTCAACCAAATTCACCATCTCACGAGCATCACACTGCCAAACACAACATGCCCTCGGACTTACCCGATCAAGAGGTGACTCCACGAAGGGGCTGACGATTTACAATACCAAATGATGACAGTTTGAAAGGATTCTTGCAATTTACCAGTACTGAACTTGAGACCTTTAATCGTATCCGCCAACGTGCTTTCCCAGTTTGTAAGTATATTCCAACTCAAACTTTAGAGCGATTACATTTGCGTGAGTCGGTCATGTCGCTATTCGATAATATTGGTTGGCGTATGTTTCCTACCATTACTTGTGATACTTACTGCGAGTTGGTGTTTGAGTTTTATTCTTCATTTACGTTTGATCGCATTCGCGCCATGTCTCTTGATACTCTTAATGTTATATCTTTTCAACTTTTGGGTCAATACTTTCTACTGTCTATTACTGCATTCAATGTATATATGGGTTTTGTTACTAACGTTTCAGACCCTAATTATCAGAATGCTCTTTTAGACATACCACAAGATTTCGATAATGACCTTTCCTATGAGACTTTGGCAGGTTCTCAGTACAACCCAAAAACGGCCAAGGACCATGACAATCACAGCCCTGCCTTACGCTACATTCATAGGTTCCTCGCCTATAATCTATCCGACCGAAATGACACTCCCTCCATACTCAGTAAGACTGAGTTGTTCTTTCTGTGGTGCATGCAGGTAGGTATCAAGGTAAACCTCGACTATTGGATGGCCTACACATTTCATCGTGTAGAGAAAACGCAAAAACCACTTATTTTAGGACCTTACATCACTCACCTAGCCTTACGTATATTTCATGCTACTTTTGATCCTTCTCAGTTTACATGCGCCTTCCCTATGAGTGTTTTGGATGACATGTGTTTAGATGCCATGGGACTACTTGGAGGAACACCGAATGCACCTTTTATCATTCCTCCAGGCCCCATCACACCTCGCAGTGCACGAGTGTTTCAATACCGACAAAAGCCACAACCAACGCAAGAAGAACATCCCCAACAAAATATGGATGAGCGACTACATTCCAATGAAACCGATCTTGTTGAAATCCTCTCCGATCTTCGCCTGGGGTCGTCTTGCAGATGACGTGGGCGTGGTCGTGGTCGCTCTTGATCATGGTAGTTTCTCCTTCCATCTCTTTACTTTTTATTGCATTTTGGGACAAAACACTTTAAGTGAGGGGGAGGGAATTTGTCAAATTTCTTTATTGCTTGTCCGATGCATTGCCTTATGATTTATTTTTAGTTCTTGTCCTTTAGATTGCTTAGTTCCTATGCTAGCCATATGATATTGGAAATCTCAACTTGTTAGAAACCTTAGGTTGCATGATGGATTAATTTTAATGGTATTTTCATAACTTTTACGTGTTCCATAACCTTGTTAATTGAAAAAGGAAAACGAAAGGATGTTCGGTTGCTTTCTGTCTCTTTGAGTATGTTTAATTAATGCTAGCATGCCTAACTTTTGTGAGAATTTTTGTCGAAGCTATTTGCATGAAAAAAGAAAAAGAATAATAGCTAGAGGTGCTTATCACTGGCTCTAGCCCCCCAAAAAAGGAATAATAGCTAGAGGTGCCTATCACTGGCTCTAGCATAATTCGCTAGAAGTGCCTAACACTGGTTCTAGCAGGAAAAACAAGTTCTTTGCATAAGTAGAGATTGGATTTCTTCACAAATTTTCTACAAGCTTTTGTTTAGTTTTAACACTCTCAAAGAACATCAAATAACTTGAGTAATTCCTTGATTAATCTTTGCTAAGTTAACAGGATTGTGGGATTGTTTTTATAATTTTCTACTATCTTGCTTAATTCTTTTTGCACCTTTTGTTTCTTTCATATTGGGATAGCTAATTCATGTTGTAAGCTAGGGACTTAGTAAGCTAAGGATGAGGACGTGAGCTTAATTTTTTTAATACTTTAGGACAAGCTTCAGATAAGTGAGGGGAATTTGATTAGTGGCTACATCAGTTATGATTTGCATCTTTATTTTTATTACATGGGAGGCTTAAGATACTTAATATGGGTTGTTTTGTGTTATTTTCGTGCAAGAGATTAGTTGCTGGAAATTGGCTGAATATTTGTAGAATTTCTGGAGTCGTGGGCAGATTCATGGGCATGAACCAGGGCATGAATACTGACTGGGCACCACGTCAGCATCTTCTAGAAGCTGACGTTAGCAGCAGTGATAGCTTATCAAGCCTCTTATCAGATAGCCTATCATCCGAATTTTAATTTTTAAATTTCAAACTTGGGATAATTATCTTATGTAATTTAAATTATTTTTGGGATTTATCATTTTAGTTTTTAGGGTTTTTCAGATACTATATATACCCCACTTTGGGGGTGAGTTAGACATCACTTGCTCATTGTTTTTCAACTTCTTAAAGTTTAATACAATTCTCTATTTTCCCCCATTTCCATTTTCTCCATTTCCTTCATTATGTAATTAAGTATGGTTTCTTCACCAACCATGCTTAACTAAATCCTCTTTAGCCAAGAGCAACGCCTAACACGACTAAACTCGTGAGATTAGAAGAAGTTCTTTCTTTCCTTCAACATTTGTTTTTTCGATTCTTTGCAAAATTGGTTAGGCAATTGGCCTAACCTTTAGGAATCTCAATTGTTTCATTCCGAAGGCGTCGTCAGATTAGAAGTAGTTTAGATCCATCCTTGGGACGAGGAAAAGCTTATAGCCAATTCAACTCCCCAAGAAGAAACTTAGTGGCAGACCACTAAGGGGAATTAAAATCGGAAACAATTCCCATCGAGACGATTATCCGAGAACGAGCTTCTCTAGTATTAATTCAGACTTGAGTTAGCATCGATTGCCGTAGCTAACCAACTAAAGCTTAATTTCAAGGATTGCCCTAGGAGTCGAGTTTACCAAAGAGAAGTAAGTTGCAAGGGTTGGGCATTGTAGACTGTAACCGGCAAGAAGGTTGAAGAAAAATCCATTTCGGTGATCGAGGATGTCGTGGCAAAGCATAGCTTGAGGCAAATTCATTTCATAATTCATTTCAATACTTCTTTTCATTCTTATTATTTTTCCATTACTTAAATTACTTCTCTAAACCCCCACTTTTATTTTTACAGGTTTCTTGGTCTAAGTCAGAACGAAAGGGTGTTAGAACTATTATTCCCCATGGATCGACCCTTACTCTCGCTATACTATTTTTATTCTTATTTATTTGAGTTTAAGGATTTATTTTGACACTATACGATGCGTGTCAATAAAAATCGGCCAACTTGTCTAGAGTATAAGTGGTGTGAACGACCAAAAAATGCGCAAACGATCAACAATTACTCAAACCGAATTCTTTTTAGAAGGTGTTAACGGCAAAACCGATACGAAATCCATGGCAATTCTCTCCCACTTCCACTCGGGAATTCTCAACGGTTGTAACAAACTTGAAGGAAATTGGTGCTCAGCTTTAACTCGCTGACAGACCATGCACTTACTCACAAACTCGACAACATATTTCTTCAAACCAACCCAGAAATACTCATTTTTTAAATCTCGATACATTTTCGTACTTCTCGAATGCATAGCAAACGGACTACTGCGAGCTTCAGTTAGGATGGTGCGTCTCAAGTCTACATCTTCCGGAACAACTACTCTACTCTTGAAACACAAGACTTCATCACTACTAAAACAAAATTATGTTTGTTTACCCTCCGTTATGTCTTGTACATGAGATGCTAATGATCTATCTTGCAACTGTTTCTCTCTAATCAACTAAAGAATCGAAGGTTTAACTTGCGACTCGGCTACTAAACTACCATCTTTAGACAAACTCAATCTAGCAAACATAACTCATAATTCCACTACTACCTTTTTACTCAAAGCATCGGCCACTACATTGGCTTTACCCGGATGATACTCAATGGTGAGATCGTAGTCCTTAAGTAACTCTAGCCACCTACGTTGTCTAAGATTCAACTCTCTTTGTGTCATTATATACTTCAAACTCTTATGATCCGTATACATTGTGCATTTCTCACCATACAAGTAATGTCTCCAAACTTTCAAAGCGAAAACCAATGCAGCAAATTCTATGTCATGCGTAGGGTAATTACGCTCATGAGTCTTCAATTGTCTAGACGCATAGGCCACTACTCTTGCCTCTTGCATAAGTACGCAACCTAAGCCAACATACAACGCATCACTGAAGTCTACAAACTCTTTCCCTTACACGGGCTGAATTAAAATAGGAGCTTCGGTTAAGGCTTCTTTCAATTTCTCAAATGCTTGTTGTCTTGCATCAGTCCATTCAAACGAACATCCTTATGTAGTAATTTAGTCAAAGGAGCTGCAACCTTTGAGAAACCCTCAACAAAACGTATATAGTGACCGGCCAAACCTAAGAAACTATGAACTTCGGTCACTGTCTTCGGTGGTTTCCAATTCACAACTGCCTTAATCTTCTTGGGATCCACTCGGATTCCCTCGGCTGATACAATATGACTTAGGAAGATTACTTCCATAATCCAAAACTCACACTTGCTTAACTTGGCATACAACTGATTGTCTAACAATTTATGCAACACCAAACGAAAATGCCGATCGTGATCTTCCTTGGTACGAGAGTACACTAAAATATCATCAATGAACACTACCACAAACTGATCCAAGTACTCATGAAACACTCTATTCATCATGTCCATAAAAGCTGATGGTGCATTAGTCAAACCAAAGGGCATCACTAAGAATTCGTTGTGCCCATAACGAGTGCGGAAAGCTATCTTCGGTACATCTTGATATCTTACTTTTAACAAATAATAACCGGATCTCAAATCTATATTCGAGAACACTGAAGCACCTCTCAACTGATCAAACATGTCATCAATCCTCGACAACAGATATTTGTTCTTCACTGTCAACTTATTCAATTGTCGATAGTCGATACACATTCTCAAATTGTCGTCTTTCTTCTTCACAAAAAATACCGGTGCACCCCAAGGTGAAGTACTCAGACGAATGAACCCTCGGTCTATCAATTCCTGAAGTTGTGTCTTCAACTCTTTCATTTCTTTAGGAGCCATTCAGTATGCTGCAATCGATACTGGAGCTGAATCTGAATAAGTCTCAATAACAAACTCTACATCTCTATATAGAGGCAAACCATGCAATTCTTCTGGGAATACACTCAGAAAGTCACAAACTGTCCTAATGTCTTGCGGTCGTGCCTCATCCATATTCAGATTCATAACATAGGCTAGGTACGCCTGACAACCCACATCCAATAACTTCTGAGCTTCTAAGGCGGAAACTACATTGGACAAGAACTTAATGTTCCCGCCCACTATTACTACCTCATGATCCTCTGAAAGTCTCAAGGACACCCGCTTTGTCTCAAAATCTACCCTAGCCCTATGCTCTACAAGCCACTCCATGCCTAATATTACATCGAAACCGTAAAACGACAATTCCATCATATCCACGGGAAAAACATGACCCTGAACCATCAAAGGACATCTTTTGTACATCTTTCTGACCACAACTGTCTCGCCAAAGGAACTAGTGACATTCATACCCACATCTAATATCTCAACCGAAATATCTAGCAATCTTGCATGCTCACTCAATATGTACGAATGCGTAGAACCGAAATCAATCAAGGAAAGCAAAGTCAAAGACTGTAACAAGAAATTACCTGCAATCACATCTGTGTCATTCTTGTCCTCACGGTGTGCATACACCCTAGCTGGTCCACCTCCCTCGGGCCGAACTACTACAACATGAGCTACATTCCTCTGACCGTCATTCCTAGGCTGAAAATTAACTCGACCGCGCCCACAACCTCTTTGATGCTTGATAGCTCATGCAGGAGCTTTTCCATCCCTAGACGGATGTGAAGAATCGCGCTTTAAGTGCTCCCTAGACCCGTAGTTCCAACAAGAGCCATAAGGGCCCCAACACTCACCGAAATGTCATCTACCACACTTGTTGCACTCGGGAGTACGATTCTCAGTCTCTTGGCCCTGATGGCCTCGCCCTGGATTACCACCTCCGCGTCTATGATCATGATGAGGTTTCCTATCCTTGTGCCTCTTGGCACGATCTCTGTCCCATTCAGCAGTTCTCTTTCCTAAACTAAATCTATCCTTGAGATCCGCAAGTCCCAAAGATTGTTCGATGTCCTTGGCCCTAGCGACCAACACATCAAAATATGTATAGTCAGAAGCCAACATGTAGGTCTTCACATCCTGAACCAACCCATAACGGAAACGCTCACAACGTTCCTTCTCAGTGGGAACTAACTCAGAAGCATACTGACTCAGACATACGAACTGCACCTCATAGTCGGACACGGTCAAGCTACCCTAAACTAGAGCCATGAACTCTCTCTTCTTCTTATCTAGGTATCGAGGACCTAGGTACTTCTTACGGAAAGCAGCCCCGAAGAACTCCCAAGTAACCTCTGCCTCTGGCATACCCGTAGTAATAGTAGTCCACTAAGTGTATGCATCACCCTGAAGCAAGGAGACAATGCAACCTAGTTTATGTGCTTCAGAGCACTCCATCTGACTCAAAATGTGAAATGTGCTCTCAAACCATGCCTCTGAACCCTCGGGTGACAACCCACGGAACTCAACCCCGCCCAAGCTACGGAGTCGCTCTAACGGTAAACCATAACCTGCACCCTGAGGCGGTGCTGCAACCCGAACACCCGCTAAATCTATTTGAATAGCCTCGGCTATAGCCTAAATTAACGGATTCACATCAATACATTCTTGTTTCTAACCAGCCTGGGGTCCAACACTTTCCACATGCACTCCACCCCCCGAATGAGGAGGAAGAGGAGGAGGCAAGTTCTCTCATCGCACATCCCCAACATTCTCAATCTGCTCAACCCTCAGATTATCCATTCTTGGCCTTCCCTTCGGTCTCACCATGTTAACAGATGCAAAGCTAAACAACAAACACAACAAGTGAAATGATTTGGGGTCAGCAAGGAACAAAGTCCAAGGTGCTCAAGTCCTTAAACTTAAAATCACTCACAATAATAGTATACTAGCAATTGGTGCCTTTAACTATTTCTCAACCAACACAAAGATAGCCACAAGCATGCTTACAATCACCGTGCAATCACTATCAACAAGCTTACACCATAAAACTTACCTCACTTACCTTTCGGCTTGCGAGAACTCAACGAACCTAGGCGGAACCTAGGCTCTGATACCAACAAATGTAACCCCCTCGACCCGGCCTAGCCGTCAGACCGCATCGAATGGATTACACGGGGAAAACCAAAGCTAAACCCGTTAAGGCTCCACTCCGATTAGCAACCCTAAAAAATTCTTTTAAAGTTATCTTGTCTAAATGCATTAATTATATCCTATGTGAGAGGACACGCAACAGAAAACACACATGGATACAAAACACACAAATAGACACTTATGTTAAACCTCTTTAACATTTTACCATAGGTCGTATCGGTACGCTAAAGGACCGTATCGATACGCATGTACTTGGTCAACACCTTAAAGTCAAACCGTATCGATACCCTCAAGGCTGGTATCGGTACGCCCATAATGGTCAGTTTCCCTTGGTCAACTTCAAAGACCATACCGATACTCTCAGGACCCGTACCGATACGCCAAAATCTCGTCAATTTCTCGTATTTCCAGAGAGCATTTTGGGTATCGATATGCCCCCGCGTACCGGTACGCCTTGCCCAAAACAAGGGACAGTATCGATACCGCCCTTGAGTGTATCGATACGCCTTACCCTGCAAAACTGATTTTTGCTGCAAAAATACAAGGGACTCAACACATAAGGCATTTAACAAGCATCTATGCAACATACAAGCACACACATGACTCAAGGCATCCATGGATATACATATAAAGCAATTTAAACACTTAACGATGCAACAACCAACAAGACAAGATTCTTAAAGGTATCAAGCATACATATCATTCACCAACATAGCCAAAAGCTAAACAAAAGCATAAATCATCATGGTAAAAGGCATTACAAGCCAAACACAACCTAGCAAACTTGTCTAAAGCAAGAGACATGCCAACAACACCTCAAAACATAAAGGTCCTATCCCATTGCTTAATACTAATTATTGAAGTCTAAGCTCATACTTGAGCAAACCAAACTCCCTTGGATTCTCCCTTGTTCCTCGAGCTGCTCCGAAGGACTAAGGGCCTGCATTGTTGGAAAAGAGAGCGTAAGCGTTTAAGCTTAGTGAGCGGTGCTCAAAACTGTAGCTACAACAATGCAGTTTTAAAACATTAGTTTGCTTGAAAACCGAAACCATTTCTAAATCATTTCTACATGCTTGAACATATAACAACATGCATTAACCTTCACGTGCATTTAACGAATGCAACCACAAGCCATAGGCTTACCACATGCTCATTCTCATGACACAAGCAAAGTAACCAACAATGCATAAACATAAAAGAAGAAATCAACGACATGCTTAACATGAGAATTAAAGCATCATGGGTATATTGACATTCATCGTTTTTACTCGGATATGCGGATAGTTTCTCAAACCCACTAGACACTTCCGATGGAATCTCACATCACCGTACTCACCCGTCTAGTAAATGTAACCCCCTCGTCCCGGTCTGGACGTTTGACCGGTCCGAGTAGGCTACACGGGGAAAACCGATGTGAAACCCGTTAAGGTCCCACCTCGGTTAGCAACCCTAGAAAATTTCTTTTAATATATCTTGTCTAAATGCATTATTAAATCCTATGTGAAACACGACATCTGAAACACAAGCAATATAACAACGATCATCCAAAACAACACATTAAAACAACCCATTTTTCCTTTTTAAGTAGGTCATATCGATACACCTACAGAGGGTATCAATACGCCTTGACCAAGTCAACTGCCTCAAGTCAAACCAGTGAGACCATATCGATACAGCCCTTGGGCGTATCGATACGCCCTCCTCGGTCAACATCTCGCAGTCAATGATATTAGACCGTACCGATACACCGGTAGCCTGTATCGATACGCCAAAAACTCGTCAAAAACTCAGAATTCTAGAAAACATTTGGCGTATCGATACACTCCCGCATATCGATACGATAGGCCAAATTTGGGTCCCAAAGTGTAGGACCGTATCGATACGGCCCTCAGGCGTATCGATGTGCCCTGCACTGCAATACCCAAATTTGCATCAAAACGACTTAGGACTCGACTCTAGATGCGATTTACAACTCCCCTAGCCACAAAAAACATACATACAACCTTCAACAACCAAGATATCAACATACATGACATTCAAAACGAACAAGGATCATGCATCGAAAGGATTCATACATTTACCATAAAGAGAACATGCTTTGCATTTAAGATTCATGCCTTAGAAGCAAAACATATAAGCTTTCAAGACATGCAACATAAACAATGTTTACAATTCAAACAAGGCATCCGCAACCCATACTGACATCAATATACAACAAGCTCAAATCAACAACACATATCCCATTGCTTGACGATTACAATCTACAATTTAAAGTTCATACTTGAGCTAACCAAAAGCGACACTTGGAGACCTTTCCTTGCTGTAACCCCCTTAACCCGGCCTAGATGGTTGACCCGAATTAAGAAAGTCACATGGGGAAAACCAAAGTCAACCCGAAAGTCAACCTTGATTAACGACCCTTTTTTTCTTTTTAAACTTGTCTAGATGCACATTAACCCTAGTTATGACCATTCAAACATCATACTCAAAGATCATAAACATCAGAGATCAAACAGGGACCCAATTGAACAATTTACTACTTTAGGGACCAAATTGTAAATTCTGTAAATTATAAGGCCTTAACCCAAATTTAAGTTACCATCTTGAAATTAGTCAGGTTTCACGCTTCATTGTCAAATTTCAGCTCTAACGGACATTCCAAACTCATACAATTACTTAAACAAGATTCAGGACCAAAATGCAAACATTACAAAACATATAACTACCACTGTCAGCCCCCAACGGTCACGTGTTCCGAAACAGGGAGAGCCCGTTACGAAACGCGGGGCCGTTCCGCAACGCGTACCAAAACGCGGGCTGGCAGTGACCATTCCGTTTCGGAACGGTGTCACCCGTTTCGGACGCCTGGGCTGGTTCAAAGCACCCGTTCCGAAACGAGGGCTACTGTTCCGAAACAGCCTGCACAAAAAGCTGCATTTTACATACCCAAACACACAATTGATCAGCCAAACATGCTCCAAATGCTACCAAACTTTACCAGCATGCAATTCAACATGTAAGAGACATGCTTGCATCAACAATTCAACATATTAGCATCATGAATGAAAAACCCCAATTATAATGGCATGCTTCCTACACAAGCAAACCACTCAAGCACAAAACTTCCAAAATAAGCATATAGTGGCCAATTACAAAACCAGCAATCTCAACCACATTTAACATACTTAGGGAGTTCAAAACATCTCCCAAAACATACTCATAGGTCCCCCATTGCCAAATTACCAAAAGCTATAATGTACTATAGAAAACCTTCCATACATTGAGCTCAACTTCCACTTGATTGCTTGCCTTCCTTGCTGCCCTCAAATCCTCTTAATGTTCTGCATTATTGATTTAAGGAAAACGAAAGAGAGCGTAAGCAAAAGCTTAGTGAGGAATGCTCATAAAAACCATCCAATAATGCATTTATAAAACATTTTATAAATCATACTTCAAATCATCATTTACTCATGCTCAAAAGCAATTTAAACAAGCATTGCATGCTTCCACATCAATACATGTCTTATTGGCCACAAGTGATAGGTTTCAACTTTTAAAACATGTTCAACATAAGACTCACACATGGACTTTTAAACACCATTGTGATCTTATAGTTTCCAAGAGCCACACAAGGACTTTTAATCACCTTTGTGCTCTTCCCAAGGACTTTTAAACACCTTGGCCCCAAGGACTTTTAAACACCTTGGCCCATGGACTTTTAAACACCATGGCAAGGACCACACAAGGACTTTTAACCACCTTTGTGTCCTTAACAAGAATCATCCAAGGACTTTTAACCACCTTGATGTTCTTAGATACCACAAGGCTCACTCAAGGACTTTTAACCACCTTAGTGACCTTAACCTTTTCAAACATCACTTGCCAATATACAACATTATCATCATTTAATCCACTGTTTTAAAGCATTTAAACCAAGCCATGTTCATCATGCATTTATAAGCATCAAACCACATTTTAACCATGCTCAAAAACAAGGAACTCTTACCTTGAGCTTCCTTCAACATATGGCTTACAAAACCAGCATTAACCATGCTAAATCATGCTTTCAAAACAGAATTTAAAACATGCAATAACCACATTGCACAACAATCAAACCATGGCCACCACTTAGAGAGTTTTCCGAAAACTTACACTTGAGCTTAGTAAAGTTGTTTAGACCTAAACTAAGCTCCCAAGACATTGGTTTCAAAGCTGAAAACCCATTTTCACTCACCGATTCCACTTCGCCTCTTGCCGAAGCACCAATTCAAGCTTCCGGATCAACAACTCTTGGATCCAAAGATGACTCCCCTGTTTTAAACACATCAAAGCAGAGGATTAATGCATCATCATGCATTAATAGCTTCAATGAAAGCACCTAAACTCGCTCCTCTCATCCACACTCCATTTTCAGCCACCAAACACAACCGAAAATGCCTCCAAACCACTTCTCAACAAAGCCCAGCCATAAAACATCAAAACCAAACATCCTTTAACATCATTTAACATCTAAAAAGAGTCTAACAACATCCTTATACCTCCAGCAACATCAGATCCACAAGATCACACCAAAAACAACCTAGAATCATAAGCTAAACTTAGGAAATTCAACCTATCCGGGATTGCATTAATCAAAACTCAATTCCTCATCAAATTATCATTCATTAATCATCATTTTAACACCTTAAAACACTGCTTTAACAGATCCATCGAAAATTCATCAAAAATCACCAAATCTTGCATTTTAAGCCAAGATCCATTAAACAACTTAAAAGCCATTTATAAAACATCAATTAAGGATTGAGAACTTAGGAATTTCAGTAAAGAACTGATAGTTTAGAGGAGAAGGACGTTCTTACCTCCAAACTTGAGTTTCTCCTCTTTAGAGCCAAAAAGCTTGAAAATCCAATTAGCAAATTGCAAGGTTTTGTTGTTGAAATGATTAGGAATCCAAAGAGAATTGAAAAGATAGATTTGAGTGACAAAATCAGAAGAAATTCTCTGGAGAGAAAGTGTTTGGGTTGAGAGAAAATGAGAGAAAAGGAAAATTGGAAGAAAATGGAAAGTTGGTTACAAAATAGTAAAATGATTTCCCTCCACTTTTCTTAAGCTTTAAAATCAGAATTATACATTAAAATATCTTAGAAAAATCTGGAGAAACTCTTTTTGGAATAATAGCTCCTTAAAGATTCAAAGTTTCAACCCTTTCTAAAACAGTCACGCAACTTTCAAAAATTACATTTTGGTCACTAGCCAAAATGTCACCCTTCCAAAACTCATTTTGTAAAATTGATTTCACAGTTCACTTATATATATTAAAAGATGATTTTAGAACATTTTTCCATATTTTTAATGCAACCCGAACTAGGCTTTCCTAATTTCACCTCTTTAGATTCGAACAGCACTTTGACCAAACCGGTCAACGCCCAAAACTACCAAGCCCAAAACCGGGGCGTTACAACTCTCCCCCCCTTAAGAAATTTCGTCCTCGAAATTTACCTGAAGGAAAGAGATAAGGAAACTGCTTCAACATGTCTTCCTTCCGCTCCCACGTGGCTTCCTCAACACCTCGATGCTTCCACAACACCTTCACCAACTCAATGGTCTTGCCACGAAGAACCTTGCTATCCGAATCCAGAACCTTCACCGGCTCCTCATCATAGGTCAAATCCGGATTCAATTCCACTTCCTCCACAGGCATCACATGCGAAGGATCAGATCTATACCTCCGGAGCATAGAAACATGGAACACATCATGAATCTTCTCCAACTCTTGAGGTAGCCTCAACCGATACGCAACAGGACCCACACGCTCAACCACCTCGTATGGTCCAATGTACCTAGGGCTCAACTTACCCTTCCGGCCAAACCTCATCACCTTCTTCCAAGGCGAAACCTTCAAGAACACATGGTCACCCACCGCATACTCTATCTCCTTACGCTTCAAATCCGCGTAAGACTTTTGCCGATCAGAGGCTGCCTTCAACCGCTCACAAATGAGCTTCACCTTCTCGGTGGTTCCTTTCAAATAAGCTGGCATCGAAACTAACTTTTGACCAGTTTCAGCCCAACAAAGAGGGGTCCTACACTTCCTCCCATACAAAGCCTCATAAGGTGCCATCTGTATACTCGCCTGATAACTATTGTTATAAGCAAACTCAACCAAAGGAAGATGCTTCTCCCAAGAACCTTGGAACTCAATCACGCAACATCTCAACATATCCTCCAAAATCTGAATAACACGCTCAGACTGACCATCCGACTGAGGATGATAGGATGTACTGAAATTCAACCTTGTACCCAGAGCTTGATGCATACACTGCCAGAAACGCGATGTGAACCTCGGATCCCTATCCGACACAATCAACTTAGGCACACCATGCAGCCGCACAATCTCAGCAATGTACAGCTCCGCAAGCTTATGCAAAGAAAACGTAGTATGCACAGGCAAGAAATGCACACACTTCGTCAGGCGATCCACAATCATCCAAACCGAATTCTTCTTTGACGGAGACAAAGGTAAACCAGATACAAAATCCATGGTAACCCTTTCCCACTTCCATTCAGGAATTCTCAACGGTTGCAACAATCCTGAAGGAACCTGATGCTCAGCCTTAACTCGCTGACACACCATACACTTGCTCACAAACTCTGCAACATCCTTTTTCAAACCCACCCAATAGTACTCATCACAAAGATCACGATACATCTTAGTACTACCAGGGTGCATAGCAAAAGGACTACTATGGCCTTCAGTCAGAATAGCACGCCTCAACTCAACATCATTGGGCACTACTATTCGACTCCCAAAACACAACACACCATCATCATTAAAGCAGAAATCCGAAGGTCTACCCTCCGCGATATCCTGAACATGAGATACCAAGGAATCATCCAGCAACAGCTTTTCCTTGATCAACTGAACCATAGATGGTTTCACTTGCAACTCAGCTACAAGACCACCATCTCGCGATATACTCAAGCTAGCAAACATAGCCCTCAGCTCAACAGCTACCTTTCTACTCAAGACATCCGCAACAACATTAGCTTTTCCAGGATGGTACTCAATGGTCAGATCATAATCCTTGAGCAACTCCAACCAACGCTGCTGCCTAAGATTCAACTCCTTCTGAGACATCAGGTACCTCAAACTCTTGTGATCTGTGTACACAGTACACTTCTCACCATACAGATAATGTCTCCAGATCTTCAGAGCAAAAACCACCGCAGCCAACTCAATATCATGCGTAGGATAGTTGCGCTCATGCACTTTCAACTGTCGCGATGCATAAGCCACAACCTTACCCTCTTGCATCAGCACACATCCCAAACCAACATAGGACGCATCACTGTAGACCACAAACTCTTTCCCTGATTCAGGCTGAACCAAGATAGGAGCTTGCGTCAAAGCCGCCTTCAGCTTCTCAAAAGCCTGCTGTCTCGCTTCCGTCCACTCATACTTAACATCCTTCTGCAACAACTTCGTCAAAGGAGCAGCAATCTTGGAAAAACCATCCACAAACCTCCGGTAGTATCCCGCCAAACCAAGGAAACTACGAACCTCATGAACAGACTTAGGAACCTTCCAGTTCATCACCGCCTCAATCTTCTGAGGATCAACACGAATCCCCTCAGCAGAAACTACATGCCCAAGAAACACCACCTCCTTAAGCCAAAACTCACACTTGCTCAGCTTAGCATAAAGCTGATTCTCCAACAAAGCTCGCAGCACAATCCTCAAATGCTCTTCATGCTCCTCCTCAGTACGCGAGTACACGAGGATATCATCAATGAACACCACAACGAACTTGTCCAGGTATTCATGAAACACACGATTCATCATGTCCATGAAAGCAGCAGGAGCATTTGTCAAACCAAACGGCATCACCAGGAACTCATAATGCCCATACCTTGTCCTGAAAGCTGTCTTAGGCACATCCACATCCTTCACCTTCAACTGATAATACCCTGACCTCAAGTCAATCTTAGAAAACACAGCAGCTCCCCGAAATTGATCAAAGAGATCATCAATCCTCGGGAAAGGATACCGATTCTTGATAGTCAACTTATTCAGCTGACGGTAATCAATGCACATTCTCATAGTGCCATCCTTCTTCTTCACAAACAAGACCGGTGCTCCCCAAGGTGACACACTCGGCCGGATGAAACCACGATCAAGCAACTCTTGCAACTGCGTCTTCAGCTCCTAAGGTGCCATTCTATACGGGGTAATGGACACCGGAGTTGTATTCTCATACAGCTCAATTCCAAACTCCACCTCGCGATTAGGAGGTAAACCAGGCAACTCCTCAGGAAACACTCCAGGAAACTCCTTCACAACTCTGATATCTTGCACCCTCAACTCCTTAGAGCTAGGATTCATCATAAAAGCTAGATAAGCTTCACAACCTTGCCTCATCATCCTGCTCGCCTCCAAGGTAGACACCATATTGGCAAGAAACTTCACATTCTCACCAACCACAACAACTTCATAATCATCCGCAAGCTTAAGCGAAACACGCTTATTTTCACAATCCACAACAGCACGATGCTCAGCAAGCCAATCCATACCAAGGATTACATCAAAACCATAAAAGGGCAACTCCATAAGGTCAACATGGAAAACATGCTCTTGAACAACCAAAGGACACCTTCTATACAACTTTCGAGTCACAACAGTCTCACCAAAAGAACTAGTGACACGAACACCAACATCCAAAGACTCAACAGGCAAACCAAGCAATTCAGCATGCTCACGCAAAATATATGAATGCGTAGATCCAGAATCTATCAAGGAAAGTAATGACAAGGATTGAAAAGTAAAGGTACCTGCAATCACATCCGCATCATTCCTCCCTTCCCGCTGAGCATACACCCTCGCTTGACCACCACCTTCAGGCTGAATAGCTACAACATGGGCCACTCCTGGGCCACCTTCCTCCCTTCTCTGGAAATTACCACGGCCGCGCCCACGACCTCTCTGCGGTGCAGCAACAACAGGAGCACGCACTTGGCCACCGGCCAACATAGGACAATCTCGCCTCAAGTGGTCCGCAGATCCACAATTCCAGCACCCATTACCAGCTGCCGCAACAGGAGCTTGCACCTCCCTCACAGCACGAGGACAGTCACGCTTCATGTGACCACGTGAACCACAGATCCAGCAAGCACTCGGATCAGCTCTAGCATTGCCTCCTCTAGCAGGTGTACCACCACCTCTCTTAGCTGAGGACTGATACTTCTGATCACGTCCCCTCTTGTTCCGTCCACCACCGGAACTAAACTCAGCAGCTCGCGTACCAGCACTTGCTCCAGCACCTCTAACATATAAACCCAAGTTCATCTCAATGTCCTTGGCTCGGCCCACCAATACATCAAAATCATCATACTCGGTGGCCAGCACATACATCTTCACATCCGTCACTAAACCATAACGGAACCTCTCGCACCTTGCCCGCTCATCAGGTACCAGCTCAGGTGCATACTGACTGAGTCGCACAAACTGCACTTCATACTCAGCCACCGTCATGCTCCCTTGGGTAAGAGACATGAATTCACGCTTCTTTTCATCAAGATATCTCACACCAAGATATCTCCTCTTGAACACATTCTGGAAGAATGTCCAAGTGATGTCAGCCTCAGCCATCCCAGCTATAGTGGTCGTCCACCACGTATATGCATCATCCTGCAGCAAGGACACATCACAACCCAGCTTTTGCACATCCGTGCAACTCATCTGTCCCAAAATCCTCTTGGTACTCTCTAACCAAGCCTCAGAACCTTCAGCTGACATACCCCTGAACTCAGTCCCACCAAGACTGCGCAAACGCTCCAAAGGTAGTCTAACTCCAGCATCTCCCTGATGCCCAGCTCCTTGAGCTCCAGCTACTGCTGCTCGAAAAGCACCCGCAATAGCTTGTACCAACATAGACATATCAGGCATAGCTTGCCCCTGACCAACCTCAGGTCCAGCAGCTCCAGCACCAGCTGCAGCTTCAGCTCTTTCTCTCTCAGCACCACCACCACCAAGTGGAGGAGGAGGTAGCACCGCACTACCCGTGTTTTCCTCATTCTCGTTCTCATTAGGAGCCGTAGCTCGCACATTACCTCTCAACTCTCTACGTGGTGCCATACTTTAACCATGCAATCACAATGCAAATAAACAAAGTCAGGCCCAGCAAGGTAAGCAATCCAAGTATTCAAGCTCAATTTCATTTAAAAATCAACATCATCACTTAGCTTTGATTTGGCAATGGGTACCCACAACATGCTTCACCACAGCATACAACTCAATTGCATCAAAATCACAAACCACTTAACATGCTTTCAATCAATCAAGCATACATATCATACATACTTCAATCATGCACACATTCATTCCCAATTACTCAAGAACTCAGCTCTGATACCACCAAATGTAACCCCCTTAACCCGGCCTAGACGGTTGACCCGAATTAAGAAAGTCACACGGGGAAAACCAAAGTCAACCCGAAAGTCAACCTTGATTAACGACCCTTTTTTTTCTTTTTAAACTTGTCTAGATGCACATTAACCCTAGTTATGATCATTCAAACATCATACTCAAAGATCATAAACATCAGAGATCAAACAGGGACCCAATTGAACAATTTACTACTTTAGGGACCAAATTGTAAATTCTGTAAATTATAAGGCCTTAACCCAAATTTAAGTTACCATCTTGAAATTAATCAGGTTTCATGCTTCATTGTCAAATTTCAGCTCTAACGGACATTCCAAACTCATACAATTGCTTAAACAAGATTCAGGACCAAAATGCAAACATTACAAAACATATAACTACCACTGTCAGCCCCCAACGGTCACGTGTTCCGAAACAGGGAGAGCCCGTTTCGAAACGCGGGGCCGTTCCGCAACGCGTACCGAAACGCGGGCTGGCAGTGACCATTCCATTTCGGAACGGTGTCACCTGTTTCGGACGCCTGGGCTGGTTCAAAGCACCCGTTCCGAAACGAGGGCTACTGTTCCGAAACAGCCTGCACAAAAAGCTGCATTTTACATACCCAAACACACAATTGATAAGCCAAACATGCTCCAAATGCTACCAAACTTTACCAGCATGCAATTCAACATGTAAGAGACATGCTTGCATCAACAATTCAACATATTAGCATCATGAATGAAAAGCCCCAATTCTAATGGCATGCTTCCTACACAAGCAAACCACTCAAGCACAAAACTTCCAAAATAAGCATATAGTGGCCAATTACAAAACCAGCAATCTCAACCACATTTAACATACTTAGGGAGTTCAAAACATCTCCCAAAACATACTCATAGGTCCCCCATTGCCAAATTACCAAAAGCTATAATGTACTATAGAAAACCTTCCATACATTGAGCTCAACTTCCACTTGATTGCTTGCCTTCCTTGCTGCCCTCAAATCCTCTTAATGTTCTGCATTATTGATTTAAGGAAAACGAAAGAGAGTGTAAGCAAAAGCTTAGTGAGGAATGCTCATAAAAACCATCCAATAATGCATTTATAAAACATTTTATAAATCATACTTCAAATCATCATTTACTCATGCTCAAAAGCAATTTAAACAAGCATTACATGCTTCCACATCAATACATGTCTTATTGGCCACAAGTGATAGGTTTCAACTTTTAAAACATGTTCAACATAAGACTCACACATGGACTTTTAAACACCATTGTGATCTTATAGTTTCCAAGAGCCACACAAGGACTTTTAATCACCTTTGTGCTCTTCCCAAGGACTTTTAAACACCTTGGCCCCAAGGACTTTTAAACACCTTGGCCCATGGACTTTTAAACACCATGGCAAGGACCACACAAGGACTTTTAACCACTTTTGTGTCCTTAACAAGAATCATCCAAGGACTTTTAACCACCTTGATGTTCTTAAGTAACAAGGCTCACTCAAGGACTTTTAACCACCTTAGTGACCTTAACAAGAATCATCATGGACTTTTAACCACCATGAAGTTCTTAGATACCACAAGGCTCACTCAAGGACTTTTAACCACCTTAGTGACCTTAACCTTTTCAAACATCACTTGCCAATATACAACATTATCATCATTTAATCCACTGTTTTAAAGCATTTAAACCAAGCCATGTTCATCATGCATTTATAAGCATCAAACCACATTTTAACCATGCTAAAAAACAAGGAACTCTTACCTTGAGCTTCCTTCAACATATGGCTTACAAAACCAGCATTAACCATGCTAAATCATGCTTTCAAAACAGAATTTAAAACATGCAATAACCACATTGCACAACAATCAAACCATGGCCACCACTTAGAGAGTTTTCCGAAAACTTACACTTGAGCTTAGTAAAGTTGTTTAGACTTAAACTAAGCTCCCAAGACATTGGTTTCAAAGCTGAAAACCCATTTTCACTCACCGATTCCACTTCGCCTCTTGCCGAAGCACCAATTCAAGCTTCCGGATCAACAACTCTTGGATCCAAAGATGACTCCCCTGTTTTAAACACATCAAAGTAGAGGATTAATGCATCATCATGCATTAATAGCTTCAATGAAAGCACCTAAACTCGCTGCTCTCATCCACACTCCATTTTCGGCCACCAAACACAACCGAAAATGCCTCCAAACCACTTCTCAACAAAGCCCAGCCATAAAACATCAAAACCAAACATCTTTTAACATCATTTAACATCTAAAAAGAGTCTAACAACATTCTTATACCTCCAGCAACATCAGATCCACAAGATCACACCAAAAACAACCTAGAATCATAAGCTAAACTTAGGAAATTCAACCTATCTGGGATTGCATTAATCAAAACTCAATTCCTCATCAAATTATCATTCATTAATCATCATTTTAACACCTTAAAACACTGCTTTAACAGATCCAACGAAAATTCATAAAAAATCACCAAATCTTGCATTTTAAGCCAAGATCCATTAAACAACTTAAAAGCCATTTATAAAACATCAATTAAGGATTGAGAACTTAGGAATTTCAGTAAAGAACTGATAGTTTAGAGGAGAAGGACGTTCTTACCTCCAAACTTGAGTTTCTCCTCTTTAGAGCCAAAAAGCTTGAAAATCCAATTAGCAAATTGCAAGGTTTTGTTGTTGAAATGATTAGGAATCCAAAGAGAATTGAAAAGATAGATTTGAGTGACAAAATCAGAAGAAATTCTCTGGAGAGAAAGTGTTTGGGTTGAGAGAAAATGAGAGAAAAGGAAAATTGGAAGAAAATGGAAAGTTGGTTACAAAATAGTAAAATGATTTCCCTCCACTTTTCTTAAGCTTTAAAATCAGAATTATACATTAAAATATCTTAGAAAAATCTGGAGAAACTCTTTTTGGAATAATAGCTCCTTAAAGATTCAAAGTTTCAACCCTTTCTAAAACAGTCACGCAACTTTCAAAAATTACATTTTGGTCACTAGCCAAAATGTCACCCTTCCAAAACTCATTTTGTAAAATTGATTTCACAGTTCACTTATATATATTAAAAGATGATTTTAGAACAGTTTTCCATATTTTTAATGCAACCCGAACTAGGCTTTCCTAATTTCACCTCTTTAGATTCGAACAACACTTTGACCAAACCGGTCAACGCCCAAAACTACCAAGCCCAAAACCGGGGCGTTACACTTGCCCTTGCCACCCACAAGCTACCAATTTGCATTGTCGAACAAAAAGGAGCGTAAGCATAAACGCTTAGTGAGGGTAAGCTCGTAAAACAAACCTCGACATTGCAGGGTCCAAGCACGAGCAACTACCAAGATGGAATGCATGATCTTACCTCCGATCCACATGAGCCAAAATATACATGATGCATGAACATATAATCATCTCAATGCCATGATCAACAACTCATAAGTCCAACACACGAAGATATATATATACCAATGCATTAACAACCACATATATCAATGTATTATTGGAATCACATTTCATATCATATTGGCACCTAGCTATGACTCGAATACGCGGATAACACGTTGGAACTCACTTCCAACACAACCATTACCTTCGGTGGGATTACACTCACCACCAGTTCTCGCGGAGGGGATTCCACTCATCCTCACGCCCCGTCGATGGGATTCCACTCATCACTGACTAATATAAACATTTCCGGTGGAATATTACATCACCGTACACCTCCTTGATGACTTAACGTCACCAAGGCCACGCGCGAATTTGACTCAACCGTGTGCACACTAACATCCTAATGATCGATCATTGTACCCAAGCATACTAGTGCCAATATTAAACACAATCCATAACCTTTCACAACATCATTTCATATCAACTTCCGTGCTTAGCACGTACTCACCATGATCACTATCATGCACAAATCACAATCCAAACCACATGCATAACAATGCATCAAACCATGCCTCAACAACATGTATAACACAATATACATAATTACCATAAACACAAATAAACAAGAGGCATAACAAGCAATTAGGAGTTCAACCAAAAGTTTCCCATACTAAGCTTGAGATTAGGCTACAACTCTAATCTAAACTCTAGGTGGGTTTACCAAGCCCAACCTAAGACCACATGCTCGAACCAATATTTAAAAACCATTTAAAAACAGTAACCACTCACCGACCACTCCATTTAGCACAAGCCGACTAGCCTACCAAGCATCCAAGTCCGTATTCGAGCCCGAAGCTTCTCCATGTTTCTCCTTGCTTCTAACCATTCAAAAACAATACATTAGCCCCAAAATCAGCCACAAACCCAAGGTTTAACACCAACACACCAATCCACTACAATTTTCACAATTCAAAGCCAAGTTCATTCTTAAAATTCTCATTTTCGTACTTCCACAAAAACCCATCAAAAATCAGCAATGTAGTCATCCAAAACACTCTTAAACATGTTCAAAACACTACCCAAACATAGTATAACCATCAGCCCCCAATTTCCAACATCAAACACACCCACAACTAACCTTAAAACCCTTCCAAGAACCCCTCAAAACCCAAATCCCAAAATTCATACAAAACTCTTTAAAATTTACATATATTGGACCTCTTGGGTTAATATTAACTTATCTATCAACATTAAACCAAAAGCTTTGATAAAGATTCATAAAGCTCCAACCTTTAACCAAAAATTTCAAAAACCCAAATTACAAAATACATAGTTTTAGTGAAATCTAAAGATACCAAAATGAAGAGGAGACCAAAGTCAAGTAAAAAATGTCATTACCTTTTGAATAGCACTAAGGATGAAGTTGAAAAGTGATGGAATAGTAACTAGAGAGAAGCTCTCTCTTCTTGTCGTGAGATAGCAAAAATGGGGGAGTGGGAAAGATAACAAAGGGGATATTTTAATAAAAAGGGGTTTAAAATTTGAAAGATCAACTATTTACAAAAATGCCATTAAAATGGCTATTGGGCTTCAATATCACAAATTTGGTCCAACACTTTAAATTTAATTTTGCAAAACGAAACTGATGCATTATTTTATTTATTTATTTCACTCGACCCCCAAACCCGAGTGTTACAGTAAAAACATAACTTCTGGTGGAATCTTACATCATCGTACTCCTCCTTAATGGAATCTAACATCACTAAGGCCACACACGACTTTTACCTCGAGTGCACTCTAATCCTACTGATCGATCAATTATATCCGGTAACAACTCAACACGTGCCAATATACTCATTCACAACCACAAGCATTATCGATGCTTGAACCACATTGCCATGTCCAAACTTCCATGCAGAGCATGTACTCACAATGCAAATATAAACACAACTCATAAGTCTCAACATGTATAACAATGCAAACTAACACATTACCAACAAGATATGTTTGCATTGCATCAAGAATCATAAAACACAGATTAATTGCACAAAACCTTTAAAACTTACTCTTGAGCTTGTATTGGCTTTTCAAGCTCAATCCAAACTCCAAAAACATTCCCTTAACCACGTTAAGGCTTTTAAAATCGATCCACTCACCAGCCAACACACAAACGATGTTCAAGATTCCGAATCAAGCCTCCGAACTACCCGGATTTCCATCCATAGAGCCCAAATCTGATTCCCATGTTTTGAGCAACCCAAAATTGAACATTAAAACAATAATACACTCATAAACACAACAAAAACCTAGAACTCAACAATCTTGCAACCAAGCACACCGACCTTCAACCCAAACTTCACTCAAATTCGTTCTAATGAAACCTAAAGCCGAACCCACCGTTTCTAAACATCAAAACACACCAAATATCATCTAAAAACATCCCCCAACAACAAAAGAACCATCAAACACAATTTCTCCCCAAAACCAAGCTAAAAACCCACCCTGTTCAACCCAAAAATCCAATTTTTAGACCCATTTCGGGTTTCCCCAAATCTAACCATCATCCCAACATGTTTTACTACCCAAAGCTTAAATTAAAGTACATGTTTAATTAACCATGAAAAAACAAACCCACGAAAATCCCATTAAAAATACCCATTTTCCAACCCAACCCAAAAATGCATTTTTATGGGTTTAAAGGAAAGGTTTCAATGAGAATAACTCAAATAAGTAAGAATCATAATAAGGAAGAAATTACCTTAAAGAAATCACTTGAATGAAGTGTTGAAGCCAATGGAATAGTGAAAATGGGTTTCTTTTGAAAAATAACGTGAAAGACAACTTAGGAAGATGAAGGTATTTTCAAAACCATTTTCTTTAATTTTAAAATCCCCTTTTACCCTTTTCTCTTTTAAAACACTTTTAGGTGTGTGTTAAGATTAGTTTTTCTCCAATTTAAATTTAACCCGACTCAGCTTGACTAATCTGATTATCTCCTGGCCCTAAACTCGGGGCGTTACATTAAAGGTGGACTGAATTTAGGTTGTTTTGCTTGGAAATGGAGCAAGTCATTATTCTAATTTATTGAAGTTACAATTTTTTATTCATTTTTATGTACTTCAATTGATTTTCATTGATTTTTATTTCAGGGAAAGTTTGAATTTTTTTTCCTACGAACTTCATTGGAAGGTAAAACAGAGCTAGAAAATCAAGGGGAACAATACTTTTTGTTTTTCACAAATGAATTCAAACAACACTTTCTGATGAAAACTAATTATAACCAATGAAGTCAAATCTTACTTCAAAATACCATAAAAGAATACTTTATAATGAAAACCATTTGGTAGCATATTTACAACAGCAAAACCAACCATGGAAATTAAGAACAACACACATCTAATTAGTAACCAAAGAAACCAATCCTAAATCCCCTAATCTTATAACTCAAGAACCATAACCACAATAACAACGATAAGAAACTGAATGGTCCAACCTATCTATCTAGCTAAAGAGAGAAGAAAGGGTCTTACTTTTCAACTTTGCTATAGATCAACTAGGAATTGGGATTTGGGGGAAAGGATGGGGGGATGGGGTTTAGGAAGAGGTGGGTGTATTTTTTGATAAAATAAAACTAATTTAATGGATATTTTAATATATTAAATAAAAAATTAAAAAAATAATTAGGTGACGTAGCGCGTTCTGATTGGTTAGGACGAAATTTTTTAACGGTTGGGGTAATATGGGTAACTGCAAAAACGTTAGGGGGTAAAAAAGTCAAAAATTACTTTAAGGGGCAAGTTGGGAAAACATGTATAGTTTAGAGGAAAAGAGTTCATTAAGCTAAAATGACACAGTAAATACAATATAACTCTAACTTACGCGCACTTTTCAAAATTTTGAGTTTACACAAAAACGACAAGTATTAAATATGTTAAATTGTTGTGAATAAAGTGAAGAGAAAGAACAAAATA
Source organism: Hibiscus tridactylites (assembly GCA_958450335.1). Lineage (NCBI taxonomy): Eukaryota > Viridiplantae > Streptophyta > Magnoliopsida > Malvales > Malvaceae > Hibiscus > Hibiscus tridactylites. The sequence goes on from OY288271.1 coordinate 49,573,088, forward strand.
GATGAACAAGAACAAGAACAAGATGAGAAACAAAGAGAGAGATTTGTATTATATTCTCAATGTAGGGTTTTATACAATGATTTCTCCAAACTCTATATTTATAGGCACAAGATGGAAACCCTAATTTCAATGGGTAAACCCTAATAATAAAGTACATTAAAGTCTCATTTAATATGGATATCCACCATAAATAAAGATATTCATAACACTTCCCCTTGGATATCCATAAAGATAATGTGCCTCGTTAAAACCTTATTAAGATAAAAATCATGCGGAAAAAAATTTCTTAGTGAAGGAAAAGGAGTACACACATCTATGATACGCATAAAATGTTGCCTCATTAAAAACCTTATCAGGAAAACCCATTGGGGAAAAACCTCGGTTAAGGGAAAAAGAGTGCAACGCGTATTTACTCCCCCTCATGAAAATATCACATAAGATCTTTGAATCTTCATAATTTAATCTTGAATATAATCTTCAAATGTTTAAGTAGACTATGCACTAGTGAATAGATCTTTCAAATTACTGCTTGAAAGGATTTATCAAATACTATTCTTTTGAAGATCATGAGAGACGAAACTTTGAAGAAATATGTTTCGTCTTGTCACATTTGTTGTATCCACCTTGAGATATAAATTTTGCATTATCCCTACACAAGATAGCTTGCATCTTATCTTGTGAAAGCAATTCACATATCTTCTGGATATGTTTAGCCAAACACATATTTCGGTTTTGCCTCATGCATAGAAATTATTTACATGATCTGGAGAGGCATCGAGTTTTGACAGATCTAAAAGTAATGGTCTCGTAGCACTTAGATAGTATTTCTGGACCAACTAAGATATGATGCTTCCAGATCAATTAATATATGTATATATAAGGTTCTTTGGGACCAAGAATATCATCACCTTTTTTCCCGAGGGCAAAATGGATCTTTGTTTACATTAAGATACTTAGCAACCATATGAGTGATAAACGAATATGTGTTATGCATGTAAAGTCTCTTTAAACATTTTTCTGTGTATGTCGATTGATGCACAAGATTCAATTGTTAAGGAGATCTCTTCACGAGTCTCAACGATATTCAAATCATCAACATACACAACAACACCAAAGACAAATCCAGAGCTAAACCTCTTAATAAAAATGCTCGAGGAAATTGAATCATTCTTATAGCCTTCTGCTAATAAGTATTCATTGAGGCGATTATACAATATGTGTCCAATTTGTTTAATCCATAAATAGATAATTTCAATTTGATTAAATAATGTTCTCGAGAACTTGAATTAACTGCTTCTGCAGTCTAAATCCTTCTGAAAGTTTCATGTAAATGTTATTATCAAGAGACTCAAACAAACAGGATGTAACAACATCTATTAGGCGGAAACTAAGTCATTTCATTTATTACTAGACTAATCAAAATTTAAAAGTAGATGCATCCATAACCGAGGAATATATTTCCTCATAACCGATTTCATGTCTTTGTGAGAATCCTTGTACAACCAAACGAGCTTATATCTCATGATTTTCCCTTTTTGATTTTTCTTTCTCACAAAGACCCATTTATATCTCACAAATACTTCTCTCTTGAAAGAGATTTTAGTTTTGCCTCAATTGCTTCTTTCTATTTTGGCGAATTATTTCTTTGTTTACATTGTCCAATTGACAATAGTTCATAATCTGTAACCCCCTCGTCCCGGTCTGGCCGAATGACCGGTCCGAGTGGGCCACACGGGGAAAACCGAGTGAAAACTCCCTAAGGAATTCCCCCTCGGTTAGCAACCCTAATTTTTTTTCATTTTAAATCTTGTCTGGATGAGTATTTAATCCTATGTGATCATACAGCGGAACAACATTCACGAATCAAACAAACGAACTCAAACTAACAAGTTACAACCCAAATTTATACTTATACTACAGGCGGTATCGATACCCTTAAGGGGTGTATCGATACCCCCTTGACTAGGTCAACGGGTAAAAGTCAACTCGTAGAGGCCGTATCGATACACCAAAGGAGTGTATCGATACCCTCCTCAACGGTTGACTTCCCACGGTCAACGCTAAGATGACGGTATCGATACACCAGAGGCCGGTATCGATACCAAACTGGACAGTAGCTCCAGTGACCAAAATAGTATCGATACACCTCTCAAGTGTATCGATACACGAAGCCTGATCAAGAAGGCGGTATCGATACCGTGCCAACCGTATCGATACCCCTGCACAGCAAAAACCTCCAAACTCAGCAAAAACGATCAAGACTCGAATCTAAATGCAATTTAGGACTTTCCTAGACCCCAACAAGCATTCATACAACATTTACATACCACTTTATAGCCATACAAGCACCCAACATGTACATACATCAAGGGAACATGCAATTGAATCAAAGATGACACTTAAACATTCAAAAACTCATACTTCAACATTCAACATAAGGCAAACTCAAGGGTACTTAACCAACATTCAAGATAAGCAATTTAGGCATGGATTACAACTCAAACATGGCATCACAAGCCATACAAAAGCAACATAACATGGAGTCTAAACAAGCTCCTAAACAGCCAACAATCATCCATCAAAAGACACATGTCCCATTGCTTAAACTATTACATGTTCAACATTTAAAAGCCATACTTGATGTACTCAAGTCAACAACCACACTTGGTGGCCCTCCACTTGCCCGAGCAACCCACGAACTAAGGATCTGCAATGTTGGACAAAGAGAGCGTAAGCAATGATGCTTAGTGAGGGTAAGCTCTAAAAACAAACCTCAACATTGCAGGGTCCGAGCACGATCTAGCCAAGGTAAAACACAACCATACCAAGGGTCCACAAGAGCCATAAGATAAAGATGCATGAGCAATGTACAAGATAAATGTCATAATCAACAAGCTCTAAATCCTCAACACAAGTAGTCACATTAACCATCCAAATAAAGATCATAAATCTCAACACATTGATACATTTATCAAACAACATTGGCACCTAGCTATGACCCGAATACGCGGATAGACATGTTGGAACTCACATCCAACAACCACATTACCTCACGGTGGGATTTCACTCATCACCGGTCTCGCGGAGGGGATTCCACTCATCCTCACGCCCCGTCGATGGGATTCCACTATTCACCGACTATATTTAAATACAATTTCCGGGCGAACCCGTACTCCTCCTTGGTGACTCGACGCCACCAAGGCCACACGCGACTTTTGACTCATGTGTACACACTAACATCCTAATGATCGATCATTTGTATTCAAGTATACTAGTGCCAACATTTACTCATTTCACATTACTCATTTCAACCAATTCCGTGCTTAGCACGTACTCACCAACAACCATCATCATGCATGTCTCAAGCATCACAAGTCATATCTCATCCCACATGTATAATACAATATACATAACCATTCATATCACATATCATACGAGACATACACAACCACATAAAAGAGTTCATCCAAAGGCTCTAGATCAAGCTTAGGATTAGGCTACTACCCTAATCCTAACTCTAGGTGGGTCTACCAAGCCCAACCTAGTGCATATACTCGAACCAACCATTTTAAAACCAAGTAAAACAATTAACCACTCACCTAAACTTCCACGCTCAAAGACCAAGCGAGCAACCACCTTCAATTCCCCGGATTCACTTCCGATGCTTCACCGATGCCCGAAATCGATTCTAATCAATCCCAAACACAAACAAAACATCCACAATCAAAAGCTCATCATCAAAACTAACCCGGAATGCAATTCAACCACAAACTACCATGTTGCAAGCATGAACAATATCCATTTTTCACCAATTCGGATGGCCCCAAGACCATGTCCAAAAACCATGTTTTCAACTTCCATTACACCCACCAATGATCCCAATTCAACCCCTATCCATAGTACTATCAAAAGCCTATCAAAACCTACCTAAAACAACCTCCAAAACTCACCCAAAACCCTCCAAAAACCCCAAGTTTAACCAAATCCGAAAATTGGTCAAAATCATTTGAAATTCACATATGTAGTATCATTTGGCTCCTATATTCCATAACTAACCATAACAAATCAAAATATTAAGTTTCGCTACACAAAGGCACCATTTTTAATCAAGATTTTCAAAACTTCCATTTTCCAAAACCTTCATGAAAATGAAAATTAGAGGTACTTTCATGGAGAGGAAAGTAAGGGAAAGTAAAAAATACTATTACCTTTCAAAAAGCTCCAATATTGAAGAAGAAATGAGATGAAATAGTGATTGGGAGAAGGAGAGCCTTCTTTGTCGTGAGAAAAGAAATGGGAGAGATAGAGGAAGAAGATGACAAGGGGTATTTGAAACAAAATGGGTTTTTTTTTTTTAATTGAAAGCCCATTAAATTACATTTTTGCCATTAATGAGGATAACTATCCCAAATTTTCAAATTTCATGGAATTAGGTTTTAAAACCAAAACATGCCCAACATGAATTAATTGTTTCGAAACCCGAGGCCCAAAATAATACTTTATTATCTAAATTGTAAAACTGAACCCAAAATAATATTAAAATATTATTTTCACCCGACCCCTAAACCCGGGTGTTACAACTCTCCCCCACTTAAGGAAATTTCATCCCCGAAATTACCTGGTGGAAACTGCTCAACCATATCCGCTTTCCTCTCCCACGTGGCCTCTTCCACACCTCTATGTCTCCACAACACCTTGACCAACTCTATGGTCTTGCCACGCAACACCTTGCTATCAGAAGCAAGTATCTCAACGGGTTCTTCATTATAGGACAAGTCCGGATTTAACTCTATCTCCTCAACGGGCATCACATGCGAAGGATCCGATCTATATCTCCTAAGCATAGATACATGAAAGACATCATGGATCTTTTCTAACTCATAAGGTAGCCTCAAACGATAAGCTACAGGCCCAATCCGCTCAACTATCTCATACGGACCAATGAACCTCGGACTCAAATTGCCCTTCCGGCCAAATCTCATTACCTTCTTCCACGGGGATACTTTCAGAAACAATTTCTCACCCACTGAGTACTCAATCTCTTTCCTCTACAAATCTGCATAGGACTTCTGGCGACCAGAAGCTGCTTTCAAATGGTCACAAATCAACTTTACTTTGTCGGTAGTCCCCTTGATCAAGTCTGGCATAGGTAACAATCTCTGACCTGTCTCAGCCCAACAAATCGGAGTCCTACATCGTCTACCATACAAAGCCTCATAAGGTGCCATCTGAATGCTAGACTGATAACTGTTGTTGTAAGCAAACTCAACCAACGGTAAGTGCTTCTCCCAAGAACCCTGAAAATCAATCACACAACAACGAAGCATATCCTCAAGAATTTGTATCACTCGCTCTGACTACCCATCGGACTGCGGATGATAAGATGTGCTGAAATGCAACCGGCTACCCAAAGCACTATGTAAGCAACCCCAGAATCTCGAAGTAAATCTAGGATCCCTATCTGAAACAATAGACTTCGGAACTCCATGAAGTCTCACAATCTCACGGATGTACAAGTTTGCCAACTTGTCTAAAGAGTCCGTAGTGTTCACTGCTAAGAAGTGAGCACACTTAGTGAACCTATCAACAATCACCCAAACAGAGTTCTTCTTCGAAGGAGACAAAGGCAATCCCGACACAAAATCCATGGTGATCCTCTCCCATTTCCATTCCGGAATCTTCAAAGGCTGTAGCAAACCTGAAGGAACCTGGTGTTCTGCCTTCACTCTCTGACAAACCATACAACGGCTCACATACTCGGCTACATCTCTCTTCAAACCAACCCAGAAGTAATCATTCTTCAAATCTCGGTACATTTTGGTACTACCTGGATGCATAGAAAAGGGACTCGAATGTGCTTCACTCAGAATCTGACGCCTCAACTCAACATCTTCTGGTACAACAATTCTATCTCTAAAGCACAACAAGCTCTCACCAATGAAACTATACTCAGTCGGTCTTCCTTCGGCTATGTCTTGAACATGAGGAACTAGGCTCGCATCTTGCAACTGCTTCTCTCTAATCAACTGAATCAAAGAAGGCTTCACTTGCAACTCGGTGATCAAACCACCATCATCAGACACACTCAATCTAGCAAACATAGCTCTCAGCTCAACGGCCACTTTTCTACTCAAAGCATCAGCTACTACATTTGCTTTACCCGGATGGTACTAAATGGTCAAATCATAGTCTTTTAGCAACTCTAGCCATCTTCTCTATCTTAAGTTCAACTCTTTCTGTGTCATCAGATACTTCAAGCTCTTGTGATCGGTGTAAACAATACACTTCTCACCATACAAGTAATGACGCCAAATCTTCAATGCAAACACAACTGCGGCTAGCTCTATATCATGAGTAGGATAGTTCTTCTCATGAATCTTCAATTGTCTAGAAGCATAAGCAACAACTCTCCTATCTTGCATCAAAACACATCCTAGGCCTACGTAGGAAGCATCGCTGTAAATCACAAACTCCTTACCAGAAACAGGTTGCACTAACACTGGAGCATTTGTCAAAGTTTCTTTCAATTTTTCAAAGGCCTTCTGTCTTGCATCTGACCATTCAAATTTGACTCCTTTTTGCAACAACTTAGTCAAAGGAGCAGCTACTCTAGAGAAACCATCAACAAATCTCCTATAGTAACCAACTAATCCTAGGAAACTCCTAATCTCGGTCACGGACTTAGGTTGTTTCCACTCAACAATAGCCTCAATCTTTGATGGATCAACTCGGATGCCTTCGGCCGAAACAACATGGCCAAGAAATACAATCTCTCGAATCCAGAACTCACATTTACTAAGCTTCGCATACAACTGATTGCTCAACAACCTCTGTAAAACAAATCTCAAGTGCTCATCATGCTCTTCTTCTGTCTTCGAGTACACAAGTATATCATCAATGAAGATAACTACAAAACGATCTAGATAGTCTCTAAAAATTCTGTTCATCATGTCCATGAATGCTGCTGGTGCATTCGTGAGCCCAAATGGCATCACAAGAAACTCATAGTGACCATATCTAGTCCTAAAAGCTGTCTTCGGAACATCACACTCTTTCACCTTCAACTGATAGTATCCGGATCTCAAATCTATCTTCGAGAACACTGAAGCACCTCTCAACTGATCAAACAAGTCATCTATACGAGGCAACGGATACTTGTTCTTCACAGTCAACTGATTCAACTGTCTATAGTCAATGCACATGCGCATGCTACCATCTTTCTTTTTCACAAACAACACTGGAGCACCCCACGGAGAACTACTAGGCCTAATGAAACCACGATCTAATAATTCTTGCAACTGACTCTTCAATTCTTTCAACTCTTTCGGAGCCATACGATACGGAGCTATCGAAACTGGACTAGACCCTAAAACTGTCTCAATCACAAACTCAACATCTCTGTCAGGAGGCAAACCCGGCAACTCCTCAGGAAACACATCTGGAAAGTCACACACTGTTCTGATATCTTTCGGTCTAGCTTCACGCATATCCGGATTCATAACATAAGCTAAATAAGCCCCACATCCAGAGTCCATCAACCTATGAGCCTCTAAAGCTGACACCACATTGGACAAGAACTTAATGTTCTCGCCTACTACTACTACCTCGTAGTCATCAGAAAGCTTCAAAGAAATTCTCTTTGTCTCAAAATCCACACTAGCCCGATGCTCAACCAACCAGTCCATACCCAAAATAATATCAAAACCATAGAAAGGAAGTTCCATCATATCAACTGAGAACACATGACCCTGAATCTTCAGTGGACACCTCCTATACATACGTCTAACCACGACCGTCTCACCAAAAGAACTAGTGACATGCATACCTACATCTAAGATCTCAACAGGAATATCTAACTTCTGTGCATGTTCACTCAAGATATAGGAATGCGTAGAACCCGAATCAACCAAAGAAAGCAAAGACATGGACTGTAACTCAAAATTACCTGCTATCACATCGGTTTCGTTCCCGGCCTCTCTCTGAGCATAGACTCTCGCTGGTCCTCCCGCCTCTGGCTGCACAGCGACAACATGAGCAAGGTTCCTCTGAGCATCTACCCTAGGTGGATCAGCCCTAGGCTGGAAGTAGCCACGACCGCGCCCACGGCCTCTCTGAAAATCATTCGCTCTCGCAGGAGCCTGAGCAATGTTCGGTGCCTGAGCCGCCTGATGCGGACAATCCCTCCTAAAGTGGTCCCTCACCAGCGTGCTGTCTCCCACATCGGGTACACTCGGGCAACCACCCTCCTCCTCTATGGCCCTGATGGCCCCTACCATGGTGGCCACCGCCACGTCTATGGTCAAACTGATGTCCGCCACCTCTGTGCCTCTTGGCATCCCTACCATCAAAGTGGTTGTGCCTCTTACCAGAACTGGAACCACCAGATCGTTTGGCCGCACCCAAACTATGCTCTAAATCCTTGGCCCTCGCGACCAACACATCAAAGTCCGAGTAGTCAGAAGCTAGCGTGTACCTCTTAACCTCTTCATTCAATCCGTAGCGGAATCGGTTACAGCGTTCCACTTCAATAGGAACCAACTCTGGGGCATACTGACTCAAGCGAACAAAGCGGATCTCATAATCAGTCACAGAAGCATCTCCCAGAGTAAGAGCCATAAACTCTCGCTTCTTCTCATTTAAGTACCTCGGTCCCAAGTACCTCTTCCGGAAAGCGGACTCAAAGAATTCCCAATCAATCTCTGTCTCTAGAACCCCGGTAGTAATGGTGACCCACCAGGTGTAGGCATCACCCTGAAGCAACGAGATCACACAACCCAATCTACGTGCGCCCGCACAACCCATCTGAGCCAAGATACGAACTGTCTTCTCCAACCATAACTCCAATCTCTCCGTAGTAGATCCTTTAAACTCCTCGGCCCCCAAGCTACGGAGCCTCTCCAAAGGTAGAATGGCATCGTCACACCTAGGCTGAGCTGCAGCCTGAGCTCCCGCAACTGCGGCCTGGAATGCTCCCGCTATTGCTTGCACAAGTGGAGTCATGTCAATTCCAGCTGGACCTTGGCCACCTTGGCCACCTTGAGGTCCATCTCCTCCGGCTCCATCCTCGCCCCCAACTCCAGGTGGAGGAGGTGGTGGTGGTGGAGGTGGTGGAGGAGCGCCAACTCCCGCGGCCACCGGCCCTTCAAGGTGAGCCTCCGCACCAACAGCCGGCTCAACAGGAGCCGCAACCCGTGGTTCCTGACGAACCACCCTCGGTCAACCTCTCGGTCTAGACATCGCTCTCACAGATATCAACTACAACCACAACAACAAAACATACAAGCTGGGTTAGCAAGGCAAGGCTTCCAAGTGTTCAAGTACGTTCCCTCACTTAAAATCATTTTTCCAATGTAATAGTAGCAATGTGACTCTTACACACATGCTTTAAAATAAAACAATCAACATACTTGTCACACAAGCAATCATTCTTGCAAAACAAGCAAATACCGTGCAATTCAATTCAATAACTTAAGCTTACCTCACTTACCTTCCCAAGGTCTCGGTAACCTTAGGCTCTGATACCAACAAGTGTAACCCCCTCGTCCCGATCTGGCCGAATGACCGGTCCGAGTGGGCCACACGGGGAAAACCGAGTGAAAACTCCCTAAGGAATTCCCCCTCGGTTAGCAACCCTAATTTTTTTTCATTTTAAATCTTGTCTAGATGAGTATTTAATCCTATGTGATCATACAGCAGAACAACATTCACGAATCAAACAAACGAACTCAAACTAACAAGTTACAGCCCAAATTTATACTTATACAACAGGCGGTATCGATACCCTTAAGGGGTGTATCGATACCCCCTTGACTAGGTCAACGGGTCAAAGTCAACTCGTAGAGGTCGTATCGATACACCCAAGGAGTGTATCGATTCCCTCCCCAACGGTTGACTTCCCACGGTCAACGCTAAGATGACGGTATCGATACACCAGAGGCCGGTATCGATACCAAACTGGACAGTAGCTCCAGTGACCAAAATAGTATCGATACACCTCTCAAGTGTATCGATACACGAAGCCTGATCAAGAAGGCGGTATCGATACCGTGCCAACCGTATCGATACCCCTGCACAGCAAAAACCTCCAAACTCAGCAAAAACGATCAAGACTCGAATCTAAATGCAATTTAGGACTTTCCTAGACCCCAACAAGCATTCATACAACATTTACATACCACTTTATAGCCATACAAGCACCCAACATGTACATACATCAAGGGAACATGCAATTGAATCAAAGATGACACTTAAACATTCAAAAACTCATACTTAAACATTCAACATAAGGCAAACTCAAGGGTACTTAACCAACATTCAAGATAAGCAATTTAGGCATGGATTACAACTCAAACATGGCATCACAAGCCATACAAAAGCAACATAACATGGAGTCTAAACAAGCTCCTAAACAACCAACAATCATTCATCAAAAGAAACATGTCCCATTGCTTAAACTATTACATGTTCAACATTTAAAAGCCATACTTGATGTACTCAAGTCAACAACCACACTTGGAGGCCCTCCACTTGCCCGAGCAACCCACGAACTAAGGATTTGCAATGTTGGACAAAGAGAGCGTAAGTAATGATGCTTAGTGAGGGTAAGCTCTAAAAACAAACCTCAACATTGCAGGGTCCGAGCACGATCTAGCCAAGGTAAAACACAACCATACCAAGTGTCCACAAGAGCCATAAGATAAAGATGCATGAGCAATGTACAAGATAAATGTCATGATCAACAAGCTCTAAATCCTCAACACAAGTACTCACATTAACCATCCAAATAAAGATCAAAAATCTCAACACATTGATACATTTATCAAACAACATTGGCACCTAGCTATGACCCGAATACGCGGATAGACATGTTGGAACTCACATCCAACAACCACATTACCTCACGGTGGGATTTCACTCATCACCGGTCTCGCGGAGGGGATTCCACTCATCCTCACGCCCCGTCGAAGGGATTCCACTCATCACCGACTATATTTAAATACAATTTCCGGGCGAACCCGTACTCCTCCTTGGTGACTCGACGCCACCAAGGCCACGCGCGACTTTTGACTCATGTGTACACACTAACATCCTAATGATCGATCATTTGTATTCAAGTATACTAGTGCCAACATTTACTCATTTCACATTACTCATTTCAACCAATTCCGTGCTTAGCACGTACTCACCAACAACCATCATCATGCATGTCTCAAGCATCACAAGTCATATCTCATCCCACATGTATAATACAATATACATAACCATTCATATCACATATCATACGTGACATACACAACCACATAAAAGAGTTCATCCAAAGGCTCTAGATCAAGCTTAGGATTAGGCTACCACCCTAATCCTAACTCTAGCTGGGTCTACCAAGCCCAACCTAGTCCATATACTCGAACCAACCATTTTAAAACCAAGTAAAACAATTAACCACTCACCTAAACTTCCACGCTCAAAGACCAAGCGAACAACCACCTTCAATTCCCCGGATTCACTTCCGATGCTTCACCGATGCCCGAACTCGATTCTAATCAATCCCAAACACAAACAAAACATCCACAATCAAAAGCTCATCATCGAAACTAACCCGGAATGCAATTCAACCACAAACTACCATGTTGCAAGCATGAACAATATCCATTTTCACCAATTCGGATGGCCCCAAGACCATGTCCAAAAACCATGTTTTCAACTTCCATTACACCCACCAATGATCCCAATTCAACCCCTATCCATAGTACTATCAAAAGCCTATCAAAACCCACCTAAAACAACCTCCAAAACTCACCCAAAACCCTCCAAAACCCCCAAGTTTACCCAAATCCGAAAATTGATCAAAATCATTTGAAATTCACATATGTAGTATCATTTGGCTCCTATATTCCATAACTAACCATAACAAATCAAAATATTAAGTTTAGCTACACAAAGGCACCATTTTTAATCAAGATTTTCAAAACTTCCATTTTCCAAAACCTTCATGAAAATGAAAATGAGAGGTACTTTCATGGAGAGGAAAGTAAGGGAAAGTCAAAAATACTATTACCTTTCAAAAAGCTCCAATATTGAAGAAGAAAGGAGATGAAATAGTGATTGGGAGAAGGAGAGCCTTCTTTGTCGTGAGAAAAGAAATGGGAGAGAGAGAGGAAGAAGATGACAAGGGGTATTTGAAACAAAATGGTGTTTTTTTAATTGAAAGTCCATTAAATTACATTTTTGCCATTAATGAGGATAGCTATCCCAAATTTTCAAATTTCATGGAATTGGGTTTTAAAACCAAAACATGCCCAACATGAATTAATTGTTTCGAAACCCGAGGCCCAAAATAATACTTTATTATCTAAATTGTAAAACCGAACCCAAAATAATATTAAAATATTATTTTCACCCGACCCCTAAACCCGGGTGTTACATGATCCACATCAAAATCTCTAGTGTTACATTGCATGCAAATGTATTATCGACGTCAATTTGATTTCGGTTCCACTTATTACCAGACATGACATAATCTATTGAGATTTCTTTATTATCATGTACTTGAGTCATGTCAATGTCTCTGTTGGAGACCTTTTAATCTTTTCTAGAGATTTTCATAATACGTTGATTCCTCGATCAGACCTTTTAATATATTAAGATTTCTTTATTATCGAGTACTTGTCTACCACGCTACAAGAGTAAGTTAGAATCATTAGCAAATAGAGTTTGTCCTTACAAGTCATCAAATTTAATCGAAGCATTCATAGCTGGTATATGTGACTTAGCCACTCTTTTAGGGTCAACAAAATCACCTGGCAATTAATTTGCTAAGTTTTATAAATGAATTATTCTTTGAGCTTATAGTTCACATTGTTGAGTACGTGGATCATAATGATAACTCATTCCAACTTATTTCTTTACCTAGCTATTTATTTTCTCCCCCCTAATGTTGGGAAAACTGACTCATTAAAATGACAGTCAACAAATTGAATTGACCATCAAAAGCGCATATATTTAATTATCGATGGGGATTTAAATATGACATAAATTCCCAACCTCCTTTGAAGACTCATCTTTGTTTGTTGTGTGGAGCAATTAGAACATATACCACACACCCAAAAAATTATAAGATGAGAAATATTTGGTTCATGACCAAAAAACCATATGTAATGGGGAGAACTTATGATAATTTGTTGGCTAGATGCGAATTAGTAATGATGCATGTAAAATGACATGTCACTAGCATTATCAAGACTGATTGTCTTTATAAGGTAATCTAAAATTGTGCTTGTAATTTTATCAACTAAACAAGTAACCTCGCAAATGCCAAGTTGCGGGTTGATAACAAGAATACATATGACCATCTAGTCGATGCATCGATTAAAACCGTAAAATATATAGATGGTCTATAAGAAGGGTGTATGGGCCCACATATATCACCTTGTATCCGTTCCAGAAAATTAATAGATTCATAATCTATCTTAGTTGGTAATTGTCGAATAAGTAGTTAGCCTTGAGAGAAAACATCATTTTGAAGAATCTGTCAGTTCTTCAATCAATGACCACATGAAGTGTCAATAAGTTTTCGCATCATAACAAAACCGGGATGGCCTAACCGGTCATGCCAAATAATAAAGTTATCAGTAAACTTCTAGTTTACAATAGCATGGGATTCAATTTTCACTAATTTTTGTATAGTACAATCCGGGTGACTGCATATAATTTTTTCAAGATTTTCCTATTGCCTTGGATTATACTCGTAATATGGAGATAGCTAGCATCCCCTTAACTAACAGTCTCAATATGATATTCATTTCTACGAATATATTTAAAATCCAAAAAGTCTCTTTGTGACTTTGACAAGTATAACACATTGTAAATATGGAATTAAGTTTCTATTTGGCAATAACATATTTTCTCTTCCGAAGCCTTCTATGATATTAGTACTTCCAGATATAGTACTCGAATTATTCTCTTGCATTGTTAAAAGGGAAAATATGCATAATTATGCACCTTTCAATACGTGTTTTGTTCCATTCACTTCGGTGAATAAAAAATATGTGTTTTGTACCATTCACTTCATGGAATGAAAAATATTAAATATAGCACATCAAATTAATTATCTATCAAAGATAATGTCACAAGAATTTATTACTCTTTTAGAGCATTGATATTTTAGTACTTTGAGATATAGTACTCACATTATCCCTTATATTTAAATGTGAAAAATATTTCTTATGCTTAAGTATAGTATGAGTACTTGCACTGTCTGCTAAGCATAAATCTTCACAATTCATTGCATATTTTATTCCGAAAGTAAACATATTCTTCAAAGAAGAATATATAAAACAAATTAACATAAAGGATAATAAATAAATGTTTTAATATATTTAAATATATACTATAAAAACATAAATAAATAATATGTAAAATGAATTAACATAAAGAAAAATAAATTAAAATATCATTAATTCATTTTAGAGATTATAAGGAAATAAGATAAATGGCGACTTATTCCTTTCAAGGGTTATGAGGAAATCAGCAATATCCAATTGAGTTGGACCAACAACGCCATAATTAATTTCGCCATTTTCATAAACAAAATTAGTTTATATTTTCTTTCCTTTATCATTCATGATTGTGGATAAAGGTTAATAATGCTTTGGCGTATGACAAGTACTAGATCAATGGTTTGTACCATTGAATAAAAAAATAACTTTCTTAATATATTCTTGTCATCTTTATAAGCCCACTTCTAGTGGTTATAAACATTTTTAAAATAACCATCTTGCCAATGTCTATGTTCATGGCTTCAATTGCAACCACAATTGCTAATGTGGCATTTATTCTTTCTGCTATGAAATGTCACATTCACTTCATAGAATGGAGTGGAGCCAATAGGTCTTTAAAACTTTTTCATGATATTATGTCTACAGGACAACATTAATTGTGTGAAAAGTGGAGTATGTTTTTCTAACATGTCCTAATAAGTGATACTTTTACCACAAAATTTCAATTTAATTTGAAATATTCACATTATTGAGTTTTATTCACTAACCATATAGTGAATTATCATGTTTGCATTCACTTCAGGGAATGAAACAAATGCAATAATCGCATGGAATAACACATTATGCTTGCATTCACTTTAGGGAATGAAATAAATCCAATAATCGCATGGAATAAACATCATGCTTGCATTCACTTCAGGGAATGCCTCCTACAAAAATTTGTGGATCAAGATTGATTTTCGTAACTTGAACTTGGGAGAAGTCTATAGTCGAGTTTTTCGACACAAAAGAATTATTGCTTGCAAGAAAATATAGACTTTATAACAATCATACTATTAAAGAATAATTGATCAACCAATATATATACAATACTTATAGAAAACAAAGATTTAATCCTCATATGCGGCATTGTTAAACGAGTCCACAAGGTCTTTTAAAAAACCTTCTTTGAGACCAGTAGCCTCGCAGAACGGGATGTTGAGTCAATATACTCGGATTAAACCATCAAAATAAAGAACATAAATCACCATAATTTATAACAATCTTCTTGTAGACTATAAATCAACATAATTTATTACACCATAAAATCATAATTTAAAGAATAAAAATAAAATAGAGTTTACCGATATTGATTTTCCTCTAAAGGACAACTTCTCATAATCTCTTTATGTCTCGTCTCTTTCCAAGTCATTTAAAGATATCATGTAAAACTTAAAACACAGTTAAAACATAGAATCTCATTAAATAAATATTAAGTAGCAAATAATTAACCTCAAACTATCGATCATGTATCGTTAAGCAAACTAATACAAAAATACATAAACACATGTGATTTGTGGTTTCTTGGCAACAACTCTAAATAATATAGTCGAAATAGTCAAATGGTTAGAGTACGTTTCTGATTCAAATCACATTAACACTATTTTTCGTATATATAAGAAAAATAATTAAAAATGAAAACTTACCTCTTAATAGTACTCAATTGTGCAAGGTCTCAAATAGAAAATAAATAAAATACAATTCCGCTCAAATAGGCATGATGAAATAGTACAAGGATAGAAATACCTCCCAACATCAAATTCTCATTGCTTTGTCATTAAAATCTTCTATAGAAAGTAAGGGTACTTACAACCTTCAAGACCATGTAAAAAGAAACTAGTTCAAGGGCTCAACCAACTACCAAGAGCAAATGAATTGTGCGGTTGGGATTGATATTTTAAATTTAGCTCGAACATTAAATGTTTTAATCTTGCACCCAAAGTCGAAAAATTAAAAACCAAGTTAATATACAAAGAGAAAGGCAATCGATAACTTAGAAAAAAAATTGAGGGAAAAAACTTATCTTTGGTTCATTCTATAACCAAATTCTTTCTAGTAACTTCTTTTATATTCGAACGATGAAGACCTTAGTTGACTAGAGTAACCCCTAGACTCGCCCTTTCAGAAAATCATTTAAACGTATAACATTAAAACATTTTTTCTTAAAACACTTATTAATCTGTAACATTAACTTCTGTTTAAATTGCCCTTTCAGAAAATCATTTAAACGTATAACATTAATTTCAGAAAATGTTTTACAAACACTATCATAAAACAATACACGACACACATGCCCACTAACTGTACCAATACTGTAATCCAAAAGCAACGTTGATAGAACTCCAACCACTAAAGTCGGTCATTATACCATGATAGATCTATTCTAACCTGCAGTGGTAAAAACATGAGCTTGGGAAAGCTCTGTTATACAAAACTACCAAATATTGATGTAAGCACATGCATGTATAATGTAAAGTAGGTATACGGTAGAGCATAAAATTGTCATGGTGTTCCGGGTAACATGTTCCAATTACGTTGCATTTTAAATTCTTATATACCCTTCAATTGTACTCCAATATGCAGTTCTGGGCTGCGTCTATAAAGACATTAAACCGAGCCTATTGGGCGTGGGTACCATCCTAAGGAATTTCCTTAAGTCCGGGCATAATTACCCTAGCCGAAGCGTAGGACCTGAATACGGGCAGAATTACCCTAATCGAAGCTATGAACCTAATACGGGCGAAATTACCCTAGCCGAAGCTAGGACCCTAATACGAGGATCCTAGCTAAAGTGTAGGACCTAAATACGAGCGGACTTACCAGCTTGATCAGGTTTGAGCCTACAATCTTAAATCAATATCCAGTACCCAGTAAAAAAATTATGAACGGTAACAATCATCTCTGTAATTAGCAGCAGTATGCTGGGAATTCAGGATATATATATATGGGAAATCAGTGGAACTATAATATCAAAACCCGTAAATCGAGTATACTAATATTAGATATCATGAACTATAGGTAATATTTTTGCTTTAGATAACTTAAACGCTAGAAAACAGAATGGATAGACTTAAGTTCCAGTTATGAAGATTTTTCAAGTATACTTGGAACACACTAGATGATTCCAAATTATCACTTTGATGTCCTTATTAAAAGTAGAAGGAAAACTCTGAATTGTAGTCTTTTCTAGTCTAATTTCAAAATTCAAGAACCTTATTCAAGGGAATCCGGTAAATATCGCCTTCTTCTAGGTTTTCAATAGTTATACTTCCAAAGCATTATGAAATTATGATATATCTTGATTATGCAGGAATTCAAGTATATTAAGATATATCTCGAGATTTCTAGAAGATCAAGATCAATAAAAATTTCATATATATCAAACTCATTTAGGGATTTAAACATTTCAGGAGTGTTCCAATCTATTTTTTCTCATAAGGGTACTCTGGTCATTTTGACATTCATGGGCAATTTAGTAATTTAAACCAACAAGGTAAAAATGGTGATCTACTGAACTAGGCAATTCTAGTTGCTCATAAGGTTTCCAAGCCCCTTTGTTGTAACACCCCAATTTTGGGCTTAGAAGTTTAAGGTTTGGTTGGACCAGTCTAGAAACGGTTCGAATATAAAAGGAGGTTTTAGGGAAAGCCTAGTTCGGGATGCTTTAAAAATATAGGAAAATATCTAAAAATCCTCTTTTAATATATATAAGAGAGTGGTGAAATCAATTTTACAAAATAAGGTTTGGAAATACTACATTTCGGTGTAGTGACCAAAATGCGATTTTTGAAAATTTTAGTGGTGACTGTTTTGTAAAGGATTGAAACTTTGAATCTTTAAGGAGCTAATTACCCAAAATGTTTTTCTCTAGATTTTTCCTTAATTTGGGTGATTTAATTAATGTTTTAATTAAATAAAATAAAGATGGAAACTACTTTTAGATTCTCATAACTACTTTTTCCTAATTTTCTCTCATTCCTTATTCTCTCAAAATCCCATCATCCAAACACATTGTCTCCAGCAAAAATTACTCTGATCTTCACCTCATTTGATGAGATTTCCATCACTCATTGTTTCATAATCAATCTAGCAACAAAACCTTTTGGTTTCCACATTGAATTTTCAAGGAATTTGGCCCAAATCAAGGAGAAATCACCATTTAGAGGTAAAATTGTTCTTCTCCTCTAAATACTCAGTTCTTTAATAAAATTCCCAAGTTGCCAATCCTTACATTACGTTTTATAAATGGTTTTAATGTTAGAAACATGATTTTGGCTTAAAACTCAAGATTTTCGAAGAAATCTTGAAGAATTTCGTTGTGATTGTTTGAGCTATGTTTTGAGATGATTCTTTAATGTATTTTGGATTTCTAATGATTTTAAAATGAGGTTTTATTAATCTAATCCCGAACAGGTTGTATTTCCCAAGTTTTTGCTTATGAAAATGGTGGTTTTTGAGTTGTTTTTGGTGTTCTGTTATAGATGGAGGTATAAGAACGAGTTTAGGTTTATTTTGGATGTTAATTGATGTTTAGAAATGGTTAGAAGTGATGGATCTTGGCTGGGTTAAGCTTTGGAAGAGGTTGGAGGTGTTTTCGGTTGTGTTTGGTAGCCGAAATGTTGGTTTTGGGTAGAGCAGCGAGGTTAGGAGTTTGGCTGAATATTTCAATGCATGATGATGCATTAATCCTCTTCTTTGATTTTTTTAAAACATGGGAGACATTTTCGGACACTTTTGGAGTTGATCCGGAGGCTTGATTGGCGTTTCAACAAGCTAGCGAAACGAAATTGATGAGTGGAGTTGGTTTCCAGCTTTGGAACAATTATTTGGAGGTTTTGGGAGCTTAGTTTAAGTCTAAACAACTTATCTAAGCTCAAGAGAAGTTTTCGGAAAAACTCTCTCGAATGCGCTAAATGGTGGTTTGATGCATTGGATATGAAATGCATGTTTTATTGTTGTTTTGAAAGCATGTTTTAGCATGATTAATGCTGGTTTTGAATGCCTTGTATTGAAGGATGCTCAAGGTAATAGATCCTTGTTTTGACATGTTATTAATATGGTTTTGATGCATAGTGATGCATGATGTTAAAAGGCTTTGATTAATGCTTTAAAACCATGAATTGTTGATGGTATTTGGTGTATATTGGCAAGTGATGAATTGATTTTAAAGTACTTGAATCGGATATAGTTAGCCGGCTATAGGATTGGGTGCACCGTAAGTAAAGTCTCCTTAGATGTTGAGGGGTTGTGATTGTACCGTAAACTCCATCCAAGTACCCTAACGAGTGAGGTAAGATCGCAACGGTGGTTGAAATTCCGTGTGTGGATCTTATGTTATGTGTCCCTTACTCTCGTTAGTGGAATTATACAACTACCGATGAGTGATGTTGAGGGGTTGTGATTGTACCGTTAAACTCCATCACGAGTGTTGAGGGGTTGTGATTGTACCGATAAACTCCACCTTGTTAAGCCAGTAGTGTGTATGAAGCGTGTGGGACAATGCTTGTAATCCGCGTATCCGATTGTGTTTTGTGTTGAAATGGTTATGAACTATCACTTGAAAGCCAATATGTTGTATCGAATGAAATGAGGCATGAGATGTTGAAAAAGATGCAAGATAGCTTGAGAAAAGAAATGTGCATGTGGTTTAAAAGCTTTGTTAAAAGTGTTTTCTAAAAATGCATTATTGTAATGGTTTTGTTTAGAGCATGCCTCACTAAGCATTTGTGCTTACGCTCTCTTTTACCAATAATGAAGATAATTGAGGTGCTTTGGGCATCAAGGAAGCTAAGTGCATCCAAGGAAATCCAAGCTCACGTATGGTGATGTTTTCATACATTATTAGTTTTGACAAATTGGCAATGGGAATCTAAACTTTGTTTTGGGGGATGTGTTGAACTCCCTAAGTTGTGGCATGTTGCCTTTGTTGGTTTGAATTTTTAAATGGCCTCTAAATGCTTGTTTTGAAGTTTGTTTACTTACTTGGTTTTGGATAATAGGAAGCATGCTTCTAGACATGTGAAATTTCATGTTTGATGCTATGAATGTGTTTAGGAGTTCTAAACATGCACCTTATAGGTTTGATGACTTGTTGGTATGTTTGGGAAGTCATTAGGATGAGTTTGAATGGATCTATGTATGAAAAACCAGCAAAGTCTGCAACTTCTGGGCAAATCGTATCGGAACGCTCTCTGGCGTTTCGAAACGGGGGCCTGTAATGGCCTTTGTGTTTCGTAACGGCTGGAGGCTGTTCTGAAACGATTTGGCTACTGGAATGCCCTGTTTCAGAACCAACTCGCGTTTCGGAACGGTCAATGCCGTTTCGAAATAGGTGACCGTTGGGCACTGATTTGAATGGTGCTGAAGTTTGCAAGCTTTACGTTTTAGTCCCAAAAGTTGAGTTTGCAATTGTATGAGTTTGAGATGTCCAATTAAGGAAAATTTGACAGGGAAGCATGTAACACGACTAATTTCATAATGATAACGTAAAAATCAGTAAAGACCCTCATGTTTACAGAATTTACATTTTGGTTCCTATTCTTGTAATAAGTGCAATTGAGTCCCTGTTTGTCATCCAATCGTTGTGCCTTTTTCAAATAAGTTTTGTGAGATCTCACTTAAGGTTAATGTGCATCTAGACAAGATTAAAAGAAAAAAAGGTCGTTAATCAAGGTTGACTTTCGGGTTGACTTTGGTTTTCCCCGTGTAATCTTCGTAGTTTGGGTCAACCGTCTAGGCCGGGCTAAGGGGGTTACATTTGGTGGTATCAGAGCTTACTTATCGTATCTTTGGGATTTGTTTTGTGGATGATGTATGTGTAATTGCATGATATGCCTTTTGGGTGAAAGAATGTTGTCTGAATTGTGATGATATGCTATGTTGAAATGTGTTAGGGGATCCCATTTCCAAATCAAAACTAATGGAAGAAATTGTTTTTGAAAAAGAGATTGGGTACTTGGATTACTTACCTTGTTGAGCCTAATTATGTTTATTGCATTTGTGTTAGTGCATTGTTTTCTTGTGAATGGGGCCACGTAGAGAGATGAGAATGAATACAAGAGTTATGGCTCAGAATGAGAATGAGGAGAATGCTGAGAATGTTGTGGATTTACCTCCTCCCCCTGGTGGTGGACCACCCGACGGTGGTGGTGCTGGAGGAGATAATGCTGGTGTTGGTGCTGGTGCTGGGGTCGCTGGACCTAAAGGTGTGCAGGGGCAAGCTGCTCCTGACATGACTGTGTTGATTCATGCTATTGCTGGAGCCTTTCAGGCAGCAGTAGCTGGAGCTCATGGAGTTACGCATCAGGGTGATGCTAATGTGAGATTGCCTTTGGAACGTCTTCGCTGTCTGGGAGGGACTGAGTTCAGAGGTTTATTTCCAGAGGGATCTGAGTCTTGGTTGCAAAGCACCAAGAGGATTTTGGGGCAAATGAACTGCAACAATGTGTAGAAGTTGGGTTGTGTGGTGTCGCTGCTGCATGACGATGCTTATACGTGGTGGACGACCACTGTCTCTGGAATAGAGGAAAATGATGTGACTTGGATGTTCTTCTTGAATGCGTTCAAGCGAAAGTATTTGGGTGTGCGATACCTAGATGAGAAAAAAAGAGAATTTATGTCTCTTGTGCAAGGAAGCATGACGGTAGCTGAATATGAGATCCAGTTTGTCCGTCTTAGCCAGTATGCACCTGAGCTAATCCCTGATGAGCGGAGAGGTGTGAACGTTTCCGTTATGGATTGATGACGGATGTGAAGACTTTTATGCTGGCGGCTGAGTATACAGATTTTGATGTGCTTGTGAGTAGAGCGAAGGACATCGAGCAAAACTTGGGTTTGTCTTCCAGAGGCGTTAGTTCTAGCTCGGGAAAAAGAGCTCCTGATCATGGTTTTGATGGTGGTCGAAACAAGAGAGGACGAGATAAGAGGTATCAGTCTTCTGCTAGGCATTGTAATGGAGGACATGGTACGCCTGCTCAGGGAGATAGGATGAGAGCTGATCAGAACACGTGCTGGACGTGTGGGTCTCATGGCCATTTGAGTCGAGATTGTCCTCGAGCAGCGAGGGAGGTTCAGGCTCCTATTGCAGTGACCGGTAACTCATGTTGGAATTGTGG
Organism: Hibiscus tridactylites; assembly: GCA_958450335.1. NCBI lineage: Eukaryota > Viridiplantae > Streptophyta > Magnoliopsida > Malvales > Malvaceae > Hibiscus > Hibiscus tridactylites. The sequence goes on from OY288271.1 coordinate 49,595,517, forward strand.
TTCGGCAGACCACATGAGGAGGGAGTGTCCTTTGTTAGCCGGTGGTGGTCAAGGATGTGCTCCTGGGGTAGTTGCACCATAGAGAGGTCGTGGGCGCGGCCGTGGTAACTTCCAGCGCAGAGATGATGGTGGGAGGAATGTGGCGCATGTGGTGGCTGTTCAACATGAGGGTGGTGGCCAGGCTCGAGTGTATGCTCAGCGTAAGGAGAGGAATGATACAGATGTGATCGCATGTACCTTTACTTTGCAATCCTTGTCATTACTTTCCTTGATTGATTCTAGATCTACACACTCATACATATTGTGTGAACATACTCAATTGCTTGGTTTACCTGTTGAGTCTTTGGATGTTGGTATGCGTGTGACTAGTTCCTTTGGTGAGACAGTCGTAACACGGAAGTTGTATAGAAGATGTCCCTTGAATGTGCAAAACCATGTTTTTTCTTGTTGATCTCATGAATTGCCATTCTATGGTTTTGATGTGATCCTTGGTATGGATTGGCTTGTTGAACATAGAGCTGTGGTGGATTTTGAGAACAAGCGGGTTTCATTGAAACTTGCGGATGATTACGAAGTAGTGGTGGTTGGTGAGAATGTGAAGTTACTTGCCAATGTGGTGTTTACGTTGGAAACAAGCCGAATGCTGAGGCAAGGTTGTGAGGCTTACCTGGCCTTTGTTATGAATCCAAGTTCGAAGGAGTTGCGCGTTCAAGATATCAAGACTGTGCGAGAGTTTCCTGGAGTGTTTCTGGAGGAGTTACCTGGATTACCGCCTAGTCGAGAGGTGGAGTTTGGAATTGAGCTGTATGAAAACACAACTCCAGTGTCCATTGCTCCTTATCGCATGGAACCTAAGGAGTTGAAGGAATTGAAGACGCAACTTCAGGAGTTGCTTGACCGTGGTTTCATTCGACCAAGTGTGTCACCTTGGGGTGCATCGGTCTTGTTTGTGAAGAAGAAGGATGGCACTATGAGAATGTGCATCGATTATCGTCAGCTGAATAAGTTGACTATCAAGAATTGGTATCCTTTGCCGAGGATTGATGATCTTTTTGATCAATTTCGGGGAGCGGCTGTGTTCTCTAACATTGACTTAAGGTCAGGTTACTACCAGCTTAAGGTGAAAGATGTGGATGTGCCAAAAACAGCCTTTAGAACGAGGTATGGGCATTATGAGTTCCTTGTAATGTTGTTTGGTTTGACGAATGCTCCTGTAGCTTTTATGGACATGATGAATAGAGTGTTCCATGAATACTTGGACAAGTTTGTTGTGGTGTTCATTGATGATATTATTGTGTATTCTCGTACTGAGGAGGAGCATGAGGGGCATATGAGGATTGTGTTGCAGGCGCTGTTGGAGAATCAACTTTATGCTAAGTTGAGCAAGTGCGAATTCTGGCTTAAGGAAGTTGTTTTCCTTGGTCATGTGGTTTCTGCTGAGGGGATTCGTGTTGATCCTCAGAAGGTTGAGGTGGTGATGAATTGGAAGCCTCCTAAGTCTGTTCATGAAGTCCGTAGTTTTCTTGGGTTGCAGGATATTATCGGAGGTTTGTGGATGGATTTTCAAAGATTGCTGCCCCTTTGACGAAGTTGTTACAAAAGGATGTCAAGTATGAGTGGACAGAAGCAAGGCAGCAGGCTTTTGAGAAGCCTAAGGCAGCTTTGACGCAAGCTCCTATCTTGGTTCAGCCTGAATCAGGAAAAGAGTTTGTGGTGTACAGCGATGCATCTTATGTTGGTTTGGGGTGTGTGCTAATGCAGGAGGGTAAGGTGGTGGCTTATGCATCGCGACAGTTGAAGGTGCATGAGCGCAATTATCCTACGCATGATATTGAGTTAGTTGCGGTGGTTTTTTCTTTGAAGATTTGGAGACATTATCTGTATGGTGAGAAGTGTACTGTATACACGGATAACAAAAGTTTGAAGTATCTGATGTCTCAGAAAGAGTTGAATCTTAGGCAACGATGTTGGGTGGAGTTGCTAAAAGATTACGATCTGACGATCGAGTATCATCCGAGAAAAGCTAATGTTGTAGCGGATGCCTTGAGTAGGAAGGTGGCGGTAGAGCTAAGGGCTATGTTTGCTAGCTTGAGTATTTCGCGAGATGGAGGTCTAGTGGATGAGTTGCAAGTGAAACCATCTTTGGTTCAGTTGATAAAGGATAAGCAGTTGTTGGATGATTCTTTGGTGCCACATGTTCAGGATATTGTTGAGGATAGACCATCAGATTTCTGTTTTAATGATGATGGAGTTCTATGTTTTGGAAGTCAGATAGTAGTGCCCAATGATGCGGAGTTGAGGCGTACTATTCTGACTGAAGCTCATAGTAGTCCTTTTGCTATGCACCCTGGTAGTACAAAGATGTATCGTGATCTGAAGGATGAGTACTATTGGGTAAGTTTGAAGAAATATGTTGCGGAGTACGTGAGTAAGTGCATGGTTTGTCAGCGGGTTAAGGCTGAGCATCAGTTTTCTTCAGGGTTGTTGCAACCGTTGAGGATTCCTGAATGGAAGTGGGAAAGGATCACCATGGACTTCGTGTCTGGTTTGCCTTTGTCGCCATTGAAAAAGAATTCGGTGTGGGTGATTGTGGATCGCCTTACGAAGTGTGCGCATTTCTTACCTGTGCGTACTACGTATACCTTGGATAAGCTTGCAGAGCTGTACATTGCTGAGATTGTGCGATTGCATGGTGTGCCAAAGTCTATAGTGTCGGATAGAGATCCGAGGTTTACATTGTATTTTTGGGAGTGTTTGCATCAAGCTTTGGGTACGCGGCTGAATTTTAGTACTTCTTATCATCCACAGTAGGATGGACAGTCTGAGCGTGTTATTCAAGTGCTTGAAGATATGTTGAGGTGCTGTGTGATTGAGTTTCAAGGCTCTTGGGAGAAGCATTTGCCTTTGGTGGAGTTTGCTTATAATAATAGCTTCCAGGAAAGTATTCAAATGGCACCTTATGAAGCCTTGTATGGGAGGAAGTGTAGAACTCCTCTTTGCTAGGCTGAAACAGGTCAGAAGTTGGTTTCAATGTTGGCTTTGTTGAAGGGAACCACCGAGAAGGTGAAGCTCATTTGTGAGTGATTGAAGGCAGCTTCTGATCGACAGAAGTCTTAGGCGGATTTGAAGCGTAAGGAGATTGAGTTTGCGGTGGGTGACCGTTTGTTTTTGAAGGTTTCACCTTGGAAGAAGTTGATGAGGTTTGGTCAGTGTAACGCCCCAATTTTGGGCTTAGGAGTTTTGGGATTCGGACCGGTTCGGTCGGAGTGCGGTTCGAATATATAAAGGTGAAATTAGGAAAGCCTAGTTTGGGTTGCATTAAAAATATGGAAAAATGTCTGAAAATCCTCTTTTATTATATATAAGAGAATGGTGAAATCAATTTTACAAAATGAGGTTTGGAAGTGTGACATTTTGGTTAGTGACCAAAATGTAATTTTCGAAAACTGTGAGACTGTTTTAAAAAGGATTGAAACTTTGAATCTTTAAGGAGCTATTTACCCAATGGAAGTTTCTCCAGATTTTTCTTAAATATTAAATGATTTATTATTGGTTTTAAAATAAAGGAAAAGGGAGGGAAGATATTTTCCTAAGTTTCCAACTAACTTTTCCACATTTTCCATTTTCATTTTCTCTCATCTTTCTCTCAAACCAAACACATTTCTCCAGAGCTTTTCCCTCTGATTTTGTCACCTAAATAACTCATTTCAATCCTCTTTTGATCTTCAATCATCTCTTCAATAAAACCTTTGCATTTGCTAAGTGGATTTTCAAGAATTTGGTTCCAAAAAGGGAGAAATCTCAAGTTTGGAGGTAAGAACGTCCTTCTCCTCTAAACTCTCAGTTCTTTACTGAAATTCCCAAGTTCTCAATCCTTAATTTGTGTTTTATAAAAGGTTTTAAGGTTGTGTTCTTGATCTTGGCTTTTAAATGCAAGATTTGGTTGATTTTTGGTTAAAATTCGTGTGATCTGTTTGGGCAGTGTTTTGAGGTGTCTTTTTGATGTTAAATGAATGTTAAATTGATGAGAAGTTGAGGTTTAATTAATGCAATCCCGGATAGGTTGATTTTCCTAAGTTTAGCTTGAGTTCTTGGTTTTTTTGGAGTGATCTTGACGATCTGTTATAGCTGGAGGTATAAGGGCGTGGTTAGATCCTTTTTGGATGTTAATTGATGTTTAAGGATGATTTGATTTGATGGATTATGGCTGGGTAGTGTTGTGGAGTTGTTTGGATGCATTTTCGGTTGTGTTTGGTAGCCGAAAATGGAGTGTGGTTGAGAGCAGCGGGTTTAGGTGCTTTCATTGAAGATATTAATGCATGATGATGCATTAATCCTCTGCTTTGATGTGTTTAAAACAGGGGAGTCATCTTTGGATCTTAGTGGTGGTGATCCGGAAGCTTGATTGGTGTTTCGGCAAGTGGCGGAACGGAATCGGTGAGTGGATTTTGGTTTTCAGCTTTGAAACCAATGTTTTGAAGGTTTGGGAGCTTAGTTTAAGTCTAAGCAACTTAGCTAAGCTCAAGAGTAAGTTTTCGAAAAAACTCTCTTGGTGATGAACCATGGATTGGTTGTATGCAATGTGGTTTGTTTGCATGTTTTAAATCCTGTTTTGAAAGCATATTTAGCATGTTTATTTGCTGAGATTATAAGCCACGGGTTGAAGGATGCTCAAGGTAAGAGATCCTTGTTTTTGAACATTGTTTTAATGTGGTTTGATGCTTAAAGATGCATGATGTTTATGGCTTTGTTAAATGCTTTGAAACAGTGGAATATTGTTGTTAATGGTGCATATTGGCAAGTGATGGTTAAGGTCACAAAGGTGGTTAAAAGTCCTTGTGTGAGCCTTGTTTATTTAAGAACAACATGGTGGTTAAAAGTCCATGGTTGGTTCTTGGTTAAGATCACAAAGGTGGTTAAAAGTCCTTGTGTGAATCTTGTGTATTTTAAGAACAACATGGTGTTTAAAAGTCCATGGTTGGTTCTTGGTTAAGGTTACAATGGTGGTTAAAATTCCTTGTGTAAGCCTTGTTATTTAAGAACACCAAGGTGTTTAAAAGTCCTTGGGTGATTCTTGTTAAGGACACAAAGGTGTTTAAAAGTCCTTGTGTGGTCCTTGTCATGGTGTTTAAAAGTCCATGGATGATTCATGTTAAGGACACAATGGTGTTTAAAAGTCCATGTGTGGTCCTTGGAAATTGTAAGATCACAATGGTGTTTAAAAGTCCATGTGTGGATCTTATGTTGAATGTATCACTTGTTGCCAATATAACATGATATGAACTTGAAGCATGAATTGCTTGTTTTAAATGCTTTAGTGCTTGTGCAAATGATGTTGAACTAAGGTTTATAAATATGTTTTATAAATGCATTATTGTGTGGTTTTAAATGAGCATTCCTCACTAAGCTATTTGCTTACGCTCTCTCTTTTCTCAAACCAATAATGCAGAGCATTGAAGTGCATTTGGGGCAGCAAGGAATCCAAGCATCCAAGTGAAGGTTTTAAGCTCATGTATGGTGAATATTTTCTCAAAACTATTAGCTTTTGGGTATTTGGCAATGGGGGACCTATGTTGATGTTTTGGGAGATGTTTTGGACTCCCTAAGTTGGATTTATGTTGTTAATAATGTTTGAGTTTGTAATTGGCCTTTGTGATGTGGTTTTGGTATATTGATGCATGAATGGTTTTCTAAGTAGGATGCATGCCTATAGAATTGGGGATTTTCATAATTGATGCCATGTTGATGTTTGGTTGATGCAATTATGTTACTTGTATGTTGAATGACCTGCTGGTAAAATTTGGTTGCATTTGGAGCATGTTAGATAGGTCAATTAAGTGATAAACCAGCAACCTTTTTGCAATCTGGGCAGCCTGTTTCGGAACAGGTGCTACCGTATCGGAACGGGGGCCTGAAATGGCCTGGGCGTTCCGAAACGGAAGGAATTGTTCCGGAACGGTTTGGCCTCTACCAGGCCCTATTTCGGTACTAGTTTCGGAACGGTCCCGCATTTTGGAACGGGTCTTCCCTGTTCCGAAACACTCGACCGTTGGGCACTGAAATTGTTGGTTATATGTTTTGAAATGTTTGCGTTTTAGTCCTGAACCTTGTTATTGCAATTAAATGAGTTTGAGATGTCCGTTTGAGCTGAAATTTGACAGAGAAGCATGAAATATGATTAATTATATATTGGTAACTTTAAATTGGGTTAAGTCCTTATAATTTTCAGAATTTACAGTTTGGTCCCTAATGTTGTAATTTGTGTAATTGGGTCCCTGAATGTTCACTATTGGTTATGATCTTTGAGTATGCTGATTGTATGATCATATCTAGGGATAATGTGCATCTAGACAAGTTTTTAAAAGAAAAAAAGGGTCGTTAATCAAGGTTGACTTTCGGGTTGACTTTGGTTTTCCCCGTGTAAACTTCTTAATTCGGGTCAACCGTCTAGTCCGGGTGAAGGGGGTTACATTTGGTGGTATCAAAGCTGAGTTCTCGAGTAATTGGGAATGATTAGGTGAATGATTAAAGTATGTATGCTTGTATGCTTGTTGAGTGAAAGCATGTTGAGTGAATTGTAAATATGTTGCAATTGAGGTGTATGCTGTGGTGAAGCATGTTGTGGGTACCCATTGCCAAATCAAAGCTAATGAAATGATGTTGTTTTTAATTGGAAATGAGCTTGAGTGCTTGGATTGCTTACCTTGCTGAGCCTGACTTTGTTTATTTGCATTGTGATTGCATTGTTAGAGTATGGCACCTCGTAGAGAGTTAAGGAGTAATGTGCGAGCTACGGCTCAAAATGAGAATGAGAATGAAGAGAATGTTGAAAGTGCGGTGGATTTACCTCCTCCACCTGGTGGTGGTGGTGCTGGGGGTGAAGGAGCTGGAGCTGCAGCTGGTGCTGGGGTCGCTGGACCTGAGGCTGGTCAGGGGCAAGCTGTTCCTGACATGACAGTGTTGATACAAGCTATTGCTGGAGCTTTTCAAGCAGCAGTAGCTGGAGCTCAAGGAGCTGTGCATCAGGGAGATGCTGGAGTTAGACTACCCTTGGAACGTTTGCGCAGTCTAGGAGGGACTGAGTTCAGAGGGTTGTCTGCTGAAGGTTCGGAGTCTTGGTTAGAGGGTACCAAGAGAATCTTGGGTCAAATGAGTTGCACTGATGTGCAAAAGCTGGGCTGTGTAGTATCATTGTTGCAAGATGATGCTTACACGTGGTGGACAACCACTATCGCTGGGATGGCGGAAGCTGACGTAACTTGGACGTTCTTTCAGAACGCGTTCAAGAGAAGGTATCTAGGTGTGAGGTACCTAGATGAAAAGAAGAGGGAGTTTATGTCTCTAACCCAGGGGAGCATGTCTGTGGCTGAGTATGAGGTCCAGTTTGTTCGACTCAGTCAGTACGCACCTGAGCTTGTTCCGGATGAGCGAGAGAGGTGTGAAAGGTTCCGTTATGGTTTAGTGACGGAAGTTAAGATGTATGTGCTGGCTACCGAGTATAATGATTTTGATGTGCTGGTTGGTCGAGCAAAGGACATTGTGATGAACTTGGGTTTATCTTCTAAAAGTGCTGGGTCAAATGCTGGTAAGCGAGCAGCTGAATATAGTTCCGGTGGTGGACAAAACAAGAGGGGATGTGATCAGAAGTATCAGTCCTCAGCTAAGCGAGGTGGTGGTGCGTCTGCTCGGGGAGGCAACGCTAGAGTTGATCTGAGTGCATGTTGGACATGTGGTTCGCGTGGCCATACGAAACGTGATTGTCCTCGTGTTGTGAGAGAGGTGCAGGCTCCTGTTGTGGCAGCTGGTAATGCGTGCTGGAACTGTGGATCTACGGATCACATGAGGAGAGAGTGTCCTATGTTGGCTGGTGGCCAAGTGCGTGCTCCTGTTGTTGCTGCACCACAGAGAGGTCGTGGGCGCGGCCATGGTAACTTCCAGCGGAGAGAGGAAGGTGGTCGGGGTGTGGCTCATGTTGTGGCTATTCAGCCTGAGGGTGGCGGCCAAGCCAGGGTGTATGCTCAGCGGGAGGGAAGAAATGACGCGGATGTGATCGCAGGTACTTTTACTTTGCAATCCTTGTCATTACTTTCCTTGATTGATTCTGGATCTACGCACTCATACATATTGTGTGAGCATGCTGAATTGCTTGGTTTGCCTGTTGAGTCTTTGGATGTTGGTGTGCGTGTCACTAGTTCTTTTGGTGAGACTGTTGTGACTCGAAAGCTTTATAGAAGATGTCCTTTGGTTGTTCAAGATCATGTTTTTCGTGTTGACCTTATGGAGTTGCCTTTCTATGGCTTTGATGTAATCCTTGGTATGGATTGGCTTGTTGAGCATCAAGCTGTTGTGGATTGTGAGAATAAGCGAGTTTCGTTGAAGCATGCGGATGATTATGAGGTAGTTGTGGTTGGTGAGAATGTGAAGTTTCTTGCCAATGTGGTGTCTACGTTGGAGGCGAGCCGGATGCTGAGGCAAGGTTGTGAAGCTTACCTAGCTTTTGTGATGAATCCTAGCTCTAAGGAGTTGCGTGTGCAAGATATCAGGATTGTGCGAGAGTTTCCTGGTGTATTTCCTGAGGAGTTGCCTGGATTGCCTCCTAATCGCGAGGTGGAGTTTGGGATTGAGCTGTATGAAAATACAACTCTTGTGTCCATTACCCCTTATAGAATGGCACCCAAAGAGTTGAAGGAGCTGAAGACGCAGTTGCAAGAGTTGCTTGATCGTGGGTTCATTCGGCCGAGTGTGTCACCTTGGGGTGCACCGGTCTTGTTTGTGAAGAAGAAGGATGGCACTATGAGAATGTGCATTGATTATCGTCAGCTGAACAAGTTCACTATCAAGAATCGGTATCCTTTGCCGAGAATTGATGATCTCTTTGATCAATTTCGGGGAGCAGCTGTGTTCTCTAAGATTGACTTGAGGTCAGGGTATTACCAGTTGAAGGTAAAGGATGTGGATGTGCCTAAGACAGCTTTCAGGACAAGGTGTAACGCCCCAATTTTGGGCTTAGGAGTTTTGGGATTCGGACCGGTTCGGTGGGAGTGCGGTTCGAATATATAAAAGTGAATTTAGGGAAGCCTAGTTCGGGTTGCATTAAAAATATGGAAAAATGTCTTAAAATCCTCTTTTATTATATATAAGAGAATGGTGAAATCAATTTTACAAAATAAGGTTTGGAGGTGTGACATTTTGGTTGGTGACCAAAATGTAATTTTCGAAAACTGTGAGACTGTTTTAAAAAGGATTGAAACTTTCAATCTTTAAGGAGCTATTTACCCAATGGGAGTTTCTCCAGATTTTTCTAAAGTTTTAAATGATTAATTAATGGTTTTTAAATAAACGAAAAGTGGAGGGAAGATATTTTGGCCATAACTAACTTTTCTCTCAAATCTTCCATTTTCATTTTCTCTCATCTTTTCTCTCAAACCAAACACCTTTTCTCCAGAGATTTTCCCTCTAATTTTGTCACCTAAATAACTCATTTCAATCCTCTTTTGATCTTCAATCATCTCTTCAATAAAACCTTTGCATTTGCTAAGTGGATTTTCAAGAATTTGGTTCCAAAAAGGGAGAAAACTCAAGTTTGGAGGTAAGAACGTCCTTCTCCTCTAAACTCTCAGTTCTTTACTGAAATTCCCAAGTTCTCAATCCTTAATTTGTGTTTTATAAATGGTTTTAAGGTTGTGTTCTTGATCTTGGCTTTTAAATGCAAGATTTGGTTGATTTTGGTTAAAATTCGTGTGATCTGTTTGGGCAGTGTTTTGAGGTGTCTTTTTGATGTTAAATGAATGTTAAATTGATGAGAAGTTGAGGTTTAATTAATGCAATCCTGGATAGGTTGATTTTCCTAAGTTTAGCTTGAGTTCTTGGTTGTTTTTGGAGTGATCTTGATGATCTGTTATAGCTGGAGGTATAAGGGTGATGTTAGATCCTTTTTGGATGTTAATTGATGTTTAAGGATTGTTTGATTTGATGGATTATGTCTGGGTAGTGTTGTGGAGTTGTTTGGATGCATTTTCGGTTGTGTTTGGTAGCCGAAAATGGAGTGTGGTTGAGAGCAGCGGGTTTAGGTGCTTTCATTGAAGATATTAATGCATGATGATGCATTAATCCTCTGCTTTGATGTGTTTAAAACAGGGGAGTCATCTTTGGATCCTAGTGGTGGTGATCCGGAAGCTTGATTGGTGTTTCGGCAAGTGGCGAAACGGAATCGGTAAGTGATTTTTGGTTTTCAGCTTTGAAACCAATGTTTTGAAGGTTTGGGAGCTTAGTTTAAGTCTAAGCAACTTAGCTAAGCTCAAGAGTAAGTTTTCGAAAAAACTCTCTTGGTGATGAACCATGGATTGGTTGTATGCAATGTGGTTTGTTTGCATGTTTTAAATCCTGTTTTGAAAGCATATTTAGCATGTTTATTTGCTGAGATTATAAGCCATGGGTTGAAGGATGCTCAAGGTAAGAGATCCTTGTTTTTTAACATTGTTTTAATGTGGTTTGATGCTTAAAGATGCATGATGTTTATGGCTTTGTTAAATGCTTTAAAACAGTGGAATATTGTTGTTAATGGTGCATATTGGCAAGTGATGGTTAAGGTCACAAAGGTGGTTAAAAGTCTTTGTGTGAGCCTTGTTTATTTAAGAACAACATGGTGGTTAAAAGTCCATGGTTGGTTCTTGGTTAAGATCACAAAGGTGGTTAAAAGTCCTTGTGTGAATCTTGTGTATTTTAAGAACAACATGGTGTTTAAAAGTCCATGGTTGGTTCTTGGTTAAGGTTACAAAGGTGGTTAAAATTCCTTGTGTAAGCCTTGTTATTTAAGAACACCAAGGTGTTTAAAAGTCCTTGGGTGATTCTTGTTAAGGACACAAAGGTGTTTAAAAGTCCTTGTGTGGTCCTTGTCATGGTGTTTAAAAGTCCATGGATGATTCATGTTAAGGACACAATGGTGTTTAAAAGTCCATGTGTGGTCCTTGGAAATTGTAAGATCACAATGGTGTTTAAAAGTCCATGTGTGGATCTTATGTTGAATGTATCACTTGTTGCCAATATAACATGATATGAACTTGAAGCATGAATTGCTTGTTTTAAATGCTTTAGTGCTTGTGCAAATGATGTTGAACTAAGGTTTATAAATATGTTTTATAAATGCATTATTGTGTGGTTTTAAATGAGCATTCCTCACTAAGCTATTTGCTTATGCTCTCTCTTTTCTCAAACCAATAATGCAGAGCATTGAAGTGCATTTGGGGCAGCAAGGAATCCAAGCATCCAAGTGAAGGTTTTAAGCTCATGTATGGTGAATATTTTCTCAAAACTATTAGCTTTTGGGTATTTGGCAATGGGGGACCTATGTTGATGTTTTGGGAGATGTTTTGGACTCCCTAAGTTGGATTTATGTTGTTAATAATGTTTGAGTTTGTAATTGGCCTTTGTGATGTGGTTTTGGTATATTGATGCATGAATGGTTTTCTAAGTAGGATGCATGCCTATAGAATTGGGGATTTTCATAATTGATGCCATGTTGATGTTTGGTTGATGCAATTATGTTACTTGTATGTTGAATGACCTGCTGGTAAAATTTGGTTGCATTTGGAGCATGTTAGATAGGTCAATTAAGTGATAAACCAGCAACCTTTTTGCAATCTGGGCAGCCTGTTTCGGAACAGGTGCTACCGTATCGGAACGGGGGCCTGAAATGGCCTGGGCGTTCCGAAACGGAAGGAATTGTTCCGGAACGATTTGGCCTCTACCAGGCCCTGTTTCGGTACCAGTTTCGGAACGGTCCCGCATTTTGGAACGGGTCTTCCCTGTTCCGAAACACTCGACCGTTGGGCACTGAAATTGTTGGTTATATGTTTTGAAATGTTTGCGTTTTAGTCCTGAACCTTGTTATTGCAATTAAATGAGTTTGAGATGTCCGTTTGAGCTGAAATTTGACAGAGAAGCATGAAATATGATTAATTATATATTGGTAACTTTAAATTGGGTTAAGTCCTTATAATTTTCAGAATTTACAGTTTGGTCCCTAATGTTGTAATTTGTGTAATTGGGTCCCTGAATGTTCACTATTGGTTATGATCTTTGAGTATGCTGATTGTATGATCATATCTAGGGATAATGTGCATCTAGACAAGTTTTTAAAAGAAAAAAAGGGTCGTTAATCAAGGTTGACTTTCGGGTTGACTTTGGTTTTCCCCGTGTAAACTTCTTAATTCGGGTCAACCGTCTAGTCCGGGTGAAGGGGGTTACATTTGGTGGTATCAAAGCTGAGTTCTCGAGTAATTGGGAATGATTAGGTGAATGATTAAAGTATGTATGCTTGTATGCTTGTTGAGTGAAAGCATGTTGAGTGAATTGTAAATATGTTGCAATTGAGGTGTATGCTGTGGTGAAGCATGTTGTGGGTACCCATTGCCAAATCAAAGCTAATGAAATGATGTTGTTTTTAATTGGAAATGAGCTTGAGTGCTTGGATTGCTTACCTTGCTGAGCCTGACTTTGTTTATTTGCATTGTGATTGCATTGTTAGAGTATGGCACCTCGTAGAGAGTTAAGGAGTAATGTGCGAGCTACGGCTCAAAATGAGAATGAGAATGAAGAGAATGTTGAAAGTGCGGTGGATTTACCTCCTCCACCTGGTGGTGGTGGTGCTGGGGGTGAAGGAGCTAGAGCTGCAGCTGGTGCTGGGGTCGCTGGACCTGAGGCTGGTCAGGGGCAAGCTGTTCCTGACATGACAGTGTTGATACAAGCTATTGCTGGAGCTTTTCAAGCAGCAGTAGCTGGAGCTCAAGGAGCTGTGCATCAGGGAGATGCTGGAGTTAGACTACCCTTGGAACGTTTGCGCAGTCTAGGAGGGACTGAGTTCAGAGGGTTGTCTGCTGAAGGTTCGGAGTCTTGGTTAGAGGGTACCAAGAGAATCTTGGGTCAAATGAGTTGCACTGATGTGCAAAAGCTGGGCTGTGTAGTATCGTTGTTGCAAGATGATGCTTACACGTGGTGGACAACCACTATCGCTGGGATGGCGGAAGCTGGTGTAAATTGGACGTTCTTTCAGAACGCGTTCAAGAGAAGGTATCTAGGTGTGAGGTACCTATATGAAAAGAAGAGGGAGTTTATGTCTCTTACCCAGGGGAGCATGTCTATGGCTGAGTATGAGGTCCAGTTTGTTCGACTCAGTCAATACGCACCTTAGCTTGTTCCAGATGAGCGGGAGAGGTGTGAAAGGTTCCGTTATGGTTTAGTGACGGATGTAAAGATGTATGTGCTGGCTACCGAGTATGATGATTTTGATCTGCTGGTAGGCCGAGCCAAGGACATTGAGATGAACTTGGGTTTATCTGCTAAAAGTGTTGGGTCAAGTGCTGATAAGCGAGCAGCTGAATATAGTTCCGGTGGTGGACGGAACAAGAGGGGACGCGATCAGAAGTATCAGTCCTCAGCTAAGCGAGGTGGTGGTGCGCCTGCTCGGGGAGGCAACACTAGAGTTGATCCGAGTGCATGTTGGATATGTGGTTCGCGTGTCCATATGAAACGTGATTGTCCTCGTGCTTTGAGGGAGGTGCAAGCTCCGGTTGTGGCAGCTGGTAATGCGTGCTGGAACTGTGGATCTACGGATCACATGAGGAGAGAGTGTCCTATGTTGGCTGGTGGCCAAGTACGTGCTCTTGTTGTTGCTGCACCACAGAGAGGTCGGGGGCGCGGCCTTGGTAACTTCCAGCGGAGAGAGGAAGGTGGTCGGGGTGTGGCTCATGTTGTGGCTATTCAGCCTGAGGGTGGTGGCCAAGCCAGGGTGTATGCTCAGCGGGAGGGAAGAAATGACGCGGATGTGATCGCAGGTACTTTTACTTTGCAATCCTTGTCATTACTTTCCTTGATTGATTCTGGATCTACGCACTCATACATATTGCGTGAGCATGCTGAATTGCTTGGTTTGGCTGTTAAGTCTTTGGATGTTGGTGTGCGTGTCACTAGTTCTTTTGGTGAGACTGTTGTGACTCGAAAGCTTTATAGAAGATGTCCTTTGGTTGTTCAAGATCATGTTTTTCCTGTTGACCTTATGGAGTTGCCTTTCTATGGTTTCGATGTAATCCTTGGTATGGATTGGCTTGCTGAGCATCGAGCTGTTGTGGATTGTGAGAATAAGCGAGTTTCGTTGAAGCTTGCGGATGATTATGAGGTAGTTGTGGTTGGTGAGAATGTGAAGTTTCTTGCCAATGTGGTGTCTACGTTGGAGGCGAGCCGGATGCTGAGGCAAGGTTGTGAAGCTTACCTAGCTTTTGTGATGAATCCTAGCTCTAAGGAGTTGCGTGTGCAAGATATCAGGACTGTGCGAGAGTTTCCTGGTCTGTTTCCTGAGGAGTTACCTGGATTACCTCCTAATCGCGAGGTGGAGTTTGGGATTGAGCTGTATGAAAATACAAGTCGTGTGTCCATTACCACTTATAGAATGGCACCCAAAGAGTTGAAGGAGCTGAAGACGCAGTTGCAAGAGTTGCTTGATCGTGGGTTCATTCGGTCGAGTGTGTCACCTTGGGGTGCACCGGTCTTGTTTGTGAAGAAGAAGGATGGCACTATGAGAATATGCATTGATTATCGTCAGCTGAACAAGTTGACTATCAAGAATCAGTATCCTTTGCCGAGAATTGATGATCTCTTTGATCAATTTCGGGGAGCAGCTGTGTTCTCTAAGATTGACTTGAGGTCAGGGTATTACCAGTTGAAGGTAAAGAATGTGGATGTGCCTAAGACAACTTTCAGGACAAGGTATGGGCATTATGAGTTCCTTATGATGCCGTTTGGTTTGACAAATGCTCATGCTGCTTTCATGGACATGATGAATTGTGTGTTTCATGAATACCTGGACAAGTTTGTTGTGGTTTTCATTGATGATATCCTCGTGTACTCGCGTACTGAGGAGGAGCATGAAGAGCATTTGAGGATTGTGTTGCAAGCTTTGTTGGAGAATCAGCTTTATGCCAAGCTGAGCAAGTGCGAGTTTTGGTTAAGTGAAGTGGTGTTTCTTGGGCATGTGGTTTCTGCCGAGGGGATTCGTGTTGATCCTCAGAAGATCGAGGCGGTGATGAATTGGAAGGTTCCTAAGTCTGTTCATGAGGTTCGTAGTTTCCTTGGTTTGGCGGGATACTACCGAAGGTTTGTGGATGGGTTTTCTAAGATTGTTGCACCTTTGACAAAGTTGTTGCAAAAGGATGTTAAGTATGAATGGACGGAAGCGAGACAGCAGGCTTTTGAGAAGCTTAAGGCAGCTTTGACGCAAGCTCCTATCTTGGTTCAACCTGAATCAGGGAAAGAGTTTGTGGTGTATAGTGATGCGTCCTATGTTGGTTTGGGATGTGTGTTGATGCAAGAGGGTAAGGTGGTGGCTTATGCATCGCGGTAGTCGAAGGTGCATGAGCGCAATTATCCTACGCATGACATTGAGTTGGCTGCGGTGGTTTTTGCTTTGAAGATCTGGAGACATTACCTGTATGGTGAGAAGTGTACTGTGTACACTGATCACAAGAGTTTGAAGTATCTGATGTCTCAGAAGGAGTTGAATCTTAGGCAGCGACGTTGGGTGGAGTTGCTCAAGGATTATGATTTGACGATTGAGTACCACCCTGGGAAAGCTAATGTTGTAGCGGATGCCTTGAGTAGGAAGGTAGCTGTTGAGCTGAGGGCTATGTTTGCCAGTTTGAGTATTTCGCGGGATGGTGGTCTTGTGGCTGAGTTGCAAGTGAAACCATCTTTTGTTCAGTTGATCAAGGAAAAACAGTTGTTGGATGATTCCTTGGTGCCGCATGTTCAGGATATCGCGGAGGGTAAGCCTTCGGATTTCTGCTTTAATGATGATGGAGTGTTGTGTTTTGGGAGTCGGATAGTAGTGCCCAATGATGCGGATTTGAGGCATGCTATTCTCACTGAAGGTCAAAGTAGTCCTTTTGCTATGCACCCTGGTAGTACTAAGATGTATCGAGATCTTCGTGATGAGTACTATTGGGTGGGTTTGAAGAAGGATGTTGCTGAGTTTGTCAGCAAGTGCATGGTGTGTCAGCGAGTTAAGGCTGAGCATCAGGTTCCTTCAGGGTTGTTGCAACCGTTGAGAATCCCTGAATGGAAGTGGGAAAGGATTACCATGGATTTTGTATCTGGTTTACCCTTGTCACCATTGAAGAAGAATTCGGTGTGGGTGATTGTGGATCGCCTGACGAAGTGTGCACATTTCTTGCTTGTGCATACTACGTATTCTTTGGATAAGCTTGCAGAGCTGTACATTGCTGAGATTCTGCGGCTGCATGGTGTGCCAAAGTCGATTGTGTCGGATAGGGATCCGAGGTTTACATCGCGTTTTTGGCAGTGTTTGCATCAAGCTTTGGGTACACGGTTGAATTTCAGTACATCTTATCATCCTCAGTCGGATGGTCAGTCAGAGCGTGTTATCCAGATTTTGGAGGATATGTTGAGGTGCTGCGTGATTGAGTTCCAGGGCTCTTGGGAGAAACATTTGCCTTTGGTGGAGTTTGCCTATAACAATAGTTATCAGGCAAGTATTCAAATGGCACCTTATGAAGCTTTGTACGGGAGGAAGTGTAGGACTTCTCTTTGTTGGGCTGAAACGGGTCAGAAGTTGGTTTCGATGCCAGCTTTGTTGAAGGGAACCACCGAGAAGGTAAAGCTCATTTGTGAGCGTTTGAAGGCAGCTTCTGATCGGCAAAAGTCTTACGCGGATTTGAAGCGTAAGGAGATTGAGTATGCGGTGGGTGACCGTGTGTTTTTGAAGGTTTCGCCCTGGAAAAAGGTGATGAGGTTTGGCCGTAAGGGTAAGTTGAGCCCTAGGTACATTGGACCATACGAGGTGATTGAGCGTGTGGGTCCTGTTGCGTACAAGTTGAGGCTACCTCAAAAGTTGGAGAAGATTCATGATGTGTTTCATGTTTCTATGCTTCGGAAGTATAGATCGGATCCTTCGCATGTGATGCCTGTGGAAGAAGTGGAATTGAATCCGGATTTGACCTATGATGAGGAACCGATGAGGATTTTGGATTCGGATAGCAAGGTTCTTCGTGGCAAGACCATTGAGTTGGTAAAGGAGTTGTGGAAACATCGTGGTGTTGAAGAAGCCACGTGGGAACGGAAGGATGACATGCTGAAGCAGTTTCCGTATCTCTTTCCTTCAGGTAAATTTCGAGGACGAAATTTCTTAAGGGGGGGAGAGTTGTAACGCCCCAATTTTGGGCTTAGGAGTTTTGGGATTCGGACCGGTTCGGTCGGAGTGCGGTTCGAATATATAAAAGTGAATTTAGGGAAGCCTAGTTCGGGTTGCATTAAAAATATGGAAAAATGTCTTAAAATCCTCTTTTATTATATATAAGAGAATGGTGAAATCAATTTTACAAAATAAGGTTTGGAGGTGTGACATTTTGGTTGGTGACCAAAATGTAATTTTCGAAAACTGTGAGACTGTTTTAAAAAGGATTGAAACTTTGAATCTTTAAGGAGCTATTTACCCAATGGGAGTTTCTCAAGATTTTTCTAAAGTATTAAATGATTAATTAATGGTTTTTAAATAAAAGAAAAGTGGAGGGAAGATATTTTGGCCATAACTAACTTTTCTCTCAAATCTTCCATTTTCATTTTCTCTCATCTTTTCTCTCAAACCAAACACCTTTTCTCCAGAGCTTTTCCCTCTGATTTTGTCACCTAAATAACTCATTTCAATCTTCTTTTGATCTTCAATCATCTCTTCAATAAAACCTTTGCATTTGCTAAGTGGATTTTCAAGAATTTGGTTCCAAAAAGGGAGAAAACTCAAGTCTGGAGGTAAGCACGTCCTTCTCCTCTAAACTCTCAGTTCTTTACTGAAATTCCCAAGTTCTCAATCCTTAATTTGTGTTTTATAAATGGTTTTAAGGTTGTGTTCTTGATCTTGGCTTTTAAATGCAAGATTTGGTTGATTTTGGTTAAAATTCGTGTGATCTGTTTGGGCAGTGTTTTGAGGTGTCTTTTTTATGTTAAATGGATGTTAAATTGATGAGAAGTTGAGGTTTAATTAATGCAATCCCGGATAGGTTGATTTTCCTAAGTTTAGCTTGAGTTCTTGGTTGTTTTTGGAGTGATCTTGATGATCTGTTATAGCTGGAGGTATAAGGGTGATGTTAGATCCTTTTTGGATGTTAATTGATGTTTAAGGATTGTTTTATTTGATGGATTATGGCTGGGTAGTGTTGTGGAGTTGTTTGGATGCATTTTCGGTTGTGTTTGGTAGCCGAAAATGGAGTGTGGTTGAGAGCAGCGGGTTTAGGTGCTTTCATTGAAGATATTAATGCATGATGATGCATTAATCCTCTACTTTGATGTGTTTAAAACAAGGGAGTCATCTTTGGATCCTAGTGGTGGTGATCCGGAAGCTTGATTGGTGTTTCGGCAAGTGGCGAAACGGAATCGGTGAGTGGATTTTGGTTTTCAACTTTGAAACCAATGTTTTGAAGGTTTGGGAGCTTGGTTTAAGTCTAAGCAACTTAGCTAAGCTCAAGAGTAAGTTTTCGGAAAAACTCTCTTGATGATGAACCATGGATTGGTTGTATGCAATGTGGTTTGTTTGCATGTTTTAAATCCTGTTTTGAAAGCATATTTAGCATGTTTATTTGCTGAGATTAAAAGCCATGTGTTGAAGGATGCTCAAGGTAAGAGATCCTTGTTTTTGAACATTGTTTTAATGTGGTTTGATGCTTAAAGATGCACGATGTTTATGGCTTTGTTAAATGCTTTAAAATAGTGGAATATTGTTGTTAATGATGCATATTGGCAAGTGATGGTTAAGGTCACAAAGGTGGTTAAAAGTCCTTGTGTGAGCCTTGTTTATTTAAGAACAACATGGTGGTTAAAAGTCCATGGTTGGTTCTTGGTTAAGATCACAAAGGTGGTTAAAAGTCCTTGTGTGAATCTTGTGTATTTTAAGAACAACATGGTGTTTAAAAGTCCATGGTTGGTTCTTGGTTAAGGTTACAAAGGTGGTTAAAATTCCTTGTGTAAGCCTTGTTATTTAAGAACACCAAGGTGTTTAAAAGTCCTTGGGTGATTCTTGTTAAGCACACAAAGGTGTTTAAAAGTCCTTGTGTGGTCCTTGTCATGGTGTTTAAAAGTCCATGGATGATTCTTGTTAAGGACACAATGGTGTTTAAAAGTCCGTGTGTGGTCCTTGGAAATTGTAAGATCACAATGATGTTTAAAAGTCCATGTGTGGATCTTATGTTGATGTATCACTTGTTGCCAATATGACATGTAATGAACTTGAAGCATGAATTGCTTGTTTTAAATGCTTTAGTGCTTGTGCAAATGATGTTGAACTAAGGTTTATAAATATGTTTTATAAATGCATTATTGTGTGGTTTTAAATGAGCATTCCTCACTAAGCTTTTGCTTACGCTCTCTCTTTTCTTAAACCAATAATGCAGAGCATTGAAGTGCATTTTGGGGCAGCAAGGAAGCCAAGAATCCAAGTGAAGGTTTTAAGCTCATGTATGGTGAACATTTTCTCAAAACTATTAGCTTTTGGGTATTTGGCAATGGGGGACCTATGTTGTTGTTTTGGGAGATGTTTTGGACTCCCTAAGTTGGATTTATGATGTTGATAATGTTGGAACTTATAATTGGCCTTTGTGATGTGGTTTTGGCATATTGAAGCTTGAATGGTTTTCTAAGTAGGATGCATGCCTATAGAATTGGGGATTTTCATAATTGATGTCATGTTGATGTTTGGTTGATGCAATTATGTTCCTTGTATGTTGAATGACCTGCTGGTAAAATTTTGTGGCTTTTGGAGCATGTTTGATGGGTCAATTGTGTGTTAAACCAGCAATTTTTCTGCAATCTGGGCAGCATGTTTCGGAACAGGTGCTACCGTATCGGAACGGGGGCCTGAAATGGCTTGGGCGTTCCGAAACGGAAGGAACTGTTCCGGAACGATTTGGCCTCTGCCAGGCCCTGTTTCAGTACCAATTTTGGAACGGTCCCGCGTTTCGGAACGAGTCTTCCCTGTTCCGAATCACTCGACCGTTGGGCACTGAAATTGTTGGTTATATGTTTTGAAATGTTTGCATTTTAGTCCTGAACCTTGTTGTTGCAATTAAATGAGTTTGAGATGTCCCTTTGAGCTGAAATTTGACATAGAAGCATGAAATATGATTAATTATATATTGGTAACATTAATTTGAGTTAAGTCCTTATATTTTTCAGAATTTACAGTTTGGTCCCTAAAGTTGTAATTTGTGTAATTGGGTCCCTGAATGTTCTCTGATGGTTATGATCTTTGAGTATGCTGATTGTATGATCATATCTAGGGATAATATGCATCTAGACAAGATTATAAAGAAAAAAAAGGGTCTTTAATCAAGGTTGACTTTCGGGTTGACTTTGGTTTTCCCCGTGTAATCTTCTTAATTCGCGTCAACCGTCTAGGCCGGGTTAAGGGGGTTACACAAGGTATGGGCATTATGAGTTCCTTGTGATGCCGTTTGGTTTGACAAATGCTCCTACTGCTTTCATGGACATGATGAATCGGGTATTTCATGAATACCTGGACAAGTTTGTTGTGGTGTTCATTGACGATATCCTCGTGTACTCGCGTACTGAGGAGGAGCATGAAGAGCATTTGAGGATTGTGTTGCAAGATTTGTTGGAGAATCAGCTTTATGCCAAGCTGAGCAAGTGCGAGTTTTGGTTAAGTGAAGTGGTGTTTCTTGGGCATGTGGTTTCTGCCGAGGGGATTCGTGTGGATCCTCAGAAGATTGAGGCGGTGATGAACTGGAAGGTTCCTAAGTCTGTTCAAGAGGTTCGTAGTTTCCTTGGTTTGGCGGGATACTATCGAAGGTTTGTGGATGGGTTTTCTAAGATTGCTGCACCTTTGACAAAGTTGTTGCAGAAGGATGTTAAGTATGAATGGACGGAAGCGAGACAGCAGGCTTTTGAGAAGCTTAAGGCAGCATTGACGCAAGCTCCTATCTTGGTTCAACCTGAATCAGGGAAAGAGTTTGTGGTGTATAGTGATGCGTCCTATGTTGGTTTGGGATGTGTGTTGATGCAAGAGGGTAAAGGTGGTGGCTTATGCATCGCGGCAGTTGAAGGTGCATGAACGCAATTATCCTACGCATGACATTGAGTTGGCTGCGGTGGTTTTTGCTTTGAAGATCTAGAGACATTACCTGTATGGTGAGAAGTGTACTGTGTACACGGATCACAAGAGTTTGAAGTATCTGATGTCCCAGAAGGAGTTGAATCTTAGGCAGCGACGTTGGGTGGAGTTGCTCAAGGATTATGATTTGACGATTGAGTATCACCCTGGAAAAGCTAATGTTGTAGCGGATGCCTTGAGTAGAAAGGTAGCTGTTGAGTTGAGGGCTATGTTTGCCAGTTTGAGTATTTCGCGTGATGGTGGTCTTGTGGCTGAGTTGCAAGTGAAACTATCTTTGGTTCAGTTGATCAAGGAAAAGCAGTTGCTGGATGATTCCTTGGTACCGCATGTTCAGGATATCGCGGAGGATAGGCATTTGGATTTCTGCTTTAATGATGATGGAGTGTTGTGTTTTGGGAGTCAGATAGTAGTGCCCAATGATGCAGATTTGAGGCGTGCTATTCTGACTGAAGGTCATAGTAGTCCTTTTGCTATGCACCCTGGTAGTACTAAGATGTATCGTGATCTTCGTGATGAGTACTATTGGGTGGGTCTGAAGAAGGATGTTGCTGAGTTTGTGAGCAAGTGCATGGTGTGTCAGCGAGTTAAGGCTGAGCATCAGGTTCCTTTAGAGTTGTTGCAACCGTTGAGAATCCCTGAGTGGAAGTGGGAAAGGATTACCATGGATTTTGTATCTGGTTTACCCTTGTCACCATCGAAGAAGAATTCAGTGTGGGTGATTTTGGATCGCCTGACGAAGTTTGCGCATTTCTTGACTGTGCATACTATGTATTCTTTGGATAAGCTTGCGGAGCTGTACATTGCTGAGATTGTGCGGCTGCATGGTTTGCCAAAGTCGATTGTGTCAGATAGGGATCCGAGGTTTACATCGCGTTTTTGGCAGTGTTTGCATCAAGCTTTGGGTACACGGTTGAATTTCAGTACACCTTATCATCCTCAGTCGGATGGTCAATCCGAGCGTGTTATCCAGATTTTGGAGGATATGTTGAGGTGCTGCGTGATTGAGTTCCAGGGCTCTTGGGAGAAACATTTGCCTTTGGTGGAGTTTGCCTATAACAACAGTTATCAGGCAAGTATTCAAATGGCACCTTATGAAGCTTTGTACGGGAGGAAGTGTAGGACTCCTCTTTGTGGGGCTGAAACGGGTCAGAAGTTGGTTGTGATGCCGGCTTTGTTGAAAGGAACCACCGAGAAGGTGAAGCTCATTTGTGAGCGTTTGAAGGCAGCTTCTGATCGGCAAAAGTCTTACGCGGATTTGAAGCGTAAGGAGATTGAGTGTGCGGTGGGTGACCGTGTGTTTTTGAAGGTTTCGCCTTGGAAAAAGGTGATGAGGTTTGGCCGTAAGGGTAAGTTGAGCCCTAGGTACATTGGACCATACGAGGTGATTGAGCGTGTGGGTCCTGTTGCGTACAAGTTGAGGTTACCTCAAGAGTTGGAAAAGATTCATGATGTGTTTCATGTTTTTATGCTTCGGAAGTATAGATCGGATCCTTCGCATGTGATGCCTGTGGAAGAAGTGGAATTGAATCCGGATTTGACCTATGATGAGGAACCGGTGAGGATTCTGGATTCGGATAGCAAGGTTCTTCGTGGCAAGACCATTGAGTTGGTAAAGGTGTTGTGGAAGCATCGTGGTGTTGAGGAAGCCACGTGGGAACGGAAGGATGACATGCTGAAGCAGTTTCCGTATCTCTTTCCTTCAGGTAAATTTCGAGGAAGAAATTTCTTAAGGGGGGGAGAGTTGTAACGCCCCAATTTTGGGCTTAGGAGTTTTGGGATTCGGACCGGTTCGGTCGGAGTGCGGTTCGAATATATAAAGGTGAAATTAGGAAAGCCTAGTTTGGGTTGCATTAAAAATATGGAAAAATGTCTTAAAATCCTCTTTTATTATATATAAGAGAATGGTGAAATCAATTTTACAAAATGAGGTTTGGAAGTGTGACATTTTGGTAAGTGACCAAAATGTAATTTTCGAAAATTGTGAGACTGTTTTAAAAAGGATTGAAACTTTGAATCTTTAAGGAGCTATTTACCCAATGGGAGTTTCTCCAGATTTTTCTTAAATATTAAATGATTTATTATTGGTTTTAAAATAAAGGAAAAGGGAGGGAAGATATTTTCCTAAGTTTCCAACTAACTTTTCCACATTTTCCATTTTCATTTTCTCTCATCTTTCTCTCAAACCAAACACATTTCTCCAGAGCTTTTCCCTCTGATTTTGTCACCTAAATAACTCATTTCAATCCTCTTTTCATCTTCAATCATCTCTTCAATAAAACCTTTGCATTTGCTAAGTGGATTTTCAAGAATTTGGTTCCAAAAAGGGAGAAAACTAAAGTTTGGAGGTAAGAACGTCCTTCTCCTCTAAACTCTCAGTTCTTTACTGAAATTCCCAAGTTCTCAATCCTTAATTTGTGTTTTATAAAAGGTTTTAAGGTTGTGTTCTTGATCTTGGCTTTTAAATGCAAGATTTGGTTGATTTTTGGTTAAAATTCGTGTGATCTGTTTGGGCAGTGTTTTGAGGTGTCTTTTTTATGTTAAATGAATGTTAAATTGATGAGAAGTTGAGGTTTAATTAATGCAATCCCGAATAGGTTGATCTTCCTAAGTTTAGCTTGAGTTCTTGGTTGTTTTTGGAGTGATCTTGATGATCTGTTATAGCTGGAGGTATAAGGGCGTGGTTAGATCCTTTTTGGATGTTAATTGATGTTTAAGGATGATTTGATTTGATGGATTATGGCTGGGTAGTGTTGTGGAGTTGTTTGGATGCATTTTCGGTTGTGTTTGGTAGCCGAAAATGGAGTGTGGTTGAGAGCAGGGGGTTTAGGTGCTTTCATTGAAGATATTAATGCATGATGATGCATTAATCCTCTGCTTTGATGTGTTTAAAACAGGGGAGTCATCTTTGGATCTTAGTGGTGGTGATCCGGAAGCTTGATTGGTGTTTCGGCAAGTGGCGGAACGGAATCGGTGAGTGGATTTTGGTTTTCAGCTTTGAAACCAATGTTTTGAAGGTTTGGGAGCTTAGTTTAAGTCTAAGCAACTTAGCTAAGCTCAAGAGTAAGTTTTCGGAAAAACTCTCTTGGTGATGAACCATGGATTGGTTGTATGCAATGTGGTTTTTTTGCATGTTTTAAATCCTGTTTTGAA
Source organism: Hibiscus tridactylites (assembly GCA_958450335.1). Classification (NCBI taxonomy): domain Eukaryota; kingdom Viridiplantae; phylum Streptophyta; class Magnoliopsida; order Malvales; family Malvaceae; genus Hibiscus; species Hibiscus tridactylites. Next base: position 49,619,851 of record OY288271.1, read on the forward strand.
AGCATATTTAGCATGTTTATTTGCTGAGATTATAAGCCATGGGTTGAAGGATGCTCAAGGTAAGAGATCCTTGTTTTTTAACATTGTTTTAATGTGGTTTGATGCTTAAAGATGCATGATGTTTATGGCTTTGTTAAATGCTTTAAAACAGTGCAATATTATTGTTAATGGTGCATATTGGCAAGTGATGGTTAAGGTCACAAAGGTGGTTAAAAGTCCTTGTGTGAGCCTTGTTTATTTAAGAACAACATGGTGGTTAAAAGTCCATGGTTGGTTCTTGGTTAAGATCACAAAGGTGGTTAAAAGTCCTTGTGTGAATCTTGTGTATTTTAAGAACAACATGGTGGTTAAAAGTCCATGGTTGGTTCTTGGTTAAGGTTACAAAGGTGGTTAAAATTCCTTGTGTAAGCCTTGTTATTTAAGAACACCAAGGTGTTTAAAAGTCCTTGGGTGATTCTTGTTAAGGACACAAAGGTGTTTAAAAGTCCTTGTGTGGTCCTTGTCATGGTGTTTAAAAGTCCATGGATGATTCATGTTAAGGACACAATGGTGTTTAAAAGTCCATGTGTGGTCCTTGGAAATTGTAAGATCACAATGGTGTTTAAAAGTCCATGTGTGGATCTTATGTTGAATGTATCACTTGTTGCAAATATGACATGATATGAACTTGAAGCATGAATTGCTTGTTTTAAATGCTTTAGTGCTTGTGCAAATGATGTTGAACTAAGGTTTATAAATATGTTTTATAAATGCATTATTGTGTGGTTTTAAATGAGCATTCCTCTCTAAGCTATTTGCTTACGCTCTCTCTTTTCTCAAACCAATAATGCAGAGCATTGAAGTGCATTTGGGGCAGCAAGGAATCCAAGCATCCAAGTGAAGGTTTTAAGCTCATGTATGGTGAATATTTTCTCAAAACTATTAGCTTTTGGGTATTTGGCAATGGGGGACCTATGTTGATGTTTTGGGAGATGTTTTGGACTCCCTAAGTTGGATTTATGTTGTTAATAATGTTTGAGTTTGTAATTGGCCTTTGTGATGTGGTTTTGGTATATTGATGCTTGAATGGTTTTCTAAGTAGGATGTATGCCTATAGAATTGGGGATTTTCATAATTGATGCCATGTTGATGTTTGGTTGATGCAATTATGTTCCTTGTATGTTGAATGACCCTCTGGTAAAATTTGGTTGCATTTGGAGCATGTTAGATAGGTCAATTAAGTGATAAACCAGCAACCTTTTTGCAATCTGGGCAGCCTGTTTCGGAACAGGTGCTACCGTATCGGAACGGGGGCCTGAAATGGCCTGGGCGTTCCGAAACGGAAGGAATTGTTCCGGAACGGTTTGGCCTCTGCCAGGCCCTGTTTCGGTACCAGTTTCGGAACGGGTCTTCCCTGTTCCGAAACACTCGACCGTTGGGCACTGAAATTGTTGGTTATATGTTTTGAAATGTTTGCGTTTTAGTCCTAAACCTTGTTATTGCAATTAAATGAGTTTGAGATGTCCGTTTGAGCTGAAATTTGACAGAGAAGCATGAAATATGATTAATTATATATTGGTAACTTTAAATTGGGTAAAGTCCTTATAATTTTCAGAATTTACAGTTTGGTCCCTAAAGTTGTAATTTGTGTAATTGGGTCCCTGAATGTTCTCTGATGGTTATGATCTTTGAGTATGTTGATTGTGTGATCATATCTAGGGATAATGTGCATCTAGACAAGTTTTTAAAAGAAAAAAAGGGTCGTTAATCAAGGTTGACTTTCGGGTTGACTTTGGTTTTTCCCGTGTAAACTTCTTAATTCGGATCAACCGTCTAGGCCGGGTTAAGGGGGTTACAGTCGGAAGGGTAAGTTGAGCCCTAGGTATATTGGACCATACGAGGTGATTGAATGTGTGGGTCCTGTTGCGTACAAGCTGAGGTTGCCGCAAGAGTTGGAAAAGATTCATGATGTGTTTCATGTCTTTATGCTTCGGAGGTATAGATCGGATCCTTCGCATGTTATGCCTGTAGAGGAAGTGGAGTTGAATCCAGACTTGACCTATGATGAAGAGCCGGTTGAAATTCTGGATTCGGACAGTAAAGTTCTTCGAGGCAAGACTATTGAATGGGTTAAGGTGTTGTGGAGGCATCGTGGTGTTGAGGAAGCCACGTGGGAAAGAAATGATGACATGAAGAAGCAGTTTCCTTACCTTTTTCCTCCAGGTAAAATTTGAGGACGAAATTTCTTAAGAGGGGGAGAGTTGTAACACCCCAATTTTGGGCTTAGAAGTTAAGGGTTTGGTCGGACCGGTCTGAGAAACGGTTCGAATATAAAAGGAGGTTTTAGGGAAAGCCTAGTTCGGGATGCTTTAAAAATATAGGAAAATATCTAAAAATCCTCTTTTAATATATATATATATATATATATATAAGAGATTGGTGAAATCAATTTTACAAAATAAGGTTTGGAAATACTACATTTCGGTGTAGTGACCAAAATGCGATAAACTTTGAATCTTTAAGGATCTAATTACCCAAAATGTTTTTCTCCAGATTTTTCCTTAATTTGGGTGATTTAATTAATGTTTTAATTAAATAAAATAAAGATGTAAACTACTTTTAGATTCTCATAACTACCTTTTCCTATTTTTCTCTCATTCTTTTTTTCTCTCAAAATCCCATCATCCAAACACATTTTCTCCAGCACAAATTACTCTGATCTTCACCTCATTTGATGAGATTTCCATCACTCATTGTTTCATAATCAATCTAGCAACAAAACCTTTTGATTTCCACATTGAATTTTCAAGGAATTTGGCCCAAATCAAGGAGAAATCACCATTTAGAGATAAGATTGTTCTTCTCCTCTAAATACTCAGTTCTTTACTGAAATTCCCAAGTTTTCAATCCTTAATTTAAGTTTTATAAATGGTTTTAATGTTAGAAACATGATTTTGGCTTAAAACTCAAGATTTTGGAAGAAATCTTGAAGAATTTCGTTGTGATTGTTTGGACTCTGTTTTGAGATGATTCTTTAATGTATTTTGGATGTCTAATGATGTTGAAATGAGGTTTTATCAATCTAATCCTGAATATGTTGTATTTCCTAAGTTTTTGCTTATGAAATTGGTGGTTTTTGAGTAGTTTTTGGTGTTATGTTATAGATGGAGGTATAAGGACGAGTTTAGGTTTATTTTGGATGTTAATCTATGTTTAGAAATGGTTAGAAGTGATGGATCTTGGCTGGGTTAAGCTTTGGAAGAGTTTGGAGGTGTTTTTGGTTGTGTTTGGTAGCCGAAATGTTGGTTTTGGGTAGAGCAACGAGTTTAGGAGTGTTGGCTGAAGATTTCAATGCATGATGATGCATTAATCCTCTTCTTTGATGTGTTTAAAACAGGGGAGACATCTTCGGACACTTTTGGAGTTGATCCGGAGGCTTGATTGGCGTTTCGACAAGCTAGCGAAACGAAATTGGTGAGTGGAGTTGGTTTCCAGCTTTGGAACAATTATTTGGAGGTTTTGGGAGCTTAGTTTAAGTCTAAACAACTTAGCTAAGCTCGAGAGTAAGTTTTCGGAAAAACTCCCTCGAATGCGCTAAATTGTGGTTTGATGCATTGGATATGAAATGCAAGTTTTATTGATGTTTTGAAAGCATGCTTTAGCATGATTAATGCTGGTTTTGAAAGCCTTGTATTGAAGGATGCTCAAGATAAGAGATCCTTGGTTTGGCATGTTATTAATATGGTTTTGATGCATATTGATGCATGATGTTAAAAGGCTTTGATTAATGCTTTAAAATAGTGAATTGTTGATGGTATTTGGTGTATATTGGCAAGTGATGAATTGATTTTAAAGTACTTGAATCAGATATAGTTAGCCAGCTATAGGATTGGGTGCACCGTAAGTAAAGTCGCCTTGGATGTTGAGGGGTTGTGATTGTACCGTAAACTCCATCCAAGTACCCTAACGAGTGAGGTAAGATCGCAACGGTGGTTGAAATTCCGTGTGTGGATCGTGTGTTATGTGTCCCTTACTCTCGTTAGTGAAATTATACAACTACCGATGAGTGATGTTGAGGGGTTGTGATTGTACCGTTAAACTCCATCACGGGTGTTGAAGGGTTGTGATTGTACCGATAAACTCCACCTTGTTAAGCCGGTAGTGTGTATGAGGGGTTGTGATTGTACCGTAAACTCCATCCAAGTACCCTAACGAGTGAGGTAAGATCGCAACGGTGGTTGAAATTCCGTGTGTGGATCGTGTGTTATGTGTCCCTTACTCTCGTTAGTGAAATTATACAACTACCGATGAGTGATGTTGAGGGTTGTGATTGTACCGTTAAACTCCATCATGGGTGTTGAGGGGTTGTGATTGTACCGATAAACTCCACCTTGTTAAGTCGATAGTGTGTATGAAGCGTGTGGGACAACGCTTGTAATCCGCGTATCCGATTGTGTTTTGTGTTGAAATGGTTATGAACTATCACTTGAAAGCCAATATGTTGTATTTAATGAAATGAGGCATGAGATGCTTGAAAAAGATGCAAGGTAGCTTGAGAAAAGAAATGTGCATGTGGTTTAAAAGCTTTGTTAAAAGTGTTTTCTAAAAATGCATTATTGTAATGGTTTTGTTTAGAGCATGCCTCACTAAGCATTTGTGCTTACGCTCTCTTTTACCAATAATGCAGATAATTGAGGTGCTTTGGGCATCAAGGAAGCTAAGTGCATCCAAGGAAATCCAAGCTCACGTATGGTGATGTTTTCATACACTATTAGTTTTGACAAATTGGCAATGGGAATCTAAACTTTGTTTTGGGGGATGTGTTGAACTCCCTAAGTTGTGGCATGTTGCCTTTGTTGGTTTGAATTTTTAAATGTCCTCTAAATGCTTGTTTTGAAGTTTGTTTGCTTACTTGGTTTTGGATAATAGGAAGCATGCTTCTAGACATGTGAAATTTCATGTTTGATGCTATGAATGTGTTTAGGAGTTCTAAACATGCACCTTATAGGTTTGATGACTTGTTGGTATGTTTGGGAAGTCATTAGGATGAGTTTGAATGGATTTATGTATGAAAAACCAGCAAAGTCTGCAACTTCTGGGCAAACCGTATCGGAACACTCTCTGGTGTTTCGAAACGGGGGCCTGTAATGGCCTTCGTGTTTCGAAACGGCTGGAGGCTGTTCCGAAACGATTTGGTTACTGGAATGCCCTTTTTCGGAACCAATCTCGGATCCAACCCGCGTTTCGGAATGGTCAATGCCGTTTCGAAACAGGTGACCGTTGGGCACTGATTTGAATGGTGCTGAAGTTTGCAAGCTTTACGTTTTAGTCCCAAAAGTTAAGTTTGCAATTGTATGAGTTTGAGATGTCCAATTAAGGAGAAATTTGACAGGGAATCATGTAACATGACTAATTTCATAATGATAACGTAAAAATCAGTAAAGACCCTCCTGTTTACAAAATTTACATTTTGGTCCCTATTCTTGTGATAAGTGCAATTGAGTCCCTGTTTGTCATCCAATCGCTGTGCCTTTTTCAAATAAGTTTTGTGAGATCTCACTTAGGGTTAATGTGCATCTAGACAAGATTAAAAGAAAAAAAGGGTCGTTAATCAAGGTTGACTTTCGGGTTGACTTTGGTTTTCCCCGTGTAATCTTCGTAGTTCGGGTCAACCATCTAGGCCGGGCTAAGGGGGTTAAATTTGTACTAATCGAAACACCTCATTATAGTGTTTACCATTCAGCTAGATAGCTACATCTTAAGTATTTGTTTCTCATAACCGATTACAACGTATGACAAAGTAGACCGTCTTCACCAATTGATCCATGGACATGTTACGAGAAATCGAACATGTGTCCTTATGATATTTTTTATGAACTATAGCAATATCATGAGTAATTTTCGTACATGAGTAACGGTTTATATCACATAGGGGCATTACAGACATTTGCAACTAAGACTTCTAACTGTTTATCCATCCCCCAAGTCCACTAAGACTAAACAAATCAAATTATTGTGGTACTTACCAAGTATTCGGACATGTACATATCACATGAACTCAATCCTTAAAACAAAATGTACCTTTTAGAACAACATGTTATTCTTATAATTAACAAACGTACTTTCCCAAAATAAATCGAACATACCTTCATACAGTATTCTTTCAATATTATCTTAGCATTATAAGTGACCAACAACCACGAGTAGTGTAATACAACATTTATAGCCATCACACTCGTTTAGCTTTATTGATATTTCTTATTCCAAGTCTTAGAGGTATTTTCAATCATTTTGGTATTTGAGGGTATTTCAAACACTTCGGTAGCCAAGGGTGTTTCAGTTATTTAGGTACTTTCGTATTTCCAAACAATTCATTCATTTCAATTCTCGAGGATTTATCCCTCGTTTCATTTAATTCAGTAATTTTAGTGCCTGAGGTTATTTCGATCATTTCAATCATTCAAATCAATTCATTATCTACTGTCATTTAGATCTGTTTAGGAATACGAAGAACTTTCAGTAAACTTACCTTCAGGTGTTTGTCTAGAGTTCGGGTGATCCAAGTGTTTTGTTATCATACATATTTGCCTCTTGATACCAAAATCTTTCCCAATGGAATAGGGATTTCAGATTCGTAATTATTTTACTAGATAGAGTGTAAAATTCTAGGTCATTTTCTTTGTTAGGGGTATTTAAGTCATTTTTATGCCTTAAGGGTATTTTTGTAATTTTACATCCAATATTTCTAACTTTGTACCCCTTAACACTATTATCGGGTTGAGAGATTAACAACCTTATTAAATATTTATGGAACTCTAAATCTTTCTAATTTATTAACATTCTCATTCGAATATGTCAATCTTATCTGAATTATCGTACTTATACTTCGTATTTGATTCAACTTAAGTAGACTTAACAATATACTTCACCATAAGTATGCATGCATTAATCGAATTTCCAACATGTTCATAAAGCATACAAGAGGTAGTAATGTATTACCTCAGCTCTGAGCTACAACGATCGATCCAAGATACTCATTTTAATAATTATCTATCCCGAATTTGACGTCCTCAACATCTCGGATACGAAGAACCATGAATACCTTCAATTGCACAATTCCAATTTCAGTCTTTGGTTACATTGCCCTTAATTGAATAAATAAAATACATAAGCATGCTTAGATTCAAGGTCTGGTTCGAAGGCTTTCGGGTTAAAATTATACAAAACTTGCTCCAAAATCGAACTCAAGATGTCGAAAAACATAAAATAGGGCTTTTCATAAAAGGTTGACTTTTTGATTTTCCGCCGGGCTTTCAACTTGGATCTCACGGCAACCGACAGGCCACGTCGCGAGTGGAGGCTATGGGCGTGCTCGGTGTTAGATGAAGGTGACGTTGATGGTGGCGGTGACGGTCACTAACGAGCGGTGGATGAGATCAGAGAAGACGAACGATGATGGGTTTTGGGGGGCAACTTTTAAAATTCTCTAGATATTTCCAAATCGAATGTCAAACAATGGCGATAGGTGAGGAGTCAGATCAACTCTTAAATTCCAGCATCTCTACCAAGCATAGTTTAACAATAAACGAGGTGAGATTTATCAAAACTACCCTTACCTCAGATGGTTAGGGGTTATGCTCAACAAGTAGGAGGTTGAGGGTTCAAATCCCATTGACACCAATTCCTTTTTCAATTTCTCTCTTTTTTAGTCTTTAACCTTTAATAAACATTAAAGAAACTTTAGGGGTGTTACAAATCTCTCCCCCTAAAAGTAATTTCTTCCTCAAAATTTACCAGAGTCGAAGAAATGGAGAAATTGTTGTTTCATCCATTCTTGTATGAAAACTTATCCATCAGTCTATCCTCGTTTCTCCAAACCCTTAGACGGTCATGAATCAATCTGGTAATGTCCTCAGTCACTCAAATTGTCTTTGAACCCAAAGTCATCCATCATACACCTCAAACCAACTAATCAGAATACTATATTTGAATTCATAACAAACTTCATTCGGTGCCAAATAAACACATGTCTCGTAAGTTTTATTATAAACAGTCTAAGTCATGGATAAGAAACCTTCCCAACTACTATAGAAGTTAATCATACGAACCTGAAGTGTCTCCACCAGAATCTGAATTATTCTACTAAGTTGACCATCAATTTACGGATAAAAAATTGTACCTATAATCCAGACGAGTACTCACGGCCTCAATCAAGGCCTCCAAAAATTAGGATGTAAACATCATATTTCAATCGACAAGATACATATGACGGTACACCTTGCCACTTTTTCCCTAAAATGTCTTTCTTCAAGCCGATCAAACATAACCAAGGTTTTAAACAGATATCACTTACTTTCAACTTAATACTCATGCAATTGTTTCATTTGTGTATGACAGGCTCACCATAGAATTTAAACTTTCGACACACTCACGGACACCTTTCTTTTAAATACATAATACTTTTATCAAATTTTCATCAGAACATTCTCAAACATAATTATTATCACCGAATAGACTTACAAGAAATCTTATATCGATTTTCTCTCATAATCAAACATTATCTCACATAATCACCTCAAGTTCTTTTTCCATATTCAAATTCATCACGCTAATCCAAATCATAGACGAACATTACCGACATTCCTTGCCAATACAGATCAAGCTATTATGGAAAAAATGGTTAGATGCACTTATTACAGGAAATGATTCGATATCGAAGTCCCATCGTGGTGGAGTACGGTTAAGATCTAGGGGCATTCACATACCAGAAACCCTATGACAGACGATCAGCCGATCTATCCAGAAAGACGAAAGTCTAAGCTCTGGTACCACTAAATGTAACCCTCTAGACCCGCCTATGTGTTAACGCGGATCCTAGAAAGTCATATTAGAGTCACAAGAGCGACCTACATTAAAAATTCCCATAAAACAATTTTTCTTAAAACACTTATTAAATTGTAACGTTAACTTCTGTTTAAAATACCCTTTTAGGAAATTATTTAAACGTATAATAATAATTTTAGAAAACATTTTACAAACACTATCATAAAACAATACACGACACACATGCCCACTAACTGTGCTAGTACCGTACTCCAAAAGCAACATCAAGAGAACTCCAACCACCGAAGTCGGTCATTATACCATGATAGATCTCTTCTAACCTGCATTGGTAAAAACAACATGTGCTTGGGAAAGCTCAAAAATACAAAACTACCAAATGATATTGTAAGCACGTGCATGTATACGATAAAGTAGGTATATGGTAGATCATAAAACTGTCATGGTGTTCCAGGTAACATGTTCCAATTACGTTTCATTTTAAATTCTTATCTACCCTTCAGTTGTACTCCAATATGCAGTTCTGGGTTGCGTCTATAAAGGAGTTAACTCGAGCCCATTTGGCATGGGTACCATCCTAAAGAAGTTCCTTAGGTCGGGCGGAATTACCCTAGCCGAAGCGTAGGAACCTAATACGGGCGGAATTACCCTAGCCAAAGATAGGAACCTAATACTGGCAGAATTACCCTAGTCCAAGCTAGGAAGCTAATACAGGCAGACCCTAGCCAAAGCGTAGGGCCCGAATACGAGCGGACTTACCAGCTTGATTAGGGGTGAGCCTACAATCTTAAATCAATATCGAGTACCCAGTAAAAAAATTATGAATGGTAACAATCATCTCTGTAATTAGCAGCAGTATGCTGGGAATTTAGGATACATATATATGGGAAATCAGTGGAACTATAATATCAAGACCCATAAATCGAGTATACTGATATTAGATATCATGAACTATAAGAAATATTTTTGCTTCAGATAACTTAATCGCTAGAAAACAGAACGAATAGACTTAAGTTCCAGTTATGAAGATTTTTCAAGTATACTTGGAACACACTGGATGATTCCAAATTATCACTTTGATTTCCTTTTTAAAGGTAGAAGGAAAAATCTGAATTGTAGTCTCTTCTAGATTGATTTCAAAATTCAAGAACCTTATTTAAGGGAATCCGTTAAATATCACCTTTTTCTAGGTTTTCAATAGTTATTCTTCCAAAGCATTCTAAAACTATGATATATCTTGATTATGCAGGAATTCAAGTGTATTAGGATATATCTCGAGATTTCTAGAAGATCAAGATCAATAAAGATTTTAGATATATCAAACTCGTTTAGGGATTTAAACATATCAAGAGTGTTCCAATCTATTTCTCTCATAAGGGTACTCTGGTCATTTTAACATTCATGGGCAATTTAGTAATTTAAGCCACAAGGTAAAAACGGTGATCTACTGAACTCAGCAATTCTAGTTGCTCATCGGGTTTCCATGCCCCTTTGTGTACTAATAGGAACCCATCATTATAGTGTTTACAATTCAGCCATATATGTAGATCTTAAGTATTTGTTTCTCATAACCGATTGCAATGTATGACAAAGCAGACCGTCTTCACCAATTAAACATTGGACATGTATCGAGAAATCGAACATGTATCCATATGGTATTTTTCATGTACTATAGCAATATCATGAGTAACCGTTGTACATGAGTCATGATTTATATCACGTAGGGGCATTACAAACATTTTCATCTAAGACTTCAAACTGCTTATCCATCCCTCCAAGTCCACTAAGACTAAACATATCACATTATCAAGGTACTTACCAAGTATTCAGACATGTACATATAACATGATCTCAATCCTTAACATCGAATGTAGCTTTTAGAATAACAAGTTATTCTTATAATTAACAAACGTACTTTCCCCAAATAAATCGAACATGCCTTCATACAATATTCTTTCAATATTATCTTAGCATTAGAAGTGACCAACAACCACGAGTAGTGTAATACAACTTTTAGAGCCAACACACTCGTTTAGCTTTATTGATATTTCTTATTCCAAGTCTTAGAGGTATTTTCAATCATTTTAGTATTTGAGGGTATTTCGGACACTTCGGTAGCCAAGGGTGTTTCAGTTATTTAGGTACTTGTGTATTTCCAAACAATTCATTCATTTCAATTCTCGAGGATTTATCCCTCATTTCATTTAATTTGGCAATTTTGGTGCTTGAGGTTATTTCATCATTTCAATCATTCCAATCGATTCATTCTCTACTTTCATTTAGATCTGTTTATAAATACGAAGAACTTTTAGTAAACTTACCTTCAGATGTTTGTCCAGAGTTCGGGTGATCCAAGTGTTTTGTTATCATACATATTTGCATCTTGATACCGAAATCTTTCGCAATGGAATAGGGATTTCATATACGTAATTATTTTACCAGATAGAGTGTAAAATTCTAGGTCATTTCCTTTGTTATGGGTATTTAAGTCATTTTTATGCCTTAAGGGTATTTTTGTAATTTTACATCCAATATTTCTGACTTTGTAGCCCTTAACACTATTATTGCGTTGAGAGATTAACCGCCTTATTAAATATTTATAGAACTTCAAATCTTTCTAATTTATTAACATTCTCATTCGAATATGTCAATCTTATCTAAATTATCATACTTATACTTCGTATTTGATTAAACTTAAGTAGAGTTAACAATATACTTTACCATAAGAATGCATGCATTAACCGAATACCAACATGTTCATAAAGCATACAAGAGGTTTTAATGTATTACCTCCGCTCTGAGCTACAACAATCGATCCAAGACACTCAGTTTAATCATTATCAAACCCGAATTCGACGTCCTTAATATCTCGAATACGAAGAACCATGAATACCTTCAATTGCACAATTCCAATTTCAGTCCTTGGTTACATTGCCCTTAATTGAATAAATAAAATACATAAGCATGCTTAGAATCAAGGTCTGATTCGAAGGCTTTCGAGACAAAATTTCATAAAACGGGCTCCAAAATCGAACCAGGACGTCGAAAAACATTAAATAGGGCTTTTCGGAAAAGGTTTACTTTTTGGTCAAAGTAAATGCTAACGTCATCATCGGTCAACGCTAACGTCATTATCGGTCAACGCTGGCGTCAGTAGTCAACTGTTAGAGTCAACTGAGTTGACTTGGATGAGTTTACTCGGTTGACTTGGTGGGTCGGCTCAGGCAACGGGTCAAACGGATTTCGATCGGTTCAGTCGGTTAGCTTTAAGTGGGCTTGGTTCATTATTGGGCCCAGACCGGTTTGGCTTGGTTTGGATCGATTCGGATGGCTCGGTTTAGTGGGCAGACCGCGTCCCAAGTCAATTCAGTCAGCTCGGTTCGTAGACCACCGTCACAGGCTATTAGAAATCACCCGTGACGGCGCATGGTCGCCTCACATGACGAAAATCGACCAGAAACACCCCAAAACGCAGAGAACAAACTCCCAATTCAACTATGACCTTAACCAAACCCAGTTTTAGGTTGAAACCCTACCGTTTCTTACTAAAATGAAGGGAAAATGGAAACGGACTACCGTAGCTCCGATGGTGTCCCAAACGACAACGGACAAACAATCAAAGGCTAGGGTTTTGCTCGACTAATAACTACGAGCACGACATTGGCGCTGGCATCTCGATCGGACAGGAAAGGCGGTCGAAAACACAAGAAACTAAGGGGAGACTTTTGGTTTTTCATCGGGCTTTCAACTTGGATTTCACAGCAATCGATGGGCCACGCCGCGAGTGGAGGCTATGGGCGTGCTTGGTGTGAGGAGATTGTGACGTTTACGGTGGCGGTGAAGGTCACAAAGAGCGGTGGATGATATCAGAGAAGACGAACGATTATGGGTTTTGGGGGGCAACTTTTAAAATTCTCTAGATATATCCAGATTCGAATGGCAAACAATGACAATAGGTGAGGAGTCAGATTAACTTTTAAATTCCATTATCTCTACTAGGCATAGTTTAACAATAAAATGGGGTGAGATTTATCAGAACTACCCTTAGCTCAGATGGTTAGGGCTTATACTCAACAAGTAGGAGGTCGAGGGTTCAAATCCCATTGACAATAACAAAATAGATCAACAAGAACAAGAGCGAGAACAAAATAGGTGAACAAGAACAAGAGAGAGAGATTTGTATTATATTCTCAATGTAGGGTTGTATACAATGCTTTCTCCAAACTCTATATTTATTGGCATAAGATGGAAACCCTAATTTCAATGGGTATTAAACTCTAATAATAAAGTGCATTAAAGTCTCATTTAATATATGGATATCCACCATAAATAAAGATATTCATAACATATATCAAATTATGTTATTAGTTATTGTATTAGACATAAATTGTAAGTTTAGTTTGTTAGTTTGTGTTCTTTAATTGTATCATTTTTAGTCTATGAAAATTTGTTAAATTGTCGTTGTAACTTTTGGATCAACATTGAAAATTAAAAATTTGAATGGTATAGGGTTGAAATTGATCAAATCAAAGTATAAAGGCTTAAGGATGTCATAGGCCCTTAGACTTTGAAAAAGAAAACAATTTAATCCCCTAAAAAATTTTATACTCAATTAATCTCTTGTACTTTAAAATTTCATCAATTCACTCATTTGACATATTGAAAAATTAATAGGTCGAACTAACCAAAAATAGTAAAAGGATCAATAAGTTTTCGCATCATAACTAAACCTAGATGGCCTAACTGGTCATGCCAAATAATAAAGTTATCAGTAAACTTCTAGTTTACAATAGCATGAGCTTCAATTTTCGCTAATTCTTGTATAGTATAATCTGGGTGACAGTGCATATAATTTCGTCAAGATTTTCTTATTGCCTTGGATTATACTCGTAATATGGAGATAGCCAGCATCCATTTAACTAACAGTCTCAATATGATATTCATTTCTACGAATATCTTTAAAATCCAATAAGTCTATTTGCGACTTTGCCGAGTATAACACATTGTAAATATGGAATTAAGTTTCTATTTGGCAATAACATATTTGCTCTTCAGAAACCTTCTATGATATTAGTACTTCCAGATATAGTACTCGCATTATTGTCTTCCATTGTTAAATGGGAAAATATGCATAATTGTGCACCTTTCAATACGTGCTTTGTTCCATTCACTTCGAGGAATAAAAAATATGTGCTTTGTACCATTCACTTCATGAAATGAAAAATATTAAATATATCACATCAAATAAATTATCTATCAAAGATAATGTCACAAGAATTTATTACTCTTTCAGAGCATTGATATTTTAGTACTTTGAGATATAGTACTCACATTTTCCCCTTGCATTTAAATGGGAAAAATATTTCTTATGCTTAAGTATAGTATGAGTACTTGCATTGTCTGCTAAGCATAAATCGTCACAATTCATTGCATATTTTATTCCGAAAGTAAACATATTCTTCAAAGGAGAATGTATATAAAAAATTAACATAAAGCAAAATAAATAAATGTTTTAATATATTTAAATATATAATATAAAAACATAAATAAATAATATGTAAAATAAATTAGCATAAAGCAAGATAAATTAAAATATCATTAATTTCCTTTAGAGATTATAAGGAAATAAGATAAGTGATGAATTATTCTCTTCAAGAGTTATGAAGAAATCAACAATATCCAATTGAGTTTGACCAACAACGTCATAATTAATTTCGCCATTTTCGTAAACAAAATTAGTTTATATTTTCTTTCCTTTATCATTCATGATTGTGGATAAAGTTTAATAATGCTTTGGCGCATGACAAGTACTAGATCAATGGTTTGTACCATTGTATAAAAATTTCACTTTCTTAATATATTCTTGTCATCTTTATAAACCCACTTCTAGTAGTTATAAACATTCTTAAAATGATCATCATGCCAATGTCTATGTTCATGGCTTCAATTGCGACCACAATTGCTAATGTGGCATTTATTCTTTCCGCTATGAAATGTCACATTCACTTTAGGGAATGGAGTGGAGCCAACATGTATTTAATACCTTTTCACGATATTGTGTCTACTGGACAACATTAATTGTGTGAAAAGTGAAGTATGTTTTTCTAACATGTCCTAATCAGTGATACTCTTACCACAAAATTTCAATTTTAATTTGAAATATTAAGATAACTGAGTTTTATTAACTAATCATATAGTGAATTATCATGTTTGCATTCATCAGGGAATAAAAAATTCAATAATCGCATGGAATAACACATCATGCTTGCATTCACTTTCGGGAATGAAATAAGTCCAATAATCGCATAGAATAAACATCATGCTTGCATTCACTTCAGGGAATGTCTCCCATAAAAATTATTGGATCAAGATGGATTTTCGTAACTTAAAGTTGGGAGAAGTCTATAGTCGAGTTTTTCGACACAAAAGAATTATTGCTTTCATGCAAATATAGACTTTTTAACAGTCGTACTATTAAAGAATAATTGATCAACCAATATATATACAATACTTACAGAGAAAAAAGATTTAATTCTCATATGCGGCATTGTTAAACCAGTCCACAACGTCTTTTAGAAAAACCTTTTTTGAGAATAGTAGCCTCACAGAACGAGATGTCCAGCCAATCTACTCGGATTAAACCATCAAAATAAAGAACATAAGTCACCATAATTTATAACAATCTTCTTGTAGACCATAAATCAACATTATTTGTTACACCTTAAAATCATAATTTAAAGAATAAAAATAAAAATATAGTTTACCGATATTGATTTTCCTCTCAAGGACAACTTCTCATAATCTCTCTATGTCCCGTCTCTTTCCAAGTCATTTAAAGATATCATGTAAAACTTAAAACACAGTTAAAACATAGAATCTCATTAAATAAATATTAAGTAGCAAATAACTAACCATAAACTATCGACCATGTACCGTTCAGCAAACTAATATAAAAATACATAAACACGTGTGATTTGTGATTCCTTGGCAATAACTCTCAATAATATAGTCGAAATAGTCAAATTGTTAGAGTACGTTTATGATTCAAATCCCATTAACATTATATTTCTTATATATAAGACAAAATAATTAAAAATAAAAACTTACCTCCTAGTAGTACTCAATTGTGCAAGGGGTCAAATAGAAAATAAATAAAATACAACTCTGCTCAAATAGGCATGATGAAATAGTACAATGACAGAAATACCTCCCACCATCAAATTCTCTTTGTTTAATTTGTCATCAAAATCTTCTATAGAAAGTAAGAGTACTTACAACCTTCAAGACCATGTAAAAAGAACTACGTGCAAGGGCTCAAACAACTACCAAGAGCCAATGAATTGCACGGTTGGGATTGATATTTTGAATTTAGCTCGAACATTAAAATTTTCAATCTTGCACTCAAAGTCGAAAAATTAAAAACCAAGTTAATATGTAAAGAGAAAGGCAATCGATAACTTAGAAAAAATGGGGGGGGGGGATTATCTTTGGTTCATCCTATAATCGAATTCTTTCCGGTAACTTCTTTTAGATTCGAACGATGGAAATCTGAGTTGATTAAAGTCTCGTGTTGATAATGTGTTGTGAATAAAGAAAGAGCAAGAACAAAATAGATGAACAAGAACAAGAGCACGATGAGAGACAAATAGAGAGATTTGTATTATATTTTCAATGTAGGGTTCTATACAATGCTTTCTCCAAACTCTATATTTATAGGCATAAGATGGAAACCCTAATGTCAATGGGTATTAAACCCTAATAATAAAGTACATTAAAGTCTCATTTAATATATGAATATCCACCATAAATAAAGATATTCATAACATTAATTAAATTATGTTATTAGTTATTGTATTAGACATAAATTGTAGGTTTAGTTTGTTAGTTTGTGTTCTTTAATTGTATCATTTTTAGTCTGAAAATTTGTTAAATTGTCGTTCTACCTTTTGGATCAACATTGAAAATTTAAAATTTGAATGATATAGGGTTGAAATTGATCAAATGAAAGTATAAAGGCTTAAGGATGTCATAGGCCCTTAGACTTTGAAAAAAAATCAATTTAATCCCCTAAAATTTTTATACCCAAATAATCTCTTGTACTTTAAAATTTCATCAATTCACTCATTTGACATAATAAAAAAATTAAAGGGTCGAACTGACCAAAAATAGTAAAAGGATCAAGATGAAAATTGTCCTAAAGTATATGGCCCATTTCAGGTATTTTGCCAACACAATATAATCATATGATTAAAAAATAATCAAAACACGACATAAAATGTAAAATTAAAATTAATAATAATCTGAACACTATTCGAATAAATAAATGTCTCGAAATAAATATATTCGATACAAATTATTAACGTATTTAAATACATTAAACACGATCGTAATAATATAATTATAAAGAGTGGCATAAACAAGAGCAAGTTGGCCAATTTCTGCTGAAAAGTTTGCTCATTTTTTTAATAAGAAGATTAATTACAAGGTTGCCAAACCTGACGAAAATAAAAACTTGGGAAAACTACATATTTAGTATTCCAGCTATGCCCGCGTTATTATTTTGATACCTTAACTATTATTTTTGGCAAAATGGTACCTAACGTTACGTTTTGGTTCTGTTTTGGTACTCTGACCGTAAAAAACTAACGGAGATGATGACGTGGCTTGGTATAATCACAGTTTTAGTACAAAACACTAATATATATGATCAATTTAGTCCAAAAATCCATAAATTTAAAATATCATCTTAATTTTGGCGGTAAAATTGCAAATTACGTTCAATTAGAAGAAGACGAAAAATGAGGAATTTACAATTTAATTTGATAGAATTTTATACTAAATTGATAGATTATATTAATTTTTGGACTAAAACTGTTATTAACCCAAGCCAAGTCACCATTTCCGTTAGTTTTTAACAACCGGGTACCAAAACATAACAAAAATGCAACGTTAAGTACCATTTGCCAAAAATAATAGTTGAGGTACCAAAGCAGTAATGCGAGCATAGTTGGGGTACTAAATATGTAGTTTTCCCTAAAAATTATTAGAATCAACAATCAGTTGGTCTAGCGAGATAAGGTGTTAGGTTCCTTAAACAATGTCAGAGATTCGAATGTTGGTGTTGCGAACGGTGAAAACTGGGTTAGGAGGCTCACCCTCATATTAAGTATCTACAAAATTCAATCCAAATTAATTGATCAATAAATCAGATATCGATGCTAAAAAACTATTGAGGAAACTTCTTATACTCTTCCGCAAGCTAAACACACAAAGTGCTTCTTTCAACCTACTTTCCAATTAAAAACAAACATTCACACAATATAGATTTGTTATATAGATTCGGTAGATATATTCTTTTAAAGTGCAAGGTGAAGTATACAAATGATTATTGAATTAAGCAATAATGATCAATTTGACCTTTGAAGTTTCGAAAATTACAAAATAATCATTAAAGTTTATTAAATCGTTACAAGATGGTTGTTATACGTTATCAAATAGTAATAAATTTCAATAAGTTTAAAGATCATTTTGTAACGGTTTGATAAGTTATAATGACCGATTTTTAATAAAGTTTGGTGAGTATTTTGTAATTCTCAAAAAACTTCATTGGTCAAATATATAATTTTTATTTAATTTAGTAACTATTTATGTACTCTACCCTTAGAAAGAAAGAAAGAAAAAACTTTTGATTTTTTTTAAGAAGTAAAACTTCTGAATCTTTAATAAATAGTATATATTTTCTTCCTTTGATAATCAGCTGTTTGAGACCAGCTAGTCAGCATTAATTTGCTCATTATATAATAAGCTAATATGGTGACCGGCTGGATTGCAGATTTAGGGTTATGCCAAGGGCAAAAATGATATTTTAAAGATTATAAAGGGTCGTCAGTCAAACAATCTATTAAACTCTCAACAATTATTATTATTATTATTATTATTATTATTATTATTATTATTATTATTATTATTATTATTATTATTATTATTATTATTATTATTATTATTATTATTATTATTATCTCATGTTAGGATTTTATCTTTTAGACTCTGCCGAAAGCCATTACAGGGTTCACAATATCAAAAGCATTCCAAATGCGTAAACATACAAACCAACCAAAAAAATTAAAAAAAATGTTTCGTAGGGTTCGAACTGATTTATATTAATTTATAGTGTTTAGTAAAATTAATTGAATAGGTCGAGCTGATTTTGCCTCGAATCTGTTTAAATTGAATAGTTTGAATTTTAAAAAAGGTAAACTACTGCAGGGGTCACTTACGTTTAACGTGTGTACAGAGTTAGTCACCACTTTTGAAAAGTGCATATTAGTAGTCCTTCACGTTTTCGATGTGTAAATAGTTGGTCACTCCGACGTTATACTCCGTTAGTCCCCTAACGGATTGCTGATGTGGCTGACTTAATTAAATTCAATATCCACGTGTATTTCCACGTGGATAATAACGTGAAACTTTGCTACTTAAAGCACTAATATTATAGAATCCTCCAATTTGTTGAACCCTAAAAATTTTTCTGTAAAATTAGAAGAAGAAGAAGAAGAAGAAGAAGAAGAAGAAGAAAACTTTGTTGAAGTGTTAAGTTCTGGAAATATTCTTCATCAGAACCAGAATTTTGGACAAGAACAATACTGGGAGCTGTAAGTGCAGAGTCCAGAGAACCTGCTATTTCTTGAAACCTGAGCAGTTGAAAATAAGAGCAGTTTATATCTAAGTAATATAATACAAATTTGTATTAGTAAAATAAACATATAATAGTTCCACTCAATACCTTAATGAGAAATAAACACCAACGTTTCACTGCTTCATGAATTCAACATAATAAGGTGCTGCTCGAAATTTGGCAACAGCAGCTCTGGTTGGGCAATAGCCTGACAATGGAAATTTCTTTTATATAATAATAAAACGGACTAAAGTTTAGACACTTCAATTTACCAAAGTAGTCTTTGTGAAGTTTTTGGTCTTAGATGCAAAATGAAAGGTCAGATAACTACCTTCAAGATAAGCCAAGAAACCTAGGTTTGATTTGTAGTTTTCGAGGAATTCTTTAGGTCTTCCTGGAGAAAAAGCACCAGGTTTTTCCTTTTGGATGGCTTCTAGGACCTCTTTTAGAATTGAATTTGCCAAGAAGTCAAATACATGTAATCCTGAATTTTCTGAAAAATCAAACATCGCGAAACTTCAACAGCCTTGACATGTGGCAAACTGAAATTAGATATACAAAGACCATGAGAAGACAGATATCATGCACCAAATGGACAATGAGCTTTAACAACTGTGATTTCCATATTCGACAAGCTCAAACATAGTCTTGTCAGGACACAAACCCACATCTAGCACCAAATGCAATATAATACAATAGTAAAGACCCAATGAAAAACTAGATGAAGTCGCAATGTTAATAAGATTGACATGGGATAAAAACACATAGATATGTACCTGAAGAAGAAATTTCCGGTAAGAACTTAAAATCATTCTCGACATGCTTTTTAATTTGTTGATAATCATTCTCAAGTTTATCTCCAGATGCCCCGACAATAACTCCAGCGGATCCATGTGGAATAACATTTTGTATCAATGGAGCCACGATGGTTGTGCGGAAAATTTCTTCTGCATTACCATTATTATCAATGGCAGCATAAGCACGTAAGCAATTATAAATTGCAGTGACATCCCTGTATTTCAGCCCATCAATGAAACAGTGTCCCAAGCTCGCATTATAAATTTTTCTTCTTCTTCTTCTTCTTCTTCTTCAAATTTTACAGAGAAACTTTTAGGGTTCAACAAATTGGGGGATTCTATAATATTAGTGCTTTAAGTAGCAAAGTTCCACGTTATTATCCACGTGGAAATACACGTGGATATTGAATTTAATTAAGTCAGTCACATCAGCAATCCGTTAGGAGACTAACGGAGTATAACGTCGGAGTGACCAACTATTTACACATCGAAAACGTGAAGGACTACTAATATGCACTTTTCAAAAGTGGTGACTAACTCTGTACACACGTTAAACGTAAGTGACCCTTGCAGTAGTTTACCCTTTTAAAAATTCTTGAATTCAGCTCAAGTTTCGAGTTAAGGTTGAAATTGACAGTTCTATACGCGTTCAAAAAAAAGTTAGAATTCAAGAATTAGAACAAAGTCTAGCATGATAAATTTCTCGGACATTTTCTTAAAAAAAAAAGTTAACTGTACTATACATCCTTAAACTATGTCTCTCATTTTAAATTGATCCTCAAATTTTCAGCTATTTCAATTGTATCCTTCAACTATGACTCACATTTCAAATTAGTCCCCAAACTTTAGAATATTTTAAATTCATCTTCAAACTATGACCCTCATTCTAAATTAGTCCCTAAACTTTAGAATATTTCAATTTCATCCCCAAATTATTGGTATATACTAATTATATCTCTTGTTAATACTGATGTATATTATGTAATAATATAATGTGGCAAACAATAAAAATATCTGAACGAGAATCATAATTTGGGATGAATTTAGAATGTTTAAAAGTTTAGGGATTAATTTAAAATGGGGGTAATAGTTTGAAGATGAAATTAAAATGGTTAAAATTTGAGGATCAATTTAAAATATGAGTAATAGTTTGTGGATGAAATTAAAATATTTAAAAGTTTAAGGGACTAATTTAAAATGGAGTTCATAGTTTGAGGACATTTGATGCAATTAACTCATAAAATAATCCAGGGCATTCTTTTTCATTTTTCTTCAGTTCTTCATTTAAATGAACTGTACACCCATCTTTCGGAATCCACTGCACTAAATTGCAAATTTTCTACACTAAATTCAACAAGATTCACCGATTCCATCACCTGAAAAACAAAATTCGTGGAATTTGAGAAAAAAAAAAGGACTTATCTTGGAATTTCATATATTCATATGGAAATTTCAACCCCAGAATTGTTAATCTTTTACAACAAATTTCTTCAAATTCTTAACATAAAACTCACAACACAGTTCATTGTAAATATTACAATTCACAAATTCTTTGTTTGTTTCCCACTGCTATATTACATAATTAAATTCTAAAAAAAAACTATAAAAATATAAGAGTTTACAGGCAAGAGTCTATACCCAGTAACTTAGAAACCACGGTTCGTCGGTTGACGAACGGAAATCTGGACCGGAAGGGGTCGACCAGTACCGGACCCACCGCAGCTGCTGCATGCCATCCGACCCGAACCGGCGCAAGTCCGACAGCCTACATCCCCATCGGACCAACGGGAACAAATGCACGTGGTGCGACCCGTGCCGTTACAAGTCGGGCATCTCGGAAACGGGCCGGCCATGGGTTTTTGTTCCATGACGGATTTGACTAAGACGGCGCCGGCCAAGACGCTCAAGCCGGTGGCCACCTGAGTCAAGACGGCCGGAAACATGTCGCCGGAGAAGATTCTTTTTCTCTCAATTCAACGGGATATTGAGCAGTGAGAGGAAGAAGAAAGAAAGTAATAGCAACCAAAGGAAATATATAAAATTGAGAAATGAAGGGGGGAAATGAGATTTTTTTTAGGAAAATAAAACAATTGGCTGAGAAATTTGAGTAAAAATAAAATAAAAGTGGCGGATGAATTGTACACGTTAAGCCTATGGGATTTTGGTGTGGAGTGGATATGGGATTTTGGAGAAATTATATTATGGTTCATGCTTATTATATCAGTTATGGTCTCATTCAATGAAAACTACTCACTTTATTATTATTTTTTTGTCATTAATTTAGTAATATAATAATTTCTAAAAACAATTTTTTAAATGACATGAAAAATTTTATTGAATATTTATTGGTTGAAAAAAATGACATAAAAAATAATAGTGAAGTTGGTGGTTTTTATTGGATAGGACCATGACTGATGTGATAAGTCAGACTTATAATATAATTTTCGGGGTTTTGGATTTTAGGGCTTTGGATTGTTGCTGAAGTGATGATAATTATCTTACGTTATTTATGTATATTTTGTCATTCCATTTAAAATTATATATATTTAGATTATCAATTTATTTGTTCCATAAATAACTAATTTTAATTTAAATATATGAATATTCAAATAAGAAATATAAACATTGTATAAGTACATGAAAATGTTAAAATTTGTATAATATAAACTTTGAACTTCCTGAATCGTTTTTTTCTTTGATGTTTTAAATTATGTTGATAGCCGGACAGTAAAATTAGTTAGTGGGTCAATTGAATTTGACAACAATCATGTCGAGGACTATAACTCATTTTATTATCATGTCGAGAGATAATAGCTAAATAAAGTATACGACAAAAGTAATTCTAATATAATCCTTAGACATTTTTAGAAAATTTTCAAAAATTTTGATAGAAAGACTTGAAAGACAAAAGTATAACATGTTTAATACTTATGTAATAAATATTGTTTAACTTGTCAAAGGTTATACGATATAAAAAATTGAGATTTGCTTGCTTATTTCTCACTCTTACTTGAATGATTTACTCTCATTTTTTGCTTTCAGCTAACTTCGAAGAGAATATGCATTTAAATATGTTTATTATTTAAGTTACTATAATAATAATAATGTCGACTAAATACCTAATTATATTTTTAAGCAAAAGTAATTATTTAAAAAAGAGAGATACTAGTTTTTTCATACTTGTTACAACAAATTGGACCACGGATTTTCATTTCAAGATAATAGTTTAAAAATAATTAGATAAAGTTACACCAAATTAATGACAAAACTTAAAAGAATAGTTTTCATTCAAAAATATATATTAAATTTTATCGGGTCGGGTACCCGGTAAGGGAAAACTCTCGGCCTGTGTCCCGGCCCGTGTCCCGAGAAATTTGCCGGGTCGGGTAATTTTTTTTCGAGAATTACCCGGTATTTTTGTTTCGGGTAGTCGAGTTTTCGGGTCGGGTCAATCGGGTCGGGTATTTTCTCCCACCCCTATTTATAAGTGTTATTTTAGATCTTAAATTTTAATTTTTCAAATGTAATTATACAATAAAATTATAAGACAAAATTTATACGAAAGTGGTTTTCATGGGGTGTAACACTAAAAAAAAAGGAAAAGAGAAGATGGATGAAATGAAAATGATTGTTGAATGAAACAATAAAATGAATATTTGCAGTTAAGGGGTGTTGAACCCATAACCCTGGTGCAATGAACCCATGACTTAGCCACTGAGCTAAGGCAATCCATGGTAATTGCTTACTCCAGTTTAATAATAAGCTATGTTTTGTTCCTTTGTAAGAAAAAAAAAACAAACAAAACTATAATTCTCCTCATACCATAATTTATGTCATCTTGTATTTGAATCCAGAACTTTCTATTAGGCTTTTCACCTCCCCCATAGTTCCGGCCACCGTCTCGATCAGCCCTACCGTCGGCCGGTGGCGTGCACCGCCATCATCGACGTTTTTGCCGTCGCACTACGAGTTCGATCTCGTGAGCCACTCGCAGAATCTTAACCCCGTTCGCCGTGAAAACCCCCTGGAAGGACCGGCGAGATACCCAAGCGTCGCCCACGTTTTTTTTTCTCTTCTTTCTTTCGATCTCAGTCATCGTGCCGCCGTGGTTCTCACCGCTAGCGTTGTTGCGACCGACGGCACACTGTGACTCCAACCCTAGCCACCACTCGCGCCCCATCGTTGTCGTCCGACGAGAAAAATGGCTTGAAGGTTCGTCGAAAACCAAACCCTCACTTCGGTTTTCTAAGCTTTCCGACCTCGATTGCCGTCCGTTCGCAAAACAGACACCGAATCTGAGCTCCTGACGCGACGGCGAGCAAAGCCCGCCCAAGCAACAGTCCGTCCGACACCGTTAATGACCTCACCGGAGTATCGCATGTTTCCGGCAGCTCACCTCTGTTTGGGTAAGACTTTTTTATATTTCTGGCCTAGTTTGTGTTGTCTGAAGATAAATCGAATCATTTGATTTAATGGGCTTTATTTTCTAGGTAGAATCGGCATTTTGGCAATGTTCCAGCGACTTTCCGGTGACCGGCCGACGAAGCCAGTTCGATGGGTAAGTGGACCGGTCTGTTTTGATACGAACCGGCTAGACCGGTTAAACCGGTCAGCCCATGACCCAAACCCGAACCGTCCCGACCCGTCTTTGACCCAAATTCGATCCGACTGAGTCAACTCGCCCGAGTTGACTCAGTGAGTTAACCCACCGAGTCAGCCCAGTTGACCCTCTGTTGACTGCTGACGTCATGCCGACGTCAGCGATGACTTTGACTAGTTGACTTTGATCGTTGACCAAAAAGTCAAATTTTCCGAAAACTCATATTTTATGTTTTTCGACGTCCTGAGTTCGTTTTTGAAGCCCGTTTTGAAAAATTCTGATCCGAAAGCCTCCGAATCTGACCTTGAGCCCAAACTTGTTTATGTACTTAATTATTGGTTAAGAGCTTGTGAGTAAGGTCTGATCTTGGAATTTGTGTAATTGAAGGTATTCTTGGTTCCTTGGATGCACGATGCTGAGGAATGTCGAATTCGGGTTCGAGGGTATTCGAATGTCGTATCATGAATCGACTAATGTAGCTCGGAGTTAAGGTAATACATTACTACCCCTTGTATGCTTTATGTACATGTTGATATTCGGTTAACGCATGCATGCTCATGATGACGTATACTGTAGATTATGCTTAAATTGAATCAGATTCGAGCAATAAGTATGGATATTAATAAGACCAAATTATCTGAATAAGATTACTAATGGGTTAACAGTATCAAAAGCTCTAATAATTAAATTCAGTTAATCCGCAACTCAATCATCAGTGCGTAAGAATCGAGGCCCAGGATACGGAGTGAGAGATATTGATTATGAAATTACGAAAATGCCCTTGAAGCATAAGCATGACTAAACTACCCCTCTGATAAAGGAAATGACCTAAAATCCGCATTCGACCTGATTATGCAAATTACTCTACCTATGATGTATGCTCTTTTGGAAAAGACTTCGGCATCATTATTCAAATGTGTGTGATACTAAAAGAAACTTGAATTTCCCCCGAGCTCTGTATAACACATGAAGGTAAAACGCCTAAAGGTAAAATTACTGGAATTATTGTTGTATTCTTAAGCTAATCCGTGCGACAGTAAGGAATGAATTAATCGAAATGATCGTACTGACCAAAAAGACTGTAGTGCCTTCGAGCACCGAAATTCTTAATTAATCAGAATAGCAACTTTACCCTTAAGTTCTAAAATGAGTAAATCGTCTATAAGGGCCGAAGGAATTAAAATGACTTAATCTCTACCGAGTACGTAAACGATAGAGGTGCTAAATAGTAAGATTTGAAAAAACGGTGAATTTATCCCAATTTCCAAAATAACTGAAATGCTCTCTTGAGTAAAATATACAATTATGCATTTGATGAAACTCTGAGAATTCTAAAGAGACTTTAAGGGCTAAACTGCCCCTAAGTGTTAGGAAGCACGCTCATGTCTGTTAATCACTCCTGATATTAATATAAGGGTTGGTTAGTACTGCAAGGTAGGAATATGTTAGTTCGAACAGTTGGAGGCTTGAAAAACTTCTGGAAATATTAACTATTGTAAATCGTCATTTTAGTATTACTGGGCTAAACTATAAAATCACCTCTGATAGTTAAATGACCAAAACACCCTTGTTGGCCATAGTGACCAAAACAACCCTGGATGTATCTGATATCGCAAAAGATCTTATCATAGAAATCTCTGAATGCATGACTGGAAAAGTGATGAGTAAATAGAATTTCCTGAGCGACTGTTTATGTCTCGTTGGTATAAATTACCAAAACGCCTGAATAGATGAGTGTTTCCTCAAGCTTTGGGTAGAAAGCTTTGAGGGTTGTAAAGGTTGCCTCCTTAGCCTAGAAAAGGGGACAAAATTCTTAGTGAATTTGTTGAAAATCCTTAGTGGGGAGCTAAGGTAGTGGATGTAGACCTTGGTTAGAAGGTTGAACCACTATAAATCCTTGTGTCAAATTGCCAAATTTTCACCTCCCACTAAAACACCCAATTATCCAACTTCTCCACACTTGGCGAGCAAGAACGGTTGATCGAATCGAGCCCCACACAACTCAACAACATGCCTCAACGAAAACATACCATTCATAAAACAAGGCTTACATGCTTTTTCACACAAACACTTAAACATCTCAAAAACATGAGTTACAAATCCACAACATAAAAACATTAACAAATAGGAGTCTAGACACACGCTTCTACAACACGTAGCATCCTCATTGCTAAACTATTACATTATCTCATAAAACCATACTTGAGCAACTACCACACGCTTGGATGCCCTTTCTTGCACCTTGCTAACTTCACACTAGTGATCTGCATTGTCAAAAATGATAGCGTAAGCTAGAAGCTTAGTGAGGGAGCTCTAAAAAAAACAACGACAATGCAGGGTTCAAAGCATGTTATGCCTAAGACATTCACAAGGCATACATAAACTTCAACATAGCAACATAGCTAAACGTTACAAGAATGCATGAACATGGCATCTTACCTCATGTTATGCTAAACAAATATATAACATAATATCTTACTCAACAACCACATTAAAACAAGTATATTAGCAACTATTAGCTTACTCGGATATGCGGATAACTTCCGTTGGGATTTTCACCCTCAACGTACTCAACAACATTTACCTTCCGGTGGGATTACACTCATCACCGTTCTCACTCATGGATGAGATTACACTCATCATCAAATGCCAACAATTTCTGGTGGAATATTACCTCACCGTACTCCCCCTTGATGACTACACGTCACCAAGGCCACACGCGAATTTGACTCAACCGTGTGCACACTCATCCTAATAATCGATCATTTATACCCGGTAATTAACTAGTGCCAATCATACTATACATGTATCACCATGATTTCACAAATATGCATACAACATATCATCACCACATACATCATCAATATATCAACATACATAACGAACACATACTACACAAGTCTACAATCATGCACTTTAAGCAAGAACTCATAAAGCAAACAAGAGATTAAGCTACCCACTTAATCTCCACCTTGGATTGGCCTACCGAGCACCATCCAACACCTCAACTACACACTTGAACCAATTTAAAACCATTTTAAATGATCCACTCACCGAACTTTCTTAAGCAAACCGAGAAAAGCCGAATCAAGCCTCCAAACTTTCCAGAATCGAGCCCGAAGCTTCTCCAACGGTTTCCCTTGATTCTAACCAATAAAAAACAACACATTACTCAACCAAATCATCCACAAAACACTGCCACAATTCAAACTACAACCACAAAGCCAATTTTCTACAATTTCAAACCATGAACCAACCAAAAAATCCTCATTTTTGAGCTCACACACAACCCAGTAGAAAACCATCGAGTCCAACACCCAAATCATCACTAAACACACTTAAAGAAACCTCCAAGCATCACTATAACATCAACCAAACTCTTCTTCACAAGGCTACCCCAAAAACACAAGTTTTCAACCTTTTAAAATACCCAAAAAACCCATTTCGGGATTTTTGACAAAACCACACCATTTTGAGATATAATACATCTAAGGGCAAGATTAAAACATAAATGAACTTTGCAAATCAAAAGCTACATGAACACCCATTAAAGTTCCAACCTTTTTCCTAAACTTTTGAAAACTTGAAAACTTCAACAATGGTGTTTACCAAAAACTAAAACCATAGATGTGTTAGGAATGAAGAGGAGAAGTCAAAAATGATTTTACCTTGAAGAAAGCACTTGAAATGGTGAAGAAATTTGATGGAATAGTAACTAGGGTTTGGGGTTTTTTTGTCGTGGAAATGGGTAGAGGGAAGAAGAAGAAGACACTTTAAAAAGTCTTCTTTTTACCCATCATTTTCCTTTATTTTGAAAATTACTATGTTGCCCTTAATGATTTTCAAGCCTCTTTTAAATTAAAACCAATCCCATTTTTAATTTAAAATGAGCCCACGACTCGAACCCGATTCTCACACTCAACTCCCGACCCCTAAACCTAGGTGTTACAAGCCTAAGGTTTTCCATGTGGTTCTATTAGGGTGGGCTCTAGATTCTCACACATGGTTTGGTTCTAGAAGGGTACCCGAGCTGTCCCTGATGTCCCCTAATAAGGGTAGCAAGGCCCTTGGTTCTCACCTATTATAGGCTTCAAACGAACCAAGTTCAACTCAGGAGGACTCACCACTTATGCCTTCTCGAAGAATCGATATTCTTACGAAGGCAAAGGTCATGAGTCCCAAGGTACATGCTAGGCTCATACGAAGAATCAACATTCTTACATAAGAAAAGCGTGTGTCCCCCCCCCCCCCACTTAAACGAATGTGATAAGCTCGGGTATAGAGCTTTTTGCAACAATTTTAGAATTCGTAAAATAGAATTACATTCATTAAACGGGCAAATAAATTGAACCTATTATGACCTTGCCAATTCCATTAGTTTTTAAGAAAACCTTTTTTTTTTTAAAACAATTTGATATCAATTTGTGCCCTGACCCTTTTTTGTTTAAAAAAACGTCCCCATCAGAGTAGCCAAGCTGTCGCAACCCTTTCGAGCCCAACATTTTGGAAAACTTTAAAAACACGGAGTTGCCACCAATCTTTTTGAAAAAGTGTGATTGGATCACTTTAAAACGGGGTTATTTTAATAAAACGTTTTATTTTATTAAAACAACGGTTTTGGTCTGTGAAAACCAGAAAAAACATGTTCATGGTTGGTTACACGTGGGGAATGGTTACCACCCCCACGGCGCCCAAAAAAATTGGTACCTAATTGATTTCAAAAATGTTTTCAAAATTGGAATTTGCAAGTTCATGAAGGTTCGATTTCATTTGTCCGTTTAATGAATATAAATATATTTTAATGGCCTTATCGCCCGGGAAATGAACTCTAATCACCGCCAACACTTCTGACGCTAACCTGTCATTCCTGTTTGATAAGACACCGCATTAATTAAGTTCTGCTCTTCAAACAACAAAGAAATTTGATTTGTTGGTGTTTTTTTATTTATTCTAAGTTGTAATTCATTAAACCTAAGAATCTCTAGATTTTTTATTCCTATTTGGGGTTTAAATTTTATTAAATGTATTTTATTTTTGTAAAGAGAGTTTTTTAACAAACAAATCTTTAATCTAAGCTTGAAGATCATAAACCCTAAAGTTCCAACAATCACACAGGGCTAACAAGATAAAAAAAAAACTTCTTTTGTTTTTGTGCTTTAAATGTTTTTATTTGTTTTTGGTTTTATTCTTTTTATTCGAAAAATGTTTCTTAGTTTTAAAACTTTAATATTTTGTGTATTTTAAAAAAAAATTCTTTAAATGTTTTAAAATCCTTTTATTGAAATGATTGTTTTTTTTCTTTAAATTTTTATTGCTTTTTTTGAGTCTTTATTTCAAAAAAAATATTTAAAGGAGTATTTCATTTTTTTGCTTGCATAAAAAGTTTATTCTTTGGAGCTTTGAAAAGTTCTATATGTTTTTTTATATTTTTTTGAAACTTTATTTTTAATGAAATATCTCTTTCTTCTAAAAAAATATTTTTTAAAATATTTCTAATTTCTTTTTTTAATGATTTTATTATTTAGGTGACCTTTTTAGGAGTTTTCAAATTTTAATAAAAATGAAGAAATTTTTTTTCTTAGAAAATCATTTTTAAAGAAACACCTCAATTTTTTAAATTTTATTTTTAACAACACAATTATTTAACATTTTTAAAATGAAATGGATTGAAAAGATTTTATTTTCAATAGCACAATCTTTTGGATTTTTTAATTAAAAAGGGATCAAAATTTTATTTCCATTAACACAATCTTTTAATTTTTTTAGAATAAGTGTGAGTCAAAACATTACTTTCAACAACCCATTTTTTTAGTCTTTTAAGGAAGAATTAAAAAATTTATTTTCAATAGCAAGATTTTATTTTATTTTTAAGAATAAAAAAAGATTAAACAAAGTTTAAGAACATGAACAAACAAAAACGAAAATTAAATCATAAAAAAGAAATTTTACCGGAACATGAACAAACAAAAATTCAACCAAGAAAATAAATTCAAAAAAAAAAAAGAAAAGAAAGGAAGAATTACCGGAAGAGTGGAAATCACGAACTATCTCCACTCAAACTGATTCGAATTGACACCAAAAAATCAAACCAAAGCTATCCAAAACTCAAACTAATTCCAGCAATTTTCCAAAAATTTTCAGAGAGCTTAAAGGAATTTTTCGGATGATTTTTTCAGTATTTTTCTTCTTGAATTGGTGAAGAACAAAGGGGTAAAGGGGGATATTTATACTAATGCTTAGGCTTGGAAATCAAGGCGAATTCAGAATTTAATCTCAGAATTGAAGCAAAAATCAGACAAAGGGCTTGATTTTCGGTAAAACTCCTAAAAAATTATCCGATTTGGTTCAAATTTGAAGACGAAATTCTCCCTTAATTCGAGCCTAGATTTTGACATTTTCCTCTATTTTTTGCATTTTTCGACGACGGTAGGGGATGACGGCGAACGACATTGGTACCATTGGAACGACGATGATGAAGTGAATCGACCGACACCTTCAGCGACGGCGGCTATGGCCCGGAGACAGCGGGACATCGATCGGCAGCCGTTCCAACCTGGGTTTTGGGGAACCAGCCCCGCGCGCACGCGCCAGGCACCTGGCGCGCAGGCTAGTACCAATTTCCCCCTTTTTTGATTTTGCTTAATCTAATCTTGGCCTTTGATCTATATTGCTCTAAATCTAACGGCCTACATTAAACCTGAAAAAAACAAAGATAAATGGGTTAGTTTGGGCCCTTTTTTAAATAGGTTCTTATTTATTTAATTTTGAAGTGACCTTTATTTTAATGTGTCCTTATTTACAAAATGTGTTTATTATTTTTATTTTTAGAGATATGTTTTATTATGTATA
The DNA here is from genome assembly GCA_958450335.1 of Hibiscus tridactylites. NCBI lineage: Eukaryota > Viridiplantae > Streptophyta > Magnoliopsida > Malvales > Malvaceae > Hibiscus > Hibiscus tridactylites. Next base: position 49,651,592 of record OY288271.1, read on the forward strand.
TATTTATTGAGCTAATAATAATAATAATAATAATAATAATAATAATAATAATAATAATAATAATAATAATAATAGTAGGTGAAAATCTAGTGTCAACAATGTCATAAAAATAAAAGTGTAGATACCATATGATGTATTTATAATTTAATGAGGGGCAGAGTTATAAATATTTAATAGTTGATTTATTAAATCAACTATATAAAGAGATAGTGATCCCCAATAAATAGGTTAATTTGTATTACTTGATATATTCACGTACACTTTCACATTTAGTTATGTATGATTTGGTTCTAACAAGTGACATCAGAGACTCGTCATGTTGAATCATTGAGAATCAATTGATTAATTTGTTATTAAATATTTTAAATAAAACCCCCTAACTTTAAGGATTATTAAACCCTTCGGCAATATGGTTTAAAATCTTTATATATGGTGTATCGATTATAAAATTAGGTTATTTTTTGGGTTTATGATTACTGATATATTGTTTGATGGGTACTTAGGGATCGATTAATTTCCCCTAAATTTCCCAATTACAGCTATTAGGTCATTTATTCTATTTAAATTTATATTGCGATAATTCTTTTCCTTAGAATTATCACAAAGTATATATATGTGTATCTGGGTTATTGTAAAACTTTTAAAACCATCAATGTTTGCTGCATAATTTGGGTTTTAATTTAATTAAAAAAATGGAAAAGAAAGTTAAGAATCAGACGCATGTGCGCCTCTTTAAGGGAAGGGATAAGAATGCCTTTCATTCTCCATGTTCTCAATTCATTCCATATTTAGTTTTTGTAATTCGATTTCAATTTCAATTCCAAATATTTTTTTTCATGTAAATCAGTCCTTTAGTTTATTATGTGCAGCAAACCTTTTATTGCTACTTGTCGCGACCTTTTTTTAAAACCGTTTATTAAAAAATAGTCTAACGATTATAATTTTAGAAATCAGAATTTTTTATTTTAATTTGATCTTGAAATTAAGAGATTTTCATATTAAATCGATTTTTCTTTATTTATTCTTTAAAATTATTTTGGAGTCGCCACCGGTCACTTTAGTAGACCGGACACCATAAAAACGAACCATTAATTCTTTTTAGTAAAATTTGGGTTCGGGAGTCGGTTACGTGTAGGGAAGGGTTAGCACCCCTACGAACGCCAGTTACCGGTACCTTATTAATTTCACGTGGTATTTTGGCCATTCGAGCATTAATTTAAATTTAATTTGATCTTTTAATTGTTAAATAGATTCCATTTCGAATGAGAATATCCTTTTGCAAGAAAATATATTTTGGACGAATCTAAGTTTTGAAACGTCCAAATACATTAAGACACTTCAATTTATATTCAAAATGTATCTCAACACAAAAGATTTAATGCATGTCCGATTATTTTGTTGTCCATTTTAAGTAAACCTTAATTTAGGCTCCATTAATTAATTAATTAATTAAAATTTTATGAATATTATTAATTTTAGGCTTTTATGGTAACACCCAAATAATCCTGCACTACTCATATCTAGCCCAAAAGTAATAATATTCCTAACATTAATGATGGTAATTATTTAATCCTATTTCAATTTTATTAAACTAACTATATATATGATGTAACATCCCAAAAATTAGCTTAGAACTCCCAATTTGAACCCTGTAGAAGGAAATAATGGAGCTATCTACTTAACTTTTATTATTATTTGAAACATAAACAAAGGAAACCTCTCTTCGGTTCTTTCTGATATGAGCGCAAGGGAGACCGGCCGCCGACAGCAATGGACTGTGTTTGTGGGACGGATCTCGAACTCTCTACACTGGAAAGGGCTCTGGCAAGTGTTCGATAGACATGGTGAGGTACTCGATGCTTTTATCCCTCGGAAAAGGGCAAGAGATGGAGGGCGTTTTGGTTTTATCCAGATGGCCAGTAAAATCGACGCGGATCGAGCGATTGAACGCCTCAACAACAAATGGATTTATGGGTCGCGATTGATGGTAAGCATGGCTCGATTTGTCGACCGTGGATCGTTTCAGAGAAATCAGGAGTCGGGTGCGTTAGATCAAAAGAAAAGCGGGGAGGACAAGGGACAATCAAATAGTGTGAACTCGAAGCGATTACATGTTTCGGCAAAGATGATTCAAGGGTGTGTCGATGATGAGAAAGTGGCTATTCTAAAGCATTGTATGGTGGGATGGTGCAGCCGCCAATGAAGTTTGAAAGAGTTAGCATCGAGGATGAACATCCCTAATTTCAACGGTTTATCTATAGTGCGAATTGCTGGACCGGCTATATTGCTGATGTTCAAGGACTCGAAAATAAAGGACGGGTATTGGCAAAGACAAGGTTCAATGACTGTTTCTCAAAGTTAGCGGATTGGGAGCCGGGGATGACACTGCACAATCGACGAGCGTGGATTTCAGTCCGTGGTATTCCTATCCATGCTTGGTCGTACGAGACATTTGACAATATTGCGAAGAATTGGGGTTCGCTCGTCCGAGTTGCGGATAACACAGCATCGTCGACATCGTTCGAACGGGGTTGGTTGTTGATCGAAACGGACATGATAGAACACATTGATTCTCGTTTGGTGCTGGAAGTCGAGGGTAAGTTGTACCATATTTTTGTAAAGGATGTGACCATATTCGGGCCCCCTACCGATTGTGAATGCACAGCGATCGACGACAACGGCAGCGATGAATCAAGTGAATGTAGCTCGTCGGAGTATGTGCCGGAGTCGTGTATGGGGGAGGGTTGCCAACGGGAGATAGCAACAGTGGCAGGTCAGGGTCTGAAGGAATGGAAAATCAATCAATTATGGAATGATGCATATCGTGGGGATTACGGTATGGTCGAGGCTCCAAGGGTTGATGAACCTGGGGGCCAGCCGTCGACGCCGATGCAGGGTCAGCCGTCACAAGGCGGCGGTGAAACTGAGCTGGAGAGAGTTACATCAGCGATAGGAGTGTGCACTACACAAAAGAGTCCTACGGTATTAGAATTCCAAATCAATGAAAATGCTACAGATAATCCAACTCTACTACCTACAGCAGCTGATCTAAATCACGGGGACAACCTGCTTATTCAAATGCGTAATCCAGATCAACGGGGGGAGATGGGGTGTGGACAGCAGGCGTCGACAGTTTTGATTCCTGTTCCGATTACAACGCATACGAACGAGCCGACGGGAGTCTTCACAATTCCGGTGGAACATTTGGGCGATGAACAGGAACAAAGACAAACCGAAGCAGACGATGCTGTCATCCCGATTTGGATTAATGGTGTGTTAAAAAAGACAAAATCAGTGAACGCGCTTTCAGGGGTGGTGAAAAACTTGAAACAGGGGAGGGGAAGACCGAGGAAGAGTGGAGGTCGTGATTCTCATCAAATTATTGTCGACGCATCGATAACAGATTCGGATGTCCAACGTCGACAACAAATACTCCACCGTGAAGCAACAGCAACAGCGGCTATAGGGAATTTGGTGGGAGTGACATCGTTAGGCCGCGAGAAAGAAATTCTGCAGGATTTATCGCGAGTGCTGCAAGACGGCATTCGTAATTTGCAATAATGCGATTACTGAGTTGGAATGTCAGGGGGTTGGGATCGTTGTTGAAGAGAAGACGGGTAGGAGAAGTTATTAGACGACAACGGTTTGATATGGTCTTTTTGCAGGAGTCGAAGTTAGAAGAGCTGAATTCGTCGGTAATCGCTGGAATGTGGTACAGTGATGGATTCGAGTTTGTGTTTTCGCCATCCGTGGGTGCTTCGGGTGGTATAATAGTAGTATGGGAAGGTGACAGGTTTGTGATGGAGTCGGTAGAAATTGAAAGACACTTTGTGGTGATTCAAGGGCGGTGGAAGCATGAGGATATCGTATGTTGTCTTATGGCGGTATACGCCCCTTGTGATGTGTCGGAACAGGAAGGATTATGGCAACGGTTAGAGACAGTGATCAACGGTTTTGCGGGACCATGGTGAGTCGTGGGTGACTTTAATTCGGTGTTGTGCCCGTCGGAGAGAGCAGGCTGTCACTCGCAGAATAGAGGTATGAATTCCTTCGCTTCATTTGTGAATTTGGCATGTTTGATTGATTTACCGTTAAGAGGAAAGCAGTATACATGGTTTGGAAGGGATAATCGGAAAAGCCGTATCGATAGGTTCCTTGTATCAACTGGGTGGTTGGATAGTTTTGCTAGAATTGAACAGTTAACTATGTCGAGAGGTATATCGGACCATGCCCCTATTATCTTGTTGTGTGATGATATTGACTGGGGTCCGAGGCCTTTCCGATTCATTAATGTGTGGTTGGAAGAGAAACGCAATGTGAAACGAATGGCGGAGGAGTGGTGCAGGTTGACGGGCATGGGAATAGGCAACTCAAACATCTCGGTAAAGTTGAGACACTTGAAGTTGTTCCTTAGAAAATGGAATAAATCTGATTTTGGGGATGTCGAGAAAGAAATTACATATTTACAAGGCTGCCTTGATTGCTTAGATAATGGCGAGGAGGAGCAAGCCGTGGGGGAGGGTGGTGAGCTTAACGATCGCAAGAAAGCATGGATGCAAGCTTTATGGCGAGCGATTCGTAGAAAAGAATCGTTATGGCGTCAGAAGTCACGAGCGACTTGGCTTAAATTGGGTGATAGAAACACTGCGTTCTTTCACAGGGCAGCAAAGTTACGAGCGATACGGAATGCAATTGTTGGTTTAAATATCAGTGGTACTTGGGTAACTGATCCGAACAGATTACGGAAACATGTGGTGAGTTTTTTCTCCAAGCATTTTGCTGCGGAAGCGAGGGCTTGTATCTGGCAGTTTGAAGGGGCTTTTAACATGGTGAATGATAATGAGAACTTGACTCTGATTGCGCCATTTTCTATGGGCGAGGCGTGGGATGTGGTGCGAGGGTGTGAGGGTTCAAAGTCTCCGGGTCCGGATGGTTATAGCATGGAGTTTTACAAGAGGTGCTGGGAGGTTGTTAGTACTGACGTGGAAAGGTTCTTGGCCGATTTCTTCAGTTCCGGAAAATTACCTTTGGGCGTCAATAACACATTTATTGTGCTATTACCAAAAGTGGAATCACCAGTGTCTTTGCACGATTATAGACCTATTAGCTTGCTGAATTCCATTTATAAGATTCTAGCTAAAATCTTAGCTAGGCGTTTACAGGTGGTGTTGGGTGGTTTGATCAGTGACCATCAGTCTACTTTTGTCCGTGGACGTCAGATAGTAGATGGAATTTTGCTAGCGAATGAGACGATACACTCTATGCGCAACAGCCGAGTTGGGGGATGTGTGCTGAAACTAGACTTTGCGAAGGCATACGATTGTGTCCGTTGGGAGTTTTTGGATCAAATTATGCTTTCGATGGGATTTAGTTCCACTTGGAGGGGGTGGGTGATGGAATGTATTGGTTCTGTTCGATTATCTGTCTTGTTAAATGGTAGTGCAACGAAGGAATTTGATATGAGGCGGGGGCTGCGACAAGGCTGCCCTTTGTCGCCATTATTGTTTGTCATCGTGGCTGAGGCGTTGCATCGGTTACTAGTACAAGCGGAGGAAGTGGGGCTGATTAGGGGGGGTGGAAGTGGCTCCGGGGGTAACATTAACACACCTCCAGTTTGCTGACGACACCGTACTTTTCTTCGAAGCTTCAGTAGCAGCGGCGCTGAATATCCGTAGGCTACTGTGTTGCTTCCAAGTCTGCTCAGGTTTGCGCATCAACTTCTCTAAATATTCACTGTATTCGATAGGTATAGATGGGGATATGGTTGCATCCATGGCCGAGGTTCTGGGTTGCCGACAGGGGGATTTACCATTTGTATACTTGAGTTGGCCGCTGGGGGTAAATCCGCGAAACATTGCTATATGGGAGCCAGTAATTGCATCCGTTCGACGTAAGTTGGCAGGTTGGAAGGAGACGTCTTTGTCGTTTGCGGCACGAGTCACATTGGTAAATTCAGTCTTATCCTCTCTTCCAGTTTATTATATGGGTCTGTTTAAAGTGCCGAAAGGGGTGATTGCTGCTATAGATAGGTTGAAGCGAGCTTTCCTATGGGGTGGGGTGAATCTTCAGCGTAAAATGAGCAGAGTGAGCTGGAGTTTGGTGTGCCGGCCTCGTCATCTTGGAGGCTTGGGAGTGGCTGATTTAGAGGTTCGAAATAAGGCTCTCTTGGCGAAGTGGTCGTGGCGATATGCTCGGGATGTGAATTCTTTATGGCGGTCCATTATTGTCTCTAAATATGGTGAAGCGGCACAGTGGTGGCGGTTTAATACATCGGTAAGGGGGCAGATGTCTATGATTTGGAAACAAATAGTGCAAACTGTTAATTCAGAGGGTATACAAAAACTTATGGGCGAGGATCAATTCGTTTGGAAGATTGGTTCTGGGGAACGAGTGTTGTTTTGGTTTGATGCTTGGTGTATCAAACAGCCACTGAAAGATGTTTACCCTCGTCTATTTTCAATTTTGGTAGATCGGCTAGCAATGGTGAAGGATATCGCGGTTGGTGAGAGCTTCCAGCACGTTCAGTGGGAAGCTTTGTTTCGCCGTAGTCTATGATCATTCGAGGCTCGGCAATTGCTGGACTTAAGAGCGTTAGTGTGCCCGGTAAAGTTGAGACAAGGCGAGCTCGATATGCTAGTGTGGACACCGGATAACCTTGGGACTTTTTCAGTTAAGGGGCTGACTCGGTTGCTTATGATAGACAAAGTGGGCGAGAATGATTTTGGGGACTGTTTTGCGTGGAAGGTTTTGGTTCCTCCTAAGGTCCAAGCGTTTCTATGGTTTGCTTGGTTGCGTCGATTGCTGACGTTTGCTTTTTTGCGGACTCGTGGGATAGATTTGGGTGACAACCGAGGTGTATGCAGGTGGTGTCGTGAGAGGGAGGAGGATATTGATCATCTCTTTTATTCTTGCCCGTTTGCCAAGGGAATGTGGGATTGGTTTCGAGGGTGGTGGGCGATTTCTTTGTCGTTGCCGAAATCTTTGGCGGATTTTCTTCTCCCGGATATGCACTGTTCTTTTAAAGGCACCTTGAGGAAGCTGTGGGTGTCGAGTACTGCTGCTTTATTGTGGTCGTTGTGGCTTGCGCGCAACGACTTGGTTTTTAATGATAAGTTTGTCTCGGCAGCGGAAATATGCTTCTTGGTCAAGCTACGTTCGTTCTATTGGGTGAAGACCCTTAAGGAGGGTTTATCGGTTAGTGAGTCCCTCTGGTGGGACTGTCCGAGTTTGTATCGAGAAGGGATTGCTAAGCATTTGGAGCGGTTGGGAGTGAGTTGGGAGCCTCCTATCGAAAATACAGTGAAATTCTCGGTGGACGGTTCCGCGCGCGGGAAGCCAGGACCAGCGGGCTTTGGAGAGGTATTGCGTGATGCTCAGAGTCGGATCCTTGCATTGTTTTCAGGTCCTCTTGGTACTCTTGATTCAAATGTGGCTGAGATTCGGGCGATAGCTTTTGCCCTGGAGTATTTTGCAGAGTCTAAATGGGTGGATCGTCCTCTAATCGTTGAGTCGGATTCCAGAGTTGCTATTGGGTGGGTGTTGCAGGTGGAACGTCGCCCTTGGCGTTTGTGGGAGTCCTTTTGTGTGATTGACCGTGCGTGTTTGAGGTTAGGCTCCGTGTGCTTTTCTCATATTTTCCGGGAGGCGAATGGGCTAGCTGATGCGCTAGCAAAGGAGGGGGTGTCTCGAGTCTCTTTGTTCCAGGCTTCATTATGATTTGTAAAGGGGGTCTATTGCTTTGTTTAAAGTCAACAAGTCGTACTCTTTTCCTCCATTAGGCTTAGGGAGGTTTTTAATGAGGCGCTTGTTTGACTTGCGTTGTATATTCACATCAATAAAATATACATCGCTTTGCTGATCAAAAAAAAATTAGCTTAGAAATTTTTATTAATTAGCTTAATATACAAAGACTTAATTAGATTAGAAACATTCGATAATTTAATTAGAGTAGCTACATTAAGGACTCAATTAAAATTCAAGAAAAATTAAAAAGGTGACTAAACCGAACAATAGAGAAAATTGAAGGGATTGCATGCAACAATTAAGGTATTGCCGAAATTGCCACATTATTAAGATTAATTAATGTTTTAAGTGAGGGTGAATTAGACAAATTAACATGATAGTTAGGTGACTATCATGTCACCATTATGGCATCTTGGCCGGCTCTCTCTTAGTGGGAAAGGAAACCCAAAGTTTAACTAAAACTCAAACTAAATGTTGGAGAGTGAAGAACCAACCGGCCAATGTTGTGAAGAAGAGGAAGAAAGAGCTTTGCATGGCAAGCTTATTGGCCTAGGATCACAAATTAAAAATCAAAAGTAAGTAGAACTCTTCATCTTTTATTCGAACATGCAAAAACTTTTAAGAAAGAAATTGTTTTTGTACAAATGATAATTCATGAAAAATTTGTTAGTTAAACATGCAATGTTGCTGGAAAATGTAAGACACGAGTAATGAGTTTGGATGAGGAAAATTTAGAAGATGAAGAGAGTAATGAAACCTCTAAAACACTAAGTTCAAAGCTGGCCTGAATTGTATTAGCTTAAACACTCAACTTTGAATATTTATAGAAAATAGAATATTATGGGTTTGAATCTGAAATTTTAACACCATATACCTTAGCATGTCTATTTTATTAGGAAATTTACAAAATCAAGTTTAGAGCTCTATAGAAAAATCTGGAGAGAATTTGGATATGGTACTCGAATCTGTCCAATAGTGTCTTAAAATGGATAGTGAACTTTGAAAATTCATAGGAATTGATACCCTAAGTAATTCGGCCTAAAATTTTAATAGGTATCAACTAGGGATGTTAATTGTGTTTAGAAACAAACGGGACCTAATTCCAATTTATATACTGGAAATAGTAATTCAATTAGAATAGATAGTCAAAACTGTTTAATATAGGAAATGTTGAACCTTGAATGACATTCTAAATTAAGTTGATAAAATTGACAAGGAAAAACTTAGTAAAATGAATGAGAGACTTGTTATTATTGAATTGATATAAATAATTAAGTAAATCAAACGATGGATTAAGAATTATAAGAGAATTAGTAGACTAATTCGACAATATCCGAGGTTGAAATTAGTTTAAGGATCAAAACAGAAATGTGAAAAATCTAATGTTTAAATTGAATCAATAGATTCTGAAAATTTGTTTGTATGATGGTACATAATGTAATAGAGCCTAGAGGAGAAAGGATTGACGAGGAGTCGATAGCTGGAGTGGCGTCGGAACGTCGGAAGAACCTTCGAATTCAGAACTAGCTCGACGATTGTGAGTGAAACAAACTTTAGAGTTGAGAATAGTGTTTCAACTAATTCGATTTAATTTCTATCTTAGAATTGCATGAAAATGAACTTAATAATTGTTGGTAAATTTATAAGGGAAGAAGGATTATAAAGGAACTTGGTTTTGTGAATGTTGTTGTGTTTCGAATGGTGTTTGCAATGATTGAAAACTTGGTGATTTTCATGTTTAATTTGAATATAATTGGAACCATGATGATTCGAATTATGCTGATTTTTCTATGATTCGAATGGTGATTTAATTTCTATGATTAGTTGTTGAAGTTGTTTGATAATTTAGATATGCTCTTGTTATTGAACTATTGGTGAGTAACGTATAATTCATGATCAAATGTTGAATTACAATTATGTGTTTGGATAATTTTGGTTGTAATTAGAATTATATGATGTGTATTTGATATCATATAATTGGAATTGTGGATATACAATTTGTGGTGCCAAAATTGAGATGCTTGAAAGTAATATTATGTGAACTATTGGAACTGAAATTTCATGTGTGACTAATAGAAAGGATTAATGGATATATTCTGGAAATTGATTTGCTAAATTATATGAATTTGATTTAAAATGTAATTGGCAAAGCCCTTTGTATGTATAGTCAGTCTAGGTAGTACGACATGCCTAGAGTCTAGAGCTCGATAAGAGTCAGTACGTTAGTGTACTCGATTTCTATGGTACGTAAGTGTACATATTCGCTTAGTGTAAATTGGCACTAAGATGACATGTAATACGATAATATGAAATGGTACTTGGGTACCTATTATATGGTGAATTTGATTCACATCTCTGTAACACGTGACTCGAATACCTAGCTAACTATATGAACCAAGGCATAATAATTAAATTAATAATTAAGAAATCCTTTGTACATTGATATTGAATTTCTTGATTTCTATGAGTTGCTATTGGAATGGTAATGAAACATATAACTTATAAAGTTCTAATTTAATTATTAATCTGCTACAGTTTGCTGCTGCTTATATATCTGAAATTTTCGTCGATTGAAAAGTGTTTATATGATTCATGTTGGTTCGAATCTTGTATGGATTTTAAAAGGAAATTATTAAATTGGACTAATCTATGTCTAATGTATATTGTACAACAACATATTACTTCGGTAAATTCTAATTGCTCGATTGGAGGTGTATGTTGCACTAGAATTGATACATTGGGTTGCTTATATTTGATTTGCTGCCTTTGATTGTCAAATTTCTTGTAAATATTAATTGTTGGCTATTGATCTATTCGATTGGAATGGAAAAAGATGCTAAACTAAGATTTTGGACTATTGTTTGGTCATTTAATAAGAAATTGAAATTGGATAGACTAAAGTTTCCTTACTAAGTACTATAAGTACTTATCACTCGAAATTTTCCTTTCTTCCCAAATACTACAGGTAGTAGCGTGATCAGTCTACCCTCTGATTTCAACTAGCTTGAAGATAGAGTATGCCTTTCATTGTCTTTGTTGTGCTCATGATGGGTGGTTTAACTGTCAGCATGCTAGTTCAATTCGCTCTAATGGCCATGTTCATGAACTATTATCTTAAGAATGTTTAAACTCTTGAGACTAGTTTCCCTCATTTTGCTATGTAAGTAAAGGGGTATATATGGGGTATAGATTAGCCCTTAGTATATGTTTTGGGGCTTGGTTTCTTTTTGTCACTTTTTGTATAGGCAACGATTAGGTTTAGCCAATATGATAGGTACCCCGGGAAGCCTTTTGTATAAGGAAAACAATTACTATCTTATGAATGATGATGAGTATATATATATATATATATGTTAGAATTAAAATGTCGATCTTATAATTGGAATCCTTTAGTTGATCTTAATTGGAACCAAATTGAGTTATAAAAATGAACCTTTCGAAAACAATAAAATGAAAATTAGATTGTGTATATGTATGTTTGTATGTCGAATGCGAGATAACCAAGATTTAGAATTTAATATGGATTATAAGTCGAGTAAATGAATCGAATTTAGGTAGGCCCACCTAGCTAGCATTCGAATAAAAAAAATATTACACGTTCTTCCGCTGTTTAATTGTAAAGTTAATATGAATCTGATTAACGCTCCTTGCCCATAATCCGGGATGAGGGGTGTTATATAAAGTGGTAACCAGAGCTTTTTAGGTTATTTCCTAAAGTTTAATCAAGTCTTCATGCATTTGTATTGTTTTTAGTACGCCACCCATGAATTGCACACTAGATAATTGTATTGAGCTTTTCTAATCTTCTTGTTTAAATTTATGATAGAAAATGACGGGCCAAAAGAATGGAAGTTCACACGAATCTTCGAGTGAAGGTGAAAGTGTGAGATTGGGTGATAATCCACCAGCCCGAACTAAACCTCCAAGAAAGGAGAAAAGTAAAGAGTCTGCTCAGATCACTGAGCGGATCACTAAAGAGCCTGCTGAGATCACTGAACGGACCACTAAAGAGCATGTTTAGATCATTGAGCGATCCAATATAGAGCCTATCCAGATCCCTGAGCAATTTAATAGAGAACCTGTTCAGATCGCTGAGCGATCCAATATAGAGCCTATTCAGATCTCCGAGCAATTTAATAAAGAGCATGTTCAGATCATAGAACGGTTCAATAGAGAGCATGTTCAGACCATTGGGCGCGAACAACCTCCACCTGAAAATCCTATGGTTCAATTTGCTCAAAGGGAATGTCTCCTTAGTATGAAGGAGATGTTCATTCAACTTCTAACAAATCTGAAACAAGAGCAACATGTTGCTTCTGTTACTGTTGCACCTAGCAGAGCACCCATAGATAAACTCGCTCAACACCGAGCCTACACTTTTATTGGTACGAATGATGAAAGACCAAAAGATGTAGAGTATTGGCTTGAAAACACCACCAAGGTGATAACCAAACAATTACAGTGCTCCGATGATCATAAACTAGAGTGTGATGTGGCTTTACTGGCAGTGAAGCTATGAATTGGTGGGAAACCACTACTCTAACTGTTCCAACCGAACTGGTGGCATAAGAATTTTTCGCTGAAGAATTCAAAAGGAAGTATATAAGTGAGCAATACCTAGCTGAAAGAAGAAAGAGATTCCTACACCACAAACAAGCCAACCGACCTATTGAGCAATATGTTGCAAACGTTTGCAAATATTGCAAATACGATTCCGAGTACATTAAAAATGAGGCCGATAAATGCAAGATGTTCATTGATTGTCTGAATGATGAACTGAGTCCAATCTTCACTGCTATGGGAATTAATGATTTCCAGAATCTTGTTAATCGGGCCATCGCGATAGAAGCAAAGATGAAAGCTGCTGAAAGAAGAAAAGGGGCCACTCGATGTGATAAAAAGCAGAAACGAGACGGTAAGTCTCAGTGGCAGTTTAAGAAGACTAAATTTCAAAAAGAAGGGTCTTCTAATTTCACTTATGCTCCGAGGAGTAATTATACTTCGAAACCGTCCACAATGATTAGATCCTCTGTACCGGTTATATCATTCAATAGCACGGGAAATTCTGAAAAGATTCCTCCTTGTAAGTTCTGTCAGAAATTACATCGTGGTCAGTGCAGATTCCAGTCGAATCTATGTTATTGTTGTGGTGGTGATGATCACTACATCAAAGACTGTCCTCAAAAGCCTGAATCAATGCCAGTCCGTAATACTGCGGTTCCTAGTCCGACGTCATCTAATCAGAACATGAATGCAAAGTCAGCCCAACCAAGTTATCAGAAGAAAGGAAAGGGTACTCACTCTAATGCTTCTACTCATCAGGAATCTCGAGCTCCTGCTAGAGTTTACCACATTCGTTGTAGGGATGACGAAGAATCTCCTAAAGTGATTGCAGGTACTGTTGAACTAAACTCACATCCCGTTTATGCCTTAATAGATTCGGGATCCACTCATTCATTCACATGTTTGTCTGTAGTTAAAAAGCTGAAATTAGAACCTGAAATTGTGAAAACAAGTCTAATAGTTTCGAACCCTTTAGGAGGAAATTCAAATATTAACATAATATGTAGAAATTGTTCATTGCATATTGGCAATTTGCCATTCTCTATTGATCTCTACATATTACCATCCTGTGAGTTTGATTTAATTTTGGGGCTAGATTGGTTAAGTAAACATGAGGCTTGGGTAGATTGTCAAAATAAAAGATTATACCTTCAGGGTTTAGGAAAAGAATCCATACTCATAATTGATAAAATGCCCACTTCCATTTTTGCATCTATGGTCTTACGAGATCAAATTGAATTTGGAATACCTGAGATGCATGTTGTTTGTGAATTTATTGATGTGTTTCCCGAGGAACTACCTGGTCTCCCTCCGACTAGAGAAGTTGAATTTGGGATTGAAATACAACCTGGCTCAAGTCTGGTGTCTATCACTACGTACTAGATGACACCTCTTGAGTTAAAAGAATTGCAAAAGCAACTTCAATAGCTTTAGGACAAGGGTTTCATTCGACCTAGCACTTCTCCTTGGGGTGCACCTGTTCTGTTTGTAAAGAAGAAAGATGGAGTGATGCGCCTTTGCATTGACTACCGTCAAATTAACAAGATCATAATTAAGAACCGATATCCACTCCCAAGAATAGAAGATCTGTTTGATCAACTTAGGGATGCTTTGATGTTTTCAAAGATTGATCTTCGATCAGGATACTATCAAATGAGAGTTAAGGAGGAGGATGTGTCAAAAACAGCCTTCAGAACTCGTTATGGTCACTATGAATTTCTGGTAATGCCATTCAGATTAACAAATTTTTCGGCGGCATTCGTGGATCTCATGAATAGAGTATTCAAGCCCTATCTTGATAAATTTGTAGTCGTCTTCATTAATGACATTCTAGTCTATTCTCGCAATCGAGAAGAACATGCTGAACACCTTCACATCGTCTTGCAAACTCTCCGGGAACGCCAGTTATTCGCAAAATTTTCCAAGTGCGAGTTCTGGTTAACGGAAGTTTCTTTTCTTGGTCATGTAATTTCAGCAGAAGGAATTAAAGTAGATCCAAAGAAAATCCAATCAATCATAGATTGGTGACCTCCCAAAAATGTCAGTGAAATACGAAGTTTTCTTGGTTTGGCTAGTTACTACACAAGGTTTGTCAAAGGGTTTTCCACTATAGCCTTACCTTTGACTAAACTTCTTTGTAAAGACCAACCATATGAATGGTATGAAAAGCAACATAAAAGCTTTGACCAACTCAAAACAGCCTTGACTCATGCCCCGGTCTTGATTCAACCAGAACCTGGTAAAGATTTTACTGTGTATAGTGATGCTTCGCATGCGGGTCTTGGATGTGTTTTAATGCAAGGTGACAATGTGATTGCTTATGCTTCTCGACAATTGAAATCTCATGAATTGAATTATCCAACACATGATCTTGAACTTGCTGCTATCGTATTTGCTCTCAAAATATGGAGACACTACTTGTATGATAAGAAATGTTACCTATTCACTGATCACAAGAGTTTAAAGTATCTCCTGACTCAGAAAGATCTGAATTTGAGACAACGCAGATGGATGGAGTTGTTGAAAGACTATGATTTAGTTATTGACTATCATCCAGGAAAAGCCAATGTGGTTGCAGACGCCTTGAGTCGTAAACCGACATTGGGTAATTTTTTTCAATTTCTTAATTCATAAGAATAAATAAATATGCCTTCAATAATATTTCTGTCTAAATTGTTAATTTATACTTGTAGCTCCAACTTCTATTAACGCTCACCTACGAGTGTATCAAAAACAAGGATTTCTATCCGAACTTCAAATTCAGTCCAGTCTTATCTCAAGGATTGGAAGTCTTCAGCAAGCTGACCCAGAACTTCAGGATATTATTTCCAAACTTGATACAAAAGTTGAGGAAGGGTTCCGTATTCACACAAACGGTCTCCTCTACTTTAAAGATAGAATTTTTGTTCCAAATGATGAAAATTTGAAAAGAGATATTCTGGAAGAAGCACACCAGAGTTCTTTATTGGTCCACCCTGGATCGGTTAAGATGTATAAAGATCTCAAATCATTGTATTGATGGTCTGGTATGAAAGCGGCTATCAATGAATTTGTATCTAAATGTCTCAATTGTCAAAGAGTCAAAGCTGAACATCGAGTTCCCACCGGACTACTCCAACCACTCGAACTGCCACAGTGGAAATGGGAACGAATTACCATGGACTTCGTGACTGTTCTTCCTTGTTCTCCCCGAAAATATGATGCTATTTGGGTGATTGTTGACCGGTTCACCAAATCAGCACATTTTATTCCAATTCGTATCAATTACAGTTTAGAGACTTTAGCCAATATGTGTATTCAGGAAATAATCCGGCTACATGGAATTCCTATCTCCATTGTCTCTGATCGTGATCTAAGATTTACTTCCCGATTTTGGAGAACTCTGCAACGAGCTATGGGGACTAAATTGAATCTAAGCACTGCTTTCCATCCACAAAGTGATGGTCAGTCTGAACGAGTAATTCAGATTCTCGAGGATATGCTTAGAGCTTGCATTATTGATTTTGGGAAGAATTGGGAAAAATCTCTACCTTTGGTAGAATTTGCCTACAACAACATCTATCAGTCATCTATTCAGATGGCTCCTTTTGAAGCATTGTATGTCAGAAAATGCAGAATTCCTCTTTGCTGGTCTGAACTTGGTGAGAACAAAATATTAGGACCTCAATTACTAAGAGAAACAGAAGAGAAAGTCCAAATTATTCACTCTCGATTAAAGCAGGCTTTTGATAGACAAAACACCTATGCCGATCTGAAGCGAAGAGATATCCAATATAATGTGGGAGACAAAGTCTTTCTTTATTGGACCTTTTGAAATCACAAAAAGAATTGGCCCAGTGGCTTATCGTCTTGCACTTCCTAATGAGTTCGATATAATCCACAATGTCTTTCATGTATCAATGCTCAGAAGATATATGTCTGATCCATCTCACATTCTAGAACCCGAAGAAGTTGAATTGAATCCTAACTTGTCCTATGAAGAAGAACCAAATTAGATTCTGGACAAGGAAATCAAAAGGCTTAGAAAGAAAATGTTTCACTGGTCAAACTGTTGTAGAGAAATCATAAGATGGAAGAGGCAACATGGGAACCAAAGGAAACAATGCGAAAACAATATCCCAACTTGTTCAGTCCAAGTAAGAATTCGAGGACGAATTCTTTCTTTAAGGGGGAGGGAAATGTAACATCCCAAAAATTAGCCTAAAAGTTTTTATTAATTAGCTTAATAATACAAAGACTTAATTAGATTAGAAACATTCGATAATTTAATTAGAGTAGCTACATTAAGGACTCAATTAAAATTCAAGGAAAATTAAAGAGGTGACTAAATCGAACAATAGAGAAAATTGAAGGGATTGCATGCAACAATTAAGGTATTGCCGAAATTGCCCACATTATTAAGATTAATTAATATTTTAAGTGAGGGTGAATTAGAAAAATTAACATGATAGTTACGTGACTATCATGTCACTGTTATGGCATCTTGGTCGGCTCTCTCTTAGTGGGAAAGGAAACTCAAAGTTTAACTAAAACTCAAACTAAAAGTTTAACAAGGAAAAGTTTAGTAAAATAAATGAGAGACTTTTTATTATTGAATTGATATAAATAATTAAGTAAATCAAACGATGGACTAAGAATTAGTAGACTAATTCGACAATATTCGAGGTTGAAATTAGTTTAAGGATCAAAACAGAAATGTGAAAAATTTAATGTATAAATTGAATCAATAGATTCTGAAAATTTGTTTGTATGATGGTGCATAATGTAATAGAGCCTAGAGGAGAAAGGATTGACGAGGAGCCGATAGCTGGAGTGGCGTCGGAACGTGGGAAGAACCTTCGGATTCGAACATGCAAAAATTTTTAAGAAATGAATTGTTTTTGTACAAATGACAATTCATGGAAAAATTGTTAGTTAAACATGCAATGTTGCTGGAAAATGTAAGACATGAGTAAGGAGTTTGGATGAGGAAAATTTAGAAGATGATGAGAGTAATGAAACCTCTAAAACACTAAGTTCAAAGCTGGCCAGAATTGTATTAACTTAAACACTCAACTTTGAATATTTATAGAAAATAGAATATTATGAGTTTGAATCTGAAATTTTAACACCATATACTTTAGCATGTCTATTTTAATAGGAAATTTAAAAAATCAAGTTTAGAGCTCTATAGAAAAATTTGGAGAGAATTTGGGGATGATACTCGAATCTGTCCAGTAGTGTCTTAAAATCAACAGTGAACTTTAAAAAATCATAAGAATTGATACCCTAAATAATTCGGCCTAAAATTTTAATAGGTATCAACTGGGTATATTAATTGAGTTTAGAAACAAACGAGACCTAATTCCGAGTTATATACTCAAAATGAGGAATTAAATTAGAATAGATAGTCAAAACTGTTTAATATAGGAAATGTTGAACCTTGAATGACATTCTAAATTAAGTTGATAAAATTGACAAGGAAAAGTTTAGTAAAATAAATGAGAGACTTTTTATTATTGAATTGATATAAATAATTAAGTAAATCAAACGATGGATTAAGAATTAGTAGACTAATTCGACAATATTCGAGGTTGAAATTAGTTTAAGGATCAAAACAGAAATGTGAAAAATTTAATGTATAAATTGAATCAATAGATTCTGAAAATTTGTTTGTATGATGGTGCATAATGTAATAGAGCCTAGAGGAGAAAGGATTGACGAGGAGCCGATAGCTGGAGTGGCGTCGGAACGTGGGAAGAACCTTCAGATTCGAACATGCAAAAAATTTTAAGAAATGAATTGTTTTTGTACAAATGACAATTCATGGAAAAATTGTTAGTTAAACATGCAATGTTGCTGGAAAATGTAAGACATGAGTAATGAGTTTGGATGAGAAAAATTTAAAAGATGATGAGAGTAATGAAACCTCTAAACACTAAGTTCAAAGCTGGCCAGAATTGTATTAACTTAAACACTCAACTTTGAATATTTATAGAAAATAGAATATTATGAGTTTGAATCTGAAATTTTAACACCATATACTTTAGCATGTCTATTTTAATAGGAAATTTAAAAAATCAAGTTTAGAGCTCTATAGAAAAATTTGGAGAGAATTTGGGGATGGTACTCGAATCTGTCTAGTAGTGTCTTAAAATCAACAGTGAACTTTAAAAATTCATAAGAATTGATACCCTAAATAATTCGGCCTAAAATTTTAATAGGTATCAACTGAGTATATTAATTGAGTTTAGAAACAAACGAGACCTAATTCCGAGTTATATACTCAAAATGAGAAATTAAATTAGAATAGATAGTCAAAACTGTTTAATATAGGAAATGTTGAACCTTGAATGACATTCTAAATTAAGTTGATAAAATTGACAAGGAAAAAATTACTAAAATGAATGAGAGACTTGTTATTATTGAATTGATATAAATAATTAAGTAAATCAATTGATGGATTAAGAATTATAAGAGAATTAGTAGACTAATTCGACAATATCCGAGGTTGAAATTAGTTTAAGGATCAAAACAGAAATGTGAAAAAATCTAATGTTTAAATTGAATCAATAGATTCTGAAAATTTGTTTGTATGATGGTACATAATGTAATAGAGCCTAGAGGAGAATGGATTGACGAGGAGCCGATAGCTGGAGTGGCGTCGGAACGTTGGAAGAACCTTCGGATTCAGAACTAGCTCGGCGATTGTGAGTGAAACAAACTTTAGAGTTGAGAATAGTGTCTCAACTAAATCGATTTAATTTCTATCTTAGAATTGCATGAAAATAAACTTAATAATGGTTGGTAAATTAATAAGGGAAGAAGGATTATAAAGGAACTTGGTTTTGTGAATGTTGTTGTGTTTCTAATGGTGTTTGCAATGATTGAAAACTTAGAGATTTTCATGTTTAATTTGAATATAATTGGAAACATGGTGATTCGAATTATGCTGATTTTTCTATGATTCGAATGGTGATTTAATTTCTATGACTAGTTGTTGAAGTTGTTTGAGAATTTAGATATGCTCTTGTTATTGAACTATTGGTGAGTAACGTATAATTCGTGATCAAATGTTGAATTATAATTATGTGATTGGATAATTTTGGTTATAATTAGAATTATATGATGTGTATTTGAGATCATATAATTGGAATTGTGGATATACAATTTGTGGTGCCAAAATTGAGATGCTTGAAAGTAATATTATGTGAACTATTGGTACTGAAATTTCATGTGTGATTAATCGAAAGGATTAGTGGATATATTCTGGAAATTGATTTGCTAAATTATATGAATTTGATTTAAAATGTAATTGACAAAGCCCTTGGTATGTACAGTCAGTCTAGGTAGTACGACATGCCTAGAGTCTAGAGCTCGATAAGAGTCAGTACGTTAGTGTACTCGATTTCTATGGTACGTAAGTGTACATATTCGCTTAGTGTAAATATGCACTAAGATGACATGTAATACGATAATATGAAATGGTACTTGGGTACCTATTATATGGTGAATTTAATTCACATCTCTGTAACACGTGACTCGAATACCTAGCTAACTATATGAACCAAGGCATAAGAATTAAATTAATAATTAAGAAATCTTTTTACATTGATATTGAATTTCTTGATTTCTATGAGTTGCTATTGGAATGGTAATGAAACATGTAACTTATAAATTTCTAATTTAATTGTTAATCTGCTACAGTTTGCTGCTGCTTGTATATCTGAAATTACCGTCGATTGAAAAGTGTTTATATGATTCATGTGGATTCGAATCTTGTATTGATTTTAAAAAGAAATTATTAAATTGGATTGATCTATGTCTAATGTATATTGTACAACAACATATTACTTCGGTAAATTCTAATTGCTCGATTGGAGGTGTATGTTGCACTAGAATTGATACATTGGGTTGCTTATATTCGATTTGCTGCCTTTGTTTGTCAAATTTCTTGTAAATATTAATTGTTGGCTATTGATCTATTCGGTTGGAATGGAAAAAGATGCTTAACTAAGATTTTGGACTATTGTTTGGTAATTAGTAAGAAATTGAAATTGGATAGACTAAGGTTTCCTCACTAAGTACTATAAGTACTTATCACTCGAAATTTTCCTTTCTTCCCAAAAACTACAGGTAGTAGCGTGATCGGTCTATCCTCTGATTTCAGCTAGCTCGAAGATAGAGTATGCCTTTCATTGTCTTTGTTGTGCTCATGATGAGTGGTTTAACTGTCAGCATGCTAGTTCAATTATCTTAAGAATGTTTAAGCTCTTGAGAGTAGTTTCCCTCATTTTTCTATGTAAGTAAAAGGGTATATATGGGGTAAAGATTAGCCCTTAGTATATGTTTTGGGGCTTGATTTCTTTTTGTCACTTTTTTTATAGGCAACCATTAGGTTTAGCCAATATGATATGTATCCCGGGAAGCCTTTTGTATAAGGGAAACAATTACTATCTTATGAATGATGATGCGTGTATATATATATATATATATATGTTAGAATTAAAATGTCGATCTTATAATTGGAATCTTTTAGTTGATCTTAATTGGAACCAAATTGAGTTATAAAAATGAACCTTTCGAAAACAATAAAATGAAAATTAGATTGTGTATATGTATGTTTGTATGTCGAATGCGGGATAACTAAGATTTAGAATTTAATATGGATTATAAGTCGAGTAAATGAATCGAATTTAGGTAGGCCCACCTAGCTAGCGTTCGAATAAAAAAATATTACACATTCTTCTGCTTCTTAATTGTAAAGTTAATACGAATCCGATTAACGCTCCTTGACCCTAATCTGGGGTGAGGGGTGTTATATATGATTTCAATTTTCTATGTTCGAATGAAACATTAAATTTCTTACAAAAATATCCCCTTGACTAACATCACATTACAAAGTGATACTAATCAATTTAGGACATTTAAGCCTTATTCAACATTCATTCATTTACTACAATAGCCCCCTATTAAATTATTTAGATTTAATTAGAGAACTTAGTCCTAAAAGTCTATAATCCTATTTCACTAAGTGAATTAATCATCTAAACAAATGTACTGCATGCATATTTAAAAAGCTTACATATAAGATAAATCAAACAAATAAATTAAAATTATTAAACAAGAACAATTAAACTGATTTCAGGACTAAATTGCATTAAATTGAGAACTAGGTGCCCAAATTACAACAATCAAGTGAATAATTTGAAAAGTTACAAAAGTGGCGGCCCGAAACATGAAAAAAAAAGAAGGGCGCAAATCCTTCTTTGACCCGACCCGTCCCGCACGCGGGTTCCCCATACCCGACGCAAAACGGTGTAGTTTTGGGAGAGCTATAAAAACCCTCATTTTGCACATAATTTTTCTCTTTTCCCTTCATTTGCCAAATTTTCTTCTCTCTTTTACTCGCCCCTCTCTATAAAACTCTCTCTTCCACAAAGACCTTGTGCCTGTAAAACAAATCCAAAAACGGATCAAACTCAATATTTTCATCAAC
This sequence comes from Hibiscus tridactylites, assembly GCA_958450335.1. NCBI lineage: Eukaryota > Viridiplantae > Streptophyta > Magnoliopsida > Malvales > Malvaceae > Hibiscus > Hibiscus tridactylites. Next base: position 49,673,376 of record OY288271.1, read on the forward strand.
ATTCAAGCAATGTTCTTCATTTTCATATGTTTGATCTGAATCCAACCTTCACCGGTCACCAAATAAGTTATCCAACCACCACCCCCGACATCCGACAACCGCGAGGTGAACGCCGACCATCGCGAGACGAGTGCTGGCCGCCGTCGGCTATTATTCTGATCACCGGTCACCACCCGTTATCACTATTCAAGCCTCAAAAACACTAAAAATCAATTTTTACCCTTAAATCCCCTAAATCTACCCCGATTAATTAGAATCTAGCCTGGACTTCACCCGATCTAACCTAAGCAACCCAAACTCGGCTCCCTATTCAACTCCACCATCCCTCAACAAACTTCGGCCGCCACACAATACTCTGATGTCCTCTTTTCCATTCTGTTTTTTATTATTTTTGTTTCGATCTAATATATTTTCTATATTTCTCATGCAGGTAACCAAAAATGGTTAGAGGAGTACCTTCCAGGGGCTTTAGACGATGATTCCGACAAGGTTCCCGGTAGCGTAACTCCCCGGCAATAGTGTGGTTCGAGCTCCAGCAGCGTTTAGGCTTCATAGTGATGCCTCTTCGACTATCCATCGGCTCAGCTCCCCAGGTAAGCTTCTCTCACCTCCATTATTATTATTATTATTATTATTATTATTATTATTATTATTAGGGTAAACTATTGCAGAAGTCACTTATGTTTATACTAAGTACAGAGTTAGTCCCCAAATTTGAAAAATGACCAATAAGGTCCCAAACGTTTTCGGGACATAAACTTCTAGTCACTCTGCCGTTAAATCTAAACGGAAGGGTGATCTGACACAATAAAAAAATGATAAATTACTTAAATAGTCCCTAAACCATTGCTTAACTTGTATTTTAACCACTGAAATAAAAATAATTTATATAATTTCACATTTAATCCTCTATATTTACAATTTTTTTTTATTTCTTTCCCCTCCACTACTCCCTACCCGCTTCCGAGCCGCACCAAAAGCTTCAAACGACTCATCTTGTTCACATCCACCCTTCAATAACGACTTGAAGCTATCCTCGTTGTACCCCTTGTGAGGTATAATGTGCATTTCGGAACAGAGTACGAGAACTTGAAAAGGATGCAAATGTTTTAGAATCTCAGGGTCTCGATCATAGTCCTAGTAAAATCAAGTTCAACATGATTAAAGGATTCATTTTAAGGGAAATCTTCTGCATGTACCGAAACCATCTTTCTTGGTTACTCACCTTTTCTGTAACTATAATAATTGGCTTATAACCAGACTTGTCCTCAAGTTGTCTAAGCCGCTTTCTTATCATATGAATATCCTAGGATGTCGAGGAAATAAGAACATGATTGCTCGGAAAATAAATCTGGGATATAAGGGAGGAGCAATTTACCTCAATTTCAAATGAGTGATGGTCACTGAAATCGATTCGATCAACAAATAATGGTCCAATCTTCAGCAAGTCTAGAGAAATAATGGTCCATTATGCATGACATGTCAATTAAACCGGAAAAGAAATAACATAAAATAAATAGTATAAAACCTTTTCCACTGTCTGCACAAAAGCATCAGGAGAACCAATTGCAGAAACACATAATACGATTGCATCATGCAACGCTTCCAAATGCATCTTTGTGCTTATATTTCTCGGTTCAAAGAAAAAACGAGGGAGCCATTCTGGTATAAAAAATAGGAAGTGATTCCTTGATTTCTTGAACCACTAACTCGATATCTTTGACCTTTTGTTCCGATACCTGCCACGATTTTGAAGCATGAGCTTTTTAGACAAGTTCTTCACATAGTTCGGCTACAAAATTACAAGCAAAATATACACAACTTTTGTTGAAGAATTAAAAGTATCTTTAGAAAAGTACCAAGTTCAAGCTCAATTCTTCATACCAGGTCAGCATGATGGACTACAGCAATATCGGCTCGTCTGATTGTCGTTAAAGGTTCTCTCAAAGGTCCAAGAGGAAGTAGTGGAGGGGAAAGAAATAAAAAATTGTAAATATAAAGGATTAAATGTGAAATTATATAAATTATTTTTATTTCAGTGGTTAAAATACAGGTTAAGTAATGGTTTAGGGACTATTTAAGTAATTTATCCTTTTTTTATTGTGTCAGATCACCCTTCCGTTTAGATTTAACGGCTGAGTGACTAGAAGTTTACGTCCCGAAAACGTTTGGGACCTTGCTGGTCATTTTTCAAATTTAGGGACTAACTATGTACTTAGTATAAACATAAGTGACTTCTGCAGTAGTTTACCCTTATTATTATTATTATTATTATTATTATTATTATTATTATTATTATTATTATTATTAATTGCTGTTTTTTATGGTCATCATTAATTATCTAACAACAATCTCTCTCTTAGTATTTATAGGTGGTCAATGATGATGTCATCAGGAGGCTTGAGTCCAAGTGAATGCTCAGGTAACAATGGGGAAATGCCACGTGGACTGGTTTAGGCGGGAATTTTAGCTTTGAATCAAATTTGTGTTTCTTTGTGTGTTTGTTTGGGTTTGAAGAATTGTAACTTGGGCCTTGTAAATCTGAATTGGGCTTTTTGTATTATAATGGGATTTTTACGATGTAAACTTGGACACTTATCTATGGACATTATTTATTTAATATGGGCTTTTAATATATATTTATTTATTATCTATTTTTAGGTTTTATTTATAGAGAAAATATAATATATATAAGGGTACCCGGATGAAAATCAGATATTACAGCTACCCCTCTTTGCTCATTTTTGTGGAACGTGAATAAAGCAAACACTAAAAAGACACGAATTTTGTTCGAACCATCTGCTCATGGAATCTTGAAGCTATTCTTCTGATTATGGAATGCCTTAATCTCTCTTTATATCCTTTCACTAAGGATGAACTCTTCTCATTATGAATTCTTCCTTCGCTGATTGAACTCTTCTTCTTTGTTGGACGTATCCTTCTTATTGGGAATTGTTCTTTGCTAGGGCGGACTCTTCTCATTAGGAATCCTTCTTTATTGGGTGAACTCTTCTCATTAGGAGCTCTATCTTTGCTGGGTGGATTCTTCTCATTAGGAATCCTTCTTTGCTAAGGTGGACTCTTCTCATTAGGAATCCTTCTTTTCTAGGCGAACTATTCACATTAGGAGCTCTATCTTTGTTGAATGAACTCTTTTCATTAGGAATTCTTCTTTGCTAGGGCAGACTCTTCTCATTAGGAATCCTTCTTTTTTGGGGTGGACTCTTCTCATTAGGAATCCTTCTTTGCTAGGCGAACTCTTCTCATTAGGAGTTTTGTCTTTGCTGGGTGAACTCTTCTCATTAGGAGTTTTGTCTTTGTTGGGCAGACTCTTTATGAGTTCTGTCTTTGATGGGCGAACTCTTCTCATTAGGAGTTCGCCTCTCCTGCAAAAAGAAAGGTCTTCAATTAATAAGTATTCTTCTTGGTGTAATATGAGATATCTTCAATTTTCTGCTTGAAGCACTGAAATCTTTAAAGTCACTGCTTTTCTACGTATGGTGTCTTGATCTTTCAATCTAAAACTCGCATCAGATCTCTTGTTACTTTCTTTATTAGTCTATCTCTTTCTATAATCAGAAATTGCATGACCTGCAAAAGTTAAATCGATCATTAATCTCCCAACATAATTGTAAAGAAAATGTACAACTTGGGTATATCATTATAAACTTCAAGTGTTACTATGATTCCTCTTCATTTGAGCTCAAAGTCAATCTATCTTGTTTTCCATTCTCTCTTTTTAACTGGTAACTCGAAAGGTTAATATTTTGGTCGATACCATGCCCCAAATGTCTTATTGTGACACCATCCAAAAAGTTCTTATCATTTCCAGAAGTGTCAGTCTAAAAGGACTTAACATCGTGCCCGAAGGGCTTACTGACGAACCGAAGGCTTTAAAATTGCATTGCACTATCTGTCTTGTGTAAAAAATTGAATCACTCCCGAAGGTGATGGCCCGAAGAACTTATCATCACGCCCGAAGGATTTGGATTTGTAATGCACTTTCTTTCCTGTGCAAACAACCACATCACTCCTGAAGGCGATGGCCCGAAGGACTTAACATCATGCCCGGTGGACTTACTAATGACCCGAAGGATTTAAATTTGTAATGCACTTCTTTTCTTGTGCAAAAAACCACATCAGTCCCGAAGGCGATGGCCCGAAGGACTTAACATCATGCCCGAAGGACTTACTGATGACCCGAAGGATTTAACATCACGCGCGAAGGTCTTATTGATGACCCGAAGGATGTAGGATTGTATTGCACTATTTGTCTTGTACATACAATCATAAAATCTTGCTGAAATCTGTCTCTTCAAACGAACTAGTAAACTTTGTTAAATCCACCTCTTCAAACGGATTGAAAACTTTGTTGAGATTCGTCTCTTCAAATGGGTTGAACTCTTTGTTGAAATCCGCCTCTTCAAACGAGTTGAAATCTTTACTAAGATTCGTCTCTTCAAACGGATTAAAATCTTTGTTGTCATCCGCCTCTTCAAACGAGTTGAAATCTTTACTAAGATATGTATCTTCAAACGGATTGAAATCTTTGTTGTCATCTGCCTCTTCAAACGGATTGAAATATTTACTGAGAAGAGTCTCTTCAAACGGATTGAAATCTTTGTTGTCATCCGCCTTTTCAAACGGATTAAAATCTTTGATGCGATCTACTTTCCATTTTCGATGTCGTAGATTAAAATCTTGCTCATTCTTGGTAAATTCCTGTCAAAATGTACAGAAATGATTTGAATGTATGACTTAGAATGCCCCTATCTTATGGATGCCTAACTAATTATGCATGAAATGTGTCAACCGATGACCACTTGGACAGGCTCTAATTCTCTTTTCCTCTTCTTTGAGCTTTCTGCTTCTGCTTCAATGGTACCTCATCTCTTTAGACTACTCTTCTCAAATATGACTTAGCTTGATCTTCTTGAGTTTGATCTGCAGCTCTTATTATCATCTTATTCTGACAAACTTTGCCCCAAAATTTGTTGTCGAGTTCATTTTCTTCTTCTTGTCTCTTTAAATTGTTCTTATCAAATCTTGATCAACTTGAACTTCTTGAGATTTGTCTAAAGCTCTTACTGTCTTCAGGATCTGACAACATTTGCCCCAATTTTTTTTGTTAGGCTAATTTTCTTCTTAAGCAAATTCTCACTTCTTTAGTGATCGAATCCTTAAAAGCTCTGCACCCTTTCTTTTCTATCCTAATTTGGACTCTTATGCCCCAAAAGTCTCATTTTTACAGTCCATGATGCCCCCGATCTCTTTGTTTCTTGCCCTATCATGTAGAATTTGCCCCTTTTTCATCATTTAGGGCGAACAAATACATCAAGTCCCCTGAACTTAAACTTTCTTTAGGTTCGTTCTTTAGTTTCAAAAACCAATCAAAATTCCATGGTAAAACTTGCTTTAAGTCTCTGGATTATCTCCGAGTCTTTGAACTTTCTCAAATTTCATGTACTTTCTTTAAGTTCCCGAACTTTATCGAAGTCCATATACTTTCTTCAAGCTTGTTCTATAGACTCAATCAAAAACCTAAGGTAAAGACATACTTAAGGTCCTTTATCTTTCTGATATATATGTATTCTTGTTATTATCCTCATTATGACCCCTGATGAGTGATTCATCTTTCTGATCAGAAGACTGTCGAACATATGAACATTTCACACTCAACATACCAGATTGGTATCCTCAATCTTATATTTTGAAGTTCATCTCTGAAGCAATACAAGGAAATTTTTTGTTTTGGAAAAATGTCATTTTATTGATTAATATTTCAATGAAGGATACCTTGCATGACCTAGAAAATCAAGGTCTTAATATAAAGTGAAAAAACAGAATAGGATGCCCTGGATATCTAGTGCAAGAGAGTTTTAGATTCAACCCTCCCATGGTTAGCATAACTCATAAATATTGTGGCGTTGTCTGAGATTATGAAATTTCTTTCAAATCACTCGGTTCACACCTTATGATTATTGCGTTTCTTTCAATCCCGGACTTGTTTAACCAGTAGAGTGCAAAAATATCATTCTAAGAATAGAATTCTACAAGTGCATGTGTGCGCTTCTGACTCTTATTAGTTATTATTATACATTATTATACACAGGTGGAGCGTAGCTCCTTATTAGATTTGTCGACATACCCCACAACTCCATCAGGATGTTTTCTTTTTTCTCTATTTTCTTTTTCACTCTCTTTCTTTTTTTCTTTTCTTTCTCTTTTTTTTCCTTTTTTCCTTTTTCACTTTTTTGCAATTTTCACTTTTTTCTTTTTTTCCATTTTTTCCTCTCTTTTTCTTATCTTTTTTCTTTCTCGCTCTTATTGTGTCTTTTAGGGTATAGAAGACTATGCTTGGAACTTCAATTTCAAGCAACTCTACTTGGTTAAAATCACCTAGTCTGTTTCACTGTTCATGAATTTCAAGGGTTTGTCATCGAACATCACCAAAAGTGTTGTAATCTAGCATTTTCTTACTTTGCTGACCGGAGTAGTATGAGAAATAAATTTCACTTCATCGTTTTCACAACATCCAAACGACCTTTGCACTAGAACTAGTGTCACATCTTGTAATTGGCATCAAGGGGCCTACTAGGGTAAGAGAGAATATACATATATTCATTGATTAAAAACATCCCTTTATTGAAACGAAACCAACAGACATGACATATGCCCCTAGAAAATGATATCTACTACTTTCGGGCCATAAGTAGCAAAAGTATTCCCTTGTACCACTTCAGAAACAATCCTTGCACAGACATGAGTAAGATACGCTTCTCAGAACTCTAGATAGTCTTGGAAGCATTCATCCCGGTTCTCAGATTCTTCGGCTGGTATAACGGCTTGTCATATTCCTCTTATCTCTTATTTTTGAACTAGTTCCCATGTTAGGACTCTATTACTGACTAGTATCTTGATCTCTTCCATTAAAGGTCAACACCTCTTGGTAGCGTGTCCTGATGCCCCCATGTGAAAGTCGCAAACATTGTTTGGATCATAGCTATGAGCAGATGGCTTTAGCACTACCCTTATTGGCCTAAGAGTGACATATTGTCCTTCAACGAGGTGAGGAAATAAATCTGAAATGGATACTCCAAAGATATCCAAATTTGCACTTGTTCTTGGAATTTTTTGACGTCGTTCTGATGAATCAGTTGGCCTTTTTCTCTTGCAGTTCCGGGAACTTTGAACATTACATTCATTCACCTCTTTCTATTGCTTCTTTTCTTGATCAGCACGACTTTAGGATCTAGGTTCAATTTTCCCTTGTCGGATCCATATTTCAATTGCTTCTCTAATCACCATGAGGTCACTAAAATTGTCCATTGAATTCGCAAGCATTCTCTCGAAGAAAAGAGATGGAAGTGTTTGATGAAACATGAGAGATATTTCTTCCTCTGTCATGGGATGTTGTACTTGGGCTGCTAATCCTCGCCACCTCAGTGCATAGTCTTTAAAGCTTTCATTGACCTTCTTACTTATGTTTTGTCCAAATATGAAATATTAATGGAGTGCATGGTATCTTGATATGAGGTTTACCTTTATTCAAATTTATTATTATGGTTATCTTTTAATTTGATTGAAAGATCAAATTAAGACAAATACTTTGAAACAAATAAATTCATATTTTGGCTTTATATGTCTAATATTTTAATGGATTAATTGAAACACAATGTCACCAAAGTGACAACTTTTGTGTAGATTAATTTATTTAAAATATCAAAATGTTTACGGATTTTTGTAATTCATGTGTTTATTAATTGGCCCAAAAGAAAGTTAATATTTGGCAGAATTTCAACGACAATTGTGGCGATAAGTGTGTGACAATTATAAGGTATTTTATGTGAGCAATACGTTAGTCCAAATATTAATATATTGTTTGACATAGTTTATTGTCAATGTTTGATTGTTATAACAAGAGTACCGCTTACAGTTAATATTACTATCCAAAGACTTGATATTAATGTTGTGCTTGGTATCTTGAAGGAACCGACCATTATTTTGAATTTATTTTTGTACTTATGAATATTTATGTGAGCTTATTTTTATTTATTTATTTATTTCTATATTTAGGTAATTTATCTTTTTCTTTCACAATATCTGTTAATATACATTCTACACTCATGTTTAGTTAAACTAATTTCAAGGAATATAAAAGACACTTACATGTAGTATTTGGATGTATGGACATAGACTTTGCACTAAGGAAATGACATTTTGCATCTCTCACTACGGTAAGCACCCATAAAAGGTATTTTGAGAGGTGAGATCGTTCGGATCGCATGAGTCTAATGATCATAAAACACAACATTCTAGATGTCTTTAGGAGCACAACTTTAAAGAGATTATTCATACTAAGGGTTTCCTTGACAAAATTAAGAAATGTTTTACCCAAAACATTAAGGTTAAGATGACATCACTTATGTCTTCTTTGGTGTCTATGAAGTATAAGGGTCAAGAAAATGTGAGGGAGTACATTATGAAAATATTTAATATTGCTTCAAAACTTAAGGAACATGAGATCGAGCTTTCTAATAATTGTTTGTTCTTATGGTTTTGACACCGCTTCTTATACAATTTAACCAATTCAAGTTACAATCGTCAAAGGAAATATAGGCTCTAACTACGCTCATTTCGCATTGTGCTAACGAGGAAGAAAAGTTGAAACATTGTAACACCCGTGTTTGGGCCTAGGAGTTAACCGGGTTATAATTCGAGTCAAATTAAATTTAATTAAAATAATTCAACTTCAAGTAGTGACCTAATTAAGCTTCAATTAGAAGGGGAGGGACTTATGTTGTAATTTGACCCAAAACTCTTAAAAGCAAGACAACTTTAAAATAAAGTCATCTTCTCTTTCCCCCATCCCCCTTTCCTAAAGTCAAAATAGCCATCTTCCATTTTCAAACTCTCCCAACACTACAAACCCTATTACATTCATTTTCTTCCTCAATCCAAGACGTTTTTCAAAGGTAATTATGTTTTCTAACTCTCCTCTTCAACCTCTATCTAACCATGGTCTTGGATTTCAAAAATATTGGGTTTTGAAAATTAGGGTTCATATGAAATTTGGGGTTTTTGATGGGGCTTTTTAATTTGTTTTGTTAAATTATGTTGGGGGTTTGTTTAAGCATGATGAAATACACCATATACTTTAATTTGGTTGAATTTTGATAGAAATTCGTAGTAAGGTCTTAGGGCTAGATTTAAGGTTGTAAAACTTGAGTTTTTGGTGGGTTTTGTGTTGAAATTGATGGGCTGTTGGTCTACCTATGGTATGAGAGTGTTTTGGGATGCTTTGGAAGCCATTTGGGTGTTTGGAAGTGGGTTTTTCAGCAAGGGTTTTGGGAAGCACGAAAATTGAGTTTTGGGAGATTTTATGATTTGGGGAATTTGTGAAATTTGATTTATGGTTGTGAAGTGAATTGATAGTTGAGCTTTAGCATTGAATTGTGGTGTAATAAGTGTGTTTTGCTTGGCTAGAAGCAAGGGGAAACGTTGAAGGAGCTTTGGGACCGAATCCGGGTGCGTAGGAGGATTGTTCGATTTGCTAAGGAAGGGCGGTGAGTGGTTCAACTTGTTTTTAAAGTTTGGTTCGAGTGTGTGTGTGTGTGGGTGAAGTGTGCTTGGTAAGCCACTTCTAGTTGATTCAAGTTGATAGCTTAGCCTTTGATATCCATGTGCTCTTGTGCTTACTAGCTATACTCTTGATTTGTGGTTAATTGTTACTTGTATGTATATCATGATGAGTTGATATGTGATGAGCATGTATTGTGATGGATGATGTTTATATATGATGTGGTTATGAAAATTGGCACTAAAAATTACCGGTTGTAAATGATCGATCATTAGGATAGTGTGCACACAAATTGAGTCAAAACGTACGTGGCCTTGATGGTGTTAAGTCATCAAGGAGGAGTACGGTGATGTAGCATTCCACCGGAAGCTTATTATATTTCTACGGGATGATGAGTGGAATCTCATCCGTAGGGCATGTGGCGATGAGTGGGATCCCGCACATGCAAGGTCCGGTGATGAGTGGAATCCCACCGAGGTAAAGTGTTGTCAAGGTTTAAATCCGCACAATCGGGGTAATTAAAGTGGCCAATTAACTTGTTCATGTATTGTGATATATGATGGTGATATGTGATTGAGGCATATGGTGTTGTTGCATGATGATCTATATTGATGTTTAAATCTTGCTAGGATTGAGAGACCATATTTGCCACTTGAAAGACTAGCTAGGTCTACTTGGTTATATGCAATGCTTGATATGTGTGAGATTAGGATTACATGCTTGAACCCTGCATTGTTGTTGTTTTTCGTTTTAGAGCACCCTCACTAAGCTTATAGCTTACGCTCTCAATGTTCAACAATGCAGATCATTAGCGTGGTGTTAGCTCGAGGCAAGGCAAGAAGGGCTTCCAAGTTTGTAGCTCAAGTATGGTTATCGATTTTGTAATAGCTAGCAATGTGGCAAGGGTCTTTGTATGAGCGTGTGTGACTCATTTGATTGATGTTGTTTTTGGTTTGATCATGGTTTGTAAGCATGTTATACTATAATGAATGTTTGATGTTTGATGGCATGTTTTAGAATGTTTAGGTTGCATAGTGTATGAGTGCAAACCTTTCAAGATGTCTTGTTCCTTTTAAGGTCCTTTGTGTTTTGAGTATGCCAATATTGCATGAATTGCTCTTTAACTAGAATGCTATGTATGAATGCTTAAATCCATGTTTGATTGACTCCCTTGGCTTAAATATGTATGCTTTTATGGTTGGCTTGCCTTAGGGATTGATGATAGTGTGTTGGTTGAAGTGTTAGAGGGATTTAGGGGCCTCCTTGTGCTCTAAATCAGCTCAAACCTGCAGTTTCGTAGCTGGGGTATCGATACCGTTGATCTGGTATCGATACTACCCTTTGGTTTCAGGCCTCGTGTATCGATACTCGAGGGGAGTATCGATACCTTTTTGGCCACTGGAGCCACTGTCGATTTCGGTATCGATACTGGCCTCTAGGGTATCGATACCGTTGTCTTGGCTTTGACCGTGGGAAGTCAACTTTAGGGGAGGGTATCGATACCCTCATTTGGGGTATCGATACTGTCCCCTCAGGTTGACCAAACCCTGTTGACCTAGTCAAAGGGGTATCGATACCCCCTTAAGGGTATCGATACCGCCTGCAGGTTAACTTTAAAAATGGGCTTTTAAACGTTAGTTTGGGTTCGTCTGATTGCTTCGAAAATATTGTTCCGTTGTATGATCACTTAGGATGTAATTTTCATCTAGACAAGATTAAAATGAAAAAAAATTTAGGGTTGCTAACCGAGGGAGAGTTCCTTAGGGAGTTTTCACTCGGTTTTCCCCGTGTAGCTCACTCGGACCGGTCATCCGGCCAGACCGGGACGAGGGGGTTACAAACATTATAAGTGTAAATGTACTCATTTGGTTTGTGCTCATTTACTTAGTGTCTCTAAGAACAAGGCAATAAAAGAAAATATTAGAATAAAGTTTCTAAGGGTCACACTCAAAAGAAACAACAATAAGTTACAAAGTGTTGATTCTTTTGTATAAGTTAGGACACGTGTGAAGAAATTAACCTTCAAAAGTGAGCAACTACTTCTGTTATTTTGAGTGATCCATGGGCTGTAAATTTTATGATCCCACAATTAGAATTATTTTAAGAGGAGATTTATAACCTTTTTATGATGTTGAGTTTGGAGGGAAAATAAGGTTAGATACATTGCTATTGAGGAGGAATTGGATTATAATTTAATTTCTCCTATCACTTTTGACGATGTTTACGTTTTCACACCTATCATTAATCAAGAAGTGAATTAAGTACCTCAACAAAACAATGTTAAAAACTCTCATTCAAGATAAGGTAATTGTTTCAGAAGAACAAACTCAACAACCTAAAAAATCATGTGTCATTAAAGACGTCTATGAGAGGAAGGAGAAATACTATTCGAGATTATTATATTGTATTTCTTCAAGAAAATAAGGATAACAATGGAATGATAGAAAATGACTCAATCATTTTTATCAGACCATAAAAGATCTAACTCTCAAAAGTAGGTTGATGTCATTCAAGAAGAGTATAATTTTATGCAAAACAATAAAGTTTAGGAACTCGTCTCATTACTTGAAGGTGCAAGACAATATAGTTCTTTTGGTTTATGTACACTCTAATTTTAGTAAAGTTGATCTCACTAATGTTTAAGAGGACCAATTGGAAATAGATATGTTCGATTCACATTTCAAGTAATTTTCCATGCTATGCATCCATGATTGATCTATGTCATTTGATTATATTTGTATATGTAACCATTGATAGGTCTAGTCATGATGGATATGTCAAAGACTGCTTTGATCCTATATGAATATAGTTGATGGACGAGATTGTTATAGAATACTTATTATATAATAGCAAATTTTTTAGCTCATAAGGTTGCACATTTATCAGGAAACATATATTGCTCAAGTGGGAGATTATTGGACTAAAATCCGCAATTGTGGGTACATATATAATATGTATGATGCTATTATAAAGTATGACACAAAATTAAGTGACCAATTATGTTAGTCGTGTTATAGGTATTAAAGTGTCATGGAAATAAAAGTGTAGATATCATAAGGTCTATTTATAATTCAATGAGGGGCAGAGTTATAAATACTTAATAGTTGATTTATTAAATCAACTATATAAAGATGTAGTGGTCCCCAAGAAATAGGTTAACTTGTATTACTTTTGTCCCCATTAGAGAGTTTTTACGAAAAGGGCTAACCTATCTTCTTGGAAGATCACAACCACCTTTTAGCCGATCTTCATCAGAAGATTCAAGGTTTTTATTTTACAGATATATTCAGGTACACTTTCGCATTCAGTTTATTCTATTTATTGCTCTTGATGATTTGAAATGATAGATCATGGTTATTAAGTTTCATATTTATTTATGATTTTGTTCTAACATTCAGGTGTTAGAGTAATGCCCAAATTTTATTTTGGACTGGCCCGAACATTTATAAAGAAGCAATGACCAAATGGGAGGTATGTTCGGGATTAGAGTTAATATCATCAGTTGTAATCCCTTCCGACATAGTGAAAATTTTTCCTCTTTTTCCCATGATTTTTTCCTCTTTGGATTTTTTATGTAAATTCTTAGTGTTTCTTCTCTGTTTTTTTTATCGTTTATTTTTCACCATTATATTTCTGATAATTATAACATAGGATATTTTAAATTTATTGTGGACACTTTTCAAATTCCTCATCTGTGATCCAATCGATTCCTATCACAACCGATCATGATTTGTCGAATTTTAACTGAACTCGTCTCTTGACCCTGATTTCTTTTTGGACAACCTATGTCACTTTCAACAATAACTTCCTAGTAAATCTTACTTTCCAAGATTTAATGAGACTCTTATTACTAAAATGGATGTGGTATGAAGAAAAACAACGATAACAAAGAGAAATAAGGCTGAACAAACAACTCAATAAAAATTTGGAATTAATGAAAACATCTAATTTTTTAAGAGAATTGACGTTCAATATGATGTACCTGTGGAGCATATTGAAGAATTAAATATTGAGGATGTCATGAGGTGTAAATGCGTCTCGGAGTTTATTCTAAATTTAGTATAACCTGTAGAGCGGGAGGTGTCGTCATTATTGAAAAAGAAAGGTGGGGGCGGCGTAAAGGCATGGCACTGAAGGCTCACGAGGCGAGTTCGGTTTCAATCGTTGGACTTAGACAACAAGCGATCTTGGAAGAAGCTCGTGCGACGGTGGAATTGGGTAAATTTATAGGTGCATCGAAAATAGGGAATGAGGAGACCATTGTTAACTCTTCAAAAGTACTAATTTTTATGCTTATTTTACAACGCCTTTGCTTGCTAATTTATTTGCATTTAGTTATTAATTTCATGCATTTGCACAAGAAGTTAGGATTTTTTCCTATGCCAGTGTGAAGGGTTGTTCTGTTGGCATTTTTCAAGTTTGGCATAGCGGTTGGAAGAACACAGCAACACAGGAGGGAATGCCATAGAGAATGCCAAGATGTTGTTAGCACAGATGGACCAAAAATTGCCAAAGCACCGGTTGGCAGAGAAGAGGAATTTGATACCCGGCCATGTAGCAATTGAACCCGAAAAAATAGGATCAGATTAAGACGCGAGAAAATAGCAATTGGATCAATCTCTGAAAAAATAGCAGATAAATAATGCTAAGCTTGGTTGGCAAAGCAGTGACAACATAATGACGTTAGCTCCAACCTGTTTAGGTCACATTCAAACTTTGGATAAGATGATCACATCCCTTATCCCTTGAGCATTCAAAATTCAAAATATAAGAGCTTATCCTAGTCTTCCTTGCACGAATATTTAAGATCGATGGAGAAGATCTATCGGTGTGAAGGATTTTGGAGAGATCGAGAGATCCATCGACGACCGACTGCACCAAGGAGATGTGGTTCGACCAGCTTGATCGAGAGCCTGGACCTTGAAGGGTTGCATCGAGAGACCTATTTCTCACTCATTCTCTTTGTTTAAGTTGTTTTCATTTTCTTTTAAATGATGTTGTGTTTGTAAAACGTTGAAGGTTTTTTGGTTGATACCCTCACCATGAAATAATTTAATAGTTGATAGGGGATGTTTGTGTTGAACGCAATTTTATGTTTAGTTTTTAATAATGGAAATGCTTCGACATTATTTTCCATATCTAACATATTCTTTAATGTTTTATCGAAATTGTGCCAAGCGAAAGCTGGCATTGTTGGCTTATTGAACCTTAATATCTTAACAAACTTAGGGGAACGAACTGTTGCCAAATACTAAGGTGAGATGCTTCGAAAGAAGATGTTCAAGTAGATGGACTTACTTCTGAAGTGAATCTACCCCTTAGGAGTATAGATTGGGACTTAATCAAATTGATTTATGAAAAAACATCACTATAGAAATATAGGGGTTTTTACGTGGTTAATTTTGGTCATTGACTACCGAAAGAGGCTTTTCTAACTTAGAATCTGCTCGTTAAATGATGCAAAGGCGCTACATTATTAAAGGTTGACATGGCATGAATAGCGTGAAAATCAGGCATCCCTTGCCAACGCTCATAACTCATTTCACACTCTCCTTGCCAACGTTGTTTTATCTTATTTTATTTTTCTTTTAAAATCATTTTCAAACAACTCCCAAATCAAACAACATTTTCCCTTGACAAGTAAACATTCAAAGCATTCAAACCTTGGTCAATCCTTGTAGAGACGATACTCAACTCACTACTATATTACTTGTAGACAATGTATACTTGCACGCAAAAGACTCAACCTTTGGCACGGTTTCATTACTTTTCCAATACATTTTCTACCCTTTTGCCAAGCACTCATGCAAGTCAAAAGTTTCTGGCCCCGTTGCCGGGAATTGCAACATAGTTATTTGTTTTGTTTTTACTTGTTTTTGTTTGATTTTACTTATCTATTTTGTTTGGTGTATGACTAGGAACCGCCATACGGACTATTAGCCATTTGACCCTGAAATTGAACAAACCTACAATAGATTGAAAAAAAAATCAAAGAGATGACTCAAAACATTAATGGAGGAGTAGATAGTGTTCCACACAATCAAGTAGATCCACCTATATATGGAGGGATACCGATTGCCCCTGCCGCACCCGTAGTGGACGATGCCATAGAGAGACCTATTAGAGAGCACTTGGCACCAAACGTTGACAATTTGATGTCAGGATTAGTTGGCACAGAGGTAAATGCTGCCAATTTTGAATTTAAACCGGTAATGATACAAACTCTTTTGAATGTAGGTCAGTTCGATGGATCACCCACTAGAGATCCAAGGCAACACTTGAAGCAATTCATGGAAGTTTGCCAACTATTTCAGCAACTTGGAGTTCTAGAGGATACAATGAAGCTGAAGTTGTTCGCATTTTCCCTTAGAGATAGAGCTAAGACGTGGCTAAGTTCTTTACCACCTGGATCAGTGACTACATGGGCAGATCTATGCCAGAAGTTTCTATTGTGATACTAACCACCTAAGCTTGATGCCAGACTAAGAAACGAGATCACGACGTTTAGGCAAGCTGATGAAAAGACCTTATATGATGTTTGAGAGAGATTCAAAGACCTTTTGAGGAGGTGTCTTATACATGAGCTTCCCAATTGGACCCAAATAGAGACCTTCTACAATGGACTTAATGAACATGTCAGGACAATTATTGATTCTTCGGTAAATGGTTCACTTTTGGACAAGAATTACATTGAAGCAGTTAGCATCCTTGAGAGGATTGCTACCAACGATTTTGAGTATCCCACTGACTGACTAGGGACCAGCACGAAATTAGATAGAAAATATGAGTTAGATGCACTTACATCCATCAATGCTCAAATTTCTAATCTTACTAGCATTGTGAAAACTTTGCAAAAGAGTAATAATTCCCGAGAAATCAAGGCATTAGAACCATTTTGCACAATATGGGGAGAAGATCATCATACGGATGATTGCCTTGCCAACAATGGGTCGGTAAACTATATTGGGAATTTTGGTCGTCCAGTACAATGCTCAATGTCAGAACAACAATGCTGAGAGGCAGAATAACAATGCCATGCAAGCATTCAATCAGAATGTTATGCCACAGAGAGCCCAAAACAATTTTCAGCAAGGACAGAGATATAACCAAGGAAACACTCTCACGGAGTACATAGGTAGACCACAACACACAGGACCGCCCGTGAACTATGCGATACCCTCCACAGTTTTTGGCGAATAGACAAAACCATGAGCAACATCGCGCCTCACCTGCTGGCCACATGGCTACACACGTGCCTACTACAGATGCCGGGAAGAACCTAGGACGTCAAGTCATAACTAGTCCAATCAATGCACCACGATAACCATATCATGGCACTTGTCCAAGTGGTATAAAGCTGGACATGAAGCCGAAAGGAACCAAGATCTTCCTTTCCAAGCACCTTCACAACCCAAAAGGCAAGAGCAATACACAAGCCCTGACCCGAAACGACCATCCCAACCACCGTCGGACCATCGTCCCTAATCCTTGTCCATTTGGACAATCAACAATTGGCACAGTGAGCGTGGACCCTTCACCTTTCAGTCTGAATCTCAGGACGCAACGTAAAGTGACCCCCCAGCGGGAGACATCATGGAAGAACGTATGGAGGAAGAAAAAAGGCGGAAAGAGATGGAAGATGAAACACCTTCTTTTCAGCACAGAAGCGACCGGCTAGCCAACATGCAGAGCAAACAGGATCATAGAAGAGTATACCCATACTGCACTAAAATAGCTTAGACAGCAACAAGAATATATCGGAGGACGAATGCAACATTTGGAAGAAGAGCACAACAAGGAGACTCTAGAGAAATTCGGAGCCATTGTAGCTGAAACAATGGGAGAGTAATGTGCGCATGTAACAAAAATTGGTCGGGGTGCCATGGCAGTAAGTTCCTTTAGAGATTCAGCTAAAAACATACAAAGTCTGGAACCTATAAACCACAACTAGAGGGAGGAAGATTAATATCTTGTAGGAGTAGAGAAGAACCGTTAAAATAAGAAAATAATTACAGTGTTAATCAGAAAGCAAAAGTGAGGAGCTCAAGTAAGAAAAAGGACCATTCAGCATGCGGAATGATGAATAAAAAAAGGGCCACCACTCAGTTTCAGAACATATCACCCTCTAACGGACCTGCCATCGTGTATCTTCCACCATGTAAAACATCTAAAAATTATGAAGCCCCCACCACAGATGAAGCCTAACAAAATTAGAGAAAAGTCAGACAAAATGTGCAAGTTTCATAAGGGAAGGGGCACGACACAGATGAATGTATCCATCTGAAAAATGCGATAGAGTTAGCCGTTAGAAGGGGAAATTAGAGGAGATTGTTAAAGATAAAGAGGGGATGCACCCGGTAGGAGCACATGAGAAGACCAAAAAGAACTCTGATGAGGAATGTAGGCGACCCTTGTGGCCACCTCGCTAAAGGAAATGAGGCAATCCCTGCTAATTAAGTTCGAAGCTACAAAACTCGGTAAACAGAGCAACCCCCCCCCCGACTTCTTCGGCAGTCAAAGCGAATAGTCACAAACGGCGTCTAGAGCAAAGCTTTGAACGATTTTGTAACCACGTTCGGTATCAAGGATACAAGAAGTGGCAGCTGGTCACCAAACAGAAGCGCACCAAACAGGCAAAGGTACAACCTAACTCATCTAATTCAACATGCATTTCATTTTAACCTTTTATGAATATTCTAACTCGTGTGTCCAATATTATATCCAAATGCTTTAATTAAACAAATGTCTTTTTCCTACTAATGTGTTTTTGTGCATAGTAAAGTAACTCCAAAGATGAAAAGGCTTGTTAGTCGCTCCCAAAGTGAGTGTGCATAGTAAAGCGACCTAAAAGATGAAAAGTCTCGCTAGCCGCTCCCAAAGTAAGTGTGCATAGTAAAGCGATCGCAAAGATGAAAAAGGCTTGTTGGCTGCTCCCAAAGTGAGTGTGCATAGTAAAGCGATCCCAAAGATGGAAAAGGCTCGCTAGCCGCTCCCAAAGTTAGTGTGCATAGTAAAGCGATCCCAAAGATGGAAAAGCATACTAGTTGCTCTCAAAGTGAGTGTGCATAGTAAAGGGACCACAATGATGGAAAGGCTCGCTACCCATTCCCAAAGTGAGTGTGCATGATAAAGTGACTGGAAAGATGAAAGGCTCACTTTTAAGAAAGTCAACAGAGCAAAACATGCATCTTTGGAGAGCTACTGCCCATTTGGGTATCTAGTTAACCGATGCTTAGTATAAAAACTGTCGGTCGCTTTTAAAAATCATGCATAGAGGAATCAGTTCAGCGGTTGCCACTCCCAAAGAAAAAGAACTAAAATAAAAACCTCATTTTGGGGGCATGAATTCCCTAATTCACCATATGCTACACAATACATTTGACTTTTAGAGGAAATAAAATCCCTTTATCTCAAAAAAAGAATGTGAGCATACAACAAAAGATAGTTCGCCGCCCCCAATGTATCACAAGCTTTCAATATTGAAAGCAGATACACACAACCAAATTCCTCGCCTGGCGATTCAAATAAGAATATTTCATTCAAATAACAGTACTAAAAAGTTGATTGCGAACATACTTAAAACAAAGAAAACCAGTCTCCCTGAATATGCCACCTACCTGACAGTGGTGAACATCAAAGCACAATACTTTATTGCCTAGGAGCAATAAATCTTCCTAAAAAATTAACTAACGACACAAAAATGCAGTGCCACTTTGAGAAAACAATGTCGTTCTATGAGAAACAAAGCAAAACAAACCCCCACAAGAAACTAGCTAGTTATGCGTAAAAATGGTCCTTTAAATTATTCGCATACAACCAGAGAATTGGGCGTCAATACCTATCACCATCAAATAAATCAATATATGAGTAGTTAAATGTACACCAATATAGCCTACCTCATGTGGGAGGCAAAAGTCCTCCCAATTCTACCTAACTATGCAAATGTACAGACGGCTTCAAGAAAGTAATGACGTATCATGAAAAATGATGCAAAACGAGCCCCCCCCCCCCAAGAATCCATTGTAAAAGGAACACGAGTTTGCCACCCTTTATCCTACAAAGAGCGCGAATATCCAAGATTCATATTACCATATTATTGCTCACAAAGCAGGCAAGTACAAAAATAAGCAACCCCCTAACCAAAAACAAACTTCTTGATACACAAAAGAATAGCATTTTCAAAGAAAATAACAACGCATGGTCATCAATTTATGTTAAAGAAATTTACATTAGTACATTGACATATTAAAGAAAAGGAAATGCAATACAAACACTGAAATACAAACATAATTTCAACTTTGTAACTTATCCCCCACAAGTTTCTCATCACTAGGGGCAAGAGCCAAAATCCTAAAAGAAAATCAACACGTCGTCAATTTCTACGTTCCTCAAAATCACGCAATTCTTATTACCAGCGAACTCCACCCCAAACTACTCCAAGGAAATAACCATCTTCGTGAATATAAATATGCGAAGTACTATCATCACAATTAAAAACCATCACACGCGGAAGGCAAATGTTCATCCATTAAAATTTAGTATAAATGAAAACAAGTTAAACGATAATAACATTATAATATTGCTAAAACCAAGCTTTTTACACTGACAGAATAAAAGAAATATTACAAATACAAGTCTGTATAAGGGAAATAGAGAACCGCTTGAGAACTTCTCTAGCGAACTCGATCAGGAGAAGATCATAAACGAGTAACAAACTCCTCTGTTGAGAAAAGATGGGCTTCTTAATGTTGCAGGCAAAGTACATGGAGATGGCAACCATCTCTCCCATTTCCGCTTCAGTTTCGCCCTACATATCATATGATGCGAACCGATTGTTTACATGGTTGCTGACAGCACAAGCATCAAAACTAGAAAACGAATAGTCACTTTAATGACACATATTAGGGAGTCTGCAAAAACTAAGAAAACATCAACGGCATCAATGTCATGCCCAACAAACCGTCGCCTCCCGGTATAGTAAAAAACACCAACATACAATAGTATTCGGAAAAGCCTGGTACCCAGTATTTTTCGAATACATTGACTGTTGACACTCCTTACTACATATAGCTAATCATAGCCTTTCGAATACTATGTATGGCGATGATAGTAGCCCAATCTGCAAGGATACCCCACCCCATCCTAAGACCTACTCATTCCTACGGACATATTTTCTTCTGCTCTTCTCAAAATGGCACAAGCAAAGTCATAAAAGAAAACCACACACACAAAAATAAATTACTCATAAATTATGTTATGAAGATACATACCAAAAGCGCCCAATTTATAAAACAAAATGGGAATATCAGGTGACGACGTTTTACATACCAATAATAAGAGTCACCAATATGAACATTTAATTCTCGGATTTAAAAAAAACGAGTAAACAAATCTGTCAAACTTCTAATCAATAGCTGAGTAAGTAGGCGTGTGCACCCGTCACCTCTAGTCAGGAACTCTCTCTTTTATCACGGTCTACTTTGAGTTGTCCAAATTGCCGCCAAAAGCCAATAAATAACAAACACGAAATACTAAACCAATGAGTACCTAGCGAAGCACCAAAACACATTGTTCTACTTCTCAAAGAAACAAGCATTTGTCTTATCTTACACAACTATTCACAGTATGGAAACATTAATAGCGTTCCAAAATTAGATCCATTGTATAACCTCACCAACATAAAAAGCTAAATAAAAGGCACAAAATAACATATTACAAGCTACGAAGAAATCAAAAACAAAACAGTTCTAGTTTATTCAGATCATTATGATCCCTCTTATAATTCAATTTTCAGCAAGAAATTTATTTGGCAGAAGCAATTTACACAGCGAGTTTCCAAAAAACAACAAAAAGGGAAACACTCAAACAAACACAACATATAAAAGTAGCACCTCTACTACTTAACGAGTACACCGGCAGAATTCAATAAGGGAGAATAAAAGAGTAGAGGTTTCACCTCTTGACAAAACAAAGCCAAATCGGAGATTAGAGCTTATAAAGAAATAAGAAAAGATGAACCAACCAATTAATGAATCATTCTATTTCACACAATAAGGGAATACAGTTACTCTCGATTCTTCTAGACTTGCGATCTAGTTGAAAGACAAATAGGCTTTTCAGATTCTTTACAATAAGGATTATTTCAAATAGGTTGACTGCTGTAAAAATAACTGCAATATGAACTCCAACATGAATAGAAAATAGCCAAAATAACCCCTAAAACAAGTTCTTCCACCATGCGACAAAATAAAGAAATAACTAACAACAATATTATACACCCCTACTACAATCACCCAAAGCACCACTATTGTCTATTACATTCGTAGCATCGCTGTAGTCGTTCAGAGAAGATGACGCATCTAAACCAAATGCAGAAGAAACTACAACGCTTCTATATTTCACAGCAAAACTTTCTCAGGAGGGCCTATAAGGGTTTCTCACATCAAAATCAGCGCCTACCTCACAAAAAGCGACAAAATACACACCTCTAACATCAAAATGACCCCACGCCAACTGAAAGCTAAGAATGGTAGCATCTCTGAACCTCTCCATCTCGTCAACCATAAAGGCAGAAGTGGTGTCTGCAACTGCCTTAACTTTCTTTGCTACATCAACATCATGGGTAGCCTCCAACACCATAATCTCATTTTTGTGCGATTCTTTAAGTTATGTTAATTGCCTTGTGAAATTTGCAAAGCTTTCATCCGCCTCACTCTTCACTTGCTCCAGCTTCTCTTTCAGACCTTGAATCTCGATCTTAAAACTCTGCCTTGTGGTCTCAAGCAGCTTATTCTTAATTCTAAGAGCGCGACCACTCTTCTTTTGTTTCTTAGAAATCTTATATGCATGCTTTCTATACAAGTCCCCAAACTACGCTTGAACATTCGCTCCGTGTTTTTCTTGCAACTCCCTTAGCTAAGCAGCATAATGTTCCACCTACGAACACAAATCGGTATTCTCCTTAAAAAAACTCGAGTAACCCTCCACCTACGAACGCAACCTCACATTTTCCTCAAGGAGGACCTTCACATTCCTTTCCACGTTAAGTTGAATACAACCTAATTCCTGAATGAGAACCCAACCCCCTCTACGCTCCTCCTGATACTAGTACAAGGTGGATAAGCGCCACCACTATTCGCATACAACTCATACAACCTCTTACAAGCAGACTCAGGATGGAACCAATTTTCTAACCTCGACACCCCCTCCAAGGATAAAACATGCTCATAGAGCTAAGGGTTCACTACTTCGTACGGGGAATTGTCACCATACAAAAATGGCGGAGGAGTCACCGCAGCATCTGGAAAAGATGCAGGCTCAGTAGATGCAACCGCAGGGGGTACGTCTTCGTTGGAACAATGAATAATAATGGAATCAGTAGCAATTGACCCTGCAAACAAACCCACTAAACTAACTCTGTCACAAACTAAGTAGTAAAGCCACTAAAAGCAACAAAATTACATTACTTAAAATACTTGATGACGCACAAACAATAGACAGACCAGCAGTCAAGCTGGCAAAAATAGGGCCCCAATAGCGACAGTCACAACCTTCTTAGAAGAACCGTGAAGTTCAAACGAAACAGATGGAGCATCACGGTTTATCTAAGGTAAAATATCGGTAACCACAACATTGAGCACTGCCTTTTTTCTAACACATTTTCATCGACACTCAATGGATGTCTTTTTGAGCTATAAGCCCTCATTCATATTGCCATACTTTCTCATGTTACTTCTATGACATTCGATGGCACTCTTAGAGGAGCGGTTTTGCCACAAGGGGAAATCCCATATAAGAAACAACATGAGCTAAATATGCCAAAAACGTTGTTGTAGTAGCTAACGCCACCGAACAGGGTGAACTCACTTCTCTGCTGCTAAAAGCATTTGACGACGCCATTATTACCAGTCCTTCCGAACCCAACAGACTGCTACTAGCCACAAAGGGAAAAGTATCCAACATCGCAATCTGATCTCCCGTTTCATCACCAATAACTTGCAAAGAAGAAACCACAGTCCCTACAAACATATGACCAAAAGGGGAGATAAAGATAAAGGATTAATGAGCCATAACCTACATATAAGTAAGAAGGATTCATTCTCTTTCAAACCTACAGCAAACGGTTACCAGTATCTATTCGCCTCTTCGACCTGCGTTCCAAATGCAGACAGCTCCCCTCGTCATCCAAACCAGAAACAACAAGCAAACTCGAAACTACCCGTTTCTTTCCCTCTTGCTGTGATCAAAGCCAAATAAGCTCAGGTTAACAAAACCCCTTGGAGTTACCGAAGCGGCTTCCCTGCTAACCCCTCTTGGTGGAGCATCATTCTCATGATATTTCCAGGGATGAGCAAGAAAACTAGTATGCTCTGAAAAGAAGTTGTTTGGTTCCTCCTCGTCACCTAGAAAAACCCTCACGACCCACTTGTCGCCCCTTTCACCAAAGGGTCAAGCCTCCACATGAATAGGCACATTCACCAAAGAACCCTTTGGAAACACATTAAAATCCTCTTCGTCCCAACCATTGGGACTTTTCCCTTTCAAGAAATGTACCAAAACATTTCTAAGGGTACATACATCCTTAAAACGATAGAGTGAATCACTTTCTAACCTCCTAATAAGCCTCAGCTCAGCAGGTAACATTTTCCCAACATTATGTGGCACAACTCTATCCTTTATTGGCCGGTGCCATACAACATGGAACCGAAAACTTCCAACAATACACTCCACTTTGATATACTCCATTCTATCCAAGCGAAGATTGTCAGCCTGATTGCCCATTAACGGCCCTTTCCCTCTACGGTGATAAATAGTAACAAAACCCTTTGCATTCTTATCATGGCCAGCCGCCACATTATAAAAATAGTGAAATACATCAATAGAAGGTTCATCTCCATGAATCCTACAATTCAAGAAATAAGTCACCAAAGTCCACCGACTAGTTCCGCCTAATTGACCTAACGCTACGTCAAACTAGTTTAGCCAGTTCACGAAAAAAGGGATGCAGCGACAAATGGAACACAACTTTAAAAGCAAACAGGGGGATAAAAAACCACGACCTTCCCTTTTTAGAGCACATACTCAAGTGGAATGTCCCAATAGGCACACTGGACCAATAACAGAAGTGGTTAACACTAATAAGACCCCCGACACTCCAACGTTATCAACAACTCGTCTGTCCGGTAGTACAACGAACTTCATCGCTCACCATAATGGATGATTCATACATTAACATAGGATATATTGTATCTCTCCTCCCAACGTTTTCCTTTACTCACCTTAAAAAACAACAAATAAGACAAACAAAGTAAAACCCAAGAATGCAAACTAAAGTTCATTTATAACTAAGAATCATATCCTTCTCGACACGCTTCGCTATTGAAAAGGTTCATCACGTGACGCTTCACATGCAATGATTTACTCCCAAAGAAAAGCGACTGGTTTGTCAATAAATTCCATTTACGTGACGTTTCATAAAATACGTACGCCTCCCATATAAGCAATTTGTCGTCTTTAGATTCCTAAGGTTCGCCAATGTCACTTTATAACCTTCCCTCACATGGGGGCAATTGTTAGTATCTAAAGAACGCATGCCGCCACATGTCGAAATCAGAGAAAGTAAGACCATTGACGGTATAATATAAGAGATGTCCGGCGATGAGCGTCACAACACAAGTAGACCACAACGCACAGGATCGCTCGCGAACTATGCGATACCCTCCGCAATCTGTGGCGAATAGATAAAACCACAAGCAACATCGCGCCTCACCTGCTGGCTACATGGCTACACACGTGCCTACCACAGATGTCGAGGAGAACCTAGGACATCAAGTCATAACTAGTCCAATCAACGCGCCATGATAACCCTATCTTGAAACCCGTCCAAGCGGTATAAAACTGGACATGCAGTCAAAAGGAACCAAAATCTTCCTCTCCAAGCACCTTCACAACCCAAAAGGCGAGAGCAATACACAAGCCCTTACCCGGAACGACCATCCCGACCACCGTCTTTGATCTCTATCCATTTGGACAATCAACACGAGTAAATACATAATTATATTTTTTTAAGAAAAAGTAATTTTTTAAAAGGGAGATACAAGTTTTTTTTTCATACTTGTTAGAACTAAACATGATTAGTCAATTAAATCAATTGAAATGAAAATTTGTGGTCTTATTGGTTTAACTGGCGAAATAAAATTAAAAATAGTACAAACCCAATAAATTTGATCTTTAAGCAAAAAATCAAAAATTAAGAAAATTTTAAAAACATACAAAATACTGAAATTACTTAAATTTAAAAGAACATACAAATTAAAATAAAATTACAAAAGTAAAAACATGTGAACCTATAAAATAATAAAGTATAAATTATTAAAAATCAAAATGTAAAAATATTTATAGTGTTAAAAAAGTTTGAACACTTTTATTAAAAGAGTCTTCGACCGTCTTTCGTCAATCTAAATCTAATGTTATTTATCGAATATATTTCCAGTCGAATCGTTTTTGTATTAGAATAACAATGACGTTATGTTTCCTTTTATTACTTTAAAAATGATGAGATAAAGTTGCATCAAATGATATTTATAAATCTTTATTTTAGATCTTGCATTTTAATTTTTCAAATGTAATTGATACAATAAAATTATAAGGTAAAATTTATACGAAAGTGGTATTCATGGGGCCTAGGATAATGACGTTATGGGTTCCATTTTCACCCCAAGTAAAACAAGATTGAAAGTTGTTACCGTCCTTATAAACGGTATATCCAAGTAGGTATGTTTATTTTCGTGTACTCAGCTTGTCGGCTACTCGAAGTATCGAGTATCTGATCTTTTGGGTATTAAATTTTTTGGTTCGGTCTCGGTCTGTTATTACCAAGTACCTACTAATTGGGTACTTGTTAAATTTGGGTACTCACAAAATCGGGTACCGAATATCCGGTTTATTTTTTATTTATTTTTAAAATTAAAAGTTTTAAAAAAAATCAAATAGTAAATATATAAAATTTAAAAGTTCATAATAGAAAAATTATATAAGGGGTTATGTTAAAAAAAATCACCCTAAGTCACAACCCAAATTTGTCTAGAGCTTAAATTGTTTATTTCTTGCTTAGACAACACTTGTGAGCTAAACATTGTTAAATTTGCTCAAGTGTTTAGGTTTTAGCTGAGAGCTTAGTATTGCAAACACATACCTATTAGAGGGATTTCTAGTTTGCTAAGTCTTTCTCTTGTAAGAGAGTGTTTGATCAAACTTTGGGTAGAAAGCTTGATCGTTGTAACGATTTCCTCCTAATCCGAGAAAAGGGGACGAAATTCTTAGTGAATTTGTTTGGAAATCCTTAGTGGGGAGCTAAGGTAGTGGATGTAGATCTTGGTTAGAAGGTTGAACCACTATAAATCCTTGTGTTAAATTGTCAATTTTCCATCTCCCACTAAAACACCCAATTATCCAACTTCTCCACACTTGGCGAACAAGAACGGTTGATCGAATCAAGCCCCTCAAATCTCAACAAATGATTTTCTAAATTTGCTTCTCAATCCAAATAATCTTTCTCATGCAATTTACCATGAAAGTGAACAACTTTCATCCTAATTTCGTCCGATTTAATTCAAGAGCATGTGTCAACACTCTTTCGGTCTATTTCTTACCGTCTGATTTATGGGTCTAACATCATGGAAGGGGTTTATTTTATCTCTTAAATTAGATTCTTTAGTTCGTATGGTTTTAGGTGTTAGAATAATGATCTAAATTTTATTTTGAACTGGCCTTTATCAAGAAGCAATGACAAAATTGGACGTATATTCAGGATTAGAGTTAATATCGTCAGTTATAATCTCTTTCGACATAGTGAAATTTTTTCCTCCTTTAACCGTGATTTTTTTCTTCTTCTTTTTTTGACATAGTGAAATTTTTCCTCCTCTAACCGTGATTTTTCTCTCTTTAAATTTTTTACGTTAATTCTTAGTGTTTATTTTCTTTTATGTTTTTGTGATCGTTTATTTTTTTACCATTGTCATTCTGGTAATTATAACATAGGATATTTTAAATTTATTGTGGACACTTTTCAGAATCTTCATCTGAGCTCGAATCGATTCCTATCACAACCGGTCATGGTTTGTCGAATTTCAACCTAACCCATCTCTTGACCCTAATTTCTTTTTGGACAACCTCTGTCACTTCCAACAATAACTTCCTAGTAAATCTTACTTTCCTAGATTTAACGAGACTCTTATTACTAAAATGAATGTGATAGGAAGAAAAACAACAATAATAAAGAGAAATAAGGTTGAACAAACTACTCAATAAAAAATTAGAATTAATAAAAGTATCTAATTTTTTTAAAGAGAATTGACGTTCAATATGATGTATCTGTGGAGCAGATTGAAGACTTAAATATTGAGGATGCTTAAGGGGTAAGTCTGTTTCAAAGTTTATTCTAAATTTAGTCCAGCCTGTAGAACGAGAGGTGATGGCATCATTGAAAAAGAAAGGTAGGCAACGTAAATGTGTGGCATCGAATTAAGGCTCACGAGGCGAGCTCGGTTTTAGTACTTGGATCTAGGCAATAGACGATCTTGGAAAAAGCTCGTGTGACAGTGGAACTGGTTAAATTTCTAGATGCATCGACTATAGGGAATAAGAAGGCCATCGTTAAGGATATCACAAAGTTGATTGTCTAGGGGATTGAGAGAAATAGTTGGTGTTATGAAGGTGATGTCGTGGAATGGGCAGGGTTTGAGTTCGTTGGCCAAGAAAAAGGCGGTACGAAAATTGTTGCGACAACATCAAAGTGAGACTGTCTTCATCCAAGATATAAATTAGAGGAGGCTACAAAGGCGTTGGTTCAGAGGGTGTGGTATACAGATAAGTTTGAATTCGTGTATGCAGCGGTTGTGGTGTTTGGGTGAGTTACTAATTGTTTGAGATTTGTCTCAGTTTCGTATAGAAGCATATATTGTGGAACAAAATTATGTGGCCATTTGAGGCTCGTGGTTGACGAGTGTGGCATGTTGTGTGTATATGCTCCATGCATGGTTGATGGTCAAATCTTACTTTAGGAACGATTGCACGGAATACTAACGTCGAACCCAATTTTGTAGTGTTTAAGTGGTGATTTCAATGTCATCAAATCGATTGAAAAATTAGGTGTTGTTCAGATAGTGTGGGAGACATGCAGGCTTTTGTTGACTTCATTGAAGGGGAGGGACTGGTGGACTCTTTTTCATTTTTTTTTTTTTGCGGTGTGTTTTATTTTCTTTGGTTGATCTTGATTTATTTTGCCCGTTCATGATTACTTCTGGGTTCGGTCTCTTTTTTATTATCACGGAGTTTGGTTAAAATTTGATGATAAAAAAAATAAGTTGGGGCTGAAAAGTGAAATCCTAATCGTATAGATCGAAGGTCTCTCAATCCATATAGTATCTCCATGTCAAATATTTATAATCAAAAATTAAAATTGAAATCTAATCAAACATATATATATATATATATATATATATAGGATTTATAGTTTAGTGATTTTAGTGTAGGGGTTTATAATTTATAGTTTATGGTCTAAATTTAAGGTTTACGGTTAGAATTCAGGATTTAGAGAGATATGGTTAGAGATTTAAATTTTAATCTATAAACCCTAAATTTTAACTCTAAACCTAAAATTCTATGAACAACACCTACACTGAAAACTACTACACTTAAATTCTTAAACCCTGATTAGAACTCTTAAACTCTAATATTAAAACCCTTGTTCTTTTTTAAAATGTATTAAAAAATTCAACTACAATATACTATAAAATATATGGGTTAACTACTGTGATGGTCACCTATGTTTTCCTCCAGTATAGAGTTGATCACCGATTTTTAAAAACGACCAGTAAGATCACTTACGTTTTCGATCTGTAAACTTTTGGTTACTGAGACATTTGTTGTCGTTAAACTTAAACAGAAGGCTGATCTGGCACTATAAAAAAAAGATAAATTACCTAGATAGTCCCTAAATAATTACTTTACTTCTATTTTGACCACCGAAATAAAAACAATTTGTATAATTTCACATTTAATCTTTCATATTTACAAATATTTTTATTTCTTCTCCCCTCCACCATCTTCATTATTGCATGAAGCTCTGATGTTATTTCTCTTATTTAAGTTGTCATGGGCAAGTTAATAAGTGTTTTCATTTCCATTTGCTGGTGTTTTTACTATTTTGTAAATAGTTGTGTAAATTTGGCATGCATGAAACTTTCTGGTTTCCATCATAAATTTCTGCAATCTCCTCCCCTGAGTTAACATCTCTGCAGGCTTCTGAATCAACAATAATTTTTCATAAAAATACAAGCAATTTAAAGAGGAGAAGGGGAAGCCCTTTATCTCCCATTTGCATGCCTAATGAGCAGAAGTAAGTACTCTGCACATTACTATTGCTTGGCTCTGCAACTTTCTGAATTCTATTTGTATTACGAGATAAAAGTATTCAGGCATGCACTTTGTTTGCATTAAACCAAATGAATGAACTTTATTTGAAAAGGTGCATGTCATATCTATCTTTCATAGCCAGAACTGAATGGTTGATTAAGCAAACAAAGTAACTATTCTTGAATTTGATGTCCCCATGTTAGAATCTCTCCCTCTCTTTACGCTTTAAATTTTTTAATCTACTGGTAGTTGCTCTACTAAATACACCTCTATTCCTTTATCTTCTTTTATGTCACTCCCACCACTTGTATATATACTTGATAATCCTCTTTATTTTATTAGTTGATTCACTTCTAAAACTAACATTACTTTAAAAAGTTTCACCACTTAATCTAATGTATATGTATATTGTTTCTCTCTAAATTCTAATTAAACAATAAATAAGATAGATAGAACGATGAAATACCAAAGTTTCATTCAAGCTAATAGCTTGCCAATGGCAACTTAAATAAGAGAAATAACATCGGAGCTTCATGCAATAATAAAAATGGTGGAGGGGAGAAAAAATAAAAAAATTATAAATATAAAGGACTAAATGTAAAATTATATAAATTATTTTTATTTCGGTGGTCAAAATAGAAATGAAGTAATAGTTTAGGGACTATCTAAGTAATTTATTTCTTTGTTATTGTGTCAGATCAACCTCCTGTTTAATTTTAACGGCAACAAACGTCTCAGTGACCAAAAGTTTACATATCGAAAACGTAAATGACTTTACTGGTCGTTTTTGAAAATCAATGATCAACTATGTACTTGAGGGAAACATAAGTGATCATCCTAGTAGTTAACCCAAAATATATTTTAGAATCTGAAAAATGTTTGATAAGAACTCAAAAATATCTCACCAGAAAATTGGATAATATTCATCCTAAGAGACATAAGTTCAAATCGCTTTGTTTATAAGGTCTATGTGTATTGTGAAATGGTTAAGATTATATATGAATAAATATTACCTTATAATCACCTTTAGACTATTAAAAAATTGTCCAATAAAAAAAATATTATTCTCCTGGAGGGGTATAGGTTGAAACAATTTTGTGTATACAGTATATTTGAATTTTATGATTTGGAAAACATAGAACCACATTAATCTTCGTCTTATGGCAAAACTACTAACTTTCTTCGACAGGTGTTGTCTACAGTCACGATAAAATTGACATCGGAATATTCACTTTCTTTTCTCTTCTTTTTCTCGGATTGGTTATTCCTAAAACTCACCTAAAATTGACAAAATTCATCTAAAACTTCGTCCTTCTAATGCTTTAATATCTTCCGATGGTTGTTGATGAGTCTAGTTTTAAAGTATGTTATTTATCTCCTTCGAATAATGTTTCTTACTATTAAAAAGTTAAATAAGATATTATTTATTAATTTAATTTGTTATGTTATCCTCTTAACAATAATTAACAACAACGAATGATATGCTATTCATTTTATAACTTCTAAAAATTATTTTAATATAATTTAATGGCTACTTGTGTATTTTACCTTTTAATTTTATGTCCACGCAACTCTCTCCACAAATGTAATATTATTTTTTTAAGGATAGTTCTTTTGCGCTCGACGAGCACCGACGAGCATCACTATTGACGAGCACTGATAAGTTAATTTATAAAAAATTTAAATCTGAAGTACTTTATGCGTAATTATATTTTTTTTAATTAAAAGTGTAATTTAATTAAAGTATTTTTTAGTTTTAAATTAATATAAACTATCTCAAATCAAAATATCCTAGGTTTTTTTTGCTTTGAAATTAATCCAATTGTCGCCTCACCCACCGCCAACCGATGTCGTCGCCGACACCCTTTATCGATGTTGTCGCCGACACCTTTTACCGCCGCTGCCGCCGACAGCCACCGTCACCATCGTCAACAGCCGCCGCCAGTCCTAGTCCTTCGTTGCAATTAGGTAATTTATTACCAATTTTTGAAACACTAATTATCTTAAATTTGATTCGATTTAAGTATTTTTCACTTAATATGCATTCAATTTATCCCCAAATCCCGAAATCAGTTGCAGCAATCCAATTTTTTGATTGATTCGCAAAAATAATGGCCGATTCGAACCCCCAAAAAGTGCAGTTCGTCGCGCGTACCGGTACTGTAAGAATATCGTACCGGTACGCGGGGGCTAACTGTACCGGTACGCAATGCGTAGCGGTACAGTTTTTGGTCAAAAGATTTTTTGTTTTGTAAGCGTACCGGTACACTTACCGTACCGGTACGCCTGAAATTTTTGTACGGTGCATGCTTCTTGAGGTTTTATTTTTACCTTTTTATTAAGTTTCATTAGATTAAAGTTTGTTTTCATTTACTTATATTAAATTGCAGGTTTTTTTCGAGATGGTTTTTATCGAAGATATTGAAGATCTAGAAAAAAAAATTGAACCTACGGAGTTCAAGCCCTATATCGAGGATAGAGAACATGGACTTAATTCTGAAGAAGAAGAACCTCATCCTAATGTTGACGATGCAAAACAAATAGGTGATGAGAAGACCCTTGACTATTTCATCGACGAAAGCATATTGGATAAGATTGGTAAAGAATTAAAGGATTATGATGAGAATGGTATGAGTATGCTAAAGTGGAAAACTTTAGACGACTGCGTTGAATTTTATCATACATATGCTGAAGTGAAAGGATTCGGAGTTCGAGTCGACCAGACAGTGAAAAGTAGAGCTACAAATCAAATAATCGCAAAGAAAATGGCATGCCATAAGGAGGGACATAGAGACGAAAAGTGGTATAACTTGCCAAACAGAAAATGTCTACAAAGACCGGACATCAAAGTTGGTTGTAGAGCATTTATTAGATTTAAATTGGACGAACGCCATCATTATTGGAAAGTTGTGAAATTCCAGGAAGAACATAATCATCATATGGTTCACGCAACACATGTTGCATATATCATGTATGTAATTTTTATTAATAATTCAATTGATAGATGAGTTGAAGATAAAGAGCATGCACCACTCTGGAATTACTCCAAGTAGGATAATGTGAAATTTCGTGAATGAAGCTGGTTCAATTCAGAATGTTGGTTTTCTACCCAATGACTTGTACAACTATCTGGATAAAATTAGACAAGAAGAAGTCCAAGATGGAGATGGTGAAACAGTGATGGCATATTTATATGGGAAGCAAGAATCTAATACTTTCTTTTTTGTTAGGCACACGAGGAATGAATCTGGAAACTTAGAGAAGTTGTTCTGGTTCGATGGTGTATCACGCGCTGACTATAAACAATTTGGTCATGTACTTGCATTTGATACAACTTACAAGTGTAACGCATACAACAAGCCGTTCGTTGTTTTGGTTGGTGTCGGTCATCATCGAAACACAATGCCATTTGGATGTGCATTGATTGTGAACGATAAAGAGGATACATATGTGTGGGTATTAGAACAGTTGATCGAAGTGCGAGATGGGTACAAACCGCTTACTGTTATTATTGATAGAGATAAGACTATGGCAAATGTCATTTCTCGAGTACTGCCCGGGGCAAAACATAGATTGTGTTTATGGCATACCATGAGGAACGTGCTTTCTTATATGGAACATGATTTTCTTGATGGCTTTATGAGATACATTGGCATGTGTAGGACGCCATCTGATTTTGAAAGTGCCTGGAAAGAACTAGTGGAAAAACACAACGTTCAAGGAAAAAAATGGTAGAGGAATTATATGAAGATAAAGAGAAATGGGCAGAAGCATATTTGCAAGGATACTTTTATGCATGTAACATTATATACACTTTAATTTAATATATTATTTATTGTATGTAACGTAATTAATAAATATTTTTTTGTGCAGCAATGAGGACTACTCAACGGTGTGAATAAATGAATAGAACATTGAAAACTTGGTTGGACAAAAAGGTGATGTTGTACCGATTCGTTGAGAACTACCATAAACAGCTGCAATCTCTAAGATGGGAGGAGTCTCATCAAGATTACAAATCAATGGATGAAGAACCGTATTGTGACGGTGTGTTGGAAGCTCTCAAGCGCAATGCAGTCAAGGTATATACGCGAAATTCTTTTGTTACTTTGTGCAAAGAAATGTCGTATGAGAGTTATTATTTAGTCAAAAAAGTGAATTTCGGGATGAGTGCATGTGTTATTGGCTAGAGCATGTTGAAAAGGAGAAGTGGTATCTTGTACTTAGAAATATGACACATGATACCATGTATTGTTGCTGTATGGAGTTGGAGTCTGTTGGATTTCCATGCCGCTATATGTTCGCCATGTTGAAATATGAAAAGGCTAAGGAAATACCACAAGGGTGCATAATGAAACAATGGACTATCTATGTGAAGAAAGATGTTGGACTTGAAAATAAGAATGCAGATTTTGAAGATAATAATCCAGCAATAATTCAAGCTAGATATTCCACTCTAGCCTCTTATTGTATGATCATATGTCACCGTGCATCACAGACATTGAAGACTTTCAATGAAGTTAAAGATCAATTTGCAAAAATGAGTCTAAAATTGCAAAAGGTTAAAGTGAGATTTAATAAGAGAAGCAGTAAAGGTAAAGAGACTCTTGGAATTGGCGATCATATAGTTCTTGAAACTGGAAGAGGAAAACCCAAGAAAACGAAGCGCCAAGATTCATCGTCCAACCCAAAATGTGTTGCATATGACGAGGATGTCACGTTCGACTCGTATAAAACATCTGAACCTTCTCTGAATAAGCCTTCAGACCAGGATACGAGTCATATTGATGAAGTTCAGAATTTTAAATTAGTTGGATACATGCCCAACACATACAAACAAAACGACATCTCGAAGGTAATTAAATATAAATTATTCAAATAATTATGCTTTCTTGTTATGTATATTGATAATATAATATGTTTTGTGCAGCATGCTTATACTCTTGAATTGAAAATTATGGAAAATGATCCAATCATTTTGGATTGGCAACCAAATAATGATTGGCAGTGCACGGTCTCCTCCAAAAATCAGAGTGTTTGTTCTTGTAAGTCATTCATTCATTGAGTTATAAATATGGTTGTTTTAGTGCGCTTGGTAATTTTTACGAATATTATTTGTAATGATAAACAAGACAATGCATGTGCATGCCTTTATAGCATATGGGACAAGATGTGAAGCAACTACCGCATGATGTACGAGGGTTCAAACTTTCATTGTTTTCATTGTTTTAGGATGATTAAGTTTTGATTTTTTAAAGTTGTTATTATGGAGTATATTATACATTCTTATTCTGTTTGGTTTATTTTTATACATTCAATGTTTATTATACATTCTTATTTGGTTTATTTTTATACATGCAATGTTTATTTTTATACAATCTTATTCGGTTTATTATTATACATTCAATGTTTTTTTAAATTTTGATTGGAACAATTTTCAAATCCAAAAGTCATAAATTTATTATAATATAGAGTTTGAGTCGTTGGTATATGCACAAGGGCGCGTGCTTTAAATTGAAAATAAGAAAACGAATTTTTAAGTCCTCAAACCTTTCTATATGTTTAAAGGAAAATGGTTAAGTTAAAAACTCAATTTGTCAAAACTTTTCTAAGTGTTCTTGAAGCCAAAACAGTGATTTTCGAGTCACCGTTTCGAAACGGCCTTAGGCGTTCCAGAACACTTTTGAAACTATGAACATGTGTTTCGGAACGTGTATCGAAACGGTTTTGAAACTGTGAGCCTGTGTTTCGAAACGGGTTTCGAAACGGCTTAAGAACATTGGAACGGTTTGACCCATTTCGATACGGTCGTATCAAAACGACCTCAAACGTTTCGAAACGATATTCAAACCTGATTTCGAAAATATGACCGTTGAAGCTTTTAACTGACTTCATACTTGTCGTTAAGGCGTATCGAAACGCTTCCAAGCCGTTTCGATATAGGCCTTGACAGTAGCAAAGTGTTTTGAAACGAGTTTCGAAACAGGCTCTTAGCGTATCGAAATGATCGTGCCCGTTTCGGTACGGTCTCTTTAATGCACCCCAACGGCTCTTTCTTTTTTAGTCTATTTCGAAACAGGATCGGGCGTTTCGAAATGGGTAGTTGCAGACTGCATTTATAGAGGGAAGATAACATCCCAACGGCTCTATTGATGAATGCAACAACCCCAATGGCTAGAATTCAATGAGAAGGTATAAAAGGGACCTCTAAAAGATTCAGCGACATCAAATTTAAGCAATTGAGCCTAAATCCTATTATTTCTTGTAAACCCCAATTGTGAGATTGTAATTTCCATTCTTATCCTTTCAAATTGGCTTGAGTGCTTGTAATTGGGCTACTTTGTGTATTGAGAGATACTTGTTTAGCCATCAACTTCTTTGTAATTCTTGTGTGAGGATTGTGTCAAATTTTGGGTAGAAAATTTGATTGATATTGTAACGGTTACCTTTTTAGCCTAGAAAAGGGGATGAGCAATTAGTGGACTTGTTGAAAATCCTTAGTGAAGCTAAGGTAGTGGATGTAGAGTTCGATTGGAACTTGGACCACTCTAAATCCCCTTGTCTATCCTTTTATTTGTCAATTCCACTACCAAAAAGTCTAAAAAATCCAATTCATCCCCTCTTGGTTTATATCGATCATTTGATCCACTCAACAATTGGTATCAGAGCCTACCTCTTTGAAGGATAACAACCACAAGAAGAGTTCCTAGGAAGAGTGTGATCATCCAAAAATCAAGCCATGGCATCTACCTCCGGATCGAGCATGTACGAGTCTCAATCCACCAAAAAACCACCATTCTTCAATGGTGACAACTATCCATTTTGGAAGAACCGGATGCGCCTCTTCATCAAATCCAACGATTACCTTGTTTGTGATGTCATTAAAGATGACCCCCTATATTCCTTTGAAGAGGGATGATGAAGGAAAGTTGGTTCTAAAGAAGAAGATTGAGATGAGTGAAGATGAGAGGAAGAAGATCCAAATAAATGACAAAGCTCTTCACATGCTCTTTTGTTCTTTCGGTCCCGAGATCTACTCCAAAGTCTCCTCTATTGAAAGTGCCAAGGAAGTGTGGGATACTCTAGAGACCACTTATGAAGGAA
The DNA here is from genome assembly GCA_958450335.1 of Hibiscus tridactylites. Taxonomy (NCBI): domain Eukaryota; kingdom Viridiplantae; phylum Streptophyta; class Magnoliopsida; order Malvales; family Malvaceae; genus Hibiscus; species Hibiscus tridactylites. The sequence continues at coordinate 49,710,475 of OY288271.1, forward strand.
CCAATGATGTGAAGGAGACTAGGATTAGAATTCTCAATCTTAGTTATTAGAATTTCAAGATGGAGCCTGATGAAACGGTGTCCAAGATGTTCGATCGCTTCTCAACCATCGTCAACGGGCTTAAGGGCTTTGGAGAGACAATCCCGGAAGACAAACTTGTCCAGAATCTACTCTACTCACTTCCCGAATCTTGGGATGGGAAAAGTACCGCCATCATCGAGGCCAAAAACTTGAAGACTCTAAAACTTGATGAGCAAGTGGGTTCTCTCCTTACTCATGAAATAATGAAGCAAGGAAGGGAAGATGAAAAGAAGAAGGACGAGAAAAGAGTGAAGAAGCTAGAGGTAGAAAAGAAGAAGAAAATGGGAGTGGCTCTCAAAGCTTCATTACATGAGGAGAGCACTTTTAGTGAGGAAGATGATTTAGAAGAATTGGCTATGATAGCCAAAAGATTCTCACGATTCATAAGGTCCAACCGAGGAAGGAAGATTCAAAGAAAAATGAACTTCAAGGGTAAAAACAAAGAAGAAGATAGGGATCAAATCATTTGCTACGAGTGCAAAAAGCCCGGTCACATTCGTTTAGAGTGCCCTCAACTCAAGAAGAAGGGCTTTGAGAAAAAGAATGAGCTCAAAGCCAAGCTTGCTACTTGGAGTGATGAGGAGTCATCCGAGGATGACGAACAAGAAGTGGCCAACCTTTGCCTCACGACACTTGAGGAGGATTCCTCCATGGTAACTTCTAACTCATCATCTTTTGACTTTACATTTGATGAATTACATGGTGCATATGATGAGTTGCAAGAGGTTTATGATGAGTTAGTTGAGAAGTACAAAGAGTCGGTTATTAGAAATAAGAAAATTATTTCGAAATTAAATGATAAAAATGACTCATTTTCTCAAGCTAATTTAAAATTTGAGAAAAAGATTTTAGGTTTAAAAGATGAACTTAAATCCTTCCAAGATGAAAATGTAGACCTAAATAATTTTTTTTCTCAATGCAATAGTGAACACCAATAGGTGTTAGGTGAGCTTAACAAGCTCAAAGAGTCTTTTAAAAATGTTGGTAATGTGAAGCATGAAAAAGGTGAATCATCTAAAACAAACCAACCTAGGAGAAAGACTAATAACTACAAACAAAGTAGCTTCCCTACACATAATAGAACTAAAGAGATTAGGAGTGTATGGGTTCCTAAGGAACTTGTCAAATCTAATAATATTGTTGCTATGTCACCTTGGATTCCTAAGGGAACCAAGCTATTGGGAGCTAACACTCGTGGACCCAAAATGATTTGGGTACCAAAAACAAAAGTTTAATATCTTTGTTTGTAGGGGGCATTGCTACAAGGCCAAAGCACAAAGTCAAAATTCGTGGTACCTTGATGGTGGATGCTCGAGGCATATGACCGGAGACAATAGTAGATTCATGGACTTAAAGCCAAAAAGTGGAAGAGTAGTGACATTTGGTGACAACTCCAAAGGTCATATTAAAGGTATTAGCTCCATAGGTAATCACTCTACTATTCTTATTGAAAATGTTTTGTATGTCGATGGTCTTAAACATAATTTGTTGAGCATAAGCCAATTATGTGATAAGGGATTTAATGTCTTATTTGATAAAAATGGGTGCAAAATTGTTGACATTAAATCAAATAATATTATGCTCATAGGTCATCGCATAGGTAATATTTACATGGTGTATTTAGATGACATACATACATCACATGCATGTTTAGTAGCTCAAAATGAAAATGATGCATGGCTATGGCATAAGAAACTAGGACATGCTAGCATTAGTGTTTTAGAAAAATTAGTTTCCCTTGATCTAGTTATAGGTTTACCCAAGATTAAGTTCTCAAATGACAAAAATTGTGATGCATGCTCTAAGGGTAAACAATATAAGTCATCCTTTAAATCCATTAATGATGTTTCTACAAGTAGGTGTTTACAACTTATTCACATGGATTTATTTGGGCCTATTAAGACTATGAGCTTGGGTGGTAAATCTTATGCATTTGTGCTTGTTGATGATTTTTCTAGATTTACTTGGGTTCTATTTTTAAGTACTAAAGATGAGGCTTTAGAAAAATTCATCACATTTTCAAAATTAACCCAAAATGATCTTGAACTTAGAATTTCTCATATAAGAAGTGATCATGGAACCGAATTTCAAAATCTAGGGTTTGAAGAGTTTTTAAATGAAAAGGGTATTAGCCACAATTTTTCGGCTCCTCGAACTTTTTAACAAAATGGGGTAGTTGAGAGGAAAATAGAACTTTATAAGAAATGGCTAGAAATATGCTTTGTGAAAACAATTTACCTAAATATTTTTTGGCGGAAGCCACAAAAACCGCTTGTTACTTTGTAAACCGAGTAATGATTAGGCCAATTTTAAAGAAAACACCATATGAGATTTTAAAATCTAAAAGGCCTAACATTAGCTATTTTCATCCTTTTGGTTGCAAGTGTTTTGTTTTAAATAATGGAAAATTTAACTTAGGTAAATTTGATGAAAAAAGTGATGAAGCTATTTTCATAGGATATTCCTTAAACTCTAAAGTCTATCGTGTATTTAACAAGAGAACTTTAGTAGTAGAAGAATCTATACACGTTGTATTCGATGATAACCTCCTTCCAAGGAAGGATTCTTGTGATGATGATGATGTAAGAATCATTAATGCTTTTGATAGAGGACAAACTTCAAAGGAGGATGAAATTCCAACAAAAGAAGATGATACACAAGATCCACCTCTTGAAGCCTTGAAGGACTTGGCTCTTGAGGAAAAGGAAGTGAGCTACCCAAGGGAGTTCAACTATGTCAAAGATGGTGAAATCTTGGGTGATCCATCTAAGGGGGTAACCACTAGATCTTCTCTTAAACTTATTAACCATGTTGCATTTATCTCATGCATAGAGCCTAAAAATATCAAAGAAGCATTAAAAGATGATTTTTGGATTTTGGCCATGCAAGAGGAATTAAATCAATTTGAGAGAAGTAATGTTTGGACATTAGTTGATAGGCCTAGTAATCAATCTACTATAGGAACTAAATGGGTCTTTAGGAACAAACTAGATGAGACTGGTAACATAGTGAGAAATAAAGCTAGATTAGTAGCACAAGGTTACACTCAAGAAGAGGGAATTGATTTTGATGAAACCTATGCTCCCGTAGCTAGAAAGGAAGCCATTAGGATGTTGCTTGCATATGCATGTTATCATGATTTCAAGCCTTTTCAAATGGATGTTAAAAGCCCATTTTTAAATGGTTTTATAAATGAGGAAGTGTATGTGGAACAACCACCGGGTTTTGAAGACTCAAAATTTCCAAATCATGTTTTCAAACTTACTAAAGCACTTTACGGTTTAAAACAAGCTCCTAGAGCTTGGTATGAAAGACTTTCAAACTTTTTGATTGAAAAAGGTTTTGAAAAAGGTAAGGTGGACACTACACTTTTCATAAAAAGGTATAAAAATGACTTATTATTAGTGCAAATTTATGTTGATGATATCATTTTTGGATCTACTAATGAGTGTCATTGTAAGGAGTTTTCTAAGTTAATGCAAGGTAAATTCGAGATGAGCATGATGGGGGGAGCTCTCATTCTTGTTGGGACTCCAAATCAAGCAAAGGAAGGATGACACCTTCATCAATCAAGCAAAGTACATCAAGGATATGCTCAAGAAGTTTGGCTTGGAGAATGCAAAGCCTCAAGCCACACCTATGAGCTCATCTACAAAGCTTGACAAAGATGAAGGAGGTAAGTGTGTTGACTCTAAGCTTTATCGTTCTATGATTGGAAAATTGCTTTATCTTACCGCAAGTAGACCGGATATCTTGTTTAGTGTTTGCTTGTGGTTTCAAGCTAGTCCTAGAGAGTCTCACCTTATAGCCGTTAAGAGAATCTTTAGGTACCTTAGAGATACCCCTTGTTTAGGTCTTTGGTACCCTAGAGACTCCACCTTCAACCTTCATGCTTATTCGGATGTGGATTATGGGGGTGTAAAATCGATAGGAAGAGTACTTCGGGAACATGTCAATTCTTAGGCAGTATGCTTATATCTTGGTTCTCTAAGAAACAAAATAGTGTAGCCTTATCTTTCACCGAAGCCGAGTACATATCCTTAGGAAGTTGTTGTGCTCAAGTTCTTTGGATGAAGCAACAACTCTTAGATTATGGTATTAAATTTGAAGACATACTCCTTAAGTGTGATAACACTAGTGCCATATGTTTGACAAAAAATCTCATCCAACACTCTAGAACCAAACATATAGAAATAAGGCATCATTTCATTAGAGATCATGCCCTTAAGAAAGATGTTGTTATAGAGTATGTTGACACCTTAAACCAACTAGCGGACATCTTTACAAAGCCTTTAGATAAATAGCGTTTTTGGTCCCTTAGGAGAGACTTAGGTCTAACTAGCCTATCTTGACCTTTTAGGACCCTTTTTGTGCTTAAATAGCTTGAATTCTTGAAAAATGTCATGCTTATGTGTTTTTACTCCTAATTTCATCCATGCTTATAGTTAGGGGGAGTATGTTTATGTTTGCACATGTTATTCCTGCTCATTCATGTCATTTATGCATATAGGGCCTCATCAAAATTCACTTTTCTGCAATTTTAGAGCCTCATCTGCACTTCCAGGCCCAGGTGTATCAAAACAGGTCCAACTGTTTCAATACGGGTACCTTAAAAATCCATCTAAGAGAAGGGTGTTTCGAAACGCCTTCACAAGGTTTCGAAACGTTTTTGCTACTGTCAAGGGGTGTATCGAAACGTGTTTCGATACGAGTCAACGTGGGATTCGATACGGTCAAATCTGTATCGGAACGGTCAGTTGGACTTGAAACGTCAGTCAACATTTCGGTGCCCGCATTTTGGAACGGTCGAGCCATGTTCCGAAACGGGTATGCGGACAACTTTAAAGAGGACTTTTAATGTTAAAATTTCACTTTAATTAAAACTCTTTCAAAACCCTAACCCGATTTTCCCTATAAAACCCCTCCAAACCTCATTGTTTTTCATCAAATCTTGAGGACTTTTACACACAAACTCAAGTCTAAGCAAGCATCAACAATCTTGTGCAAGTTTTTCTATCTATTCATCCAAAATCCTAATCTAAGGTATATTTTCATCTTTTTCTTTTTCCTTTAATTTTTATTCCAATCCTAGGTTAGAAAATTCTAATTTTTTATAGATTATGTATTTTGCTACTTAGGTTTTTCAAATCCTGTAAAAAAAATCAAAATTTTAAAATTTTGTATTCGAATATATTATTTTTCATTAGTATTTTTTTACTATTTTTTAAAATTGTTTTCTCTTAAAAAAATTATGTATCTATGTTCTTAAAAGTTTTTTAATTGAATTAAGGATTTTCATGCATACACTTCAATTTTTGTTAAAAATTGCTTGCTTTATATTTTTAGGATTTTTCAATGGAACCCTCTAACAAGAAACGTAAGGCACCTCAATCGGGTGAAGCTTCAAACCAAGCCGCTATCCGTCCCAAGCTTACCTAACTTTTTCTCAAGAGTCTCAAAACTCTCGCGATGAAGGAGCGTTTCACTTATGTCAAAGAGATTGTCATTCGTCGTGAACGTGTTGTTGACATCTCATTTCTTGACTCAGAGCATTTTCACTTCCGTTATCTCGATCTTTTACAAGAATGGAGTTTCATTGGGTTCTTGAGCATCCCAGATATTTGCTACAAGCACATGGTTCTCATCTTCTACTCGAATGCCCAACTTATTGATAATGACGATCACTCCGAAGTTGTTGGCATTGAGTCTCTTATCTTGGGGAAGAGGATTGTCATCGACATCCCTTATTTAGAGATTACTCTTGGTCTTGAGAATGAAGGCATCGAGAATGAGACTCATTTTGGTTCTCACACCGGTTCCGTGCTTACCTTGGATGCTCATGATAGGTTCCTCCGCTTGATGATCTCGTGGTTTATTCGCCCCTCCGGAGGTAAATCCTCTCACGTTCGTCAAGTAGATTATTTTTTGCTTGAATGTTTTCGTCGTGGAGAGTGCCCAAATCTTGTTAAGATTATGTTTGCCGAAATGGTCAACAATGTGAAGCTTCGTGAAACTGATGCTCTCAAATCCTTCACATATGGGACTGTTTTAAGCCATATCTTTGGCGTGCTCGACCTTGATTGCACTTATGACTCTCCGGAACCCCGTAAGAAAAAGATTGGTGAAGCTTCTCTTCACAAGTCCGGATTCCATTACAACAATAATGGCTAATGGGAATGAGTTAATAGGGATGCCCCTCCACCTCAAGTTGAACCTCAACCACAAGCTTTGGGTCCTAACAATGAAGGTCTTATGGCTTTTCTCACCGAGCGGTTCAACATAATGGAGTCGGGTCTTTGTGCTATAAATACTTGCTTGCAATCCGTGGAGGATCGTCTCACCACCCTTGAAAATCAACATCAATCTATGGACTTGTGATTCTCTACCTTCTATGGTCAATGGATGGCTTTTCGTCGCTCTCAAGCTAGGAACGATGATGATTCCTTGGATGGTGATGGTGACGACGATGAGGCTTAGGATTTTCATGTCATATCATATTAGCTTATCATATTATGACTAAGTTTGCATATTTATTTCCTTTATGTTTTATGAACCTATGCTTTGATTACTTTGTTTGGGATTAAGCTTTGAACCTTTTTGTTTAAGTTTTATGTTTTGGATATTTGAATTCTATAAATCTATATTATGTTGTTTATTTCCTTTAACCTTGTTTCTTCTCTTTGAGCCTTGTTTATTACTCCCTATGTCCCACTAAAATTGTCACATGTTGACTTTTTTTGGGTCAAACTTTTTTAACTTTGACCTCTTATAATTTAAAATTTATTATTGATAAAAATATGAAAAAATATATTTTAAAAACCTTGAATCAACTAGTTTTTAAATATATTTTTTATAATTTTTAATTAATTAAAATATTTAAATAAATTATAGTCAAAGTTGAAAAAATTTGACCAGAAAAATGTCAACATGTGATAGTTTTACTGGGACGGAGGGAGTATTTTTGATCTAACAAAAAAGGGAGAAGTAATCTAAGAGCCAAAATTCGTTTTAAGTGTTTTTGAGTTTTAAAACTTGGATTTAAATATTTTCAAAACTTTAAAACCCATCTTAAATTGAGGGGGAGTTAGAATGTATTCAAGATTTTCAAAACTCTTAAAAATTCTAACTTTGGTTTTGTTATATCAAAAAGGGGAGATTGTGAAACCGATAAATTGATTTTGATATAACTAAAGAAATTAAGGACTAAATTGAAAATGAGAAAACGAATTTTTAAGTCCTCAAACCTCTCTATATGTTTAAAGGAAAATGGTTAAGTTAAAAACTCAATTTGTCAAAACTTTTCTAAGTGTTCTTGAAGCTAAAACAATGATTTTCGAATCACCGTTACGGAACAGCCTTAGGCGTTCCGGAACACTTTTAAAACTGTGAACTTGTGTTTCAGAATGTGTATCGAAATGGTTTTGAAACTGTGAACCTTTGTTTCAAAACGGGTTTCTAAACGACTTAAGAACATCGAAACGGTTTGACCCGTTTCGATACGGTTGTATCAAAACGACCTCAAACGTTTCGAAATGGAATTCAAACCTAATTTATAAAATATGACCGTTGAAGTTTTTAACTGATTTCATACTTGTCGTTAAGGCATATCGAAACGCTTCCAAGCCGTTTCGATACAGGCCTTGACAGTAGCAAAGTGTTTCGAAACGAGTTTTGAAACGAGCTCTTAGCGTATCGAAACGATCGTGCCCGTTTCGGTACGGTCTCTTTAATGCACCCCAACGACTCTTTATTTTTTGGTCTATTTCGAAACAGGAACGGCGTTTTGAAACGGGTGGTTGCAGACTGCATTTATGGAGGGAAGATAACATCCCAATGGCTCTATTGATGAATGCAACAACCCCAACGGCTAGAATTTAATGAGAAGGTATAAAAGGGACCTTTAAAAGTTTCAGCAACAACTATTTGATCTCAAAGCAAACATCCAAACATCAAATTCAAGCAATTGAGCCTAAATCCCATTATTTCTTGTAAACCTCAATTGTAAGATTGTAAATTCCATTCTTATCCTTTTAAATTGGGTTGAGTGCTTGTAATTGGGATACTTTGTGTATTGAGAGATACTTGTTTAGCCATCAACTTCTTTGTAATTCTTGTGTGAGCATTGGGTCAAATTTTGGGTAGAAAATTTGACCGATATTGTAACGGTTACCTCCTTAGCCTAGAAAAGGGGAAGAGCAATTAGTGGAATTGTTGAAAATCCTTAGTGAAGCTAAGGTAGTGGATGTAGAGTTCGATTGGAACTTGAACCACTCTAAATCCCCTTGTATATCCTTTTATTTGTCATATCCACTACCAAAAAGTATAAAAATCCAATTCACCTCCTCATGGTTTATATCGATCATTTGATCCACTCAACAATATAGTCTCACATTGACCCTGAGACCAACGTGTATATAAGCAGAAAACTCATTCCACCATAGTAAACTGAAAGAGCAGTGTCGCGCGTACTGGTACGATCATTTTTTATATATCGCAAAGGTCGATTCCATCATTTAGAATTAAAAAGAAGTGTCACACGGGTTTTTCAAACCATAATATATATATATATATATATCTTCTTTGTATATATGCATATCTTCAAGTATACTCTTTAAATCATCTCCCTCTAATGATTTATTATGTACAGCCTCTTCTTTTAGTGAATCACCATCTTGTTTTGAGCATTTTACATTGCTCGTTGCTAATATGGACACTAATTTCTCAAATTGGCCATTTAATTTCTCAAATTGACCATTAAAATTTTCAAAATGGGAATTCATTTTCACAAACTCCTTTTCAATATTTTGCACAGATTGAATGAGTGTCTCGAACTTCTGATCACTCTAATAAGGAGTGCTTATGTTTTCCTCAAGTACAACTCCACATTTTTCCTATAAGTACATAAAACACTAATCTAAACAAAAACTATTTAAGACAAGCATTGAAAGTTCAAGTAATTAATGTACCTCGAGGTTTGTCTTCCTCGAACGCATGTCGATATGACGCTTGCACTTCATCATTGTTGTATCTTGTTTTGAAGGCGTTAAATTTAGATCCAACATCTACATCAAAGAGGTTAATTTTAAGTAAGAAGAATTTGCAACATTTGAAACTAGCGTACCGGTACGGTCAAATACCGTACCGGTACTACACGTTATTGCTAAAAATTCAGTGACCAAAAACTATGTTGGTACACATACCATACCGATACGGTATTATTCGTGTACCGATACGCCTGAGAATACCGTACCGGTACGGTAAGTTGTCACTGATTTTCCAGTGGCTAAAAACTGTATCGGTACACATAGCGTACCGGTACAGTATTCCCAGGCGTACCGGTACGCGAATAATACCGTACCGGTACGCGCAACAAACTACAAGATTGGGGTTTCGGATCGGCAAATAATCTTACGAATCAATCAAAAAATTGGCTTGCTGAAACTGATTTTAGGGTCTTAGAAAAGGCGTTAGGGTTCTCAATTTTGAATTACATAAGCCAATTAACATAATTTTGGTTAAGGTGATGATTAGGGTTTCAAAATTAAAGAATAAATTACCTAATTGCAACAAAGAATTAGGACTGGCGACGACTGTCGGAGGCGGCGACTGACGGAGACGGCGGCTGACAGCAACGGCGACTGTCAGCGACGGCAATGTTTGGCAGTGGGTGCGACGGCAATTGGGTTAATTTCAAAGCAAAAAACCCTAGGATTTTTTGATTTGGGATAGTTTATATTAATTTAAAATAAATTTAAAACTAAAAAAATACTTTAATTAAATTACACTTTTAATTTTTTAAAAAAATTAAAATTACGCAAAAAGTACTTTGGATTTAAAAATTTTATAAATTAACCTATCAGTGCTCATCGGTTCTCGTCAATAGTGGTGCTTGTTGCTCGACAAGCGCTATAGAATTTTCCTTTTTTTAATGGGTTAACTAATGGAATGATCACTTATGTTTCCCCTAGTGCAGAGTTGGTCACTGATTCTGAAAAACGACCAGTAAGGTCACTTACATTTTCGGGGTGTAAACTTTTGGCCACTCAGTCGTTTGTTGTCGTTAAATGTTGACGGCTTACTGATCTGGCAGTAGAAAAAATAAGGGTAAATTTCTACAATAGCCACTTACGTTGATCTCATGTACATTTTTGGTCCCGAATTTTAAAAATTAAACATTATGGTCACTACTAAAAAGGTTTATTTCTAATTTCACCCTTAAATTTTTAAAAATTCATTTTTCAACCCTAAAACTAAAGCAAATCCTTATCACATTCCATTCCCAATAGAATGTAAAAAAGCATAACAAAATTAGAATTTTTTTATATGAACAAAATTAAAATCTTAAATAAGCTAAAGCAAATGAATTTCCAAATTATAACCAAATCCTTAATAAACCCCCTAAAAATATAACATTTTTAGTACACAAATTTCAACAAAATTAAAGTAAAATTCAATTAAAATCCAATCAAACCAAAAGAATAAAAGCAACCCAGCAACCCATTTTCAATTTCTAACCCCAAAATGAATAAAGTCAGATATTTTAATTTAAACAAATAAATAAACATAAATTAGCCAAAATACATACGCCACTGGCAATGATAACTCCAGTAACAACAGGGGTGAGGGTAACATAAGTAAGCCATGTTGGGATCGTCAGCGCACCTCGTGGCGCATCGGAAACAAATTCGATGATCTCGCCAGCGATCCATGTACGATAAAACCGAAATCAAGAGGAAGGGATACGATCACTTACATTGGGTTCCTTGATAAACGGCAAGACTACAGTTGCGGGAAAGCAGTCACTAACGGTTCGAATCGCAAGCCTCCACGATAAATTGTCTCGGCCTCTACTTAGTTCACCCGATTGAAAAATAGTTGAGAGCAATTTTCTTTTCTCAAAAACTATTATTGAGAAAATTCATTTAACAAGGGATAAAACGGTTGCTAGACCAAAATTATCATTTTATATCGTGTTGCCCTAACGCTTAGGGATTTAATTTCGAAAGTTTAAAAGAGAGTATAATTACTCTAATTATATTCTTTTAATTAAATTAGAAATTCCATGTATAATTAAAATTACAACTGGATATATATATTGATGTTAATTATACATTTTATACATGCACAGTTAAAATTGTACATGTGTAACTCATTTATAAATTGCTCTTTTCAACCTTGGGGTGTGACCCTGTAGGTTCTTGTAACATTAGTAGTAATCATTAGAACTGTTCTAATATTACAAACAATGAGTGACATCTAGCAATATATCATTGTCACCTAAGTTACAAGAAGTGATGATTCAACACACCATCTTCGTGATTAACTTTTCTATTGTATTAAATCCTCTTGTCCTTTATATCTAGAATAGGCACAAGTCTTGGAATAGTCACACTCGTATAGCCCATCTATTATTTCTTGACATCTAGAGTAGACTATATTAAACGAATAATTTGTGATATCTCATATCAACTTATTCGAGCATGGCCATGCATTTCTAGTCTCACTCAATCAAGTGGCTTGTGATATGTTTCCTATTGTGTAGGAAGGACAAATCCTATCTCAATCATTCACACCTCACTACATAGGTCGTGATATGTTCAATATCAGTCTTTATAGTGCATCCAGTTACGGAGCATGTTTAACTGTATCAAAACATACAATAATATATGTTGAGATAGTAATGATCTCAAGTCTAAGGATCATACAAATAGTTGTCACCATGAGAAATATCGTGACCTTTACATAATAATCCAAGACATATGCTCATAGCGGGTCAATCCAATATATTGTTCTCTAACAACATATTCATGCTTTGATTCTGACATCTCTATATCAATGACAACAGATTGTCATTAATCAACAACATATTAGCTTTAAACGTATTATTACTGTCCATGGCCATAATGATACTCAACTAATGATCTTTTTAATAATAATCATATTATTATATGGACATTATCTTCTTTTAGTTTATTTGATACACAGAAATATAACAAAAGAAATAACGGCAATGCTTTTATTCAATAAATGCGGTAAATATAGTATGTCAATACAATCATCATATGATTGATCTTTGGACATACTCTAACAAGCCAGGCCTCCCTCTTTAACATTATCAAGTAAGCGAAAATCTTCGTGAAGAATGACGTCGTAGCGCTGATGGCCTGGTTAAAACTCACCAACAGAAACCTTAAGGTTGTAACAAGCCCGATCGTGAAGAATCTCGAATTGGTTTTCATTTTTTTGTGTTTTGAGGATTTGGTATCTTTACTTTGATGGGAAAAATTGGGTTTTGAAAATTGGAAGGGAATTGGAATTATATGAAGATTGATTTGTGAAATTATAGGGGTTTTCTGGTGAAAAAAAAAAGATTTTTAGGGGAATAATTTGATAAAATTAGCTTCCGAGGATATAATTCAAGGCTTTCAGTTTCTCATTATGAAATCAAGGTACTGAAAATAGAAGGAAAATTAAAATTTTGACTAAATTTGGGGGTATCAGATTTTGAAGAAGACAAAAGGGGAAGAAGGAAATTTAGAATTTTGACTAAGTTTAGGGTTGAAAATGAATTTTTAAAAATTCAAAGGTGAAATTAGAAATAAATCTTTTTAGTAGTGACCATAACTTTAATTTTTAAAATAGGAGACCAAAAATGTACATGGGATAAACGTAAGTGGCCATTGCAGTAGTTTACCCTTATTTTTTTTGTTGCCAAATCAACAAGTCGTCAACGTTTAACGGGAACAAACGGTTAAGTGACCAAAAGTTTACACCCCGAAAACGTAAGTGAACTTACTTATCGTTTTTCAAAATCGGTGATCAACTTTGTAGTGTGGAAAAATATAAGTAATTATTCCAGTAATTAACATTTTTTTAATTGAAGATCACTCAATATTTAATGATTACATTGAAATCCGTCTGTATTCGATGTCAAACCGAATAACACCTCTAGAAAGATAAAGTCCCCCAACTCTATTTCATTATCTATAAAATACAAACTCCGAAACGGTTTTTAGACAAGTAACTAAATTTTATTAAAAATATTATGAAAAGTATCACAAATATAACCATCCAAAAGAAAAAATAATGGGGATTAGTCCACCAAAATCTCATACAAAAATTTAAAAGTGTAAAGAAGAGTAAATAGTTCCATAGAGATATTAGCATACCTTCAAAATTCAGACGCCTTCATGAATCTCATTGTCTCTATTCAAACAAGACGCTTTACAGGGTGAAAAGGGGTGATGAGCGAACCAAACTATCCGAGAAATTACTCCGCTACCCAGGTCTGATTACATCAGCAAACAACCATCAACCGAGTGGGGATCTATCTTTCTATGATTACCAACAGAACTATAATCAGACACTAGCACCGTAAAGATCTTTGTATGAGCATCAAACGACCGCTAAGGTACGCTGAAATAATGCCAAAACAATAAATGAAACGAAAAAAACGTACCACAAAAGTAGAAGGAACACATGTCACAAAGACAAACAATAAAAATATAAAAATAAACTCGATAATTAACAATCAATATTAAAATTAGTTATCAAGATTAAATAAACAAATAAAAGAATGAGGCTGCGGGCGCTAGCATTAAGGCAGAGAAAAAATTAGGTTACTTAAATATCGAATCCTTTTCCATTTAATCTAATAAATGTTGGGATTTTTTTATTTTTTATTTTTTTCTTATTGAATTAGGGTATATCACAGATCCATGAAAGTCCATTACGTGGAATGTCTCGAAACACGTGGCAGGCCTGCCAGCTCAGCTTCATGCAAACTCTCTTTTCTAGCCGGGAACCGACAACTCGTCCTTTATTATTTCAAATTTACTTTTCAAATAGGTAAAATATCTTTAACGTTTTACTTAATAGTCATTTTAATCTTTAATTTTTTAAAATATTTTTTTGATAAATAAGATTTTATTAAGTATAAAGGTTATACAAAACTTTTGACTTTAGTTGTGAGCTTCATTAAAAATTTCGCTAATCTTAAATGGAAGAAAAGAGTACAACACAACTAAGTAGGAAAACTACACAAAACAAAGACAACTACATCAAACAAAGACAACGATTATAGAACTTCAAAAAACTACTAGCATTATTCCCACACAGTAAAAACACAATTGTCTGCACATTTTTAGAACGGAACACTTCGACTTAAGCAAAACCAGTTACCACCGAGCTTTAAACAACTTTTGTCGAGCCATACATTCTTTTTCTAGATGGTTTGTCTTTTTAAAATAATTTAACCTTCAACGTTTTATTTTGGGTCAAAATGATTCATTTACGAATACAAATTGTCAGTCAACTAACGGTAAATGACTTGAAATGACATGACAAACCTATATGACAGTACATGTTGTGATAATAAATGTCATATAGGCAAAGATGTTGACTTTACAGAATGACACATCAGTCAAAAAATAATTTTATAAAATTATATAAAATATAAAATATTTTTCTTTTAATGTGTCATTCTGTCAAGTTATTTCAAGCTATTTACCATCAGTTGACTGCCAGTTTGCACCCGTAGAGGAGCAATTTGACCCAAAATAAAACATTGAGTGCTAAATTGCTTCAAAAAAATAGATGTCAAAGTGACTATCTAGTCAAACGTTATGAATATTTTTTAACATTATGCCAAAAACAACATAATTTATTAAAATAAATTTTAATTTTTAATTATAAATATCTAACTTATTAACTGAGTAATTCAAATCTAGTTTTACAAAATTTTTATATGAGAATAACTCTCTTCATCTAGTTTTTTTTTATTTATAATTGGAACCTTGTACCTAGCTTGATTAGTCTATACCAATTAATTATTAATTTAAAATTTATTTTTTGATATATAAAATTTTCTATTACTCAATCACAAGCTTTATTATTTTTTTCATTTAAACACAAACTTTATTTCTAGTCTTTGCAGGCAGTGATTTATTCATACATTACTGCTGTCCAACTACCAGAAGCTCTTTCTCATTTACACATCTTCCCTCGACTTTTTCCCAGAGCATCACAACCGTTGATTCTCATAGTGGGGACCACAGATATTGACATCACACGGTTCACATTGAATGTCAATCCATCACACTCTCATCGTTCACAACTGCAATCTAACGTCATTAATTTTTCGCCAGTTTTACATACGTGTTCTTCTATAAAATCTAACGGCCATGCAGGCCAGTTTCATTCCAAAAATCTCAAAAAAAGAAGAAAATGATGAGAATGGGTTTTACGGTTCTGGCCTTGTCGGTGATCGGAGGTTTGTTTCTGGCGGCGGCTGCGGCGGACGAGAGTCCCTTGACAACGGAGTGCAGCAAGGATTTCCAGAGCGTGATGACTTGCCTGAGCTTTGCGCAGGGGAAGGTGGCGACGCCGACGACGGAGTGTTGCAGTTCGGTTTCCGGAATTAAAGAGAATAAGCCCAAGTGTTTGTGTTACATTCTGCAGCAGACTCAGACCTCCGGCGCTCAGAATCTTAAGAGCTTAGGGGTGCAAGAAGCTAAGCTTTTCGAGCTTCCTTCTGCTTGCCACCTGAAGAACGCCAGCGTCAGTGACTGCCCAAGTAAGTCAAATCTAATTTTTCGACTCCGCTTGAAAAAATTCGACTCAATTTAATTCAAATCATAATTTTATAACCTCGATTTGAAAATTTTGAGTTATAAATTTTTTTGAATGACTCGAAAATTTTAATTATTAATTGATCAATTTTTAAATTTGAGTTGATTTTCTCAACTTTGACTCCTATATCTCTATCACATGGTGAAATATATACATATTTCGTACATATTATAAAAAATTATTTAAATTAAAATCAATTAGTATCATACAATTATAAATGTTTATAATCTTTTTTTGAACAAATATGTTTAATAATTAAATTTAAATAAAAACTCGATCAATTTAACTTGAAAAAATTTTCAAATAAAAACTACTAGTTAATTTGACAAACTGGACTCGATCAGATTCTCACTCCTATTTATAACGATGAACTGATGAAGATTATCTCTAATTGTATTTTTTTCATTTGAATGTAAAAAACAGAGCTTCTTGGTTTACCTCCGAACTCACCAGACGCCGCCATCTTCGCCAATTCCTCCTCGAAAGCAACCACTACGCCCAGCACTCCGGCAGCTTCCACCGGAACGCCGTCATCCGCGGCGGAGAAAAGCGAGAGTAAATCCGGCGGAACCAAGCTTGGAGCTGGCTTCGTTGGCTGGACAGCGGCGCTGCTGGTTGCTACGGCGGCCGTGTTTTTATTTGCTTTCCCAGCTGAATTTGATTAGAATGGGTTTAGCTTCTGCATGGGACGTTGGGACTCGGGAGTTCATTTATTAGTATTAATGTTCCCTGAAATTTAAAATCCTGTCGTTTTCTTTATGTTTATTTCTTTTAATTCAGTATTTGAGGTAATTGAAAATAAAATCTGGTCACTTTTAAAATAAAAAGGCTTAATTATAAAGGTTTTTATTAAGGGTAAGTTAATTAATTAAGTAAAAGATTTTATTGTTGTATTTAATAAGAATTTTATTTTTCTAATTATTTAACCCATTTAATAATATAAATTTTCATATTGAGTTATTTAAGGGTTTATGATTTTTAGAATTTAGGGCTTAAATTTTTTAGAGTTTACGAGTTAGAGTGTTTAGGGTGTAGTGTTTATGGTTAAGTTTTAGGGTTTAGAGTTTAAAATGTTTATCGTTCTAGAGTTTAGTGTTTATAGGTTTATGTAAAACCTATGTTTGATTTTGATATAATTAGATCTTTAAGGATCAATTTGTAAAACTTAAAATTGTTTTTATAAGTCTCTTAATAAGTTTCAAAACAACAACACTTTAAAACTGATTTGTAAAACTCAAACTCAAAATATTTTCTAAGTGTTCCAAGGCAAAACCATTGAAAATCGTTCAGGTGTATCGATACACTCCCAAGCGTATCGATACCTTTTTGCCAAACTTGGTTACTGTCGGAACACGTATCGATGCGGCAAACCCTCGTATCGATACGCCCCTGTGTTAAAATTCAAAGAGTTTGAAAAGCGTACCGATACGGCAAACCCTCGTATCGATACAGGCTTTATGATTTTTAAATATTAAGTCGGTTTAAAAATATGACCGTTGGTGTCAGTTGGTTGGTAACCAAACTTTAAAAGGTCGTTGACCCGTATCGATACGCCTAACCCCCGTACCGATACAGATATCGACAGTGAGTTAAGTTGAGAAAAAGGTATCGATACGACCTTTACCGTTTCGATACCCCGTACTGATACGCTTACGCGCGTATCGATACCCCTTATTTATTGCACACAACGGCTCTTTCTTTTCTAAGACATGTATCGATACACCTTCCCGAGTACCGATACGGGTAGCTGCAGAAGTGCATTTATGGTGGTAAGAGAGGGTTCCAACGGCTCCATTTATGTTCCCAACCCCCAAACGGCTAAACATCAATGAGGAGGTATAAAAGACACATCAAAAAGCATCAGCAACAACTATTAATCTTCAAGAAAACATCTATTCATCAAATCCAAGCAATTGTGCAAAAATTCCTTATTGTCTAGAAACCCCAATTGTAATTTTCATTCATATCTTGTTCAATTGGGTTGAGTGCTTGTAATTGGGCTATCATTTGTATTGAGAGATACTTCATTAGCCAACAAATTTCTTTGTTCTCTTGTTGTGAGGATTGGGTTGAATTTTGGGTAGAAAATTCAACCGAAATTGTAAGGGTTGCCTCCTTAGCCTAGAAAAGGGGAAGAGCAATTAGTGGAATTGTTGCAAATCCTTAGTGAAGCTAAGGTAGTGGATGTAGAGTTCATTTGGAACTTGAACCACTCTAAAATCCCTTGTCTATTATTTTTAATTTGCAATTTCCACCACAAAGTCTTTAAAAATCCTATTCACCCTCCTCTTGGTTTATATCGATCTTTGGATCCACTCAACAATTGGTATCAGAGCCTACCTCTTTGAGGATTAACAACCACAAGAGGAGTTCCTTGGAAGAGTGTGATCATCATATATCAAGAGATGGCTTCAACCTCCGGTTCGGGCATGTACGAGTCACAATCCACTACAAAGCCTCCTTTCTTCAACGGTGATAACTATTCTTTTTGGAAGAATAGAATGCGTCTCTTCATCAAGTCAAATGACTATCTAGTGTGGGATGTCATTGAAGATGGGCCATATATTCCATTGAAGCAAGATGGTGAAGGCAAGATGGTTTTGAAGAAGAAAGTGAAGATGAGTGAAGAGGAGAGGAAAAAGATTCAAGTCAATGATAAAGTTCTTCACATGCCATTTTGTTCTTTCAGTCCGGACATCTATTCAAAGGTCTTATCCATCGAAAGTGCCAAAGAAGTATGAGACACTCTTGAGACTACTTATGAAGGCACCAACGATGTTAAAGAAACTAAGATTGGAAATCTCAATCTTAGTTATGAAAATTTCAAGATGGAGCCCGATGAGACGGTGTCAAAGATGTTTGATCGTTTCTCCACGATTGTCAATGGGCTAAAGGGCTTTGGAGAGATCATACCGGAAGACAAGCTTGTCCGAAAGCTACTCTATTCACTTCCCGAGTCTTGGGATGGGAAGAGAACCGCTATCATTGAAGCAAAGAATTTGAAAACTTTGAAGCTTGATGAGCTTGTGGGTTCTCTCCTTACTCATGAGATCATGAAGCAAGGAAGGGAAGATGAGAATAAGAAAGAAGAGAAAAGGGTAGAGAAGCTTGAGGATGAGAAGAAGAAGAAGATGGGAATAGCTCTCAAGGCTAAAGCTTCACAACATGATGAGAGCTCTTCTACTGAGGAGGATGAACTAGAAGAATTGGCAATGATAGCCAAGCGATTCTCACGATTTATGAGGTCCAACCGGGGAAGAAAAATCCAAAGAAAGATGGACTTCAAAAGCAAGAACAAAGAAGAAGGAAGGGATCCTATCATTTGCTTTGAGTGCAAACAACCCGGCCACATACGTTCGGAGTGCCCTCAACTCAAGAAGAAGGGCTTTGAGAAGAAGAAGAAGCTCAAAGCCAAGCTTGCTACTTGGAGTGATGAGGAGTCATCGGAGGATGACGAACAAGAAGTGGCTAACCTTTGCCTCATGGCACTTGAGGAAGATTCCTCCATGGTAACCTCTAACTCATCTACTTTAGATTTTGAAGAATTAAATGATGCATATGATGAGTTACAAGAGGTATATGATGAATTAGTTGAGAAATATAAAGAGTCGGTCATTAGGAATAAAAAGATCATTTTAGAACTAAATGAGAAAAATGACTCACTCACTCAAGCTAATTCAAAATTTGAGAAAAAGATATTAGGATTAAAAGATGAGCTAAAATTCTTTCAAGATGAAAATGTTGATCTTAATAATCTCTTATCTCAATGTAATAGTGAACACCAAAAGGTGTTGGGTGAGCTAAATGAGCTCAAAAAGTCTTTGAAAAATGTTGGTAGTGTCAAGCATGAAATAGGTGAATCCTCTAGAACACACCAACCTAAGAAAAAGACTAACTACTACAAACAAGGTAGCTACCCTAGACATAGTAGAGCTAAAAGAATTAGAAGTGTATGGGTTCCTAAAGAACTTGTAAAATCTAACAATGTTATTGCTATGTCATCTTGGATTCCTAAGGGAACCAAGGTTTTGGGAGCTAACACTCATGGACCCAAAATGATTTGGGTACCAAAAACAAAAGCTTAATATCTTTGTTTGTAGGGGGAGCATTGCTACAAGGCCAAAGCACAAAGTCAAAACTCATGGTACCTTGATAGTGGATGCTCGAGGCACATGACCGGAGACAAGAGTAGATTCATGGATCTAAAGCCAAAAAGTGGAGGAGTAGTGACATTTGGTGACAACTCCAAAGGCCACATTAAAGGTATTGGCTCCATAGGTAATCACTCTACTATTCTCATTGAAAATGTCTTATATGTCGATGATCTTAAACACAATTTATTGAGCATAAGTCAATTGTGTGATAAAGGATTTAATGTTTTATTTGATAAAAATGGATGCAAAATTGTGGACATTAAATCTAATAATATTATGCTCATAGGTCATCGCATAGGGAACATATACATGGTGCATCTAGATGACATTCATACATCTCATGCATGCTTAGTTGCACAAAATGAAAATGATGCATGGTTGTGGCATAGGAAGCTAGGATATGCTAGCATAAGTGTTTTAAAAAAACTAGTCTCCCTAAATCTAGTTATAGGTTTACCCAAGATAAAATTTTCAAATGATAAAATTTGTGATGCATGCTCAAAGGGTAAACAACATAGATCTTCCTTTAAATCCATTAATGATGTTTCTACTAGTAGATGCTTACAACTAATCCACATGGATTTATTTGGGCCAATTAGGACTATGAGCTTGGGTGGTAAGTCTTATGCTTTTGTACTTGTTGATGATTTTTCTAGATTTACTTGAGTTCTATTTTTAAGTACTAAAGATGAGGCTTTGGAAAAATTCATCACATTTTCAATATTAACCCAAAATGATCTTGAACTAAAAATTTCACATATTAGAAGTGATCATGGAACCGAGTTTCAAAATTTGGGGTTTGAAGATTTTTTAAATGAAAATGGTATTAGCCATAATTTTTCGGCTCCTCGAACGCCTCAACAAAATGGGGTAGTTGAGAGGAAAAATAGAACTTTGCAAGAAATGGCTAGAACTATGCTTTGTGAAAACAATTTACCTAAATATTTTCGGGCGGAAGCCACAAACACCGCTTGCTATATTGTAAATCGAGTAATGATTAGGTCAATTTTAAAGAAAACGCCTTATGAAATTTTAAAATCTAAAAAGCCTAACATTAGCTATTTTCACCCTTTTGGTTGCAAGCGTTTTGTTTTAAATAATGGAAAAGACAACTTAGGTAAATTTGATGCAAAAAGTGATGAAGCTATTTTTATAGGTTACTTTTTAACCTCAAAAGCCTATCGAGTATTTAACAAAAGAACTTTAGTAGTAGAAGAATCTATTCATGTTGTATTCGATGATAACCTCCTTCCTAGGAAGGATTCTTGTGATGATGATGATGTAGGAATCATAAATGCCTTTGATGGAGGTCAAACTTCAAAGGAGAATGAGATTCCAACAAAAGAAGATGACACACAAGATCCACCTCTTGAAGCCTTGAAGGACTTGGCTATTGAGGAAAAGGAAGTGAGCTACCCAAGGGAGTTGAACTATGTCAAAGATGGTGAAATCTTGGGTGATCCATCCAAGGGGGTAACCACTCGTTCTTCTCTTAGATTAATGAATCATGTTGCATTTATCTCATGCATAGAGCCTAAAAATATTAAAGAAGCATTGAAAGATGACTTTTGAATTATGGCTATGCAAGAAGAGTTAAATCAATTTGAGAGAAGTAATGTTTGGACATTAGTTGATAGGCCTAGTAATCAATCTACAATAGGAACTAAATGGGTCTTTAGGAACAAGCTAGATGAGAGTGGTAACATTGTAAGAAATAAAGCTAGACTTGTAGCACAAGGTTACACTCAAGAAGAGGGAATAGATTTTGATGAAACCTATGCACCCGTACCTAGAACGGAATCCATTAGGATGTTGCTTGCATATGTATGTTATCATAATTTCAAGCCTTTTCAAATGGATGTTAAAAGCTCATTTTTAAATGGTTTTATAAATGAAGAAGTGTATGTGGAACAACCACCGGGTTTTGAAGATTCAAAATTTCCAAATCATGTTTTCAAACTTACCAAAGCTCTTTATGGTTTAAAACAAGATCCTAGAGCTTGGTATGAAAGACTTTCAAATTTTTTGATTGAAAAAGAATTTGAAAAAGGTATGGTGGACACTACACTTTTTATAAAAATGTATAAAAATGACATCTTAGTAGTTAAAATTTATGTTGATGATATTATTTTTGGTTCTACTAATGAATGTCATTGTCAAGAGTTTGCTAAGTTAATGCAAGGTGAATTTGAGATGAGCATGATGGGGGAGCTCTCATTCTTTTTGGGACTCCAAATCAAGCAAAAGAAGGATGGCACCTTCATCAACCAAGCAAAATACATAAAGGATATGCTCAAGAAGTTTGGCTTGGAGAATGCAAAGCCTCAAGCCACTCCTATGAGCTCATCTACAAAGCTTGACAAAGATGAATGAGGTAAGTGTGTTGACTCTAAGCTTTATCGTTCTATGATTGGATCATTGCTTTACCTTACCGCAAGTAGACCGGATATCTTGTTTAGTGTTTGCTTGTGTGCTAGGTTTCAAGCCAGTCCTAGAGAGTCTCACCTTATAGCCGTTAAGAGAATCTTTAGATACCTTAGAGATACTCCTTGTTTAGGTCTTTGGTATCCTAGAGACTCTACCTTCAACCTTCATGCTTACTCGGATGCGGATTATGGGGGTTGCAAAATGGATAGGAAAAGTAATTCGGGAACTTGTCAATTCCTAGGTAGTATGCTCATATCTTGGTTCTCTAAGAAACAAAATAGTGTAGCCTTATCTACCACCGAAGCCGAGTACATATCCTTAGGGAGTTGTTGTGCTCAAGTCCTTTGGATGAAGCAACAACTCTTAGATTATGGAATTAAAGTTGAAACAATACCCCGAAAATGTGACAACACTAGTGCAATATGTTTAACAAAAAATCCCATCCAACACTCTAGAACCAAACACATAGAAATAAGGTAATCATTTCATTAGAGATCATGTTCTTAAGGAAGATGTGGTTATAGAGTATGTAGACACCTTGAATCAATTAGCGGACATAATTACTAAACTGTTAGACAAAGAGCGTTTTTGGTCCCTTAGGAGAGAGTTAGGTCTAGCTAGCCTATCTTGACCTTTTAGGACCTCCTTTGTGCTTAAATATGCTTGATTTTGTGAAATACCATGTTTATGTGTTTAGACTCCTAATTTAATCCATGCCTATAGTTAGGGGGAGTATGCTTCTGTTAAAATATGCTTAGAACTGCTCATTCATCATTTGCATACCTTTAGGAGATGTTAAGTTCGAGCCTTTGGTTGTTCTTTGAACCAAATATGCATTTCTGGGCATACAGTATCGATACGGCTCTACGCGTATCGATACTTGTTCTTCATTCTGTTTCCCAGAATTTTCTTCGCTTCACGGGTATCGATACAATTAATCTCGTATCGATACGAGTCGTTTCGATACGGACCCCTCTGTTTCGATACGACTTTCCAACGGGCATTTTTGCAGAAAAGAAAATTCTATCCCCGTATCGATATACCCTCAGGCGTATCGATACTCGACTGCGCAGATGGCATTAAATTTGGCTTTCAATGAGTTCAACTTTTACCAAAATTCAAACTCTTCAAAACCTAATTAACCCTTTCCATTTTTGCCTATAAAAAGGCACTTCCTCCTTCATATTTTTCACACCTCAACTCAATTCTAAAAGAGTTTTTGAATCAAGCAAAGCTTTGTGCTCTCTCTCTCATCAATTGTGCTAGTTTTTCTTCAATCCCCAAGTTTCTATCAAGGTAATCTTTCTTTTTCTTTTTCAATTTTTTTGTTTTTTTTTTGTTATTTTGTTTCATCTTTTTATCAAAACCCTTGTTTTCTTCAAAATTTTTCTTCAAATTTTTCTCAAAATTTTTACCTTGATTTTTACTCAAAATTGAAGAAATCCTTTTTGTTTAATTTCTCTTTTAGATCATGGCACCAAAAGAACCTTCGAGGAAGCGTTCAAGGGTTTCTCAAGCCGGTGAATCTTCCACCCTTGGAGCGATTGCTCGTCCGAACTACTCAATCATCTAGGAGCAATGCTTTGATGGCAATTCGGGTCTAACTCACTTTCGTCAATATGAGAATTATAAGATCCGTGCTGAAAGAGTAATATCCGTTCCTTTTCTCGACTCCGAGCATTTTAAGTTTGAATATCTTCCGTTATTTCGTCGATGGAACTTCATGGATTTCATCTCTATTCCCGGTTTTTTCTATCGCCTTTTGGTTTTAATTTTCTATGCTAATGCCAAATGTATTAGTCGTGATGGGGAAGTTGTTGCAATTAGCTCTTTCCTCATGGGGAAGAAAATTATTCTTAATGTCAAATCTATTTGTGAGGTTTTCAAACTAGAGGATGAAGGCATCGATAATGAGCATGCTTTAGGGCATGTTCTTCATGGATCCGTCACCGCCCTAAATGCTCAAGACCGGATCTTACATTTGATGGTGTCTTGGTGGTTCCGTCCCTTCGGAGGAAAATATTCCACCATCCGTCAAGTGGATGATTTTTGGATTCGGTGCTTCCGTGAGAAAAAGCGACCAAATCTAGCTCGACTCATGTTCGCGGAGATCGTCTACCTCGTGCAAAATCGTCACACAACTCTCGTCACCTTCTTTACATATGGTATGGCTTTGAGTTATTTTTTCTTAAAAAAGATATTGATTGCTCTTATGACTACCCAACTCCTCTCACCGATCCCATTGATGAACGGTCTCTTGCTCGGGCAAAATTTCATTATCTTAATGGTGAATGGGTACGTCTTGCCAAGTTACCACCGGAGGCCGCCGCCGTTTTTGAAGAGGCTCAAGCCCCTCAAGCTCCTCAAGTCCCACAACCCAACATGGATGCTCTCATGACCTATCTCAATGAGCAATTTACCGGGTTGCGCACGGACATGAATACTCGTCTTACTTCCATGGAAACTACCTTTGATTCAAGGATGACGGATATGGAGAATCGCCTCACATCCCTTGAAAGCAGGCACAATTCTTTGAATATTTCCATTGCCGCTTTCCATGATGAGTGGCGTAATAGTATGCGGGCTAATGAGCCTATGGGAGATGATGAAGACGAAGAAGATGATGCCTAGACGTTTCTTCTTGCATATCATTCATATCATTTAGGATTTTCTATTTTATGCACCTATGCTTTATGTTCTTAGGATTAAGTTTATTTTAGGATTAAACCTATGCTTTGATTTCTTTTTGCTTTTTTTTGGATTTCAAGTATGTTGCTATGATGAAAAAAATTTATGTTGCTTATTATACCTTTGATTTCTTTATGCACTTAATTGTCTCAAAGATTTTTTGATCTAACAAAAAGGGGGAGAAGAAACTAGCTCACACTTCAAATATTTTGATTTTAATTCAAAGGTTACCAAGCTTATATTAAGGGGGAGTTAACTTTGTAATGTTTTTCAAAAATGTCAAAAATTTTAAGTTTTAGTTTTGTTATATCAAAAAGGGGGAGATTGTAAAACCTATGTTTGATTTTGATATAATTAGATCTTTAAGGATCAATTTGTAAAACTTAAAATTGTTTTTATAAGTCCCTTAATAAGTTTCAAAACACCAACACTTTAAAACTGATTTGTAAAACTCAAACTCAAAATATTTTCTAAGTGTTCCAAGGCAAAACCATTGAAAATCGTCCAGGTGTATCGATACACTCCCAAGCGTATCGATACCTTTTTGCCAAACTTGGTTACTGTCGGAACACGTATCGATACGGCAAACCCTCATATCGATATGCTCATATATTAAAATTCAAAGAGTTTGAAGAGCGTACCGATACGGCAAACCCTCATATTGATACGGGCTTTATGATTTTTAAATATTAAGTCGGTTTAAAAATATGACCGTTGGTGTCAGTTGGTTGGTAACCAAACTTTAAAAGGTCGTTGACCCGTATCGATACGCCTAACCCTCGTACCGATACGGATATCGACAGTGAGTTAAGTTGAGAAAAAGGTATCGATACGGCCTTTACCGTTTCGATACCCCGTACCGATACGCTTACGCGCGTATCGATACCCCTTATTTATTGCACACAACGGCTCTTTCTTTTCTGAGACAGGTATCGATGCACCTTCCCGAGTACCGATACGGGTAGCTGCAGAAGTGCATTTATGGTGGTAAGAGAGGGTTCTAACGGCTCCATTTATGTTCCCAACCACCCAAACGGCTAGAAATCAATGAAGAGGTATAAAACACACATCAAAAAGCATCAGCAACAACTATTGATCTTCAAGAAAACATCTATTCATCAAATCCAAGCAATTGTGCAAAAATTCCTTATTGTCTAGAAACCCCAATTGTAATTTTCATTCATATCTTGTTCAATTGGGTTGAGTGCTTGTAATTGGGCTATCATTTGTATTGAGAGATACTTCATTAGCCAACAAATTTCTTTGTTCTCTTGTTGTGAGGATTGGGTTGAATTTTGGGTAGAAAATTCAACTGAAATTGTAAGGGTTGCCTCCTTAGCCTAGAAAAGGGGAAGAGCAATTAGTGGAATTGTTGCAAATCCTTAGTGAAGCTAAGGTAGTGGATGTAGAGTTCATTTGGAACTTGAACCACTCTAAAATCTCTTGTCTATTATTTTTAATTTGCAATTTCCACCACAAAGTCTTTAAAAATCCAATTCACCCCCCTCTTGGTTTATATCGATCTTTCGATCCACTCAAAATTTTAGAGTTTATTTTTAGAGTTTAGGGTTTAGGATTTATAATTAAGAGTTCATGGTTTAGTGTTGTCATGGTTAGAGTTTAGTGTTAAGATTTTTATGTTGTAGGATTTAGGGATTAAGGTTTGAGGTTTATACCTTATGATTAAAGGTGTATGGTTTAATATTCTATGTTTTAGGGTTTATGATGGGAGAAAACTTTGTTTACCCACTGGGTCATCTACCCAGCTGACGTGGAAACTTAGTTGGATAGATGATCCAGTGGGTAGATGTAGCATTGCCCTTTATGATGTTATGATTTAAAAGTTTTAGAGTTTAAATGAGTTAAATAATCAAAAAATATTCTCTTAAATGAAATTTTTATTAATTTTCTTATTAAATGAAACAATAATTTTTTTACTTAATTAATATTATTAAATACACTTTAACTTATGCCCTAGACAAAGTTAATTATAAATTAGCGTTTAAATTATTTTTTTAATCTTGGTACTTCAATTTTAGGGTAAAGTATAAAAAAGTGTTCTTGAACATTTAGGATGTTTGAGTTTTGTTCATCGAACTAATAAAAATTTATATTGGAGTCATTGAATTTGGGTCATCGGAAAATTTTTTATGTTATTAATAAAAAATAATATTTGAGTTAAACAAATTAATTAATATATGTTATAAAGATATATTAATCATTACATATGTTATAAAATAACACATGGACAAAATTTAGTACTATCACTCATAACATCGACTAAAATATATTAATTTTATAAGCAACATTTATAATTTATATACAAAACCCAAAAAAGTTAATGAATAAGGAGTAAAAAAGGAAATAAAAATAGATTAATGACAATATAAATTATAAAATGTCATATGAATTTATAACATTAATTAAATATATATATATATATATATTGAAAGGAAAATACGGGCCTCATTAAAAACCTCCTTCCTAATGTAGAGGGAAAAGAGTACCCCACTAGTTTTATATTAATCGAAAACCATATACAAAGTCATCGATAATACCAGCAATTACAAGTAGCATTCTCTTTACCAAAGTTTAGACCAAAACAAAAATTGATATTCACTAACACCTACTATAACTACCAAAAACTGTAGCGCCATCACCCGATGCCTGCCTTGGCGAGATGGTCGACTTTTTCATTAACAGCCCGGCTCACCCATCTTACCACAACTCCTCTAGCATTGATTATCTGCAACACCTCCTGCACCATAGGAAGCAAAACCGAAGGAGGCTCTTCAGTCCCATGAAGCCAATCAACCAGTTTCTTGCAGTCGGTTTTCATGATTAACCTGCATTTCCCAGCCCACTCCGATGTCAAGAAAAGTTTCAGACCAGTAGCGAAAGCCAACAATTCCACCTCAGTTGGAGGACCATTTCCACAGCTCTTTGAAAACTGAAACAAGGAGTTACCAGCATCGTCTCTAAGTAGACCGCCTATGCCACTTTTCCTAGTAGAGTTAGCTATAGCCCCATCGACATTCAACTTCAAAAAATCAAGGGGAGGAGGAACCCAGATACTACCCCACATTTTCTTCTTCTTTTGCTTCGTCGTGGCCACGACCAATCTAGGGTCTGAAATCAAGCTATCTATATGGACTGAACATTTTGGGAATTTTGCCTTAAACCAGAAGGCGAATCTTACTTTGATCAAATGCAGCACATGTACCCAATCTACACAAGTTCCCTTGAAAATCCTGTCATTTCTATGCAACCAAATTGTCCAAATAATAGTGAAAGGTATGAGGGAGAACAAGACCTTATCTATCGGTGCAGCAAGGTCATGCCAAACTTCAAGGAATTGCTTCGGATCCGCAGGAAAAACTGTAGGAGTACCTATTAAACTACAAAAATGCATCCATATTTCCCAAACTCCCTTGCACATAAAAAACAAATGCTACACTGACTCGACATGGATATTGCATAATGGACACAACAAGTCCTCCTCTACCGTGACTCCCCTCTTAGATAATTCAAGTTTAACCGGAACACGTCCCCATAATACCATCCATATGAAAACTTCCACCTTGGGAGGAGCTAACCCAAGCCAAACATCACCATTCCACGGTGGATTACATTGTAGGGATTTATCAATCAACGACCGAAGAGAATGTACTGAAAAAGCGTTGTCGCACGAACCCATCCATCTCACCCAATCGTATTCCAAATTGGATGATCTGAAATTATTCAAAGCTGACAAGAGAGAGTTCCATTGAGTACATTCCCAGTCCAGCAAAGGTCTCCGAAGGGGGATTTTTCACATCCACTTTTCGCCTACTTTAGTCCCATTTTCTGCTATTCTAGCACCTTTGTTAATAGCCAATACAAAAATACGTGGGAATTCTTCCTTGAGGCACTTAGGACCAAGCCAAATGTCCGTCCAAAACATAATATTCGTCCCATTCCCCACCTGCAGAGTGATGTTCGATCGAAAAATGTTTCCCATAGTATCATCTTTATCGAAAATTTTCATTACCCCATTCCAAATCCAAGAGACATGGTTGCTATGAGCAAGATAAGGGAATAGGCCAGAGGGATTACCTGGAGTCAATACTGAAATTGTCTTTCGCCAAAGAGAATCTGCCTCATTGCCAAATCGCCAAACCCATTTATTAAGAAGGGCGTGATTCATCAGTTCAAGATTGGTGATACCTACGCCACCAAAATGTTTAGGATGGCATACCTTATCCCAACTGATCCAGTGAATTCTGGACTTGTTATCAATTTTTTCCCACAGAAAAGACGCCATCAAACTGTTAAGACGATTAAGAACCACCTTTGGCATCTTAAAAAGTGAGAGGAAATAGACCGGGAGGCTTGATAAGATAGATTTGATCAAAGTTAAACGTCCTCCAATTGAAAAGAATTTCGGTTTCCATCCCTCGAGTCTATTGGTGAATTTTTTAATCATCGGTTCCCAAATTGCTGGCGAATTTCTGCGTGCACCAAGGGGGAGACCAAGATAAACTGTTGGAAACGTGCCCACCGAGCACCCAACCGCATCCGCCCAAGTGTGTAAAGAGTTTTTAGGAACATTTATGCCATACATCTTACTCTTTTTCATGTTCAGCTTTAAGCCTGAGGATAGTTCAAATACCCTTAAAATTCGTTTCACATTTTTCACTTGGTTCTCGTCCCCTCCATAAAAAATTAGAAGGTCATCAGCGAACTGAAGGTGTGTAATATCCAAGGACATGTTCCGACGCCCCACTATGAAACCCGAAAATAGACCCAGCTGATATGCTTTTTTCAGCATCTGATTAAGGGCCTCGCCCACTATATTAAACAAGAGTGGTGAGAGCGAACAACCTTGACGAATACCTCTGGAAATTGAAAATATTGGAGTAGGGGAGCCATTTACTAGTACAGATATTGAAGCCGACGAAATACACTGTCGAATCAATTTGCACCATAAGTCCCCAAAACCAAGCTCCTCTAATACTTTTAGTAGGAAATCCCAGCTTACCGTGTCGTAAGCTTTTTGGAAATCTATTTTGAAGGCAACACCGCTTGAACCACCCTTCGTCACATGATTTAAGGCCTCATTAGCAATCAATGAACATTCTAGAATTTGTCTTCCAGGAATGAAGGTGAACTGCGTTTCCCCAACCACAGGGTCCATGACTTCACGCAATCTTCTCGCTAATACATTAGAAAGGATTTTATAAATACCCCCAACCAAGCTGATTGGTCTAAAGTCTTCAAGGGATAGCGGATTTTTCACTTTCGGGATCAAGGTTATGAAGGAGTGGTTAATACCACATTCCAAATCTTTGCCGTTGAAAAAGTTCTCAAAGAACTTAAGGGTGTCTTCCTTCAATAAACCCCAGTACTTTTTAAAAAAAACTCAGATTAAATCCATCCGGGCCCGGAGCCCGGTTACCATCCGCTGCCAACAATGCTAACCAAATCTCTTCTTCTGTGAATGCTCTCTGTAAATTTTCTAATTGAGTAGCACTAAGTTTATTGGAATCCAACTTAATCTTATCCACCTCTAGAGCATTACGTTGGTTGTAAGTTTGATTGAAATGCTCGTGTACTATCCTTTTGATGCTATCTGGATCCGAAACATTCTCACCCCTTATTTGCAAACATTTTATCAGATTAACGTTGCGCCTACCCGAAGTTGTGAGGTGAAAAAAACCTCGTATTTTTGTCCCCTTCAACTGCCCACCGGATTCTATATTTTTGATTCCACTCGCTTTTTTCTTTCTTGTAAAGAGACCACAATTCACACTTTTTCCTACATATAATTTTCAGCAGCTCTAACGTGTCTTGAGCACATGGTAATTTGCTCTCCAGAGTGGTTATCTCCTGCTCCAAAATTTTGATGCTCCCACCCACTGCTTTTGCCGAATTATTTGACCACTTTTTTATAGCAATTTTACAACCAATCAACAAGCCCCCAATACTAACTCTCGGATGTTTCTTCTTACTTCTTTGAATTGCCTTTTTAGTAATCCTATTAAATCCTTCCTCTTCAAGCCAATAATTGAAGCATCTAAACGGTTTCGGACCCCAATTTGTCCTATCCGAATGAAGAAAGATAGGATTGTGATCCGATAGAGACCGGTCTAATAACTCCTGGTATAATCTTAGGAAAATCAGCTTGAAATCTGTCGACAGTAGGAACCGATCCAGTCTCACAAAAGTGGGGGGATCTCTATTGTTGCACCACGTATACTCCCCCCATAAGGGGAATGTCTGCGAGCCCAGCATAAAAAATGAAGGAATTGAACAGATCTATCAAAGACTAATTAATAGATAAACCCAACTTATCCTCAGAATCCAGGAATTAAATTAAAATCCCTCTAGACACCAAGGGATTTGTCGCTGTCGGATGAAAACCAACATCTCTTCCAAGAAAGCAGACTTCTCCGCTTCAATAACAGGGCCATATACATTAAGCAAGCCACACTTTATTGCGTTGTTCTTAATCATTCCTATGATCGCAATGAACTTGGGCAAAGGAAAAGCTTCTTCCATTTGAAAGAAATCAGAATTCCATAGGCATAGTAAACAACCTGTCGAACCTACCGCCGGAGAGAAAACAAACTCCACATTTTTATCATTCCAGATTTTTCTTATTAATACCCCAATAATAGTCTCCAATTTGGTTTCCTGGAAAAAAGCTACCATTGGTTTTGCATTCTGTAAAACCCCTCTTACTGCCCGCAACTTCTCCCTACGTCTAATACCTCTTATATTCCAAGATAATATACTGAAGTCCATAAGAAAAAAATTCATATGACCCAAGGAGAAAATACATCAACATCCCCTCCTAATTTTCTGTTCTAATTCACAGACTTTCTTAATTACCTCTTATCTTCCACCTTTGAACGATATCTCTAACATATTGCTAATTTCCAAGACCGACTCCGCTTCCAGGCCTATCGCCGAGTCCGACTCTTCACTAAACTGTCCATTTCTGGTTGAAAAAGAAACACCCGAAGATCTGTCGAGAGTATCGCGGACAAAACCTATCAGCCTTCTTCTAGCACTAGCTTGGAGAAAACCACTCGAAACAAGGGGATAGGGACAACTGTCGCATTGTGTTGAAAAACAAAGGAGGTTGAAGATGCGACACATACTGGAATTTGTTGTCTATTCTTGAGACTGTCAGGCACCATCTCTGCCGAATCCACCGATAAATTATCTAAAACTGCCACTTGAAATTTTGGGTCGCAAATAAGATTAGGCACTGACTTTGTTAGAGGTGTGGCCTCGTCCACTAACACTCTCTCTTGGAACAGATTGTTGTTGCCGTCTAACAAAGGCTCAATAGGCCCTGAATCATTAGCCCAATTTGACCGACCCATCACTCTATGCTCATTAGGCCCGAAAGGCTCTTCAACCACAATATTTTCACCATTCGACGTTTCATTTGCCTTCTTATCTCCATTAGTATCATTGGGAATATTCATATTGCCGGATTTATTGGGACAATTTACTTTCATTAAATTTTCTTGTAACACCCGGGTTTAGGGGTCGGGCGAAAATAATATTTAAATAATATTTTGGGTCTTGGTTTATGATTAAATAATATTATATATTATTTGGACTTCGTGTTTTCAAAACAAATATTTTATTGTTAGACTAAATTTACATGAAACTCAAATTACTTGGACTTTAAAGTAAAGGGGAAATGGCCATTCATTAATGGCATTTTCGTAATAAAATGGATTTCAATTTAAAATTCCCTTTTCAATTAAAACACCCCCTTTTTATCATCTTTCACTATTCATCTTCTTCAACCAACGACAAAGAGAGCTCTTATTCCCCTTTCACTATTCCATTACATCATCTCCTCATTTTAGCTCGTTTTTGAAAGGTAAATACATTTTCGACTTGTCCTCAACTTCCTCTCTTCAAAAGTACAAGTAGTTTTCATTTTCATCAAGGTTTTGGAATTTGAGTTGTTAGAAGATTTGATTAAAAATGGTAGCTTTAAGGTGTTTAACTTAAAGTTTCGATTTAATGATATTAGATATGAAGTTTATGAGTCAAATGGTTCAACATATATAAATTTTACATGGTTTTATGCTCATTTTCGGATTTGGGTGTTGTAGGGGTTTTTGAAGGGATTTGGATGAGTTTTTGGGTTGTTTTAGGTTGGAATTTGTGGGCTGAGGTTAGTACTATGGTTGAAGGTTGTTTTGGAATCATTTGGGGGTATTAAAAGTGTTGGAATCATGAGTTTTGATTGAGGTCTATGGGCTGCTCGAATTTGGTAATCGTGGGGGTTGTTCATGGCTTGAAATGTTGTGTTTGATGTTTGAATTGTATTCCAGGTTAGCTACTTTGATGCTTGGGCTGATTTGAAGTTGTTTGGATTGTGTTGAGGTTGTTTAGAGGCAAGAGCTTGTGTTGGTGAAGCATCGGGAGTGAATCCGGGAGCTTGAAGGTGATTGCTTGCTTGGTAATTGAGCTCGGAAGTGAAGGTGAGTGGTTAATGTTTTCAAAGTGTTTGGTTCGAGCATGTGGACTAAGTTGGGCTTGGTAGACCCACCTAGAGTTAGGATTAGGGTGGTAACCTAATCCTAAGATTTAGTTAGAGACATTGGTTGAACTCTTAACTTATTGTTTATGCCCCATGGTGATGTGTTTTTATGATGATTATGTATATTGTGCTATACATGTGTGATGAGGCATAGTGGTTATCCATTGTGATATGCATGTGGTTCGTTCATGATTGTGATCATGGTGAGTACACACGCTAAGCACGGAATTGGTTGTAATTGATATTGTGGATTGTGTTAGTATTGGTACTAGTATGCTTGGGTACAAATGATCGATCATTAGGATGTTAGTGTGCACACGAGAGTCAAATGCGCACGTGGTCTTGATGATGGTAGTCATCAGGATGGAGTACGGGTTCGCTCGGAAATTCTTCTTTATATGGTGATAGTCGGTGATGAGTGTAATCCCATCGACGGGGCGTGAGGATGAGTGGAATCCCCTCCGCGAGACCGGTGATGAGTGTAATCCCACCGTGAGGTAAAGTTGTTATTGGATGTGAGTTCCAACGTGTTTATCCGCGTATTCGAGTCATAGCTAGGTGCCAATATAAATTGATATGTGTATCAATGTGATGTGGAATGTGTTTTCCTTTTGGATGATTATATGTGTTTAAACATGTTGTGGAAATGAGCTTGTTGAGCATGACATATTATTGGTTGTTGAGCGTTTTGTAGAGACTATCTAGACCGTTTTGTAGTTGTTTTCATAGATGATATCCTTGTGTACTCGAAGACAGAAGAAGAGCATAATGAGCACTTGAGATTTGTGTTACAAAGGTTATTGAGCAATCAGTTGTATGCGAAGCTTAGCAAATGTGAGTTCTAGATTCGAGAGGTTGTATTTCTTGGCCATGTTGTTTCGGCCGAAGGTATCCATGTTGATCCAACAAAGATTGAGGCTATTGTTGAGTGGAAGCAACCTAAGTCTGTGACTGAGATTAGGAGTTTTCTAGGATTAGCAGGTTACTATAGGAGATTTTTTGATGGTTTCTCTAGGGTAGCAGCTCCTTTGACCAAATTGTTGCAAAAAGGAGTTAAGTTTGAGTGGTCCGATGCAAGACAGAAGGCCTTTGAGAAATTGAAAGAAGCTTTGACAAATGCTCTATTGTTAGTGCATCTTGTTTCAGGTAAAGAGTTTGTGATTTATAGTGATGCTTCCTATATAGGTTTAGGTTGTGTTTTGATGCAAGAAAGAAGAGTTGTTGCCTATGCTTCTAGATAGTTGAAGGTTTATGAGAAGAACTATCCTACTCATGATATAGAGTTACCCGTTGTTGTGTTTGCATTGAAGATTTGGCGTCACTACTTGTATGGTGAGAAGTGTATAGTTTACACCGATCATAAGAGCTTGAAGTATTTGATGACACAGAGAGAGTTAAACTTGAGACAGAGAAGATGCCTTGAGTTATTGAAAGACTATGATTTGACCATTGAGTACCATCCGGGTAAGGAAAATGTAGTAGCCGATGCTTTAAGTAGAAAAGTTGCAGTTGAGTTGAGAGCTATGTTTGCTAGATTGAGTGTATCCGATGATGGTGGTTTGATCACAGAGTTGCAAGTGAAGCATTATTTGATTCAGTTAATTAGAGAGAAGCAGATGCAAGATGTGTGTTTAGTTCCTCATGTTCAGGACATAGCCGAAGGAAGACCGACTGAGTATAGTTTCAGTGGTGAGAATTTGTTGTGCTTTAGAGATAGAGTTGTGGTACCGGAAGATGATGAGTTGAGACGTCAGATTCTGAGTGAAGCATATTCGAGTCCTTTTTCTATGCATCCGGGTTATACCAAGATGTACCGTGACTTGAAAGATGATTACTTCTTGGTTGGCTTGAAGAAGGATGTAGCCGAGTATGTGAGACGTTGTATGGTTTGTCAGAGAGTGAAGGCAGAACATCAGGTTCCTTCGGGTTTGTTACAACCTTTGAAGATTATGGAATGGAAATGGGAGAGAATCACCATGGACTTTGTGTCGGGGTTACCGTTGTCTCCTACGAAGAAGAATTCTGTATGGGTGATTGTTGATAGGTTCACTAAGTGTTCTCACTTCTTAGCAGTGAACACCACGGATTCCTTAGACAAGCTAGAAAACTTGTACATCTGTGAGATTGTGAGACTTCATGGAGTTCCGAAGTCTATTGTTTCAGATAGATATCCTAGATTCACTTCGAGGTTCTGAGGTTGTTTGCATAGTGCTCTAGGTAGCCGTTTGCACTTCAGTACTTCTTATCATCCTCAGTCCGATGGGCAGTCAGAGCGAGTGATTCAGATTTTAGAGGATATGCTTCGTTGTTGTGTAATTGACTTCCAGGGTTCTTGGGAGAAGCACTTACCTTTAGTTGAGTTTGCTTACAACAACAGTTATCAGTCTAGTATTCAGATGGCTCCCTATGAGGCTTTGTATGGTTGACGATGTAGGACTCCGATTTGTTGGGCTGAAATGGGTCAGAAGTTGTTACCTATGCTGGATTTGCTTAAGGGGACTACCGACAAAGTGAAGTTGATTTGTGACCGTTTGAAAGCAGCTTCCGATCGTCAGAAGTCTTATGTATATTTGAAGAGAAAAGAGATTGAGTTCTCCGTGGGTGAGAAAGTGTTTATGAAAGTATCTCTGTGGAAGATGATGATGAGATTTGGCCAGAAAGGCAAGTTGAGTCCGAGGTTTATTGGTCCGTATGAGATTGTTGAGCGGATTGGGCAAGTAGCTTATTGTCTAAGATTGCCTTCTGAGTTAGAGAAGATCCATGATGTCTTTCATGTGTCGATGCTTAGGAGATATAGATCAGATCCTTCTCATGTTATGCCCGTTGAGGAGATAGAGTTGAATCCGGATTTGTCTTATAATGAAGTGCCTGTTGAGATACTTGCTTCTGATAGCAAGATGTTGCGTGGCAAGACCATAGAGTTGGTCAAGGTGTTGTGGAACATAGAGGTGTGGAAGAGGCCACGTGGGAGAGGAAAGCTGATATGCTTGAGCAGTTTCCGTACTTGTTTTCGTCAGGTAATTTCGGGGACGAAATTCCTTAAGTGGGGGAGAGTTGTAACACCCGAGTTTAGGGGTCGGGCAAAAATAATATTTTGGGTCTCGGTTTATGATTAAATAATATTATATATTATTTGGACTTATGTTTTCAAAACAAATATTTTATTGTCGGACTAGATTGAAATGAAACTCAAATTACTTGGACTTTAAAGTAAAGGGGAAATGGCCATTCATTAATGGCATTTTCGTAATAGAAGGGATTTCAATTTAAAAAGCCCTTTTCAATTAAAACACACTCTTTTTATCATCTTTCACTATTCATCTTCTTCAACCAACGACAAAGAGAGCTCTCATTCCCCTTTCACTATTCCATTCCAACATCTCCTCATTTTAGCTCGTTTTTGAAATGTAAATACATTTTCGACTTGTCCTCAACTTCCTCTCTACAAAAGTACAAGTAGTTTTCATTTTCATCAAGGTTTTGTAATTTGAGTTTTTAGAAGATTTGATTAAAAATGGTAGCTTTATGCTGTTTACCTTAAAGATTCGATTTAATGATGTTAGATATGAAGTTTATGAGTCAAATGGTTCAACATATATAAATTTTACATGGTTTTATGCTCATTTTCGGATTTGGGTGTTGTAGGGGTTTTTTAAAAGGCTTTGGATGAGTTTTTGGGGTTGTTTTAGGTTGGAATTCGTGGGCTGAGGTTAGTACTATGGTTGGGGGTTGTTTTGGAATCATTTGGGGTATTAAAAGTGTTGGAATCATGAGTTTTAATTGAGGTCTATGGGCTTCTCGAGTTTGGTAATCTTGTGGGTTGTTCATGGCTTGAAATGTTGTGTTTGATGTTTGAATTGTATTCTGGGTTAGCTATTTTGATGCTTGGGCTGATTTGAAGTTGTTTGGATTGTGTTGAGGTTGTTTAGAGGCAAGAGATTGTGTTGGTGAAGCATCGGGAGTAAATCCGGGAGCTTGAAGGTGATTGCTTGCTTGGTAACTGAGCTCGGAAGTGAAGGTGAGTGGTTAATGTTTTCAAAGTGTTTTCAAAGTGTTTGGTTCGAGCATGTGGACTAGGTTGGGCTTGGCAAACCTACCTAGAGTTAGGATTAGGGTGGTAGCCTAATCCTAAGCTTTAGTTAGAGACATTGGTTGAACTCTTAACTTGTTGTTTATGCCTCATGGTGATGTGTTTTTATGATGATTATGTATATTGTGCTATACATGTGTGATGAGGCATAGTGGTGATGCATTGTGATATGCATGTGGTTCGTTCATGATTGTGATCATGGTGAGTACGTGCTAAGCACAAAATTGGTTGTAATTGATATTGTGGATTGTGTTAGTATTGGCACTAATATGCTTGGGTACAAATGATCGATCATTAGGATGTTAGTGTGCACACGAGAGTCAAATGCGCGCGTGGTCTTGATGATGGTAGTCATCAAGATGGAGTACAGGTTCGCCCGAAAATTCTTCTTTATATTGTGACAGTCGGTGATGACTGTAATCCCATCGACGGGGCGTGAGGATGAGTGGAATCCCTTCCGCGAGACCGATGATGAGTGTAATCCCACCGTGAGGTAAAGTTGTTGTTGGATGTGAGTTCCAACGTGTTTATCTGCGTATTCGAGTCATAGCTAGGTGCCAATATAAATTGATATATGTATCAATGTGATGTGGAATGTGTTTTCCTTTTGGATGATTATATGTGTTTAAACATGTTGTGGAGATGAGCTTGTTGAGCATGACATATTATTGGATATTTGTTCATGCATCATTGACATTTTGGCTCTTGAGGATCGAAGGTAAGGACATGCATTACCTTGGTTGAGATCATGCTTAGACCCTGCATTGTCGAAGTTTGTTTTTAAAGAGCTTACCCTCACTAAGCTTTATGCTTACGCTCTCTTTTGTTCGACAATGCAGATCCTTAGTTCGTGGGTTGCTAGCGCAAGTGGAGGGCCTCCAAGTGTGCATGTTGGCTTTGAGTTTATCAAGTATGAATTTTAACGTTATGGACATGTAATAGTTGAGCAATGAGATTTGTGCTATTGTTGGTTGTTTAGGAGCATGTTTAGACTCCTTATTATGTTGTTTTTGAGTGGCTTGTTGATGCCATGTTTGGACTGTATAACTATGCGTTATTGCTTACCATGTTTGTTGGCCATGTGCCTTTTGAGGATGCCTGAGTGTATGGGTGTTGAAGCATGAGACCTTAAGTGCTTGTTTGCCTTCTTTTGAATGAATTCATGATTTCCTTAGATGAATGATGTATGTTCATGTTGGGTGCCTTGTATGACTAGATTTTGGTTATTGATGTTGTATGAATGCTTGGATGTGTCTAGGGAGGTCTTAAATCGCATCTAGGTTCGAGTCTTCTGTGGTTTTGCTGAGTTTAGGAGACTTGCAGTGTAGGGCGTATCGGTACGCCTAAGGGCCATATCGATACGCCTAAGGGCCATATCGATACGGTCTTGCCTGGAGGACTCAGTTTTGGCTGGGCGTATCGATACACGGGGGTGTATCGATACGGTTTTAGCTCACTGGAATTCTGAGAATTTGGTGAGTTTTGGGCGTATCGGTACGGTGTCTTAGCGTATCAGTACGGGTTCATCTTGTTGACCACGAGATGTTGACTGGAAGGGCGTATCGATACGCTCAAGGGCTGTATCGATACGGTCATCCTGTGTTGACAGCAGGGGTTGACCTTGGTCAAGGCGTATCGATACCCTCTCTTAGAGTATCGATACAGCCTGCTTAATTATAAAAAATGGACTGTTTTAAAAGTGATGTTTGGATGATCGTTTTTATCTTGCTTGTGTTTTCGCTGACGTGTTTCACATAGGACATGGTAATGCATTTAGACAAGATAAATAAAAGAAATTTCCTAGGGTTTCTAACCGAGGGGGAACCTTAACGAGTTTTGCTTCGGTTTTCCCCGTGTAGCCAACTCGAATCTGTCAAGCATCCGGACCAGGATGAGGGGGTTACACTTGTCAGTATCAGAGCCTAAGGTTACCGAGACCTTGGGCAGGTAAGTGAGGTAAGTTGAGCTTTTATGATTGATATGCACGGTGTTTGCTTGCCTTGTAAGCGTGGTTGCTTGTGTGACAAGTATGCTCGTTGTTTGTTTTAAAAAGCATGTTGTTTAGAATCCCATTGCTACTATTACATCGAAAAAGCAATTTTTAAAGTGAGGGAACGTACTTGACCACTTGGAAGCGTTGCCTTGCTAACCCAATCTTGCATGTTTTGTCGTTGTGGTTGTAGTTACTGTTTGTGAGCGATGTCGAGGCCGAGAGGTAGGCCGAGGGTGGTTCGCCAGGAACCACGTGTCGCGACTCCTGTTAATGTGCCGGTGGTCGGAGTTGAGGCTCACGTATTGGAGCATGCTGCTGGAGTTGGAGCTCCTCCACCACCTCCACCACAACCACCTCCTCCTCCTGTAGTTGGAGGCGAGGATGGAGCTGAAGGAGAGGGACCTCAGGGTGGCCAAGGTCCGGCTGAAATTGATATGACTCCGCTAGTGCAAGCTATAGCAGGAGCATTTCAGGCCGCAGTTGCGGGAGCTCAGGTTGTAGCTCAACCTAGGGGTGACGATGCTAGTCTACCGTTGGAGAGGCTCTGTAGCTTAGGGGCTGAAGAGTTCAGAGGGTCTACTCCGGAGAGGTTTGAGTTGTGGGTAGAGAAGACCGTCCGCATCTTAGCTTAGATGGGTTGTGTGGGCGCGCGCAGATTGGGCTGTGTGATCTCTTTGCTTCGGGTGATGCCTGCACCTGGTGGGTCACCATTACTATCGGAGTTCTAGAGGCTGAGATAGGTTGGGATTTCTTTGAGTCTGCCTTCCGGAAGAGATATTTGGGACCGAGGTATCTTGATGAGAAGAAGCGAGAGTTTATGGCCCTTGTTTAGGGAGATGCTACTTGACTGACTACGGGATCCGCTTTGTTCGTTTGAGTCAGTACGCTCTAGAGTTGGTTCCTACTGAAGTGGAACGTTGTAACCGTTTCCGCTATGGGTTGAATGAAGAGATCAAGAGGTACACTTTAGCTTCTGACTACTCAGATTTTGATGTCTTGGTCGTGAGGGCCAAGGACTTAGAGCACACTTTGTGCTTGACCAAACGATCTGGTGGTTTAGTTCTGGTAAGAGACATAACAACTTTGACAATAGAGATGCCAAGAGGCATAGAGGTGGCGGACAGCAGTTTGACCATAGGCATGGCGGTGGCCACCATGGTAGAGGCCACCAGGGCCATAGAGGTGGAGGGCGGTTGCCCAAGTGTCCGCGTTGTGGGAGACAACACACTGGTGAGTGTTGGGGTAACTTCCATGCTTTTTGGAACTGTGGTTCGAGGGACCACTTTAGGAGGGAGTGTCCGCATCAGCCGACACAGGCACCGAACATTGCTCAGGCTCCTGCGAGAGCGAATGATTATCAGAGAGGCCGTGGGCGCGGTCATGGCTACTTCCAGCCTAGGGTTGATGCACCTAGGGTAGATGCTCAGAGGAACCTTGCTCATGTTGTGGTAGTGCAGCCAGAGGCAGGAGGACCGGCGAGAGTTTATGCGCAGAGAGAGGCCAGGAACAAAATTGATGTGATAGCAGGTAATTTTGAGTTACAGTCTATGTCTTTTCTTTCTTTGGTTGATTCGGGTTCTACACATTCCTACATTTTGACTGAACATGCACGGAAGTTAGATATACTTGTTGAGATCTTAGTTGTAGGTATGCATGTGACTAGTTCTTTTGGTGAGACAGTTGTGGTTAGACGTATGTATAGGAGATGTCTACTGAAGATTCAGGGTCATGTGTTTTCTGTTGATGTGATGGAACTTCCTTTTTATGGCTTTGATATTATTCTGGGTATGGACTGGTTGGTTGAACACCGAGCTAGTGTGGATTTTGAGACAAAGAGGATTTCCTTGAAACTTTCTAATGACTACGAGGTAGTAGTAGTCGGCGAGAACATTAAGTTCTTTTCTAATATTGTGTCAGCTTTAGAGGCTCATAGGTTGATGGATTCCGGATGTGGGGCTTACTTAGCTTATGTGATGAATCCGAATATGAGTGAGGCTAGGCC
This sequence comes from Hibiscus tridactylites, assembly GCA_958450335.1. Taxonomy (NCBI): domain Eukaryota; kingdom Viridiplantae; phylum Streptophyta; class Magnoliopsida; order Malvales; family Malvaceae; genus Hibiscus; species Hibiscus tridactylites. Next base: position 49,752,094 of record OY288271.1, read on the forward strand.
GAAAGATATTAGAACAGCTTGTGACTTTCCGGATGTGTTTCCTGAAGAGTTGTCGGGTTTACCTCCTGACAGAGATGTTGAGTTTGTGATTGAGACTGTTTCAGGGTCTACTCCAGTTTCGATAGCTCCGTATCGTATGGCTTCGAAAGAGTTGAAAGAACTGAAGAGTCAGTTGCAATATTTATTAGACCGTGGTTTCATTAGGCCTAGTAGTTCTCCTTGGGGTGCTCCGGTGTTGTTTGTAAAGAAGAAAGATGGCAGTATGCGAATGTGCATTGACTAGAGACAGTTGAATTAGTTGACTGTGAAGAACCAGTATCCGTTGCCTCGTATAAATGATTTGTTTGATCAGTTGAGAGGTGCTTCAGTGTTCTCGAAGATAGATTTGAGATCAGGGTACTATCAGTTGAAAGTAAAAGAGTGTGATGTCCCGAAGACAACTTTTAGGACTAGATATGGTCACTATGAGTTTCTTGTGATGCCATTTGGTCTCACGAATGCACCTGCAGCATTCATGGATATGATGAACAAAATTTTTAGAGACTATCTAGACCGTTTTTAGTTGTTTTCATAGATGATATCCTTGTGCACTCGAAGACAGAAGAAGAGCACGATGAGCACTTGAGATTTGTGTTACAAAGGTTGTTGAGCAATCATTTGTATGCGAAGCTTAGCAAATGTGAGTTCTAGATTCGAAAGGTTGTATTTCTTGGTCATCTTGTTTCGGCCGAAGGTATCCGTGTTGATCCAACGAAGATTGAGGCTATTGTTGAGTGGAAGCAACCTAAGTCTGTGACTGAGATTAGGAGTTTCCTAGGATTAGCCGGTTACTATAGGATATTTGTTGATGGTTTCTCTAGGGTAGCAGCTCCTTTGACCAAATTGTTGCAAAAATGAGTTAAGTTTGAGTGGTCCGATGCAAGACAGAAGGCCTTTGAGAAATTGAAAGAAGCTTTGACAAATGCTCCAGTGTTAGTGCAACCTGTTTCAGGTAAAGAGTTTGTGATTTATAGTGATGCTTCCTATATAGGTTTAGGTTGTGTTTTGATGCAAGAAAGAAGAGTTGTTGCCTATGCTTCTAGACACTTGAAGGTTTATGAGAAGAACTATCCTACTCATGATATAGTGTTAGCCGATGTTGTGTTTGCATTGAAGATTCGGCGTCACTACTTGTATGGTGAGAAGTGTATAGTTTACACCGATCATAAGAGCTTGAAGTATTTGATGACATAGAGAGAGTTAAACTTGAGACAGAGAAGATGGCTTGAGTTATTGAAAGACTATGATTTGACCATTGAGTACCATCCGGGTAAGGCAAATGTAGTAGCTGATGCTTTGAGTAGAAAAGTTGTTGTTGAGTTGAGAGCTATGTTTGCTAGATTGAGTGTATCCGATGATGGTGGTTTGATCACAGAGTTGCAAGTGAAGCCTTCTTTGATTCAGTTAATTAGAGAGAAGTAGTTGCAAGATGTGTCTTTAGTTCCTCATGTTCAGGACATAGCCGAAGGAAGAGCGACTGAGTATAGTTTCAGTGGTGAGAATTTGTTGTGCTTTAGAGATAGAGTTGTGGTACCGGAAGATGTTGAGTTGAGATGTCAGATTATGAGTGAAGCACATTCGAGTCCTTTTTCTATGCATCCGGGTAGTACCAAGATGTATCGTGACATGAAAGATGATTACTTTTGCGTTGGCTTGAAGAAGGATGTAGCCGAGTATGTGAGCCGTTGTATGGTTTGTCAGAGAATGAAGGCAGAACATCAACCACATATTTTACAAATTAAAATTTACTTATATATATAAGTATATTTTCCATAAATTCTAATTTCATTGACTAATTAAAATTTACTTATATATATATATATATATATATATATATATATTTGAATGGAAAATATATATATTTTTGTTTCACAAAGTGCACACTAGAGCAAACCCATTAACTAAAAGTTATGTTGCTCTATATGCTGGTAAACATCAACCACATATTTTACAAATTGTTTCGTGTTCATGAGGGGGATATAACAAACGACCAACAAGGGCACAAATAAACTCGCCCAAAACACATGAGGAGATCGAGCCCTCGTCAAAGTCATGTCGCCCCATCTCGCCGGAAATCAAAATTCAACTCTAATAAGACCATTATATCTGTGAGAGCTCAAAGGTTTGAGAAGTCATCCTATTTAATGGAGCTTCACATGGAATCGAACCAAAACCAACAAAGACCAAAAATGAGGCTTGTTTAGGATAACTACAAGCTCGACCAATATTCTTTTCTTAGTTGTGAGAAATCAATACCGCTTCATAACATGAGAGTGCTAATAAAGTAAGAAAGAATCGACTTGGAGAGGATGAGTTTCTATCCCTCAAAAATCTTAAAATAAATTTTGAAGGTGAACGGCGATGGTGGATGAACGTAGATAGATGTGCAAAAAGAAGCTACTATCGGAACACAAACATAATTGAATTTGTAAAGATATAATCTCTAACGCCTAGGAAGAGGAAAGACTTGATATCTCTCAACAAAAATAACATAGGAAGGAATGAAATCCACTAATTGACCTAATGACTAAGGATGTTCATATTGTCTCATTTTATATGGGTTTGAATCTTGGTATAAGAACATAATATCTTGATTTAATAAAAAATAACATAGAAGAAAAGGATCTGACAACTTGGGATCATCTTCCATCTTCTTAAAAAGACATACAAGAAAAAGTAAGGGACTAAACGAAAAGCAGACAACGAAAACATTTAAAAAGAGAGAAAAAATAAAAATGATCCTTTTTTCGATGATCTTTGCCGACATAATAAAATAGAGACTCGTTTCATCTTAGAACCTCTAAATTAAATTCAATGAACATCAAAAGAAAGAACCCTAAAATGCATAAACTAAAATCCAACCCTTTACAACCACAAAAAAAAACGCAAGATATCAACCTTTGAACTATATAGTATTGAAACAAAAAACAAAACGAAAAATAAAGAAAGAGACAATGACATAAAGGGAGGTGCCGAGGTGGGTAGCAGTCACACACACTAATACCGGCGACGCCACCTATAAAAACACTAAAATAAAGAAAACCATGTGTTTATGTGTTTTTTAAAAAACTTGAATGTTTATGTTTCGCCTTTATAAAATGTAGGCTTAATACACTTTTCCCCTTAAACTTTACATGTTTTCCCAACTTGCCCCCTAAAGTTCATTTTGACCACTTTTGCTCCTTAAACTTTTCGTCGTTACCCATTTCACCCTAAAAAGCTAACACTGTTAAAAATAATATGTCTTGACCAATCAGAATGCGCCACGTCATTTTCCTTATTTATTTTTAAATTTTAAAATAAAATAAATATATTAAAATATTTATTAATTTAATTATATTTTTTCGAAATACTCAAAATACCCTAATCTTCTTCCCCAATTTTCCAATATTTTTCAGCATCATTCTCTTCCACCAAACTTGAACGAATTATCATGTTGCTACAACAACTATATCTCCCCCAAACCAGATAAAATTAAAATTAGAAGGGAATGTTAGGGTTTGTTTCTTGCTCACATCCCTAAATCCCTAAATCCATAAACCATATTTTTTAATCCTACTGTATTCAAATGAAAAAACTCTAATCTAGTTCACCAAATAAGCTTTGGTTCGACACCACCGTTGACCCTATCTTGCTCGTCCGTGTAACGCCTCAATTTTGGGCTTAGAAGTTTTGGGTTTGGACCGGACCGGTCGGGTTCGCGGTTCGAATATAAAAGAGTGAATTTAGGAAAGCCTAGTTCGGGTTGCATTAAAAATTTGGAAAAATGTCTTAAAATTCTCTTTTATTATATAAGAGTGTGGTGAAATCAAATTTACAAAATAAGGTTTGGAAGTGTGACATTTTGGTTAGTGACCAAAATGTAATTTTCGAAAACTGTGTGACTGTTTTAAAAAGGATTGAAACTTTGAATCTTTAAGGAGCTATTTACCCAATGGGAGTTTCTCCAGATTTTTCTAAAATATTAAATGATTAATTAATGGTTTTAAAATAAGGAAAAAGAGAGGGAAGATATTTTCCTAAGTTTCCAACTAACTTTTCCACATTTTCCATTTTCATTTTTCTCTCATCTTTTCTCTCAAACCAAACACAATTCTCCAGAGCATTTTCCTCTGATTTTGACATCCAAACATGAGATTTTAATCCTCTTTTGATCTCTCATTATCTCTTCAACAAAACCTTTGCATTTGCTATTTGGATCTTCAAGAATTTTGGTTCTAAAAAGGGAGAAACTCAAGTTTGGAGGTAAGAACGTCCTTCTCCTCTAAACTCTCAGTTCTTTACTGAAATTCCCAAGTTCTCAATCCTTAATTTGTGTTTTATTAAAGGTTTTAAGGTTGTGTTCTTGATCTTGGCTTTTAAATGCAAGATTTGGTTGATTTTTGATTAAAATTCGTATGATCTGTTTGAGCACTGATTTGAGGTGTCTTTTTGATGTTAAATGAATGTTAGATTGATGAGAAGTTGAGGTTTAATCAATGCAATCCCGAATAGGTTGATTTTCCTAAGTTTTGCTTGAGTTCTTGGTTGTTTTTGGAGTGATCTTGTCAATCTGTTATAGCTGGAGGTATAAGGGTGTGGTTAGATCCATTTTGGATGTTAATTGGTGTTTAAGGATGATTAGATTTGATGGATCTTGGCTGGGTAATGTTGTGGAGTTGTTTGGATGCATTTTCGGTTGTGTTTGGTAGCCGAAAATGGAGTGTGGATGAGAGCAACGGGTTTAGGTGCTTTCATTGAAGATATTAATGCATGATGATGCATTAATCCTCTGCTTTGATGTGTTTAAAACAGGGGAGTCATCTTTGGATCCTTGTGGGGTGATCCGGAAGCTTGATTGGTGTTTCGGCAAGTGGCGAAACGGAATCGGTGAGTGGATTTTGGTTTTCAGCTTTGAAACCAATGTTTTGAAGGTTTGGGAGCTTAGTTTAAGTCTAAGCAACTTAGCTAAGCTCAAGAGTAAGTTTTCGGAAAAACTCTCTTGATGATGAACCATGGATTGGTTGTATGCAATGTGGTTTGTTTGCATGTTTTAAATCTTGTTTTGAAAGCATATTTAGCATGTTTATTTGCTGAGATTATAAGCCATGTGTTGAAGGATGCTCAAGGTAAGAGATCCTTGTTTTTAAACATTGTTTTAATGTGGTTAGATGCTAAAAGATGCATGATGTTTATGGCTTTGTTAAATGCTTTAAAACAGTGGAATATTGTGGTTAATGGTGCATATTGGCAAGTGATGGTTAAGGTCACAAAGGTGGTTAAAAGTCCTTGTGTGAGCCTTGTTTATTTAAGAACAACATGGTGGTTAAAAGTCCATGGTTGGTTCTTGGTTAAGATCACAAAGGTGGTTAAAAGTCCTTGTGTGAATCTTGTGTATTTTAAGAACAACATGGTGTTTCAAAGTCCATGGTTGGTTCTTGGTTAAGGTTACGAAGGTGGTTAAAATTCCTTGTGTAAGCCTTGTTATTTAAGAACACCAAGGTGTTTAAAAGTCCTTGGGTGATTCTTGTTAAGGACACAAAGGTGTTTAAAAGTCCTTGTGTGGTCCTTGTCATGGTGTTTAAAAGTCCATGGATGATTCTTGTTAAGGACACAATGGTGTTTAAAAGTCCATGTGTGGTCCTTGGAAATTGTAAGATCACAATGGTGTTTAAAAGTCCATGTGTGAGTCTAATGTTGATCATATATTGAAAAGATTATGGTTATCACTTGTGGCCAATATGACATGTTAATGATTTGTAGCATGAATTGTTTGTTTTTAAATGCTTATGTGCTTGAATAAATGTTGTTTTGAAGTATGGTTTATAAAGGTGTTTTATAAATGCATTATTGAGTGGTTTTAAATGAGCATTCCTCACTAAGCTATTTGCTTACGCTCTCTCTTTACTTAAACCAATAATGCAGAGCATTAAAATGCATTGAGGGCAGCAAGGAGGGCAAGAATCCAAGTGGTGAACTAAGCTCAAGTATGGTGAAGGTTTCTTAAACACTATTAGCTTTTGGCATTTGGCAATGGGGAACCTATGTTGTTGTTTTAGGAGATGATTTGGACTCCTTAAGTTGGTTTTATGTTGATGTTGATGTTGAAACATGTAAAAGGCCTTTATGTGGATGGTTTGGTGTTTGATGCTTGAATGGTTTTCTAAATAGGATGCTTGCCTATAGAATTGGGTTTTTCTTATATTGATGCCATGCTTGAGTATGAATGATGCAATTATGTTCCTTGTGCTTATAATGACTTGCTAGTAGAATTTGGTTGCCTTTGGAGCATGTTTGATGGGTCAATCGTGTGATAAACCAGCAATTTTTCTCCAATCTGGGCAGCCTGTTTCGGAACAGGTGCTATCCTATCGGAACGGGGGTCTGAAATGGCTTGGGCGTTCCGAAACGGAAGGAACTGTTCCGGAACGGTTTGGCCTCTGCCAGGCCCTGTTTCGGTACCAGTTTCGGAATGGTCCCGCATTTCAGAACGGGTCTTCCCTGTTCCGAAACACTCGACCGTTGGGCACTGAAATTGTTGGTTAGGTGTTTTGAAACCATTGTGTTTTGGTCCTGAATCTTGTTTATGCAATTGTTTGAGTTTGAGATGTCCTTTTGAGCTGAAATTTGGCAGAGAAGCATGAAAGATGATTAATTTCATATTGGTAACTTTTAATTGGGTTAAGTCCTTTTAATTTTCAGAATTTACAATTTGGTCCCTAAAGTCTTAATTTGTGCAATTGGGTCCCTGAATGTTCTCTGATGGTTATGATCTTTGAGTATGCTGATTGTATGATCATGTCTAGGGATAATATGCATTTAGACAAGTTTAAAATGAAAAAAAGGGTCGTTAATCAAGGTTGACTTTCGGGTTGACTTTGGTTTTCCCCGTGTAAACTTCTTAATTCGGTTCAACCGTCTGGGCCGGGTTAAGGGGGTTACATTTGGTGGTATCAGAGCTGAGTTCTCGAGTAATTGGGAATGATTATGTGAATGATTAAAGTATGTATGCTTTGTATGCTTGTTGAGTGAAAGCATGTTGAGTGAATTGTAAATATGTTGCAATTGTGGTGTATGCTGTGGTGAAGCATGTTGTGGGTACCCATTGCCAAATCAAAGCTAATGTAATGTTATTGTTTTTAAGTGAAAATGAGCTTGAGTACTTGGATTTCTTACCTTGCTGGGCCTGACTTTTTTTATTTGCATTGTGATTGCATTGTTAGAGTATGGCACCTCGTAGAGAGTTAAGGAGTAATGTGCGAGCTACGGCTCAAAATGAAAATGAGAATGAGGAGAATGTTGAAGGTGTGGTGGATTTACCTTCTCCACCTGGTGGTGGTGGTGCTGGGGGTGAAGGAGCTGGAGCAGCAGCTGGTGCTGGGGTCGCTGGACCTGAGGCTGGTCAAGGGCAAGCTGTTTCTGACATGACGGTGTTGATTCAAGCTATTGCTGGAGCTTTTCAAGCAGCGGTAGCTGGAGCTCATGGAGCTGGGCATCAAGGAGATGCTGGAGTTAGACTACCCTTGGAGCGTTTGCGCAGTCTGGGAGGGACTGAGTTCAGGGGTTTGTGTGCTGAAGGTTCTGAGGCTTGGTTGGAAAGTACCAAGAGAATCTTGGGTCAAATGAGTTGCACTGATGTGCAGAAGCTTGGCTGTGTAGTATCCTTGCTACAGAATGATGCATGCACATGGTAGACAACCACTATCTCTGGGATGGTGGAAGCTGATGTAACTTGGACGTTCTTCCAGAACGCGTTCAAGAGAAGGTATCTGGGTGTGAGTTACCTAGATGAAAAGAAGAGGGAATTCATGTCTCTTACCCAAGGGAGCATGTTTGTGGCTGAGTATGAAGTTCAGTTTGATCGACTCAGTCAGTATGCACCTGAGCTTGTTCCGGATGTGTAACCCCCTTAACCCGGCCTAAACGGTTGACCCGAATTAAGAAAGTCACACGGGGAAAACCAAAGTCAACCCGAAAGTCAACCTTGATTAACGACCCTTTTTTTTCTTTTTAAACTTGTCTAGATGGGCATTAACCCTAATTGTGATCACTCAACAACATATTCAAAGATCACAAGCATCAGAGATCAAACAGGGACCCAAATGAACAAATTAAATCTTTAGGGACCAAATTGTAATTTTTGATAAATAGGAGGACTTAACTCAAATTAAAGATTACCAACTTGAAATTAGTCAGGTTTCATGCTTCTCTGTGAAATTTCAGCTCAAAAAGACTTCCCGAACTCATACAATTGCACAAACAAGATTTAGGACTAAAACGCAAACAATTCAAAACATTTAACTGCCAATGTCAGCCCCTAACGGTCACCCGTTCCGGAACAAGCAGACCCCGTTTCGAAACACGGGCAGTTCCGCAACGCGTACCGAAACACGGGCTGACAGTAGCCAAACCGTTTCGGAATGGTGCCTACCGTTTCGGACGCCTGGGTTCATTCAAGGCACCCGTTCCGGAACGGTGTGCACTGTTCCGAAACACCCTGCACAGATTGCAGCAAAATGCATACTTAAACATGCAATTAATCATCCAAACATGCTCCAAATGATACCAAACTTTACCAGCATGCAATTCAACATATATGTGACTTACATGCATTAACAAATCGACCAAATTAACATCATATACAAAAAGCCCCAAATCTATAGGCATGCTTCCTACACAAGCAAACCATTCAAGCACAAACTTCCAATTCAAGCATGAAAAGGCCAAACTCAAAACCAGCATTCTCAACAACATTCAACATACTTAGGGAGTTCAAGACCTCTGTCAAACCATACACATAGGTCCCCCATTGCCAAATTACCAAAAGCTAAAATGTGCTTAATAAAACCTCCATACTTTGAGCTTTACTTTCACTTGAATACTTGCCCTCCTTGCTGCCCTCAAAGCACCCTAGTTCTCTGCATTATTGATTTAAGAAAACGAAAGAGAGCGTAAGCCAAAGCTTAGTGAGGAATGCTCAATAAAACCATTCAATAATGCATTTATAAAACATTTATAAATCATGCTTCAAATCATCAATTGCACATGCTCCAAAAGCATACTTAAAACAAGCATCTCATGCTTCATGTCATATATGTCATATTGGCCACAAGTGATAAGTTCCATTTCTTTAAAAACAAGTTCATCAACTTTCACCCCAAGGACTTTTAAACACCTTGGCCCCAAGGACTTTTAAACACCTTGGCCATGGACTTTTAAACACTATGAATGAGGACCACACAAGGACTTATAACCACCTTTGTGTCCGTAGCAAGTTTCACCCCAAGGACTTTTAAACACCTTGGCCCCAAGGACTTTTAAACACCTTGGCCCCATGGACTTTTAAACACCATGGAAAGGATCACATAAGGACTTTTAACCACCTTTGTGTCCACAACAAGAACCATCCAAGGACTTTTAACCACCTTGATGTTCTTAAGTAACAAGGCTCACTCAAGGACTTTTAACCACCTTAGTGACCTTAACCTTTTCAAAACATCACTTGCCAATATACATCATTTTCATCATTTAAAAGCAATTAACCACATTGCATCACAACAACAAGGAACTCTTACCTTGAGCTTCCTTCAACATATGGCTTACAAAAACAGCAAATACCATGCTAAATCATGCTTTCAAAACAGTATTTAAAATATGCAATTAACCACATTGCATCACAACAAAATCATGGCCACCACTAGAGAGTATTTCCGAAAACTTACACTTGAGCTTAGCAAAGTTGTTTAGACTTAAACTAAGCTCCCAAGACATTGGTTTCAAAGCCGAAAACCCAATTTCACTCACCGATTCCACTTCGCCTCTTGTCGAAGCACCAAATCAAGCTTCCGGAACAACAACTCTTGGATCCAAAGATGCTTCCCCTGTTTTAACACATCAAAGCAGAGGATTAATGCATCATCATGCATTAATTGCTTCAATGAAAGCACCTAAACTCGCTGCTCTCATCCACACTCCATTTTCGGCCACCAAACACAACCGAAAATGCATCCAAACCACTTCTCAACAAAGCCCAGCCATAAACCATCAAAACCAAACATCTATTAACATCATTCAACATCCAAAAAGAACCTATTAACATCCTTATACCTCCAGCAACATCAGATCCACAAGATCACCTCAAAAACAATCAAGAATCACAAGCTAAACTTAGGAAACTCAACCTATCCGGGATTGCATTAATCAAAACTCAATTCCTTATCAATTTATAGTTCATTTAACATCAAAAACACATCTCAAATCACCGATTAATCAGATCTAACGAAAATCATCAAAAATCAAAAAATCTTGCATTATAAGCCAAGATCCATTTCACAACTCAAAAGCCTTTAATAAAACATCAATTTAGGATTGAAAACTTAGGAATTTCAGTAAAGAACTGATAGTTTAGAGGAGAAGGACGTTCTTACCTCCAAACTTGAGTTTCTCCTATTTTTGGAATCAAAAACCTTGATGAATCAAGTAGCAAATGATGAGGTTTTGTAGATATGTTGATTAGAAATCAACAGAGAGTTGAAAGGAGGGATTTAGGTGAGAAAATCAGATCAAATTCTCTGGAGAGAAAGTGTTTGGGTTGAGAGAAAATGAGAGAAAGGAAATTGAGAAAATAGGGAGTTAGTTGCAAAAATATCCAAAATGATTTTCCCTCCTCTTTTCTATATCTTTAAAATCAGAATTAAGTCTTAAAATATCTTAGAAAAATCTAGAGAAACTCCCTTTGGGTAAATAGCTCCTTAAAGATTCAAAGTTTCAACCCTTTATAAAACAGCCACAAAACTTTTGAAAATTACATTTTGGTCACTAGCCAAAATGTCACTCTTCCAAAAACTCATTTTCCAAAATTGATTTCACAGTTCACTTAATTATATTAAAAGATGATTTTAGAACATTTTTCCATATTTTTAATGCAACCCGAACTAGGCTTTCCTAATTTCACCTTTTAGATTCGAACAGAACTTTGAGCAAACCGGTCAACGCCCAAAACTCCTAAGCCCAAAACCGGGGCGTTACAACTCTCCCCCCCCCCCTTAAGAAATTTCGTCCTCGAAATTTACCTGAAGGAAAGAGATAAGGAAACTGCTTCAACATGTCTTCCTTCCGCTCCCACGTGGCTTCCTCAACACCTCGATGCTTCCACAGCACCTTCACCAATTCAATGGTCTTGCCACGAAGAACCTTGCTATCCGAATCCAGAACCTTCACCGGTTCCTCATCATAGGTCAAATCCGGATTCAAAACCACTTCCTCCACAGGCATCACATGCGAAGGATCAGATCTATACTTCCGGAGCATAGAAACATGGAACACATCATGAATCTTCTCCAACTCCTGAGGTAACCTCAACCGATACGCAACAGGACCCACACGCTCAACCACCTCATATGGTCCAATGTACCTAGGGCTCAACTTACCCTTTCGGCCAAACCTCATTACCTTCTTCCAAGGCGAAACCTTCAAGAACACACGGTCACCCACCGCATACTCTATCTCCTTACGCTTCAAATCCGCGTAAGACTTTTGCCGATCAGAGGCAGCCTTCAACCGCTCACAAATGAGCTTCACCTTCTCGGTGGTCCCTTTCAACAAAGTCGGCATCGAAACCAACTTTTGACCAGTTTCAGCCCAACAAAGAGGAGTCCTACACTTCCTCCCGTACAAAGCCTCATAAGGTGCCATCTGTATACTCGCCTGATAACTATTGTTATAAGCGAACTCAACCAAAGGCAGATGCTTCTCCCAAGAACCTTGGAACTCAATCACGCAGCACCTCAACATATCCTCCAAAATCTGGATAACCCGCTCAGACTGACCATCCGACTGAGGATGATAGGATGTACTGAAATGCAACCTTGTACCCAGAGCTTGATGCAAACACTGCCAGAAACGCGATGTGAACCTCGGATCCCTATCCGAAACGATCGACTTAGGCACACCATGCAGCCGCACAATCTCAGCAATGTATAGCTCTTCCAGCTTATCCAAAGAAAACGTAGTATGCACAGGCAAGAAATGCGCACACTTCGTCAAGCGATCCACAATCACCCAAACAGAATTCTTCTTCGAAGGAGACAAAGGTAAACCAGATACAAAATCCATGGTAACCCTCTCCCACTTCCATTCAGGGATTTTCAACGGTTGCAACAACCCAGAAGGAACCTGATGTTCAGCCTTAACTCGCTGACACACCAAACACTTGCTCACAAACTCTGCAACATCCTTCTTCAAACCCACCCAATAGTACTCATCACGAAGATCACGATACATCTTAGTACTACCAGGGTGCATAGCAAAAGGACTACTATGACCTTCAGTCAGAATAGCACGCCTTAACTCAACATTAGCAGGCACTACTATCCGACTCCCAAAACACAACACACCATCATCATTAAAGCAGAAATCCGAAGGTCTACCCTCCGCGATATCCTGAACATGAGACACCAAGGAATCATCCAGCAACTGCTTTTCCTTGATCCACTGAACCAAAGATGGTTTCACTTGCAACTCAGCAACAAGACCACCATCTCGCGATATGCTCAAGCTAGCAAACATAGCCCTCAGCTCAACAGCTACCTTCCTACTCAAGGCATCCGCAACAACATTAGCTTTTCCAGGATGATACTCAATCGTCAAATCATAATCCTTGAGCAACTCCAACCAACGCTGCTGCCTAAGATTCAACTCCTTCTGAGACATATGATACCTCAAACTCTTGTGATCCGTGTACACAGTACACTTCTCACCATACAGATAATGTCTCCAGATCTTCAGAGCAAAAACCACTGCAGCCAGCTCAATGTCATGCGTAGGATAGTTGCGCTCATGCACTTTAAACTGCCGCGATGCATAAGCCACAACCTTACCCTCTTGCATCAGCACACATCCCAAACCAACATAGGATGCATCACTATAGACCACAAACTCTTTCCCTGATTCAGGCTGAACCAAGATAGGAGCTTGCGTCAAAGCCGCCTTAAGCTTCTCAAAAGCCTGTTGTCTCGCTTCCGTCCACTCATACTTAACATCCTTTTGCAACAGCTTCGTCAAAGGAGCAGCAATCTTGGAAAAACCATCCACAAACCTTCGGTAGTATCCCGCCAAACCAAGGAAACTACGGACTTCATGAACAGACTTAGGAACATTCCAATTCATCACCGCCTCAATCTTCTGAGGATCAACACGAATCCCCTCAGCTTAGCATAAAGCTGATTCTCCAACAAGGCTTGCAAAACAATCCTCAAATGCTCTTCGTGCTCCTCCTCAGTACGCGAGTACACGAGGATATCATCAATGAACACCACAACGAACTTGTCCAGGTATTCATGAAACACACGATTCATCATATCCATGAAAGCAGCAGGAGCATTTGTCAAACCAAACGGCATCACAAGGAACTCATAATGCCCATACCTTGTCCTGAAAGCTGTCTTAGGCACATCCACATCCTTCACCTTCAACTGATAATACCCTGACCTCAAGTCAATCTTAGAGAACACAGCAGCTCCCCGAAATTGATCAAAGAGATCATCAATCCTCGGCAAAGGATACCGATTCTTGATAGTCAACTTGTTCAGCTGACGGTAATCAATGCACATCCTCATAGTGCCATCCTTCTTCTTCACAAACAAGACCGGTGCACCCCAAGGTGACACACTCGGCCGGATGAAACCACGATCAAGCAACTCTTGCAACTGCGTCTTCAGCTCCTTAGGTGCCATTCTATAGGGAGTAATGGACATAGGAGTTGTATTCTCATACAGCTCAATTCCAAACTCCACCTCGCGATTAGGAGGTAAACCAGGCAACTCCTCAGGAAACACACCAGGAAACTCCTTCACAACCCTGATATCTTGCATCCTCAACTCCTTGGAGCTAGGATTCATCACAAAAGCTTCGCAACCTTGCCTCAGCATCCTACTCGCCTCCAAGGTAGACACCACATTGGCAAGAAACTTCACATTCTCTCCAACTACAACAACTTCATAATCATCCGCAAGCTTCAGTGAAACTAGCTTATTTTCACAATCTACCACAGCGCGATGCTCAGCAAGCCAATCCATACCAAGGATCACATCAAAACCATAAAAGGGCAACTCCATAAGATCAACATGAAAAACATGTTCTTAAACAACCAAGGGACACCTTCTATAAAAGCTTTCGAGTCACAACAGTTTCACCAAAAGAACTAGTGACACGAACACCAACATCCAAAGACTCAACAGGCAAACCAAGCAATTCAGCATGCTCACGTAAAATGTATGAATGCGTAGATCCAGAATCAATCAAAGAAAGCAATAACAAGGATTGCAAAGTAAAGGTACCTGCAATCACATCCGCATCATTCCTTCCCTCACGCTGAGCATACACCCTAGCTTGGCCTCCACCTTCAGGCTGAATAGCCACAACATGAGCTACTCCACGACCACCTTCCTCTCGCCTCTGGAAATTACCACGGCCGCGCCCACGACCTCTCTGCGGTGCAACAACAACAGGAGCACGCACCTGATCACCAGCCAACCTAGGACAATCTCGCCTCAAGTTGTCTACAGAACCACAATTCCAGCATCCATTACCAGCTGCCGCAACAGGAGCTTGCACCTCTCTCACAACACGAGGACAGTCACGCTTCATGTGACCACGTGAACCACAGATCCAACAAGCACTAGGATCAGCTCTAGCATTGCCTCCTCTAGGAGGTACACCACCACCTCTCTTAGCTGAGGACTGATACTTCTGATCACGCCCCCTCTTGTTCCGTCCACCTCCGGAACTAAACTCAGCTAATCTCTTTCCAGCACTTGCTCCAGCACCTTTCGCAGATAAACCCAAGTTCATCTCTATATCCTTGGCTCGGCCCACCAACACATCAAAATCATCATATTCAGTGGCCAGCACATACATTTTCACATCCGTCACAAGACCATAACGGAACCTCTCGCACCTTGCCCGCTCATCAGGTATCAGCTCAGGTGCATACTGACTGAGTCGCACAAACTGCACCTCATACTCAGCCACACTCATGCTCCCTTGGGTAAGAGACATGAATTCACGCTTCTTCTCATCAAGATATCTCACTCCAAGATATCTCCTCTTGAACACATTCTGAAAGAATGTCCAAGTAACATCAGCTTCAGCCATTCCAGCTATGGTGGTCGTCCACCACGTATACGCATCGTCCTGCAGCAAGGACACAACACATCCCAGCTTTTGCACATCCGTGCAGCTCATCTGACCCAAGATACGCTTGGTACTCTCTAGCCAAGCTTCAGAACTCTCAGCTGACATACCCCTGAACTCAGTCCCACCAAGACTGCGCAGACGCTCCCTGATGCCCAGCTCCTTGAGCTCCAGCTACTGCTGCTCGAAAAGCACCCGCAATAGCTTGTACCAACATAGACATATCAGGCATAGCTTGCCCCTAACCAACCTCAGGTCCAGCAGCTCCAGCACCAGCTGCAGCTTCAGCTCTCTCACCTCCAGCACCACCACCAGGTGGAGGAGGGGGTAACACCGCACTACCCGTGTTCTCCTCGTTCTCGTTCTCATTAGGAGCCGTAGCTTGCACACTACCTCGTAACTCTCTACGTGGTGCCATACTATTACCATGCAATCACAATGCAAATAAAACAAAGTCAGGCCCAGCAAGGTAAGCAATCCAAGTATTCAAGCTCAATTTCATTCAAAACCAACAACATTTCATTAGCTTCGATTTTGCAATGGGTACCCACATCATGCTACATCACAGCATACAACTCAATTGCATCCAAATCACAAGCCACTAAACATGCTTTCGATCAACAAGCATACAAGGCAAACATACTTCAATCATGCATACATTCATTCCCAATTACTCGAGAACTCAGCTCTGATACCACCAAATGTAACCCCCTTAACCCGGCCTAGACGGTTGACCCGAATTAAGAAAGTCACACGGGGAAAACCAAAGTCAACCCGAAAGTCAACCTTGATTAACGACCCTTTTTTTTCTTTTTAAACTTGTCTAGATGGGCATTAACCCTAATTGTGATCACTCAACAACATATTCAAAGATCACAAGCATCAGAGATCAAACAGGGACCCAAATGAACAAATTACAACTTTAGGGACCAAATTGTAATTTTTGATAAATAGGAGGACTTAACTCAAATTAAAGATTACCAACTTGAAATTAGTCAGGTTTCATGCTTCTCTGTGAAATTTCAGCTCAAAAAGACTTCCCGAACTCATACAATTGCACAAACAAGATTTAGGACTAAAACGAAAACAATTCAAAACATTTAACTACCAATGTCAGCCCCCAACGGTCACCCGTTCCGGAACAAGCAGACCCCGTTTCGAAACACGGGCCGTTCCGCAACGCGTACCGAAACACAGGCTGACAGTAGCCAAACCGTTTCGGAATAGTGCCTACCGTTTCGGACGCCTGGGTTCATTCAAGGCACCCGTTCCGGAACGGTGTGCACTGTTCCGAAACACCCTGCACAGATTGCAGCAAAATGCATACTTAAACATGCAATTAATCATCCAAACATGCTCCAAATGATACCAAACTTTACCAGCATGCAATTCAACATATATGTGACTTACATGCATTAACAAATCGACCAAATTAACATCATATACAAAAAGCCCCAAATCTATAGGCATGCTTCCTACACAAGCAAACCATTCAAGCACAAACTTCCAATTCAAGCATGAAAAGGCCAAACTCAAAACCAGCATTCTCAACAACATTCAACATACTTAGGGAGTTCAAGACCTCTCCCAAACCATACACATAGGTCCCCCATTGCCAAATTACCAAAAGCTAAAATGTGCTTAATAAAACCTCCATACTTTGAGCTTTACTTTCACTTGAATACTTGCCCTCCTTGCTGCCCTCAAAGCACCCTAGTTCTCTGCATTATTGATTTAAGAAAACAAAAGAGAGCGTAAGCCAAAGCTTAGTGAGGAATGCTCAATAAAACCATTCAATAATGCATTTATAAAACATTTATAAATCATGCTTCAAATCATCAATTGCACATGCTCCAAAAGCATACTTAAAACAAGCATCTCATGCTTCATGTCATATATGTCATATTGGCCACAAGTGATAAGTTCCATTTCTTTAAAAACAAGTTCATCAACTTTCACCCCAAGGACTTTTAAACACCTTGGCCCCAAGGACTTTTAAACACCTTGGCCATGGACTTTTAAACACCATGAATGAGGACCACACAAGGACTTTTAACCACCTTTGTGTCCGTAGCAAGTTTCACCCCAAGGACTTTTAAACACCTTGGCCCCAAGGACTTTTAAACACCTTGGCCCCATGGACTTTTAAACACCATGGAAAGGATCACATAAGGACTTTTAACCACCTTTGTGTCCACAACAAGAACCATCCAAGGACTTTTAACCACCTTGATGTTCTTAAGTAACAAGGCTCACTCAAGGACTTTTAACCACCTTAGTGACCTTAACCTTTTCAAAACATCACTTGCCAATATACATCATTTTCATCATTTAATCCACTGTTTTAAAGCATTAAACCAAGCCATATTCATCATGCATTTAAAAGCATCAAACCACATTTTATCAATGTACAAAAACAAGGAACTCTTACCTTGAGCTTCCTTCAACATATGGCTTACAAAAACAGCAAATACCATGCTAAATCATGCTTTCAAAACAGTATTTAAAATATGCAATTAACCACATTGCATCACAACAAAATCATGGCCACCACTAGAGAGTATTTCCGAAAACTTACACTTGAGCTTAGCAAAGTTGTTTAGACTTAAACTAAGTTCCCAAGACATTGGTTTCAAAGCCGAAAACCCAATTTCACTCACCGATTCCACTTCGCCTCTTGCCGAAGCACCAAATCAAGCTTCCGGAACAACAACTCTTGGATCCAAAGATGCCTCCCCTGTTTTAACACATCAAAGCAGAGGATTAATGCATCATCATGCATTAATTGCTTCAATGAAAGCACCTAAACTCGCTGCTCTCATCCACACTCCATTTTCAGCCACCAAACACAACCGAAAATGCATCCAAACCACTTCTCAACAAAGCCCAGCCATAAACCATCAAAACCAAACATCTATTAACATCATTCAACATCCAAAAAGAACCTATTAACATCCTTATACCTCCAGCAACATCAGATCCACAAGATCACCTCAAAAACAATCAAGAATCACAAGCTAAACTTAGGAAACTCAACCTATCCGGGATTGCATTAATCAAAACTCAATTCCTTATCAATTTAGAGTTCATTTAACATCAAAAACACATCTCAAATCACTGATTAATCAGATCTAACGAAAATCATCAAAAATCACCAAATCTTGCATTATAAGCCAAGATCCATTTCACAACTCAAAAGCCTTTAATAAAACATCAATTTAGGATTGAAAACTTAGGAATTTCAGTAAAGAACTGATAGTTTAGAGGAGAAGGACGTTCTTACCTCCAAACTTGAGTTTCTCCTCTTTTTGGAATCAAAAACCTTGATGAATCAAGTAGCAAATGATGAGGTTTTGTAGATATGTTGATTAGGAATCAACAGAGAGTTGAAAGGAGGGATTTAGGTGAGAAAATCAGATCAAATTCTCTGGAGAGAAAGTGTTTGGGTTGAGAGAAAATGAGAGAAAGGAAATTGAGAAAATAGGGAGTTAGTTGCAAAAATATCCAAAATGATTTTCCCTCCTCTTTTCTATATCTTTAAAATCAGAATTAAGTCTTAAAATATCTTAGAAAAATCTAGAGAAACTCCCTTTGGGTAAATAGCTCCTTAAAGATTCAAAGTTTCAACCCTTTATAAAACAGCCACAAAACTTTCGAAAATTACATTTTGGTCACTAGCCAAAATGTCACTCTTCCAAAAACTCATTTTCCAAAATTGATTTCACATTTCACTTAATTATATTAAAAGATGATTTTAGAACATTTTTCCATATTTTTAATGCAACCCGAACTAGGCTTTCCTAATTTCACCTTTTAGATTCGAACAACACTTTGAGCAAACCGGTCAACGCCCAAAACTCCTAAGCCCAAAACCGGGGCGTTACAACTCTCCCCCCCCCCCCTTAAGAAATTTCGTCCTCGAAATTTACCTGAAGGAAAGAGATAAGGAAACTGCTTCAACATGTCTTCCTTCCGCTCCCACGTGGCTTCCTCAACACCTCGATGCTTCCACAGCACCTTCACCAATTCAATGGTCTTGCCACGAAGAACCTTGCTATCCGAATCCAGAACCTTCACCGGTTCCTCATCATAGGTCAAATCCGGATTCAAAACCACTTCCTCCACAGGCATCACATGCGAAGGATCAGATCTATACTTCCGGAGCATAGAAACATGGAACACATCATGAATCTTCTCCAACTCCTGAGGTAACCTCAACCGATACGCAACAGGACCCACACGCTCAACCACCTCATATGGTCCAATGTACCTAGGGCTCAACTTACCCTTTCGGCCAAACCTCATTACCTTCTTCCAAGGCGAAACCTTCAAGAACACACGGTCACCCACCGCATACTCTATCTCCTTACGCTTCAAATCCGCGTAAGACTTTTGCCGATCAGAGGCAGCCTTCAACCGCTCACAAATGAGCTTCACCTTCTCGGTGGTCCCTTTCAACAAAGTCGGCATCGAAACCAACTTTTGACCAGTTTCAGCCCAACAAAGAGGAGTCCTACACTTCCTCCCGTACAAAGCCTCATAAGGTGCCATCTGTATACTCGCCTGATAACTATTGTTATAAGCGAACTCAACCAAAGGCAGATGCTTCTCCCAAGAACCTTGGAACTCAATCACGCAGCACCTCAACATATCCTCCAAAATCTGGATAACCCGCTCAGACTGACCATCCGACTGAGGATGATAGGATGTACTGAAATGCAACCTTGTACCCAGAGCTTGATGCAAACACTGCCAGAAACGCGATGTGAACCTCGGATCCCTATCCGAAACGATCGACTTAGGCACACCATGCAGCCGCACAATCTCAGCAATGTATAGCTCTTCCAGCTTATCCAAAGAAAACGTAGTATGCACAGGCAAGAAATGCGCACACTTCGTCAAGCGATCCACAATCACCCAAACAGAATTCTTCTTCGAAGGAGACAAAGGTAAACCAGATACAAAATCCATGGTAACCCTCTCCCACTTCCATTCAGGGATTTTCAACGGTTGCAACAACCCAGAAGGAACCTGATGTTCAGCCTTAACTCGCTGACACACCAAACACTTGCTCACAAACTCTGCAACATCCTTCTTCAAACCCACCCAATAGTACTCATCACGAAGATCACGATACATCTTAGTACTACCAGGGTGCATAGCAAAAGGACTACTATGACCTTCAGTCAGAATAGCACGCCTTAACTCAACATTAGCAGGCACTACTATCCGACTCCCAAAACACAACACACCATCATCATTAAAGCAGAAATCCGAAGGTCTACCCTCCGCGATATCCTGAACATGAGACACCAAGGAATCATCCAGCAACTGCTTTTCCTTGATCCACTGAACCAAAGATGGTTTCACTTGCAACTCAGCAACAAGACCACCATCTCGCGATATGCTCAAGCTAGCAAACATAGCCCTCAGCTCAACAGCTACCTTCCTACTCAAGGCATCCGCAACAACATTAGCTTTTCCAGGATGATACTCAATCGTCAAATCATAATCCTTGAGCAACTCCAACCAACGCTGCTGCCTAAGATTCAACTCCTTCTGAGACATATGATACCTCAAACTCTTGTGATCCGTGTACACAGTACACTTCTCACCATACAGATAATGTCTCCAGATCTTCAGAGCAAAAACCACTGCAGCCAGCTCAATGTCATGCGTAGGATAGTTGCGCTCATGCACTTTAAACTGCCGCGATGCATAAGCCACAACCTTACCCTCTTGCATCAGCACACATCCCAAACCAACATAGGATGCATCACTATAGACCACAAACTCTTTCCCTGATTCAGGCTGAACCAAGATAGGAGCTTGCGTCAAAGCCGCCTTAAGCTTCTCAAAAGCCTGTTGTCTCGCTTCCGTCCACTCATACTTAACATCCTTTTGCAACAGCTTCGTCAAAGGAGCAGCAATCTTGGAAAAACCATCCACAAACCTTCGGTAGTATCCCGCCAAACCAAGGAAACTACGGACTTCATGAACAGACTTAGGAACATTCCAATTCATCACCGCCTCAATCTTCTGAGGATCAACACGAATCCCCTCAGCTTAGCATAAAGCTGATTCTCCAACAAGGCTTGCAAAACAATCCTCAAATGCTCTTCGTGCTCCTCCTCAGTACGCGAGTACACGAGGATATCATCAATGAACACCACAACGAACTTGTCCAGGTATTCATGAAACACACGATTCATCATATCCATGAAAGCAGCAGGAGCATTTGTCAAACCAAACGGCATCACAAGGAACTCATAATGCCCATACCTTGTCCTGAAAGCTGTCTTAGGCACATCCACATCCTTCACCTTCAACTGATAATACCCTGACCTCAAGTCAATCTTAGAGAACACAGCAGCTCCCCGAAATTGATCAAAGAGATCATCAATCCTCGGCAAAGGATACCGATTCTTGATAGTCAACTTGTTCAGCTGACGGTAATCAATGCACATCCTCATAGTGCCATCCTTCTTCTTCACAAACAAGACCGGTGCACCCCAAGGTGACACACTCGGCCGGATGAAACCATGATCAAGCAACTCTTGCAACTGCGTCTTCAGCTCCTTAGGTGCCATTCTATAGGGAGTAATGGACATAGGAGTTGTATTCTCATACAGCTCAATTCCAAACTCCACCTCGCGATTAGGAGGTAAACCAGGCAACTCCTCAGGAAACACACCAGGAAACTCCTTCACAACCCTGATATCTTGCATCCTCAACTCCTTGGAGCTAGGATTCATCACAAAAGCTTCGCAACCTTGCCTCAGCATCCTACTCGCCTCCAAGGTAGACACCACATTGGCAAGAAACTTCACATTCTCTCCAACTACAACAACTTCATAATCATCCGCAAGCTTCAGCGAAACTAGCTTATTTTCACAATCTACCACAGCGCGATGCTCAGCAAGCCAATCCATACCAAGGATCACATCAAAACCATAAAAGGGCAACTCCATAAGATCAACATGAAAAACATGTTCTTAAACAACCAAGGGACACGTTCTATAAAAGCTTTCGAGTCACAACAGTTTCACCAAAAGAACTAGTGACACGAACACCAACATCCAAAGACTCAACAGGCAAACCAAGCAATTCAGCATGCTCACGTAAAATGTATGAATGCGTAGATCCAGAATCAATCAAAGAAAGCAATAACAAGGATTGCAAAGTAAAGGTGCCTGCAATCACATCCGCATCATTCCTTCCCTCACGCTGAGCATACACCCTAGCTTGGCCTCCACCTTCAGGCTGAATAGCCACAACATGAGCTACTCCACGACCACCTTCCTCTCGCCTCTGGAAATTACCACGGCCGCGCCCACGACCTCTCTGCGGTGCAGCAACAACAGGAGCACGCACCTGATCACCAGCCAACCTAGGACAATCTCGCCTCAAGTGGTCTACAGAACCACAATTCCAGCATCCATTACCAGCTGCCGCAACAGGAGCTTGCACCTCTCTCACAGCACGAGGACAGTCACGCTTCATGTGACCACGTGAACCACAGATCCAACAAGCACTAGGATCAGCTCTAGCATTGCCTCCTCTATGAGGTACACCACCACCTCTCTTAGCTGAGGACTGATACTTCTGATCACGCCCCCTCTTGTTCCGTCCACCTCCGGAACTAAACTCAGCTAATCTCTTTCCAGCACTTGCTCCAGCACCTTTCGCAGATAAACCCAAGTTCATCTCTATATCCTTGGCTCGGCCCACCAACACATCAAAATCATCATATTCAGTGGCCAACACATACATTTTCACATCCGTCACAAGACCATAACGGAACCTCTCGCACCTTGCCCGCTCATCAGGTATCAGCTCAGGTGCATACTGACTGAGTCGCACAAACTGCACCTCATACTCAGCCACACTCATGCTCCCTTGGGTAAGAGACATGAATTCACGCTTCTTCTCATCAAGATATCTCACTCCAAGATATCTCCTCTTGAACACATTCTGAAAGAATGTCCAAGTAACATCAGCTTCAGCCATTCCAGCTATGGTGGTCGTCCACCACGTATACGCATCGTCCTGCAGCAAGGACACAACACATCCCAGCTTTTGCACATCCGTGCAGCTCATCTGACCCAAGATACGCTTGGTACTCTCTAGCCAAGCTTCAGAACTCTCAGCTGACATACCCCTGAACTCAGTCCCACCAAGACTGCGCAGACGCTCCCTGATGCCCAGCTCCTTGAGCTCCAGCTACTGCTGCTCGAAAAGCACCCGCAATAGCTTGTACCAACATAGACATATCAGGCATAGCTTGCCCCTGACCAACCTCAGGTCCAGCAGCTCCAGCACCAGCTGCAGCTTCAGCTCTCTCACCTCCAGCACCACCACCAGGTGGAGGAGGGGGTAACACCGCACTACCCGTGTTCTCCTCGTTCTCGTTCTCATTAGGAGCCGTAGCTCGCACACTACCTCGTAACTCTCTACGTGGTGTCATACTATTACCATGCAATCACAATGCAAATAAAACAAAGTCAGGCCCAGCAAGGTAAGCAATCCAAGTATTCAAGCTCAATTTCATTCAAAACCAACAACATTTCATTAGCTTCGATTTTGCAATGGGTACCCACATCATGCTACATCACAGCATACAACTCAATTGCATCCAAATCACAAGCCACTAAACATGCTTTCGATCAACAAGCATACAAGGCAAACATACTTCAATCATGCATACATTCATTCCCAATTACTCGAGAACTCAGCTCCGATACCACCAAATGTAACCCCCTTAACCCGGCCTAGACGGTTGACCCGAATTAAGAAAGTCACACGGGGAAAACCAAAGTCAACCCGAAAGTCAACCTTGATTAACGACCCTTTTTTTTCTTTTTAAACTTGTCTAGATGGGCACTAACCCTAATTGTGATCACTCAACAACATATTCAAAGATCACAAGCATCAGAGATCAAACAGGGACCCAAATGAACAAATTACAACTTTAGGGACCAAATTGTAATTTTTGATAAATAGGAGGACTTAACTCAAATTAAAGATTACCAACTTGAAATTAGTCAGGTTTCATGCTTCTCTGTGAAATTTCAGCTCAAAAAGACTTCCCGAACTCATACAATTGCACAAACAAGATTTAGGACTAAAACGAAAACAATTCAAAACATTTAACTACCAATGTCAGCCCCCAACGGTCACCCGTTCCGGAACAAGCAGACCCCGTTTCGAAACACGGGCCGTTCCGCAACGCGTACCGAAACACAGGCTGACAGTAGCCAAACCGTTTCGGAATAGTGCCTACCGTTTCGGACGCCTGGGTTCATTCAAGGCACCCGTTCCGGAACGGTGTGCACTGTTCCGAAACACCCTGCACAGATTGCAGCAAAATGCATACTTAAACATGCAATTAATCATCCAAACATGCTCCAAATGATACCAAACTTTACCAGCATGCAATTCAACATATATGTGACTTACATGCATTAACAAATCGACCAAATTAACATCATATACAAAAAGCCCCAAATCTATAGGCATGCTTCCTACACAAGCAAACCATTCAAGCACAAACTTCCAATTCAAGCATGAAAAGGCCAAACTCAAAACCAGCATTCTCAACAACATTCAACATACTTAGGGAGTTCAAGACCTCTCCCAAACCATACACATAGGTCCCCCATTGCCAAATTACCAAAAGCTAAAATGTGCTTAATAAAACCTCCATACTTTGAGCTTTACTTTCACTTGAATACTTGCCCTCCTTGCTGCCCTCAAAGCACCCTAGTTCTCTGCATTATTGATTTAAGAAAACAAAAGAGAGCGTAAGCCAAAGCTTAGTGAGGAATGCTCAATAAAACCATTCAATAATGCATTTATAAAACATTTATAAATCATGCTTCAAATCATCAATTGCACATGCTCCAAAAGCATACTTAAAACAAGCATCTCATGCTTCATGTCATATATGTCATATTGGCCACAAGTGATAAGTTCCATTTCTTTAAAAACAAGTTCATCAACTTTCACCCCAAGGACTTTTAAACACCTTGGCCCCAAGGACTTTTAAACACCTTGGCCATGGACTTTTAAACACCATGAATGAGGACCACACAAGGACTTTTAACCACCTTTGTGTCCGTAGCAAGTTTCACCCCAAGGACTTTTAAACACCTTGGCCCCAAGGACTTTTAAACACCTTGGCCCCATGGACTTTTAAACACCATGGAAAGGATCACATAAGGACTTTTAACCACCTTTGTGTCCACAACAAGAACCATCCAAGGACTTTTAACCACCTTGATGTTCTTAAGTAACAAGGCTCACTCAAGGACTTTTAACCACCTTAGTGACCTTAACCTTTTCAAAACATCACTTGCCAATATACATCATTTTCATCATTTAATCCACTGTTTTAAAGCATTAAACCAAGCCATATTCATCATGCATTTAAAAGCATCAAACCACATTTTATCAATGTACAAAAACAAGGAACTCTTACCTTGAGCTTCCTTCAACATATGGCTTACAAAAACAGCAAATACCATGCTAAATCATGCTTTCAAAACAGTATTTAAAATATGCAATTAACCACATTGCATCACAACAAAATCATGGCCACCACTAGAGAGTATTTCCGAAAACTTACACTTGAGCTTAGCAAAGTTGTTTAGACTTAAACTAAGCTCCCAAGACATTGGTTTCAAAGCCGAAAACCCAATTTCACTCACCGATTCCACTTCGCCTCTTGCCGAAGCACCAAATCAAGCTTCCGGAACAACAACTCTTGGATCCAAAGATGCCTCCCCTGTTTTAACACATCAAAGCAGAGGATTAATGCATCATCATGCATTAATTGCTTCAATGAAAGCACCTAAACTCGCTGCTCTCATCCACACTCCATTTTCAGCCACCAAACACAACCGAAAATGCATCCAAACCACTTCTCAACAAAGCCCAGCCATAAACCATCAAAACCAAACATCTATTAACATCATTCAACATCCAAAAAGAACCTATTAACATCCTTATACCTCCAGCAACATCAGATCCACAAGATCACCTCAAAAACAATCAAGAATCACAAGCTAAACTTAGGAAACTCAACCTATCCGGGATTGCATTAATCAAAACTCAATTCCTTATCAATTTAGAGTTCATTTAACATCAAAAACACATCTCAAATCACCGATTAATCAGATCTAACGAAAATCATCAAAAATCACCAAATCTTGCATTATAAGCCAAGATCCATTTCACAACTCAAAAGCCTTTAATAAAACATCAATTTAGGATTGAAAACTTAGGAATTTCAGTAAAGAACTGATAGTTTAGAGGAGAAGGACGTTCTTACCTCCAAACTTGAGTTTCTCCTCTTTTTGGAATCAAAAACCTTGATGAATCAAGTAGCAAATGATGAGGTTTTGTAGATATGTTGATTAGGAATCAAAAGAGAGTTGAAAGGAGGGATTTAGGTGAGAAAATCAGATCAAATTCTCTGGAGAGAAAGTGTTTGGGTTGAGAGAAAATGAGAGAAAGGAAATTGAGAAAATAGGGAGTTAGTTGCAAAAATATCCAAAATGATTTTCCCTCCTCTTTTCTATATCTTTAAAATCAGAATTAAGTCTTAAAATATCTTAGAAAAATCTGGAGAAACTCCCTTTGGGTAAATAGCTCCTTAAAGATTCAAAGTTTCAACCCTTTATAAAACAGCCACAAAACTTTCGAAAATTACATTTTGGTCACTAGCCAAAATGTCACTCTTCCAAAACTCATTTTCCAAAATTGATTTCACATTTCACTTAATTATATTAAAAGATGATTTTAGAATATTTTTCCATATTTTTAATGCAACCGAACTAGGCTTTCCTAATTTCACCTTTTAGATTCGAACAGCGCTTTGACCAAACCGGTCAACGCCCAAAACTCCTAAGCCCAAAACCGGGGCGTTACAGGATGAGCGGGAGAGGTGTGAAAGGTTCCGTTATGGTTTGGTGACGGATGTAAAGATGTATGTGCTGGCTACCGAGTATGATGATTTCGATGTGCTGGTGGGTCGAGCAAAGGACATTGAGATGAACTTGGGTTTATCTTCTAAAAATGTTGTTTCTGGTGCTGGTAAGCGAGCTGCTGATTATGGTTCCTGTGGTGGACGGAACAAGAGGGGACGTGATCAGAGGTATCAGTCTTCGGTTAAGTGAGGTGGTGGTGCGCCTGCTCAGGGAGGCGAGGCAAGAGCTGAGTCGAGTGCATGTTGGACATGCGGTTCGCGTGGCCATATGAAACGTGATTGTCCTCATGCTGTGAGGGAGGTGCAAGCTCCTGTTGTGGCAGCTGGTAATGCGTGCTGGAACTTTGGATCTACGGATCACATGAGGAGAGAGTGTCCTATGTTGGCTGGTGGCCAAGGGCGTGCTCCTGTAGTTACTGCACCACAGAGAGGTCGTGGGCGCGGCCGTGGTAACTTCCAGCGGAGAGAGGATGGTGTTCGGAATGTGGCTCATGTTGTAGCTGTCCAGCCTGAAGGTGGTGGCCAGGCTAGAGTGTTTGCTCAGAGGGAGGGGAGGAATGACGCGGATGTGATCGCAGGTACTTTTACTCTGCAATCCTTGTCATTACTTTCCTTGATTGATTCTGGATCTACGCACTCTTACATTTTGCGTGAGCATGCTGAATTGCTTGGTTTGCCTGTTGAGTCTTTGGATGTTGGTATGCGTGTCACTAGTTCTTTTGGTGAGACTGTTGTGACTCGAAAGCTTTACAGAAGATGTCCTTTGGTTGTTCAAGATCATGTTTTCCCTGTTGATCTTATGGAGTTGCCTTTCTATGGTTTTGATGTGATCCTTGGTATGGATTGGCTTGTTGAGCATCGTGCTGTAGTGGATTGTGAGAATAAGCGAGTTTCGCTGAAGCTTGCGGATGATTATGAGGGGGTTGTGGTTGGTGAGAATGTGAAGTTTCTTGCCAATGTGGTGTCTACGTTGGAGGCGAGCCGGATGCTGAGGCAAGGATGTGAAGCTTATCTAGCTTTTGTGATGAATCCTAGTTCTAAGGAGTTGCGTCTGCAAGATATCAGGATTGTGCGAGAGTTTCCTGGTGTGTTTCCTGAGGAGTTGCCTGGATTACCTCCTAATCGTGAGGTGGAGTTTGGGATTGAGCTGTATGAAAATACAACTCCTGTGTCCATTACCCCTTGTCGAATGGCACCAAAGGAGCTGAAAGAGCTGAAGACGCAGTTGCAAGAGTTGCTTGATCGTGGGTTCATTCGGCCGAGTGTGTCACCTTGGGGTGCACCGGTCTTGTTTGTGAAGAAGAAGGATGGCACTATGAGAATGTGCATTGATTATCGTCAGCTGAACAAGTTGACTATCAAGAATCGGTATCCATTGCCGAGAATTGATGATCTTTTTTATCAATTTCGGGGAGCAGCTGTGTTCTCTAAGATTGACTTGAGGTCAGGGTATTACCAGTTGAAGGTGAAGGATGTGGATGTGCCTAAGACAGCTTTCAGAACAAGGTACGGGCATTATGAGTTCCTTGTGATGCCGTTTTGTTTGACAAATGCTCCTGCCGCTTTCATGGACATGATGAATCGGGTATGTCATGAATACCTGGATAAATTTGTTGTGGTGTTCATTGATGATATCCTCGTGTACTCGCGTACTGAGGAGGAGCATGAAGAGCATTTGAGAATTGTGCTGCAAGCTTTGTTGGAGAATCAGCTTTATGCCAAGCTGAGCAAGTGTGAGTTCTGGTTAAGAGAAGTGGTGTTTCTTGGTAATGTGGTTTCTGCCGAGGGGATTCGTGTTGATCCTCAGAAGATTGAGGCGGTGATGAATTGGAAGGTTCCTAAGTCTGTTCATGAGGTCCGTAGTTTCCTTGGTTTGGCAGGATACTACCAAAGGTTTGTGGATGGGTTTTCTAAGATTGCTGCACCTTTGACGAAGTTGTTGCAAAAGGATGTTAAGTATGAGTGGACGGAGGCGAGGCAGCAGGCTTTTGAGAAGCTTAAGGCAGCTTTGACGCAAGCTCCGATTTTGGTTCAGCCTGAATTAGGGAAAGAGTTTGTGGTGTATAGCGATGCGTCCTATGTTGGTTTGGGATGTGTGCTGATGCAAGAGGGTAAGGTGGTGGCTTATGCATCGCGGCAGTTGAAGGTGCATGAGCGCAATTATCCTACGCATGACATTGAGTTGGCTGCGGTGGTTTTTGCTTTGAAGATCTGGAGACATTATCTGTATGGTGAGAAGTGTACTGTGTACACGAATCACAAGAGTTTGAAGTATCTGATGTCTCAGAAGGAGTTGAATCTTAGGCAGCGGCATTGGGTGGAGTTGCTCAAGGATTATGATTTGACGATTGAGTATCACCCTGGAAAGGCTAATGTTGTAGCGGATGCCTTGAGTAGAAAGGTGGCTGTTGAGTTGAGGGCTATGTTTGCCAGTTTGAGTACTTCGCGTGATGGTGGTCTTGTGGCTGAGTTGCAAGTGAAACCATCTTTGGTTCAGTTGATCAAGGAAAAGCAGTTGTTGGATGATTCCTTGGTACCGCATGTACAGGATATTGTGGAGGGTAGGCCTTCGGATTTCTGTTTTAATGATGATGGTGTGTTGTGTTTTGGGAGTCGGATAGTAGTGCCCAATGATGCTGAGTTGAGGCGTGCTATTCTGACTGAAGTTCATAGTAGTCCTTTTGCTATGCACCCAGGTAGTACTAAGATGTATCGTGATCTTCGTGATGAGTACTATTGGGTAGGTTTAAAGAAAGATGTTGCGGAGTTTGTAAGCAAGTGCATGGTGTGTCAGCGGGTTAAGGCTGAGCATCAGGTTCCTTCAGGTTTGTTGCAACCGTTGAAGATTCCTGAATGGAAGTGGGAAAGGATTACCATGGATTTTATGTCTGGTTTACCTTTGTCGCCATCGAAGAAGAATTCGGTGTGGGTGATTGTGGATCGCCTGACGAAGTGTGCGCATTTCTTGTCTGTGCATACTACGTATTCTTTGGATAAGCTTGCGGAGCTGTACATTGCTGAGATTGTGCGGCTGCATGGTGTGCCTAAGTCGATTGTGTCGGATAGGGATCCGAGGTTTACATCGCGTTTTTGGCAATGTTTGCATCAAGCTTTGGGTACACGGTTGAATTTCAGTACATCTTATCATCCTCAGTCGGATGGTTAGTCCGAGCGTGTTATCCAGGTTTTGGAGGATATGTTGAGGTGCTGCGTGATTGAGTTTCAGGGCTCTTGGGAGAAGCATTTGCCTTTGGTGGAGTTTGCTTATAACAATAGTTATCAGGCAAGTATTCAAATGGCACCTTATGAAGCTTTGTATGGAAGGAAGTGTAGGACTCCTCTTTGTTGGGCTGAAACGGGTCAGAAGTTGGTTTCGATGCCGGCTTTGTTGAAAGGAACCACCGAGAAGGTGAAGCTCATTTGTGAGCGTTTGAAGGCAGCTTCTGATCGGCAAAAGTCTTACGCGGATTTGAAGCGTAAGGAGATTGAGTATGCGGTGGGTGACCGTGTGTTTTTGAAGGTTTCGCCTTGGAAAAAGGTGATGAGGTTTGGCCGTAAGGGTAAGTTGAGACCTAGGTACATTGGACCATACGAGGTGATTGAGCGTGTGGGTCCTGTTGCGTACAAGTTGAGGTTACCTCAAGAGTTGGAAAAGATTCATGATGTGTTTCATGTTTCTATGCTTCGGAAGTATAGATCGGATCCTTCGCATGTGATGCCTATGGAAGAAGTGGAATTGAATCCGGATTTGACCTATGATGAGGAATCGGTGAAGATTCTGGATTCGGATAGCAAGGTTCTTCGTGGCAAGACCATTGAGTTGGTAAAGGTGTTGTGGAAGCATCGTGGTGTTAAGGAAGCCACGTGGGAACGAAAGGGTGACATGCTGAAGCAGTTTCCGTACCTTTTTCCTTCAGGTAAATTTCAAGGACGAAATTTCTTAAGGGGGAGAGTTGTAACGCCCCAATTTTGGGCTTAGAAGTTTTGGGTTTGGACCGGACCGGTCGGGTTTGCGGTTCGAATATAAAAGAGTGAATTTAGGAAAGCCTAGTTCGGGTTGCATTAAAAATATGAAAAAATGTCTTAAAATTCTCTTTTATTATATATAAGAGTGTGGTGAAATCAATTTTACAAAATAAGGTTTGGAAGTGTGACATTTTGGTTAGTGACCAAAATGTAATTTTCGAAAACTGTGTGATTGTTTTAAAAAGGATTGAAACTTTGAATCTTTAAGGAGCTATTTACCCAATGGGAGTTTCTCCAGATTTTTCTAAAATATTAAATGATTAATTAATGGTTTTAAAATAAGGAAAAAGAGAGGGAAGATATTTTCCTAAGTTTCCAACTAACTTTTCCACATTTTCCATTTTCATTTTTCTCTCATCTTTTCTCTCAAACCAAACACAATTCTCCAGAGCATTTTCCTCTGATTTTGACATCCAAACATGAGATTTTAATCCTCTTTTGATCTCTCATTATCTCTTCAACAAAACCTTTGCATTTGCTATTTGGATCTTCAAGAATTTTGGTTCTAAAAAGGGAGAAACTCAAGTTTGGAGGTAAGAACGTCCTTCTCCTCTAAACTCTCAGTTCTTTACTGAAATTCCCAAGTTTTCAATCCTTAATTTGTGTTTTATAAAAGGTTTTAAGGTTGTGTTCTTGATCTTGGCTTTTAAATGCAAGATTTGGTTGATTTTTTATTAAAATTTGTATGATCTGTTTGAGCAGTGATTTGAGGTGTCTTTTTTATGTTAAATGAATGTTAGATTGATGAGAAGTTGAGGTTTAATCAATGCAATCCCGAATATGTTGATTTTCCTAAGTTTTGCTTGAGTTCTTGGTTGTTTTTGAAGTGATCTTGTCAATCTGTTATAGCTGGAGGTATAAGGGCATGGTTAGATCCATTTTGGATGTTAATTGGTGTTTAAGGATGATTAGATTTGATGGATCTTGGCTGGGTAATGTTGTGGAGTTGTTTGGATGCATTTTCGGTTGTGTTTGGTAGCCGAAAATGGAGTGTGGATGAGAGCAGCGGGTTTAGGTGCTTTCATTGAAGATATTAATGCATGATGATGCATTAATCCTCTACTTTGATGTGTTTAAAACAGGGGAGTCGTCTTTGGATCCTTGTGGGGTGATCCGGAAGCTTGATTGGTGTTTCGGCAAGTGGCGAAACGGAATCAGTGAGTGGATTTTGGTTTTCAGCTTTGAAACCAATGTTTTGAAGGTTTGGGAGCTTAGTTTAAGTCTAAGCAACTTAGCTAAGCTCAAGAGTAAGTTTTCGGAAAAACTCTCTTGATGATGAACCATGGATTGGTTGTATGCAATGTGGTTTGTTTGCATGTTTTAAATCCTGTTTTGAAAGCATATTTAGCATGTTTATTTGCTGAGATTATAAGCCATGTGTTGAAGGATGCTCAAGGTAAGAGATCCTTGTTTTTAAACATTGTTTTAATGTGGTTAGATGCTAAAAGATGCATGATGTTTATGGCTTTGTTAAATGCCTTAAAACAGTGGAATATTGTGGTTAATGGTGCATATTAGCAAGTGATGGTTAAGGTCACAAAGGTGGTTAAAAGTCCTTGTGTGAGCCTTGTTTATTTAAGAACAACATGGTGGTTAAAAGTCCATGGTTGGTTCTTGGTTAAGATCACAAAGGTGGTTAAAAGTCCTTGTGTGAATCTTGTGTATTTTAAGAACAACATGGTGTTTAAAAGTCCATGGTTGGTTCTTGGTTAAGGTTACGAAGGTGGTTAAAATTCCTTGTGTAAGCCTTGTTATTTAAGAACACCAAGGTGTTTAAAAGTCCTTGGGTGATTCTTGTTAAGGACACAAAGGTGTTTAAAAGTCCTTGTGTGGTCCTTGTCATGGTGTTTAAAAGTCCATGGATGATTCTTGTTAAGGACACAATGGTGTTTAAAAGTCCATGTGTGGTCCTTGGAAATTGTAAGATCACAATGGTGTTTAAAAGTCCATGTGTGAGTCTTATGTTGATCGTATATTGAAAAGATTATGATTATCACTTGTGGCCAATATGACATGTTAATGATTTGTAGCATGAATTGCTTGTTTTTAAATGCTTATGTGCATGAATAAATGTTGTTTTGAAGTATGGTTTATAAAGGTGTTTTATAAATGCATTATTGAGTGGTTTTAAATGGGCATTCCTCACTAAGCTATTTGCTTACGCTCTCTCTTTCCTTAAACCAATAATGCAGAGCATTAAAGTGCATTGAGGGCAGCAAGGAGGGCAAGAATCCAAGTGGTGAACTAAGCTCAAGTATGGTGAAGGTTTCTTAAACACTATTAGCTTTTGGCATTTGGCAATGGGGAACCTATGTTGTTGTTTTAGGAGATGATTTGGACTCCTTAAGTTGGTTTTATGTTGATGTTGATGTTGGAACATGTAAAAGGCCTTTATGTGGATGGTTTGGTGTTTGATGCTTGAATGGTTTTCTAAATAGGATGCTTGCCTATAGATTTGAGTTTTTCTTATATTGATGCCATGCTTGAGTATGAATGATGCAATTATGTTCCTTGTGCTTATAATGACTTGCTGGTAGAATTTAGTTGCCTTTGGAGCATGTTTGATGGGTCAATCGTGTGATAAACCAGCAATTTTTCTGCAATCTGGGCAGCCTGTTTCGGAACAGGTGCTATTGTATCGGAACGGGGGTCTGAAATGGCTTGGGCGTTCCGAAACGGAAGGAACTGTTCCGGAACGGTTTGGCCTCTACCAGGCCCTGTTTCGGTACCAGTTTCGGAACGGCCCCGCGTTTCGGAACGGGTCTTCCCTGTTCCGAAACACTCGACCGTTGGGCACTGAAATTGTTGGTTAGGTGTTTTGAAACCATTGCGTTTTGGTCCTGAATCTTGTTTATGCAATTGTTTGAGTTTGAGATGTTCGTTTGAGCTGAAATTTGGCAGAGAAGCATGAAAGATGATTAATTTCATATTGGTAACTTTTAATTGGGTTAAGTCCTTTTAATTTTCAGAATTTACAATTTGGTCCCTAAAGTCTTAATTTGTGCAATTGGGTCCCTGAATGTTCTCTGATGGTTATGATCTTTGAGTATGCTGATTGTATGATCATGTCTAGGGATAATATGCATTTAGACAAGTTTAAAATGAAAAAAAGGGTCGTTAATCAAGGTTGACTTTCGGGTTGACTTTGGTTTTCCCCGTGTAAACTTCTTAATTCGGTTCAACCGTCTGGGCTGGGTTAAGGGGTTACAGTCCGGGCTTGGCCGCCGAAACCTGATTATTCCATGGGTCTGATTTTACATCACCAACATTCTAAAATCAAAACCCCAGTTCGCGGTTTGATTTTATATCAACTATAGAATGAATGTTTTGCTTATTCAACTGTGGATTAGAATCTTTCACAAATTTCTCGAACGGTAATAGAGTCACCAACGACCTAATCACATTTTTACCGGCGGAATCATCTTGAGCCAGCAATTCAGGCTTCACCATTAATTTCGCTACTGAAATTTAAACCTTCATCGCAAATTTCAAACCTCGAAGCAATTGCCATTAGCAGTAGTATACTATACATAGATATATACGGAGAAAGGACATTGCTGATTTGATAACGGTTGGGGGCTCCAAGAAAAAAGCTGAAGAATAAGGGGAAATGTGGGTTGGGGAAGATGAGTTTATTAAATATATTATATTTATATTATTTTTAATTCTTTTATATATTAAACCGAAAAATAAAATAATTAAGTGTGACGTGGCGTGTTCTGATTGGTTATAACAAATTTTTTTAACGATAAGGCGCAATATAGGTAACGTCGAAAATGTTAGGGGGCAAAAGTGATCAAAATGAACTTTAAGGGGCAAGTTGGGAAAACATGTAAAGTTTAGAGGAAAAAAAGTATATTAAGCCTAAAATGTATATTAACATTTGAGTTGATACATCATAAAATAAAAAATAATAATGTTTAGAAAGAACTCTGATTGAAAATAATTACTTTATTTTATAGAAAAATATTAATCATAATATAAAATTTAGATATATTATAAATATATATATATATCATCAATTAAAATTAAAAATAAATATAAATCCTAACATAAAATATAATTACCTATTTTTTATGAAAAAAGGGATTATAACCATGCGCCTCATTAAAA
Organism: Hibiscus tridactylites; assembly: GCA_958450335.1. NCBI lineage: Eukaryota > Viridiplantae > Streptophyta > Magnoliopsida > Malvales > Malvaceae > Hibiscus > Hibiscus tridactylites. The sequence goes on from OY288271.1 coordinate 49,787,432, forward strand.
ACCTCCATAACCTAAATGGAGGAAAAGAGTACACATGGTCATAATTAAAACATCGTTCTAAACAGATTAAACCGAGTAAAACAAGGTATAGGGGATAAACAAAACACTAATCTCTTCAACATGTTCTCACAGCAAGAGGAATCAGCTAGCATCTGCATCACAATCGGCTTCCAGTAAAGGAAGCAATACAGCCCAAGGCGCAACGAACAAATGCACCTCGAAATCCAGCCTTTCTGTCGCATGAGCAATCGCATCAGCAACCTTGTTCCCGAATCTCCCAACGTGCTAAAACCGTACCATCCAATGCTGGCGGGAAAGCTCTCTGATGTGCAGCACCATATTCATGGATCTTGTCGACTCGAAATTTTTAGTCACCAATCTAAAAGCTTCCAAACAGTCTGTCTCCACCACAAGCGAGCGAATGCCAATATCCTATGCATTTAGCAATCCAACATATATACCCAGAGCTCCGCCTCAAGCACGGAACGCACTCCAATGAACTTAGAAAACCCCTGAACCCACTCACCTTGGTTGTTACAGATAATCCCCCACACGAAGAACTACCATCTAAAACCCTCCTGGCGCCATCCACATTCACTTTATACTAGCCCAACGATAGCTTAGACCACACTGTCGCACCCGACACAGCTGCCTTCATGAATTGCGCAAGAGATACGGACCTAACTGCACTTATAGACAACACCTGCAATCTCCTACTTCGTTCAATGATCGATCTGGTATCATCCAAAGGAGATTGAAAGACTATCGCATTCCTTTGCAACCATAGATTCCAAAGGATCGCTCCAAACAAAAGATCCCAATCACCTGCATCCGCAATAAAATAAGAATGAGCTTTCAAATTAAACGAAACCCATGTCGAGAACTCCATTGACATGAATTCGAAAAATTTCTCAACTTTCACGAGGCTAATCCATATCATTGAAGTCGTGGGACACTGCCGCAGAACATGATTCATATCCTGTACACTAGCAAGACAAACCAGGCAACTATATCCGCATCAAAATGTCGTCGCACACGCTCCGCGATGGTCATAAGCTTGTTACTACATGCCAACCACATAAAGATCTTAATCCTTTGCATCCCTCTAAATTTATGAATTACTTTCACACATCACTTCCTACACCGATGCAACCGAGAACCTCCGGTCAAAATTCATATTCTAGCCAACCATATCTTGTGACAGCCTTGCAGTCGGGTATTTACACGCCGCGAAGCGCAGAAGGAGCAGATGTTGAAAACGTGACCAATCTCAATTGTCATTAACACCCACCATTGCCGCAAGAGGCACGTTAGCAGTTTTCTCAATCTGATTAGATGGCACAAAATTATACAACGAGCCAATATCACCAAGTCATGCATCCCGCCAAAACCTAGTAGTCTGACCATCTCCCACCAACCAAACAATTCTACTTCGGACATTCGACCAAACCACACTCAAGCTTTTCCATAGGTGAGATACATTCTTATCTCTCAAATGCTCCGGGACCCTATCTACACATTTATACTTAGCGCGTAGAAACTTAACCCATAACGCATCCGGCTTCACAATTAAATTAAAAGCCAACTTCATTATGAAAGCCTCATTCATGATGTCTAACTTTTTGAACCCAAGACCCCTTGTACGACCGATTTACATACTTCATCCTATCGAACAAGATAAACCCCCTTCCCATCATCCGATATTCCCCAAACAAATTTCCGAATAATACGACCCAAAGTTAGACAAGTTAGCTTAGAAAGCATTGTTGTTTGCATAGTATAAGTGGGAATGGCCAGTAGCACTTATTTTGCCAGTGTAATTCTATCAGTTAGAGAAAGGGTCTTCGCCTTCCACCCATATAGCTTGATTTGCACCAAAGTAACCAAATATTTATAGGAATCGGAGGTGACACGCCGATGCAAGAGGGGAACGCCCAAATAGCGCCTCAAATCAGCCACTTCCTAAAAACAAAACGTGGAGCTAATATTCCATCGTAGATTAGTAGGAACATTTTTAGAAAAGAAAGTTGTTGTATTTTCAATACTTGTCTTATAGCCCAAAGCTTCACAAAACGAGACAAATACTGATCTAATCACCTCAAGCTGCTCTACAGAGGCTTCCGCAAAAATAATCATATCATCAGCAAAAAAAAGATGAGATATACATGGCACTAGTTTAGAAGTGCGAAACGATTTCCACTTCCCTGATGAAATTTCTAACTGAATAGCCTGTGCAAGCCTTTCCATGCAAAGCACAAAAAGGTATAGGGAGAGAGGATTTCCCTGGCGAATACCCCTCGACGGTTGAAACGTCTCTGTCTTAGACCCATTCCATAAAACTTGTGTCGAGAGAGTGGAGACACAAAACATAATAAGCTTACAAAGCGAGTCGGGAATCCCTATATCCACAAGTGTATCCTGCAGAAAATTCCATTCAAGCCTGTCATATGCCTTTTCGAGATCAATTTTGATGGCCATCCACCCCTTCTTGCCTCCTTTCCGGCGCATCGTATGAATAACATCTTGTGAAATAATAATGTTGTATGTAATTGATCTTCCCGAGACGAAGCTAGTTTGATTCTTCGACACCCAGAGTGGTAAGAAAGGTGTTGCGTGTAAAAGTGTCTATCGCAATGTAGTGCAAGTGTACACGACGCAAGTAGTAAAGTGATACGTAAGTATCGGATATCGTCTCCACAGGGATTGGGCCAATAGCTTTAACCTGGAATTACTGCACGAGAGGAAAAAGAAATAGTTTAAATGTTTATCACGAGAATATAAAGAATACTGATAATAAAAGAGTAAAGGATTTAGGATAGAGAGAATGGGCCGGTATTTAATTGTTTAGTAGTGTAGGTGTTGCAAAGTCTAGGAATATCTGTTCTGTCGTTGCGCCTGTCGCGGTAGCGGTCTGTTGTTAGTCGCAGCAGCGATCACACAACTTTGTACTTCAAGCTTGGCAATAATCCATGTTGTGCCTTGGCCTATCCCTAGGTCCAAGTCTGTCGATGAACACGTCTTTGATGATACCTCCCGGCGTGAATCGAAGGATGAACACCGATGTTGTTGAATTCTTCCTTAGCCACTTAACCTCGTCCTATCCCTAGGTCCGAGATAGTTCAACCATAAACTGGAGAACCCGTACTTATTCCTTTCGTATACTTAAGTCTCCCGATATTAAGTAAATGTATAATCTCACAATGCTCTCCCGATACTCTTGTAAGATGTTGAAAACCAGAATAAGCAAACTTGAAGTCTATTTTGTTGAACAGAAAAATTCCTAAAACAAATGCAATCCTTACAACTACTTTACAAATCAACCCTTAGCCCTAGGGGGGATTTAGAACATGATGAGAAGGGGAAAACGGCTAGGGTTTAGAAGAGAAGGCTAGAGAGTAAGATATCCTTCCCTAGGTCGAATTACATACCTTTATATAGGCCTTGGGTTCAAGTTTTCTAATAAGGCAAGAATACAAGTTTAAACTAAAGTACAACTCTATTAAAGACTAAATCTTAGATCATATATCTTTAATTCGTCCTTCCTTCTTGCTTGAAGTTTCTTCCTTGAACTTTGGGCTTGGCCTTCATTCTGATCTAGGGCTTGGAAAAATATAAGGGTACTCTACGACAGACCGGCTTAATTTTCTCTTTTTGTCGAGGCCCAGTTTGCTTCTTCTCTTTACCGCTACTGTCGTCCTTGGCTGCCACGGCAGCGGCCATGACAACATCGTCCTCCTCGTCTATACATCCAGTTTCAGCTCTGCTTCTCTACTGCCCAGTTTCTGCTTCTCCATTGCCCTCCATCTGCTACAGCAGCTACCTGCAAAAGCAACCAATTTCAGTAGAAACTGTGCCATTTAATATATTTGTGAAGTATAAATACAATGAATTATGCTTGAATGCAGCAGAAATATAGGTTAAATAGGGGGTAAATTATAGAACTTTTACACCCTCAACACACCCCCAAACTCAAGTTTTTGCTTGCCCTAAAGCAATTCAGACCTGAAAAGAAAAACAAAATTTTTGTTTGGCTTAAAACAGTGAACTTTTCCTTACCTACCATTCATTTCCTATTGTGAGCAACACCTTGTTGGATAATTCAGGATTCATCCGGAACCTTGCTATAACTCTCGTGTAGTGTGTGCATGCTTGTGAACAATTATATGCCTAGACTCCCTTAGTTTACTAGAATAATTTAAGCCTCTAACTTGAAGTTTTATGCCAATTTTCATCTTTTTGGAGGCAATTCTTAGGCTCCTTTAGTTTTTATTAAGACTCGATTTTATTTTTCTCAAGCTTAAGTTTGACTAGAGCCGGTTTCGGGCACCTATAGGTGTATTGAGTCTATTTTTCTTAACTTTTTTTTCTAGAGCCAGTGTTAGGCACCTCTAGGGGCAACTCAAGTGTTAAGCTTTCTATTCTAGTTTACTAGTAGAGTTCTAGACAATATAAAAGTCACAAATGGTGTTTAAGATTTAGAACTATCCTAAAGGCACTGCCACGACAGAGGTTGTCACGGCCACGACAGAGGCTGTCACGGCAGGTAAGTTCAGTTCAAAGACTTAAGTAGAATTTTCATCATCAATTTTTTTTAGCAAAAATAAACTAAGTAAAAGACACAATTTTTTAAACTTAAAAGACTCCATTAATGGAGGGATGTCATCCCCAAACTCGAGGGTTGCATTACCCTCAATGCAAATGACATATAAGAAAAAAAGAAAAAGAAAAACTACATCACAAAATATAAAAGGGCAGACAGCAATATAAGATAAGAAACTTAAAATTTCAGGCGCTGTCGTCGCCGCTGTTGTTGTTGATGTTGAGTTGAATCTGCCGACGGGCAGTGACTTTCTTGGTTGGTGCTGGCAGACAGATGGAAGAGGCAGAAGTATTCTTGGTTTTGGCCTCCCGTGGAGGTTGAATACGGGTAGGGGAGATATGAGGTGGTTTCTCCACTACCTGAACCTCGGAGCTGCTGCTCCTGCCGCTGCTACTACTGCCGCTGTTTGATTTTTCTTTATCTGCTCCTGTTTTCTACCGTTTCTCTAGGGTGAATTCCTTGGACAAGTTCCTCTTGACATAGGGCTCATTGTCGGATGCCGCCTAGATTTTAGAGGAAGAGAAACCATCAATATACCTATCGAGGTCGTCTTCAGGCTCCTTTCTCTTGGTTCCCCGGGCAGATGTATCAGCTATGCGGCTATCGCCTGCAGCTGTTGTTGCAGGGGTCGGAGTAGATGCAGCAGATGGCGTTTTTGGCGTGGCAGCAGGGGTAAGGGTAGGGGATGGGGTGGGGGTAGCAAATAATGATTGGGGAAAGTAGGGAACGGAGCATTGGGGAAATTAAGAGAAATGTGGATGAAATGTATCGTGACGGTGGTGAAGTCTCGGATGAAACTCATGAGGCTGAGCTGTCGTTCCTCCATTTTTTGTATGGCAGCAAGGATTTGTGAGGAGGTGTCTGCTAGAGGAGCTGTTGCAGTAGGCTGCCTGGGTTCTGTAGCAGCAGGCTCGATGTCGGTGGGCTCTGTTGGCTCAGCTGTCATGGCAGTATGATCAAAAGATGACAGGGGCGTGGCAGCTTTGAGTTCCATCAAGATGAGTATGTTCCGGTCGGACCAGCCTTTCCCTCGAACTCTTAAATCCTCGGTAGCCTCCGGTACGTTGTGGTCGCGACAAAGGGCAGTGATGAGGTAGGGGTAGAAGAGTGCTCTTGATGGTCGGTAAGCGCAATCCAGTATACCCTCCCGGACGTATCTGCCAACGTTAATTGGCCTCTCATTTAAAATAGAATGGATGAGGGATAACCTTGTTTGGTCGCCTGTTGTGTTGTGCGAGGAGGGCATAATCCGTTTCTTGATAAACGCATTCCAAAGTTTTGCCTCCGGGGTGAGCTGGACTCTTTTTACCGTTCCTGGATGCTTCAGATCAATGTTCCACTCGGTACCTTCATCTGTAAGTTCTGCCATCACAGCATCGTAGTCGGAAGGCTCTAAACTCTCGAGAAACCTTTGGTGGTCATCTTCTTTTCTTCCCACATAGAACCCGTAGAGTGTGTTGATGTACTCGGGCTCGAAAGGTACCTCTTTCCCTCGGACTGTAACTGCTGTCGCGTTCTTGCTGCCGATGGCAACATAAAATTCCCGGACGAGAGTTATGTTCATCTCCTCTGGCTGCTCAGCGAATATCTGCCACTACAGGGCTCTGATTTTGCGGGCTATGAACGGCTGTAGCCCCAGGTTCCCCGTTTTGGAAGTGTAAATGAAACCTCTCTCCTCCAACATATCACGGAGCTGGAAGGAGCTTGGAGTGGATGCTGCTGGGGCAGATCCTGAGGTTGAGCTTCGACGGGTATTTCTAGTATTCATATTTGCAAGGACTGTGGAAAAAAATGAAAGTAAGTAAAATTCTAGAGGAAACAAGTAGAGAGAGTAAAAGTTAGTGGAAAATGAATAGTAAAACGGGGTTTATATAGAGGGGGAGTTTGTTGCCCGTTGGAGCTGTAACGGCAGGCGCGAATAACGGGGCCAGCTATTACGCGGTTTTTGACGCGTCTGTCACGCGTTTCTGTGTCTGTTGCGCATCTGTTACACGTTTCCGTGTCTGCTGCGACAGCGTGTTGACAGGCTGGATTTTCCGCGTCTGTCACGGCAGTTGTAACTGCAAGCTCCAAAGTTAGGCATTTTGGGCTGATGGAAAAATGGTGGGCTGAATTCTCTTTTCCTCTTCTCCTTGTCTCCTTTATTTCCTGAAAAATAAAATAAAGACTTTAGTTCCTAAAAATAAAATAATTCTAATTACCCAATATATATATATAAATAATAATAATAATGATAAAAATTAGGTTAAATTAGGGATGCCAGGAGGGGCATCTCCTAAAGTAACCACTTCCTGCATTCTTGGGGCTTCAGTCCCCTGATAATGCTTCAATCTTTGTCCATTGACTTTGAATTGGTGCTCGTCTTTTAAAGATCTGATTGTGATAGCACCATGGAGAAAAACCTGCACCACTTGGAATGTGCCAGACCACCTAGATTTTAGCTTCCCTGGGAAGAGCTTCAACCTAGAGTTGAATAACAACACAAGCTGCCCTGGGCAGAACTGTCGTGGCAGCGATTTCTTGTCATGCCACTTATTGGTCTTGTCTTTGTAGATTCTTGCGTTGTCATAGGCCATTGTTCGAATTTCTTCGATCTCATTCAGATCAAGTAGCCTTTTCTGTCCTACTTTTTCCAAGTCCATATTCACTGCCTTGATGGCCCAGTATGCTCTGTGCTCAATCTCGACAGGTAAATGGTGTGTTTTCCCATAAATCAGCCGGTAAGGTGACATTCCCAATGGAGTTTTGAATGATGTTCTATATGCCCATAATGCATCATTGATCTGTAGAGGCCAGTCCTTCCGAGTTGGCTTAACCATCTTTTTAAGAATGTTCTTAACCTCTCTGTCGGATATTTCGGCATGTCCATTGGTCTGAGGGTGGTATACTGTTGCGATCCGATGTCTGACTCTATATTTTTTAAGGCAGCAGCTATAACCCTATTATCGAAATGTCTCCCTTCATCACTGATGATCTCCTTGGAGATGCCAAATCTGGAAAATATATTTTTATGCAAAAACCTCTAAACCGTCTTGGCGTCATTTTCTGAGTAGCGATCGCTTCAACCCATTTTGACACATAGTCCACTGCCAGGAGGATATATAAGTTCCCACACGAAGTTGGGAATGGTCCCATAAAATCTATCCCCCAAATGTCAAAGATCTCGACTTCAAGAATGTTTTGCGTTGGCATCTCATGTCTCCTTCAGATGTTTCCAGTCCGTTGACACTTGTCACAATTTTTGTAGAATGTTTGAGCATCCTTGAACAATGACGGCCAATAGAATCCTGGCTGCAAAACCTTGGCAGCAGTTTTGTTACCTCTTAAGTGTCCTCCATACTGTGAAGCATGACAGTGATGTAATATAGCTTCCTGTTCATCCTGTTGTACACATCTCCTAATAACCTGATCTGCACAATATTTGAAAAGAAGTGGTTCGTCCCAATAATAATGTTTAACATCATTTTGGAACCTCTTCCTAGCTTGATAGTTAAGGTCAAGAGGAGTTATTCCGCTAACTAAATAATTAACGAAATCAACATACCAGGGGAGTTCAAAAAACTTACCTGCCGCCATGGCTCTCGCGGTAGTGCTTGTGGCAGCGAACAACTACTCGTCAGGGAAGGTCTCCAGTATGTTTGTCTCGTCTGCCGGAAGACACTTTCTCTTCTCTAACCTTGACAAGTGATATGCAACTTGATTCTCTATCCCCTTTTTGTCCTTGATTTCAAGGTCGAACTCTTGTAGTAGCATAATCCAACGTAACAGTCTAGACTTTTCATCATTTTTGGTGAACATATACTTCAATGCAGAGTGGTATGTGTGGACTATGACCTTCGTTCCAAGTATATATGAACGGAACTTGTCAATAGAGAATGCAACAGCTAGCAGATCCTTCTCTGTTGTGGTATAGTTTACTTGGGCGTCGTTCAGTGTTTTGCTAGCATAGTATATGACATGAAATAGCTTGTCTTTCCTCTGCCCAAGTGCTGCCCCGACAGCATAGTCACTAGCATCACACATAATCTCAAATGGCAGTTTCCAATCTGGTGGCTGTACTATTGGGGCTGTTACCAGCTTTTCTTTCAGAACCTTAAATGCCTCAGTACATTCATCATTGAAGTCGAAGGGACGGTTCTGCTCCAGAAGATGGCATAAGGGTTTTGTGATCTTCGAAAAGTTCGCGATAAACCTCCGATAAAAACTAGCATGCCCTAAGAAACTCCTGATTTCCTTTGGTGGGTGGCGGTAGTTTTTCGATTACCTCGATCTTAGCTCTGTCGACTTCTATTCCGCGGCAGCTTATTTTATGGCCTAGGACTATCCATTCATACACCATGAAGTGACATTTCTCCCAGTTCAATACCAACTTTGCTTTCTCACATCTTTCGAGCACTTTCTGTAGGTTGCCTATGCAGCTTTCAAAATTGTCTCCAAAGACAGAAAAATCATCCATGAAAATCTCCAGGAAATCCTCCACCATATCAGAGAATATTGCCATCATGCACCTTTGAAAGGTCGCTGGTGCATTACAAAGTCCAAATGGCATCCTCTGAAAAGCATAAGTATCGTATGGGCATGTGAATGTCGTCTTCTCTTGATCTTCCGGTGCGATGGCTATTTGATTATAACCTTAGTAACCATCAAGAAAACAATAGTAAGGCTTTCCCACCAATCTATCAAGCATTTGATCAATAAAGGGCAAGGGAAAGTGGTCCTTCTGGGTAGCTTTGTTAAGCTTCCGGTAGTCCATACAAACCCTCCAACTGGTCACAGTCCTGGTTGGGATTAGCTCGTTTTCTTCGTTGGTTACCACAGTTATTCCTTCTTTCTTGGGAACGCACTGCACCGAGCTCACCCACTTGCTATCCGAGATGGCATAGATTATTCCAGCATCTAGCCATTTTAAGATCTCCTTACGAACCACCTCTCGCATAGCATCGTTTAGACGTCTCTGTGCATCAATGGTCGGCTTGTGATCATCCTCTAAGAGGATTTTATGCATGCATAGTGCCGGACTGATGCCTTGGATATCAGCTATCGTCCATCCAATAGCCTTTTTGTGCTGTTGTAGCATCCCTATCAGTTGTTGTTCCTGTTTCTACATCAACTTGGAAGAGATGATTACGGGCAACGTATCATTTAAACCAAGGAAAACATATTTTAGCTGCCCTGGCAGGAGCTTAAGATCTAGAACAGAGGGCTCTATAGTTGATGGCTTTTGGACTATATGTTCATCCGAGGTATAGTTTAAGGGCTCAAATAACTTACTTGGACGACTGCCTATCCAATTTACCTCCTCCTGATCTTCAGTATCAGATTCTGAGGAGTTGCTGTCGTCGTTGCTGCTGTGACAGTCTTCTAAATGGCTGCTGGGGCAATGGCCAATTTTGATGTCATGGCAGCCCGACCTGATACAGGGTTGGTCAAGGGTAATTTCAATGATAGCCTTGCATTCTTCTTCTGCATCAGCATGTTTTATTGCCTGGAGAACGTTCAGCTTGATATCTTGATCATTCACTCTCATAGTGAGTTTTTCTTTTTCCACATCAATCAGTGATCTTCATGTGGCTAAGAAGGGTCGCCCCAGGATGATTGGTGCATTTTCATCTGCTTCACAATCTAAGACAAGAAAGTCAGCAAGAAAAATAAATTTATCCACTCTTACCAGAATATCTTCAATTTTTCCTTCTGGATGAACGTAAGAGCGGTCTGCCAACTGCAGTACTACTGTTGTGGGTCGAGCATTTCCAATACCTAATTTCCGAAAAACATATTTGGGCATTAAATTTATACTAGCACCAAGATCACAAAGTGCCTTACCCAACAATTTATCTCTGATTATGCATGGTATGATGAAGCTCCCAAGATCCTTCTTCTTCTGGGGTGGATGCTTGTGCAGAATACTCATGCATCCCTCTGTCATTTTAACTGTTTCAAATTCCCCAAGTCTGGATTTCTTCGATATGGCATCCTTGAGAAATTTGGCATAACCAGACATCTCCTTTATAGCATCTAACAACGGAATATTGATATGGACCTGCTTAAAAATATCATAAATCTTCTTAAGCTGGGATTCCTGTTTCAATTTCTGTAACCGCTGAGGAAAAGGAGGTGGAGGACGATAATCAGAAATACGTCCTTCCCACTGCATTCGAATCTGAGGAGGTTTAGGTTATTCGTCTTTCTCCTCTGTCCCTTCTGCTGTCGTGACAGGTTCGTCGGCAACAGGCTATTTGTCAATTGCCGGGGTAGCTTCCTCGGCAGTCGACTCCAAGGCTGGTTTCTTAACTGGTTATGCTTCCTTCTCTGGCCCTGGTAATTTCTTCCCACTCCTAGTAGTGATGGATTTACACTGCTCATGTGTGGGTTGTCTAGCATTTTCAGTATCGCTAGGAAATCCTCCATTCTGCCTCGGTTTAATATGCTGGGAAACCTGACCCATCTGTGTCTCCAATGATTTCAGAGTAGCTTCATGGTTGGTCATCCGCATCTCTGTTTTATCCATGAATGTTTCAGTCTTCTTGACGAAGTGATTCATGTTCTCAATGTAGGTTCCTGTTTGAGACATAAACGTAGCCAAGGTCTGTTCCAGTATACTAGTCGTGGTAGCTGGTGGTTGTTGCTGCTGCTGCTGCGGTTGCTGCTGAGTCAATAATCTAGGTCCCCCTAATTCTGAGTGTTCTGTGCTTGAGGATTCAGGGCATTATTAGGGTTACTCCAAGAGAACTTGGGATCCTTTCTCCAGTTGGGATTGTAGTTGTTGGAATTATAGTTATGTTTCTTAACAGGGTTCGAGGCCATATAGGCAACATTAAGAGTGTACGTTGGGGACGGCCCCGCTACCATAGGCTTTTTTTGTTTATTCGCCATTTGACCACCCGATCCACTCGCATTCCTTGTATCAACCGGACAGGTCAAATCAGACTCACTGATGTGAGCACGTTTATGCCAACCAATGATGCAACTTCAAAATTTCAGGGAAGTTTGCATTTTTATTTGTTACATACTGATGTGCAACATTTCTTATACTTATATTATTTATATTAGTATGTTTGGTGTGTTTTAACTTAGTTTGATATAAATTATGATGTGTCTATATTTGTTTGTGAGTTAATAAATAAAGTTGCAAGTGTTTACGACTTGTATTATTGTTTCCATTAAGTTTACAATGCTTTGATGGAATGTTTGTTGTCTTTTGACATAGGTACGTAGGAGGATGTTGCATGTACCATGAACGATCAAGTCCTAATATGTAACAAGTACAGCCGAGTGTCCCTTATTGTTTTACCCATGTGCGTACAATGGGGTTTGAAATTTCTCTACACATGTGCGCCAATTACGTGGAGTTAACCATGCAGCTGACTCTTCTCACATATATGGCTAGTGCAGCAATGAAATTGAAGCATCTGAATCACTCCAACACAATTTGCATGCGGATAAGATAATATCAAAGGGGAGTTTTATTTTGAAATTATAACTTTCAGCACATTAAACATGTGCGTATTTTCCCCATTGCCGCCCATTCTCAAAGTTCCAAATCAGCGGTAGCACTTATTTGAATTTTAAATTCTATCAACTTGCACATTTTTGCATGTGCTTCAAAACAAATCAATGCACAAATTTGTCTCTGTCGGGTGGAGTATATCTCACCAAAACTGCACCAAGCATGTGCGTGGAATTAATTGGCTTCCCAACTTGAAATGTGTGGCTGGAGTTATTTTCCGCCTCCTTAAGAAGTTTTTTTATTTAGTTTTATTTTAATTTTTGAATGGCCAAATAATAGCCATAAGTTTAATTTCGGCTAACTACTATGTATGTTATATATATGTGAACCGAACCACTTTGTAAGCTTAGACACTTGATGAATTTAATAATATTTGTGAGAATTTCTCTCAATTTTAGTTCTTTTTAGAACTTTTTCTTTGATACTTTGGGTTCTCAATTGTTCGATAATTGAAGGGTCCAAGTCCGTATTCGAACAAATTCAAGATAAGGTTCAGGTTCGTTCAACAGATTGTTCGAGTTCTTCCTTGGAGTTTGTTCATATTTTTCGACTACGAAGAATAGTTTCGATTCGAGTTTGCATAACATATTATGCAGGTTCTTTCAAGTTCATCGTGTCAAGTTCCAAGAACGTTGCTTCCATTGTTGAATGCTTGAAGAAATTCATCTTCAACCTTCAAACCATTCTTAAACTTTCGGCAACCTTCTTCTCTCTCAATTGTGATTTTTTTCTTTCTTTTTACTTACTTTTGATATCTAATTACGACACCATGTTTGTTTCTGTTGCAGAGAAATACTTGCTATTATCCTAGATCCGCGAATAAACAAGGAATGTTGTTTTCTTCAACAACACCCCTTGTATCATATGGTATTAGAGCTTTGGTCGGATTTTAGCACTTTCTGGACTACCAGACATCAATATATATATATATATATATATATATAAGTTAAAAAAATCGAAAAAAAATTCTGAAAAAAAAAGTCAGAAATTTTTTCCGAATTAATATATATATATATACGGAAATTCAAAAAAAAAGAGTGATGAATTGTGTAGAATGAAAAAAAACAACATTGTTGAAATGTTTTGATATGTTGAAGGATGTGTTTATCTTACCTTTAAATGCTTTGTAATCACCCGAATTAACTTTTCTTGTTTGTTCCGGAGATAGGATGGTGGTAAGCATTTCTACTGCGTAAGTTGCTAATTCTTGTTCTTTTAGCATCCTTTCTTTTGTTTCATTTTCTTGTTTTCTTTCAGCCCAATTCTTAACTTTCATTTTTTTTATTTATTTTTTTTCTCCTAACCCTTATCTTTGTTCTAACAATATTCACCCGTCACCCGTTGTTTTCTTTCAATTTGACAACACTTGCAGAATCTGAACATCGGAATCAGTTCCTTTAAAGAACTAAGTACGAGAGATTGAGGGAAAAGGCAAACAGAGCGTGTGAGAACAGAAGGGGAGATAAAAAGAGCCATTCAAGTATTCTCCCGAGTGAAACACGAGTGCTGAGTGTTAATTCCTTATTTTCTTGAGTGCAAATTCTTTGGAGTGACTAGTGAGGATTTTTGTTGTGTGATTGGTGAGGACTACTTTTTTTTCTAACCTTTAACACATTTGTTTGTTTGTTTTCTTTGTGTGAAAATGACAGGTTCTGATAAACAACAACCATCGAATCTTCAGATGCAAGCCTTAGAGCGTATGATGCAACGAGTGATTGCAAATGCATTGAAACCTATACATTCTCAATTGGATAGATTAGATGGGGGTGGTTCCCATTCTGTCCATGAAGAGATATATGATGACAATGTGCAGACATTGGCTACCGATGAAGCACTTGTTGACAAGAGAAGTCTGAATGATCAACCATCACATGATGAACCGCAACGAAACAACCTCTTCCATACGAGATGCAACGTGAACGGCAAGGTATGTATTGTGATTATTGATAGTGGTAGTTGTGCTAACGTTGCTAGTACTCTCATGGTTGACAAGTTAGGACTGAAGACGACCACGCATCCCAATCCATACAAGTTACAATGGTTGAATGATGGTGTTGAAATTAAAGTTACCGAACAAGTTGTTATACCATTTTTCATTGGTAAATACAAGGATGAGGTAACTTGTGATGTTTGTTCTATGGATACTTGTCATTTGTTGTTAGGAAGACCGTGGCAGTATGATAAGAGAGTTTTGCACGATTGTTGCACCAATCGATACTCTTTTACTTATGAGGGCAAAAAGGTAACATTGGCACCTATGACTCCAAGTGAAGTATATGAAGACGAAGTTCGTTTCAAAGCGAGTATTGCTGCTTGGAAGGCCAACAAAGAGAAGAATGAATGCGAAAAGAAGAAAGCAAATTCACAAGTATTATCTGGTTCAATATTTTCTTCTATTTCTTCTTCTAACTTGCAGGTTAATAAGGTGATGCCATGTGAAGTTCCCAAGGTTGCTACTGTTGGTATGTCTAGTGCATCTATGTCATTTTCAGAAATTCAGCAACCTTCTTTACCACGGTTTGACGTTCCTTTCCATTGCACTATTGATTTTTCATTTTTATATGTTGATTTCTTTGGTTTATATTGGATTGTGAACAACCTTGTGTTGTGATTCTAGATTATCGTCGAGATTCTTGTTGTTCTTTGGAATTGCCTTTGTATGTCATTTATTTCAGGTTTAAGGATGCACGAAGAGAATTGTCTGACTTTATGTTGTGCATTATTCGGAAAGGTACAAGAAAGAAGGCATTTCCATTTGTGTTCTTTGTAAAAGAACTTGATTTGAGAGGATCGCATATGTGCCGAGCAAGACGGCTGAAGAAGTTCCCTGCCAAGCGAAAGTCGAAATTGTTCCCTTTTGTAATGAGGGTCGATTTGGGGACAAATCGCATTAAAGAAGGGGGGATGATGTGAGCACGTTTATGCCACCCAACGAAGCAACTTCAAAATTTCAGGGAAGTTTGCATTTTCATTTGTTACATAATGATGTGTAACATTTCTTATACTTATATTATTTATATTAGTATGTTTGGTGTGTTTTAACTTAGTTTGATATAAATTATGGTGTGTCTATATTTGTTTGTGAGTTAATAAATAAGGTTGCAAGTGTTTACGACTTGTATTATTGTTTCCATTAAGTTTACAATGCTTTGATGGAATGTTCGTTGTCTTTTGACATAGGTACATAGGAGGACGTTGTATGTACCATGAACGATCAAGTCCTAATATGTAACAAGTACAGCCGAGTGTCCCTTACTGTTTTACCCATGTGCGTACAATAGGGTTTGAAATTTCTCTACACATGTGCGCCAATTACGTGGAGTTAACCATGCAGCTGACTCTTCTCACATATACGGCTAGTGCAGCAATGAAATTGAAGCATCCGAATCACTCCAACACAATTTGCATGCGGATAAGATAATATCAAAGGGGAGTTTTATTTTGAAATTATAACTTTCAGCACATTAAACATGTGCGTATTTTCCCCATTTCCGCCCATTCTCAAAGTTCCAAATCAGCGACAGCACTTATTTGAATTTTAAATTCTATCAACTTGCACATTTTTGCATGTGCTTCAAAACAAATCAATGCACAAATTTGTCTCTGCCGGGTGGAGTATATCTCACCAAAACTGCACCAAGCATGTGCGTGGAATTAATTGGCTTCCCAACTTGAAATGTGTGGCTGGAGTTATTTGCCGCCTCCTTAAAAAGTTTTTTTATTTAGTTTTATTTTAATTTTTGAATGGCCAAATAATAGCCATAAGTTTAATTTCGGCTAACTACTATGTATGTTATATATATGTGAACCGAACCACTTTGTAAGGTTAGACACTTGATGAATTTAATAATATTTGTGAGAATTTCTCTTAATTTTAGTTCTTTTTAGAACTTTTTCTTTGATACTTCGGGTTTTCAATTGTTCGATAATTGAAGGTTCCAAGTTCGTATTCGAACAAATTCAAGATAAGGTTCTGGTTCGTTCAACAGATTGTTCGAGTTCTTCCTTGGAGTTTGTTCATATTTTTCGACTACAAAGAACAGTTTCGATTCGGGTTTGCATAACAGATTATGCAGGTTCTTTCGAGTTCACCGTGTCAAGTTCCAAGAACGTTGCTTCCATTGTTGAATGCTTGAAGAAATTCATCTTCAACCTTCAAACCATTCTTAAACTTTCGACAACCTTCTTCTCTCTCAATTCTGATTTTTTTTTCTTTCTTTTTACTTACTTTTGATATCTAATTACGACACCATGTTTGTTTCTGTTGCAGAGAAATACTTGCTATTATGCTAGATCCGCGAATGAACAAGGAATGTTGTTTTCTTCAACAACACCCCTTGTATCACTCACCCTGCTGCGTTTCTTTCATATCATTCACCCCTAATACTCCAAAACGCGAGCCTCGCGCAACGCCTGAATCTGTGCCCAACTATTTTCCAGCACGAGTATTACCACCAGATCTCTGACTCCTGCCCTCCACAACCATCTAATAACCGTAAAACTCTGTCTCCAATCCCGACTCAGAAGTTACATTACTACCAACCTTCTCATTAGCCAGATTAGGAACCTAAATTGGCTTAGTCCCACATGACTCTTTGGAATGACCATATACCCCACATGCGAAATAGATATTCTACAGACCTTCATATTCCAAACTCTGAATGAAACCATCAATTTCAATGCAAGAAGTAAGCGGTTTATTAAGATTAACCAAGATGACCAATCGCACAAAATTAGCCCGCTCACCAACCTTCATATTATAATCTACTCTAACAACACGCCCCACCACTTGAGCAATGATCCGAAACAAACCTTTAGTGTAATACTTATATGGCAATCCTGAAAGACGAACCCAAATTACTACATGCGATGGGTGCTTCTCCGTAGTAGAGAAAGACCTACTCCATGGCTGAACAATTAAGTAACTTTCATATATGGTCCAGGGTCCCTCAATCAACACCTTAGCATAATCCTTCTCATCTGCAAACCGAACAAGAAAGTACTGATTGTCAAGATCAACTATTTGAATCTCACCCACCGGTTTCCATAAAAGCCAAGATTCTTGAATGTAAAGCTCCATAACCAATTGTCTGACCTAGCAACCGAACGATAATCACCAATTTCATACGATCATCAATCTGATCATGAACACGGTCTGAAAACTTGACAGTCGAGAATGGCCCTGATCTATTAATTATGTAATCTGCCTCAGTGACCACAACTCCATCATCATCCATCGCAAATAAATTACCAGAGCCACTTGCACTCGAATTTGCCTTGGCCGCTACGCTAGCGTATGAAATCTTGCCAGCCATTGTTCCATCCCGTAGGCACAGGTGACATCCCTTCAGTCCGATTCTGCTTACCCAGAGATTCCACACCTAGAGTAGGCATCATTGGCAACCCTAGTTCAGTTTCATCCAATTTCATGTCAACCACCTCCCTCCCCACACAAACTATACTCTTACCAGCAAGGGTCTTAGATGTCCCATCATCCATCTGGACATCCTCCACAAATGTTGTCATAATCGAGTTCAATATCGGTTGAGGCCTAGCCGGCGTAAGGCTCTCCATTGGTCTACTGCCCGAATTCTCATAGTGTTCCTTAAGGGTTTTCATGCTAGGGTTTTTGCCGCTCATAGGGTTACCGTATGAACGTAATTATTGGTTGGAATAATTAAATGTTAGTTTTCTTCTATCTTTGCCTTTATCTATTATTGCTCTAAAGGAAAAATCTTCAGTGCAACGTGAGGTGTCGTTTGGTCATCATCAACATGGATTTGCCTCTCTCTTTTTTCCCTCTTTTATAATTATCTATTTTTAATTCTCGAAAGTTTAATATAAACTTTATTTTATTGATATTTATTTATCTATATTCTTATTGTTTTTCTAATTTTTGACGATAAACTCGTTTAATTTGTTTGGATCTTTCGTAATATACGGTCCAAAACGGCGTCAGATAATCGACGGTAAATAACCTTTTATAGAAACGAATATTTTAGTACATATTACCATCCAGGGCAAAATTCCCCCCCAAAATCCCCTCAAGTTTCTCCCTTTCTCTTCGGCCGCCTACGAATCTTCAAAATTGGAATCCATATTTCCGCCGATCACCGCCTCAATGTCTCAGGTAGTATTTTCTTCCAAATCTCAGATTTTCCCTATTTTTATATAGTCATCGATCCCGAACTGATCTAACGTAAAAAAAAGTATCAAATTTCAATTCGCAACCGAAAGTAGGGTTCTTTCGGATTTTTTTCGTAAAAAATTGCATATGTTAAGGTGATTCAAGATGTATTGGTTTTGTTGTTCAGGTTGATAATAGAAACTCTTCGGCTGCGAAGCGTGCTAGAACGGATGGTATGCTAATGAATTGGAATTAATTTATGTTTAAGTTGTACCTTTTTATTTGTGTGTGTAGTTTGGGGGGATGTTGTGATTTTGTTGTTAAATATTTGTAGGTAGTCGTAGGGAAGATGATTGGACATGCCCTAGTTGTTGGAATGTGAATTTTTCATTTAGGACTACTTGCAATATGCGCAATTGCACTCAACCCAGGCCAGCTGATCATAATTCAGTAAGTATTGGTGGTATTAGCCTCATCGTGTTCGAAGAATTACCTCGGTTTTGCACGTGATTGTTTTTATTGTTGTAGTTTTGGCTCATATTATAAATTACTGATGTTCAGATTGAAATTGTTTTAACAGAATGAGTAACAAAAGGGTAGATTCTTTGAAATTTGTCACTTGTTAGTTGTTTTTAATGCATTTAATTCTTGGTTCTAAGCTGACATGAAGGAAAAGATTAGTGGTGTGTCGGTGTCGTTTAGTATGGAAGTAACTGAACTGCATGCATTGTTTTAGTTGTCCTACGTTGTCTGTTTACATTTTAAAAAATCTGTTGATAATAATCCCTTTCAATTTGGAATATTTTCCCTTGCAGAATTAAAAACTCTGTTGATATTGATCCTTTTCAATTTGTTCGTTATCTCTTCAGAAATTAACACTCCCTCTCTTTCTTTATCCTTCTAAGATTAAGTCGTTTTTTTTTTCTGTTGCAGAAATCTGCTGCCAAGCCTCTACAACCACCCCCAAATTACTCGTCACCTGCTCCTTATTTAGGTCCTGGTGCACCTCCTTCGATGTATCTAGGTGTACCACCTTATGGCTCTTCCCTCTTCAATGGTTCTTCTATTCCTCCTTATGATGTTCCATTTCCTGGAGGTTCAGCTTATGCATATGGCAGTCGTCTTCCTGGTGGCAGTCCCTTTCAGCCACTGCATATGTCTGGGCCACCCCCTTATTCTAGTGGCTCTATGATTGCAAATGGTAATTTGTTTTTTTCCAGTTTATAAATGCCATCATTTTTACCTTCATTTTACTTTTCCGTTCTGCTGTTATACTTTAATGCTTGTTAAATTCTTGACATTGAACACTTGATCATAATTCATTCTTAGCTGCAAAATATACACAACCATCTCCATGCATATATTGGTGCGACTAAAGTATGCTATTAAAGTATCACATTAGTAAGTTATATTAATATTTTTTCAGGTCCGATGTATGGCATGCCTCCTTTGATGAACCGTTATGGCTTGGGCTTGCCCATGGGCCCTCCTCCAATGGTAAGTTCAGAAGGTTAATGCAGTAATGCTATTTTGAAATCACTCTTTTTTAGAACTGTCTAATGAAGATTGCAAGCTTAGCCTTTTATGGCACTTATCTATGTTGCAAGCTTAGCTTTTAGAGACCTGCAGCAAAAGCATGCTTTTACCACTAACAGGCGTAGTGCAGATCTGGAATTTTCCTGATCTCTTTGGACCATAATTTTAAACTTTTGTCAGAGCTACAATTTTTTTATATGGGAATTAAATAAAATTTGTGATATAATATATATTTTCACCTACAGGGACCAAGGCCAGGATTTTTTCCAGATGATAAATCACAGAAAAAGGGATCTGGTATGTCATATCTCTACCTTTCAAGTCCATATAGGCCATTATCTTAGCATTACAACTATTTTGTGCAACAACTTGATTCTTCTAATCCTTTGCAGATGCTACACGTGATAATGATTGGACATGCCCTAAATGTGGGAATATTAACTTCTCTTTCAGAACTGTCTGTAACATGCGGAAATGCAACACACCAAAGCCTGGACCTCAGGTTTGTCTTGATTAGATTTTATTTAATGCATCTTAATACTTAAATAGTTCATTACATTTTTGTGTTTTGAATCTGTTTTTTATTTATAACAATATTCTTTTGTAAATGCAGGCTGCAAAATCAGATAAAAATTCAAGTAAGTTATTTTAAATTTTTAAAAATCATTATCTCATGTTTTGAAATTCGATGCATATGTGTTTCATGCTTTTCAGAACAAAAGATGCCTGAGGGAAGCTGGAAGTGTGAGAAATGTAGCAATATTAACTATCCATTTAGGACAAAGTGCAACAGACAAAATTGTGGAGCAGAAAAACTGTCTGAACCAAAGAAGTCGCCCTCACCAACAGCAAATGAAAATGATCAGGTTTGTGGTCTGATGCATTTTCTCTTTCTAGTTTGTTACTTGAAGTTACTGTTTTTGTTGACCACATTTGTACAAGTTAAGAATTCAATGAGTTTTCAACACGCCATATTATTCCCGGCGAAAGAATTGTTTGATCTTCACCTACATCCTTTCTCTATCTCTCATTTTGTGTGTTTAACTTCTATATTTGCTGCATTTTAGTACTCACTACACACCCGTGAATGTTACCTTGTTAGTTTTTCTTGTCTTTCTTTCCATTGATTTGCTATTATCTACTGTTCCAGTGAGTACTAGGACATGTTTGAGGGTTGAGAAGGTCCAGAGTCGTCGTCCAGCATTGCTCAGTATTGGGGTCTGAAAGTCGGTCTTGTCGTCCTCATGTTGCAGCAGTTGTCAAGTTACTCTACCTTCTCATGTTCAGTGTCCAGTTGTATTAATGCTATGGTATTTCTGGTCTTGATGGATCATAGATGCATCATCATTATGTGTCAGCCATCTAATCTGGAAAATATGTTACAGGTTGATCCTGTTTTTTTAATCTTTTGGTTAGGTTTTGTACTTTGGAATCAACTCTTTTATTCTAGTGACAATGTTACTACAGACTTAGATATGTTGCTACATTTGCTAGTGGGGTAAATACTGCAGGCTGCATGTTTCGGGTTTTTTATTCAAATTTTAGGTAATGCGGGGAGTTGGAATTTTCTTCAGTTTTCATACTTGAATGTATGAAGTAGAGGCCCATCTGGTCTAATCAGGGACATATTGTTGTGATTGTGGAAAGATTTGCTTTATAATCTTTCGGCAATCATACAGTCGTCTCGTCCTATATGAAAATTACTCGAGTGTTATTGGTCACAAATGTCCCGTATTTTGCAACATCATAAGGTAAGCTTTAGTCCCCTTATGGCCCATTATAATTGCATTGCTGGTTAATTTTGCTGCATGTGGTATGTATTCTTCCTGTCTTTGAATAATGTGGTCGGTCATCATCTTGAATCAAGAGCTCCTTGTTTTATTATCGGTATTACGTATTGCATATTGCACATGTCTCGTAATGCTCATATGAGCATGGAGAAAACTGCAGGTTTGATTTAAGCTTGAGGAAGCTGCCTATTGAAGCGGGAGTTGATGTTTTAGATTTTCCAGTCTTCATGATTGAAATGTTTCAGGTCTAGTTCTTATGAGCTTGCAAGCCCGGTCTTTTTTTGACTTCGTGTGTTAGATCTTAAGAGCAAAATTGTAAAGGTATTGTGTTTGTTTCCTTTAATAATAATAATAATAATAATAATAATTATTATTATTATTATTATTATTATTATTATTATGTTTATGTTTATGTTTAATCAAATAATGGACTGAGAAATCGGTTTGGTTCCGTCATTTTTTTTTGAATTTTTTACTGTCCATGATAATTTGATTCACATTTTAGTGGTTTTTTATACTATTTTGTGAAGTTTTAAAGTTTTTATTTTCTAAATATTTCTAAAATAATTGAAGTAAATACAATTAATATTTGTTGTATAATAAGTTTGTTTTTTTATATTATACTATGTTTTGATCGGTTTATATTCTTGGGTAAAAGTGTTAAAAACTTGAGATAAAATGGGACTCCATTCTTAAATTTCTAATATAAGAACGCTTTATAAGTAGTTCATTCAATGTTTTATCGACTTACAGCCCATTTCCGATATTACTAAATTAATTTAGACATTCTATGCCATTTAGTTTATATATCAATTTTTTTTTAATTTTCAATGAATAAATGTTTTTAATGGTTTTATTGTCACATTTCTCTGCATCGGTTATTATTTTGGTTAGGAGTTTTTTAAGTAGGTTTTTTAGTGTTTTTAAGCTATTGGTGGCGGCTTTGGCCGTTTACATGCGGTGATTTATTTTATTGGTTTCTTTGTTTTTTATTTTTGTTCTTTTCTTTGTTTTAATTTTTTATTTTTCGTTGGCTATTTTGGCTTGTTCTTCATTTACCGTTATGAGACGTTCTATCTGTTTTTATAGCACATTAATATTGAAGACATTTACACTTTGGTACATGTTGTAATTGAATTTTGCCGTACAATATTGTACGGGTTGGTTCATGGAGTTTACCAAGATGTTTTTTCTCCCTTTTTATTTATTGGAGTAATTTAATGATCTGCGCTCTTCGAGTAAGCATTTTAAGATTTTGACTATGATGCTAGATTTGAAGAACACTAAAAAATTTTATGAGAATTAAGTTTGTTATTCATGTTTGTTTATTCTTTATTTTTTTACGTTTATTTTTGTTTTTGAAAATATACTTATTTGTATATTTTTCTCATTATTTTAATAAAATTTAATGTTTGATTCAATTTTTTTATATAAACAATAGTTAAAAAAATTGTCTTTAAATAAAATAATTAGAAAACAATATACATCAAATAGTTAAATCAATTGATTCGTTTATAAATTTTAATAATCAATGATCAACTAATAAATCTAATTTAATTAAAATTATAACTGAATTAACTGAATTATTCTTTTCCCAAGCCAGTAGTGGTAGGAGATAAATACTTAAAAGAAAATATATTAGGCTTAAATACAAGAACCAATTATTTTTTAAAACGTAGACAAGTGTTTTTAAATGTATTTATATATCTAAGAGATAGTAAATAACATGGCATTTGACATGAACACTACTTATGAAATTATTTATATTAATCAAAGCACCAATTATCCTAAATAGTAAAAATATTTTATATACCCAATAAATATCTGTTTTAACTTTTATTTTTTGAACATATGCTAAACACCTGCACGAAAACACCAGAAGCAAAACCAAAGGTTTAGGTGTATTGTTTTCATTTTTATTATATCAACGACATAAGCTGTATCGCTATGATTCTATCCCCTTGAATCCATGATTTCACTCAATCGAAAAAGAAAATTCATTTTGAGAGGAAAATTATGTCCTGAGACGAAGGATAAAGGTATACGACGTAAATCAAGGTTTAAGAAGCCTTAAAATTTCTGCCTAAGATCGAGGTGAACTTTATGATGTAATTTAAGGTTCATTGATCACCGTATATAACAATCGACAACGATCGATATAGTGACACATGACCTAATTATCTCAAACAATTAATTAATTGTGATTAGTCGAGTGACTTGATTGTTACAGACAATTAATTGAGTGAATTGATTATATCACTCTGAAATCTAACATTTTTAACGAAATGAGATATTCTATGTCAAAAACCTTTCTGATATTTAACAACCTCACTGATCTGTTCGCGATGATCGATTAAATTACTTACTCGTTTTTTTTATTTTTTTAAATTAGATTACCAATTTATTATCTTATTAATAATTAAATGATCTCTGAAGTAATTTACCCTAGTTATAATTATGTTACAAGACAAAATTGTTAAAACTATGTATCTTTGTGCTAATTTTAATTATATTACATAGAGCACACAACATAGAATAACCTCTCAAAAGCATTGAAAACTAAAAGGTTGCATTTAATGGCAAAGTTGTACTCTCAATTGTAATGGATATAGACGTCGATAAAAAAAGATTGGCATTCCAAGATTCGATTATCTCATATGTTTCGGATTCTTCATCACCTCCTTCAATAGTAACACCAGCTTTGGATGCATTTAGGGTTCATCGGCCGTTGTATATGATGATCGACGATAGATGACTCGTTGATACATGACTTGATTGACACATTCAATTATTTAATTACAAATAGTATAGTACCTTGATTGTTACAATTAATTAATTGAGTGACATAATTGTACATCTATGAAATCTAATATTTTCCAATGAAATAAAATATTCCACATTAGAAACCCATCTCATATTTAATGACCCAATTATTTGTTTGCACCAATCAATTAAATTGGTGACACGTTTTAGACTTTATTAAAATTGAATGATCTATTTGTAATCTTAATAATAATTGAATGATTCATGATGTAATTTGCCCTAGTTATAATTATATTACAAAACAATATTGTTAAAACTATGTATCTTTGTGCAAATTTTAAAAGATTGCACAAGGGGTAAATAGTAAGAAACAATACCTAAGAAGGATTATTTGAACCAAACATGAATATTGCATAGAGCACACAAACAATATTGGAAGAACCTCTCAAAAGCATTGGAAACTAAAAGGTTGCATTTAATGGCAAAATTGTACTCTCAGTTGTAATGGATATAGACGTCGACCAAGAAAGATTGGCATTTCAAGATTCGATTATCTCATATGTTTTGGATTCTTCATCACCTCCTTCTTCAGGGTAATGATATATCTACCCACTAAATTATCTACTCAACTGAGGTGACACATGACATGACAACTAAGATGAATATAATTGAAGAAAAAAATTAAAATATTTTTTTACCAATAAACAATTTTTAAGACTATAAATACATGTCACGTTATTAAATATTTAATTATAAAATTAAGGCTTAAATGAAAAATAAGTGCTCAAACTATACTATTTTTGAACTTTATGTGTCAAACCATTTTAAAAAATCGTTACCAAATAAAAACGTGACATGTGGCGTGTTTATTTATTATTATAGTAAAAAAATTAAAAAGGAATATAATTAAAAAACTCAAATTTTTTTAAAATTTTAAAAAAACCCAAATCTCTAATCCCAAAATCACAAAATTTTCAAATTGCCAATGCTGTCTCCACTATCGTAGGTAAGTGTGTCAATCATACATCGTTCGAATAGAACTATTCACGTTCAACGTCCGATTGGCATTCCTTCGGTTGGTTACCGACGATGGGTGGTTGGGAAAAATAGGCATAGAAATTCGGCGATGGTATTGGCTGTGTTTGGAGACTGCGACGACAACGATGACAATTTGGAGAATTTGTGGTTTTGGGTATTAAGGATTTGAGTTTTTTTGTGTGGAAATTTTGAGTTTTTTAATATATATATATATAATTTTTTAAATAAAAATAAATAAACATGCCATGTGTCATATTCTTATTGGGTAATAATTTTTTAAACGGTCATACACTTAAAAATTGTAATTGTTGAAACTTTAGAATCCTATTTTTATAAAAAAAAATACTTTAGGCACCTAAAGTTCAAAATGTATAGTTTGGATACTTATTTTTGTATTAAGCCTAGAATTAATTACAACAAATAAAATATTAATGATAAAATATTAGTATAATTTAAAATATGCTTGATATACAAATAAGTGCATAAACTATACATATTTTTAATTTTAGGTGCCTAAACTATTTTTTTTGGTAAAAATAATTGTCTAACGTTTCATTTTGTTAATTTTAGGTGCCCAAAGTTTCAATCAATTACTGTTTTAAGGTTGTGTTGTTAAAGAAATTTATCACCCAATCAAATTTAGACACATGGTATTTATTTTTATTTTTAACTTTAATTTTTAAAAATTAAAATTAAAATAATTTAAAAAATTTCAAAATCCTCCAAAATATTCCTAAATCTCTAACAAAAAATCCTCAATATTATCATCGTTGCCACCGACGATGGATGGTTAGGGGAAATGGGCGGCGGTGTCCGACGAAGACAGTGATGGTGTTTGACGAGGTTATCGACACTAGTAACGATGATAATTTTAGAATTTAGGGTTAATGATTTGGGATAGTTTTAAAATGTATTTATTTATATTTTCTTGAAAAAAATAAAAAACAAAAACATGCCACATATCATGTTTTAATTGGATAATGAATATTTTTAATGGGCGTTAACAGCCAATCCCCAAAAATTAACGAAATAAAACTTTGGGCACATGCTTTTTAATTTTTTTTAACATATCCAAAAAATAGGAAAAAACTAAAAAATAATTTAGACACTTAAAGTTAAAAAATGTATAGTTTGAACACTTATTTTTTTATTAAGTCTTAAAAATAATTATTTTAATTTTTATTCTACAAAACAATTTTCATTTTAAAGATATAAATACCGTAACATCAGCAATGTACAACTAAATTGCTCTATTCTCCTTTTAGCACTGTACAACTATAAGTAGTCTAAGGGGTTTTTTATATTATAAAAATTGAGGTGAGACAAAGCTTAAAAACTCATGGTTCATATATGATATTTTATTTTTAATTTGATTGAAAACAACAGTAACCTTGTTTGTTTGTTGGGTTATTGAAGAGCTGGAAAAAAATAAAAATTTTAAATTCAAGAGAAAGGAGAAACCTAATGTCGTTTATTAAATTGAACAATATCTAAAGAAAAATATAAATTTAAAATACTAAAATTATAACGTTGATTAAAATCTTAGTGTCTAACAAATATCTCAACTTGTTATG
Source organism: Hibiscus tridactylites (assembly GCA_958450335.1). Lineage (NCBI taxonomy): Eukaryota > Viridiplantae > Streptophyta > Magnoliopsida > Malvales > Malvaceae > Hibiscus > Hibiscus tridactylites. Next base: position 49,814,367 of record OY288271.1, read on the forward strand.
AATATTTATCTACGTGGATGTCTATAATGATAAGAACTTTATCTAAGATATTTGATTTACTTTATCATTAGAAATATTATCTCTATTAATTAGAGTTTGATGTATTATGTACTTCTTATGCCTATAAATAGATGAAGACATTGTACACAAGTCTAGTTTGGATAATAATACGAATCTCCTTCTTTCTCTCATCTCTTTGTTATTTTATTCTTATTTGTTGTTCTTCGCTATTTTATTTCTAACACGTTATCAGCACGAGTTTGCTCGATGAATTTTGACGTATCCAAAAATCAAATTAATCTTCAGTCGGATGTGTCGACGGTCTTACTCCAAAAACGTTGCTAATTTGTTGCTGCAATCGAGAATCCCAATCATCAGGATTCTCGATCAAAGAATACTAGTGATACATACGACGATAAAGTTCCTTAATGACATTCAGGTAAAACTATTAATGTTTTCAACTTTAGTTACATAATCAAATTTGAGTATTTGACTTGAATTGAATTTCTTAAAAACATTTTGATGCGGTAAATTGGATTTTTATCAATTTTAATTTGATTTGTATTCCATTAAACATCCTAATTTGATAAATAATTATCATTATTATTTGGATTTTTCTAGTTAATTACCTTCGTTTATTACCTTCGTTCATCATTAGTTGTTTATTTCACATGCTCTATTGAAAATACTTGCTACTTAATTATGGAGGATACGAATAATCAACACATACATCAATAAGGAAATATTGAAAATATTTTCAATAAGAGAATTTATTATAACAATTGATTCTTTGTTATAAGATTAATATTTGTTTATGATATTATAATGATGAGTTGATGTTTTTATCCGTATTTTGAGTTTTTTCATGATATATTTAAATGGTTTGGAGTAAGAGCATGGCATAAAGAGATTATGAGAAGTTGTCTTGGCTGTTTGCTATGTCTCCATCGTCCTCAAGAGGAAACACAATATTGCTAAACTCTAATTTTATTTTTATCCTTTAAAATACGATTTTAAAGTACGATAAATCATGATGATTTTAAATTTACAAGAAGATTATTATAAAGTCTATATTTGCTCAAAAGCAATAATTCTCATGTGTCAAACTCGACTATTGACTTCTCTCAAGTTCAAGTTACAAAAATTTGTCTTGATCTAAAAAGTTTTATGGGAGGCATTCCCTAAAGTGAATGCAAGCATGATGTTTATTCCATGCGATTATTGGATATGTTTCATTCCCTGAAGTGAATGCAAACATGGTAAATCGCTATTCAATTGGTAACATAACTTCGATATAATCTAAGTATATTGACTGAACATCTCGTTCTGCGAGGCTACTGGTCTCAAATGAGGTTTTTAAAGGACCTTGTCAACTGGTTTAATAATGTCGCGTACGAGGATTAAATCTTTGTTCTCTGTGATGAGGATACGTTAATAAAAACATACTCTCATTTTCACGACATATAATGTTGTCCTTAGACACAATATCGTGAAAAAGATTTTAAAGGCCCACTGGCTCTACTTTATTCCCTGAAGTGAATGTGAGATTTTATAATGGAAAGAATAAATGCCACATTAGTAGCTGTGGTCATGGTCGAGGCCATAGACATAGACATTATGGTCATTTTAAGAATACTTCTACCCACCGGTAGTGAGATTATAAGGATGACAAGAGTGAATAAAAGATTATTCTAAGAAAGTAAAATCCTTTTTTATTATCAATGCGATGTAATAACCCATTGGTCTCGTACTTGTCGTACGCTGAAAAATCAACAATCTTTGAAAGATAAAGGAAAGAAAATAGAAGCAAATTTTGTTTACGAAAAATGATGAAAATGATGTTGGTCCAACTTATTTGGACATTGCTGGTCCAACTCATTTGGATGTTGTTGATTTCCTTATAACCATCGAAGAGAATAAATCATCTTCTAATTATTCTCATAACTTTAAAGAGAATTATTTATCTTTTTATTTATTTTGCTTTATGTTTATTTACTTTACATATTAATTATTTACGTTTTATATTTAGATATTATGATATTTATTTATTTTGTTTCACATGATTACTTATTAAATACAAACCATGGTGACGATTTATGCTTAGCAGAAGCATAAGATATATTTTCCCATTTAATGCAAGGGATAATGTGAGTACTATATCTCAAAGTACTGAAAATATTGATGCTCTAGAAGAGCAATAAGTTCTTGAGAGAAAACACATTTTAAAAAGTGCAGTATTGCGAATATTATAATAATTACCGCTAATGGTAATGATATCGTTACCACTAGAAGTGGAAATTTTAAGAAAGCAATATGAGTTCGCAAAATAATCCTTCAGGAATTATAGATAACATATGTTATCAATTGACATTTGAAATAAGCCAATGTGGATATAAGTTCTGGTAGCCAAAAGTTAGTTGAAAGCTCTAGAAGAGCTATATATTGCTACCAAAAGATAATTTCTATTGAAAGCTCCGAAAGAGCTAAATATATTCTTATTCAAAGTAACAATTTTGATGGTTGTACTAGACATGTACATGTGAAATTGAATCACATGTTATGGTAAATTAGAAGTTTACCAAATTTAGAAATGTATATACACACATGTATATAGTTGTCATGATCGGTTAGACCATCCTGATCAATAATGATGCAGAAATTATTGAGATTTACATGCACATGTATTAAAAGAACCTGGTGTTCTCGTGGTACTTATTCTCAAAGGAATTGATTAAATTTCGCTTATTAAAGAACATGTAGTTCTTATGTTGCTTAAAGGAATTGATAAAATTCCACTTACTAAAAAAACATGTGTAATTGCCTCAACCCGACCTAGCCGATAGACCAAACTGAACGGGTCACACGAGGAATATTGAAGTAATCCGAGAAGATTTACCTCAATAAATGACCCTTTTTTTCTTTTTATCTTGTCTAGATACAAGTTAGATTCCTATGTGTTTACACAAGCAGTAGATAAAACAACATCACAAACGCACATCGATTATTACCAATTCTGGTTTTAGGGACCATTTGTAAACTTAACAAATTATAAGGGTTTTAACCAAATTCGGATTACCAACTCTTAATTAAGTTCATTACATGCATCTCTACCGAAACTCAGCTCAAACTAACCAATAGAACTCATTAAATTGCATATATAACAAACGGGGGCCAAAACGCAAAGAAACAGAACTTACAAATATTCCAATAACTGAAATAATAGCAAGCCGTTTCGGAAAAACCAGCCGCGTATCGGAATGGGTGTATCGAAACAGTGATACCTGTTCCGAAATGCGAGATCGTTTTTAAACCATCTTAGACTCATTTCGGAACAAGGTTTCATAGAGACAAAATATATTGAAACAGATCTCACCGTTTCGAAACCCCAAGGCATTTTCAAACTCCCATTTCGAAACAAGCAAGGGTGTTTCGAAACACCTGTGCCTGAAAAGCTTAATTTTGCTGGTTTAACTCGAGTTTAACCATCCAAAACTAATCCAACATATGTCTAAACATGCTTGCAACTCGTATGCACTTCAACAATCATAAATTCATGGCAAAGACATCATCAAAGCGTCACTAGCAATACCAAAGAGAACTAAAGGCATGCTTCCTAAGAAAACAAGCTCCAAAAGGTCAATTCTCAAATCCAAGCACAAACCAACTCTCTAAGGCCACGTACATACTCATATATGCATATCAAACTTGTACCAAATCAGAAAACACTAAAACAACCAACATTCATAGTATTGGACGCCCCATTGCCCTTATTACTCTAGTCCATAACAAAACATACCTTCAATCGAAGTCTTTCATCGATCCCTTGCAAGTGCTGCCACCAAAACTTGAATTTACTGCATTGATGGGCAAGAGAGCGTAAGCACAAAATGCTTAGTGAGGAAAGCTCAAAACCAAAAACACCATTAATGCACAAAACTATTTTCACTCTTTTCAAAACCATCATGCCTTCTTGATAAACCATGCACTTTAACATTAAAATCAGCATGCTAACGCCATGCAACACGAATCACATCTTTTCCAGCAATTAAACCATTGCTACACACACATCAAGCCTTCCAAGCATAAACACCATTATGCTAAGCTTAAGGTAAAACATGCATTTTTCACAATATGCATCAACAACATTTCCATAACGTTACAATCCATTATATTAGCTTTCAAGTGATTAACAACAATCTCATTTCTCAAAAACATATCGGATACACGGATTACCAAGGGTTGTACCAAACCCTTCATACACTCTACCGACATCTCAAGGCTCACATACGGGAGCAACCCTCCACCGTTGTGACACCCGTGGTGGAGTATTCAGTACAGTTACAACCCCTCAACACCACTCATCGGTAGATGTATAGCCCACTAACGAGAGACGGGACACACACAAGGTTCGCATCCGGGAGCTACCCTCAACCCTTGCAACCTTAAACAATCCTCAATCATTATGATACTTGAATGGAGCTTTCGGTACAATCACAACCCCTCAACATCCAAGGTGACTTGTTTATAGTGCACTCAATCCTATAGCCGACTAACTATATCCGATTTCATTTACAAAACACTTTATACAACATCACTTGCCAATATAATCCACATTTCATGCATACCTCACTGTTTTTCCAAAGCATTCATGATAAGCCATAACTCAAGCATTAAACCATGCTTCAAAACTCATGCATCAACACATGCATACAAGGATCACTTATCTAGTGCATCCTTAAATCATATGGCATCATGAAACACATTTCATAAACTCAAAACATGCTTTAAAATAGTATGTTAACACAATTAAATTAAGTGCATTCAAAATCTCACAATAGCACAATCCGAGAGAGAAATTCACTTTACTTACTTCCGAACTTAGTAAAGCGTTTCAAGCTCTTACTAAGTCCCCAAAACATCTTTTATGACGTTTCAAAGCAAGAAATCTCATTTCCACTCATCGACTTGCGAAACCACACTTGCGGACGCAACACTCAATCATCCGAAGCCTCCAAAACCACTTCATTCAATTCCGGAACACTATCCCCTATTTTCAACACATTAAAAACAGAGATTCAATGCATCATAATGCATTCAAACACCAACACTCAAAAGAAAACTCGCGGCCCTGCTTTTAAGCATTAAATTGCTTATCTGAATCAATCGAAAACTCAATCGATTGATCTCCAAACTCAGCCCACCCATCAACCAACACATCCAACACATTTTAAGCATAAATCAACATAAAAAAAACTAAAACCATCCTTATACCTCCATCAACTTAGATCTCATATGACACCCAAAAACCCAACCATACACACCTTAAAAACCAATGATCTCAAGGATTTTGGGATTACTATGATTAAGACTCCACTTCAACATCATAAACCTTTCAAAACTCATTTAGAAATCATCTCAAACAAACCAAATCAACATAACTACGAAAATCACATTAAATCATCTCTTCTATCAAGATTTCACCATTTAATTAAAACAATATCAAAACCTCAATAAAAACATAGATAAAGAGCCAAATATCTTTGGAATTTCATTAAAGAACCTTGATTAGAGGGTTAGCATGAATTTTACCTCCGATCCTGTAACCCCCTCGTCCCGGTCTGGCCGGATGACCGGTCCAAGTAAGCCACACGGGGAAAATTGAAGCGAAACCTGTTAGGGTTCCCCCTCGGTTAGCAACCCTAATTTTTTTCTTTTAATTTAATCTTTTCTAAAGGCTCATCCAAATACTATGTGATCATAACAACGGAATAAGAAGCGGAAGACAAACATCAGAACCCAAAACAACATTTAAACAGCCCAATGTTACTTCGTTAGACAGGCCATTTCGAAACACCATTGAGGCGTATCGAAACTCCCTTAACCAGGTCAACTGCCCCAAGCCATACGAGGAGGCCGTATCGAAACGAAGGTCAACCGTTCTGAAACACCCTCAACGGTCAACTTCTCGTGGTCAACGAGATTTTGACCGTTTCGAAACCCTTAGACCCGTTTCGAAACGCTTTCATCTCGACAATTTCTCAGATTTCCAGTAGCCAAAACGTTCCGAAACCCGTATCGGAACAGGGGCTCTCAGTGGCCAAATCGTATCGAAACGCGTTCCGATACGGGGTCCCTGAAGCCTACCCGTTCCGAAACGGCCCAGCTCGTTTCGAAACACGGGCTGTCTGTAACCCTAAAAAACCAGACTTAGGCATTTCTCAACAAAAATCTAAAGGCCCTAAACGACCCTAAGAGGAACTTAACACCAACATACATGAAACTAGAGGCATGGGTCCTATATTAAACATGCTCAAACACACAAGACATAGATTGAAACTTTCATTCAAGGCATTTACACATTAGCAACAAACTTCAACAAGACTAACACTTGGACAAAATAAGATAAGCAAATCCAACATGGTTTACAAGCAAGGCATACAACCCAAAATCCAAATCAATACAACATATGAAAGGAGTCTAGCATGCTCCTAACAACCAACATAACATACTTCAAAGGCTCAAACAACGACACCTATCCCATTACTTTACTATTACTATCTTACAATTTAAAGTTCATACTTGAGCTACCAGAAGCGACACTTGAAGACCTTTCCTTGCCTTTGCCACCCACAAGCTACTGATCTGCATTGTCGAACAAAAAGGAGCGTAAGCATAAAAGCTTAGTGAGGGTAAGCTCATAAAACAAACCTTCAACAATGCAGGGTCCAAGCACGAGCATACAACCAAGGTAGAATGCATGATCTTACCTTTGATCCACATGAGCCATAAATATAGATGATGCATGAGCATATTATCAAAATCATGTCATGCTCAACGAGTCCATAATCACATCATATGGTAACACATATAACCAACATATGAGCAACATAATCCACAATTCGTATTGGCACCTAGCTATGACTCGAATACGCGGATAACCGTTGGAACTCACATCCAACAACACAACCATTACTTGACGGTGGGATTACACTCATCACCGTTCACGCGGAGGGGATTCCACTCATCCTCACGCCTCATTTCACGCGGAGGGGATTCCACTCATCCTCACGCCCGTCGATGGGATTCCACTCATCACCGACATATATATATATATATATATATATATATATATATATATATATATATATATATAAGAAGATTTCTGGGAGAACCCGTACTCCATCTTGATGACTACCATCATCAAGACCACGCACGCATTTTGACTCACATGTGCACACTAAACATCCTAATGATCGATCATTTGTACCCAAGCATACTAGTGCCAATAATACACATTTCATTAATCTTTCACAATATCATTTCATAATAACTTCTGTGCTTAGCACGTACTCACCATGACTCTCTGTCATGCACAAACCACATTTCCATGCCTAGCATGTACTCACCATGATCCTCGGATCATACAATCACCTCATACTATCATTTCACGTGTCAACACCACATGTATATCATTAACACAATATCGCATCATATTCCATGCATATGTATATCTCCATCATGTTTATCAACAAAATGCATATAACAATGCATCAAACATGCCTCAACATACATGTATACAACATATACATAACCAACACCATCACAATTTAACACGAGGCATAAACAACCATTAAAGAGTGCAACCAAAGTCTCTAATCAAAGCTTGGGATTAGGCTACCACTCTAATCCCAACTCTAGGTGGGTTTACCAAGCCCATCCTAGGTTCACATGCTTGAACCAAATACTCAAAACAATTTTAAAAATATTTAACCACTCATCGACCGCTCCATTAGTACAAGCTGACTAGCCTACCAAGCATCCAAATTCCGGATTCGAGCCCGAAGCTTCTCCATTGTCTTCTCTTGCTTCTAACCATTCAAAAACAATACATTAGCCCCAAAATCAATCACAAACCCAAGGTTTAACACCAACACACAAATCTACTACAATTCTCACAATTTAAAGCCAAGTTCTTTCTTCAAATTCCCATTTTCGTGCATCCACAAAGACCCATCAAAAATCAGCAATGTAGTCATCCAAAGCACTCTTAAACATGTTCAAAACACTACCCACACATAGTATAACCATCAACCCTTCATTTCCCCACATAGACACCTTAAAAACTCCAATTTTCCACTCCCAAAAATCACTTACAGCAGTAGCTACGGGAATCCCTTCAAACCAACACCATAACCACTCAAAAATCATCAAATAACATCTAAAGACACCTACCCAATGTTACTATAACATCAGCCCATCAATTTCTCACTTTTTAACACTTTAAATATACCCCTAAAAACCCATTTCGGGATTCACCATAAAACCTTGCAAAAATCGAATATGTTGGACCTTATAGGTAGTAAACAACTCACATAACATTAATAAATCAAAAGCTTTAGTTAAAGCTAACAAATATAGCATTTTTAACTCAAAATCCCAAAACCCTAAAATGCAAACTAGTGAGCTTTAATGAAAACAAATTACATGGGGAGAAATAGGAAGATGATGGTAATAAGAAAATGTATTTACCTTTGAAAAGCCCTAAAAAATAAGTAAGATTGGTGATTGAATAGTGATGGGAGATGGGGAGGAGAAACTCATGTTCAAAATGGGGAGGAAGAAGACGGGTGTGATTTTTGGGTATTTGAAATAAAATGAAAATGGGTTTTATTTTACAAGACCAAGAAATTACAACTTTGCCATTAATGAGATGGCCATCTTCAAATTCTAAAATCCATGGAATTTAATTTCCAAAACAATTTAAATCCAACATAATTGTTTGCTTCGAATATATGAAGCCCAAAATAATATTTTATTATTTTAATTATAAAACCGAAACCCGAACCATTATTTAAATATTATTTTCACCCGACCCCAAACCTGGGTGTTACAAATCCTTGCTTCTCTTCCAATTTGGCAAGTTTAGCTTTCAAGAATCTTGAAGAAATTTGAGAGAAATCACCAAGGATAAGTTGGAAATCAAGAGAGGAAAAGTAAGTGAATGAAATCTGGAAATTGAGAGAAATTTGATAGTGTTTGGCTGAAGTGAAAAGAGGAGAATGAAAACGATCGTCAAAATCTTTTAACCAAAATAACTACCTCTTTAATTAAATCAATTAAAGCCATTTTAATATTTAATAAATCATTTAAAACACATGTCAAATTAGAGAAAAGGCTTAATTGCCATTTAGATTCCTAACGATTCTAAGATTTTGACTCTTGAAAACACACATTTCCATAGTTTTAAAACTTTACATTTTGGTCACTATCTAAAATGTACACTTTCCAAAACTCATTTTACAAAATTGATTCAAACCACCTATTAAATATAATTTTATAGGATTTTAGGAATTTTTATCATATTTTTATCTCATCCCGAACCTTGATTTCCCTAAACCACCTTTTAACGACTCGAACCGCCAACCTCTGGTTCCATTGGCCTAACCCGGCACGCAAAACACCTAGGCCCAAAACCGGGGTGTTACAACATGAAGTTATTATGTTGTTTGTTCTCAAAGAATTTAGTTGATCCCACTTATCAAAAGAACTAGAACTTGAAGTTCTTGTACTGAAGTTGAGACTGCATGTCTTGCATATCTAAATGAAATATGAGCCCATATATCCACAAATGTGGAAAGTTTAATATGATTTTAGTAGATGCATCTACATTGTTTTATCAACTTACAACCAGAAGTTTGTGAGATTGATTCTAAAAGGATTCAGATTATGCAATTAGACTATTCATCTTGCAAAAGTTAGTGGGTTTATATTTTAGGTTATATCACTTGATACAAAACCTATTGATTATGAAAAATATAGTTTACCAAAATTTCAATTGGATGCATCCTTTTTAATAGCTAAAATATGAGAATAAGACAATTATTATTTATATGATATTTTCATATAGCATCACTTATACACATCAAGCCAACGAGTTATAATAAACTCCCCGTTAGGATTGGTTTTTGGTCAGAAGCCATATATTTCCCATTTTATGATTTTTGAATGTGCGACATGAATTGCTCCACCACAACAGACAAAATGGGTAAATAAAAAAGGTGGAGAATATATATATTGAGTACAAGTCTCCTTTTATGTTTAAACTCTTAAACATTAATTGGAGAATCATTTATGACATGACTTTTTCTCAACATCAGGGGGAGATAATAATTAGCTGGATAACAAAAAAAATGAATTATCATTATCTAGATCCTCGTATATGAACCAGAAGTTCATAAGATAATTCATATTATTAAATGTCAACTGCCAGATATATTTACTGACCCAATGAGAGTAACTAAGTCTCATATACCAGCTGAAATGCTCTAAATTTAAATTACATGTTAGAGTGAATGGATATAAATCATGCTTGAAATATGATAGTTGAAAATTGGTTACAATGATAAAAATTCTCGTAAATGAAAAATAGTATGAGATGGTCATATATTGGAGGCGGGTGCTCCTGAAGAGACCCAATACATAACTAAAATAAAACTCTTGAAAAGTTTCAGGTACCTGAAATAAAGATTGAAATTTGAAGAGATCTCGATGAGTTATGTCACTACGAGAATGGAACCAGAAAATTGAAAAGTTGTCGACAAAGATTTTACAAACAATTTTAAATGGAATACTTCTATAGAAGTAAAGAAAGAAAATGAGGACCTTGTATAGAAATCTATCAAGAAGTATATATATTGAATTGGCCAATATAGAAAGACGCTTTGAGCTTCCAAAAGAGAAATATTTGGACCAGCAGTCCAAACACCTAAAGGTGTAATGCAAGTGAGGCACAAATAAGTAGTTGTAAATACGACTAAATTATGATTTATGAAGAATTATAATTACTTCATGGTGGACGCAATTACTTTAGTAGTTATGAAATATTTTATATGCGTCTAATTATTTTGTGGATCCCTATTTATCCTTGAAGGATTTAAAATGCTAGAAGCATTTGGAAATTTTTGAGGAAATTTATTTAGATATGCCCCTTGAATATTTATATTTTGGCGCATTTGGTATAATAGCCTTAGTGGGTACTAATTGAGGAAATACTATAAGTATGATCATATTTTCTTATATATTTTATAAAAGAGTTTGATCAAGATTCATTATATCATTAGAACACATGAAGAACTTCAAATTGGAAACTCATGAAGTGCTTTTAATGCATTTAATGAAAGCTTTTGAGAAAAATAATATTGACTTCCAGTTTTATCTTGACCTAAAGATCGATCACTTAAATATGTGTTTTGTCTATGAATGGACATAAGATGAAAGAATCTTAAAAAAGATTCAATATGGATAAAGCATATCTATTAAGTATCCCAATAATTGTAAGCTTGTTGGATGTGAACAAATATAATTATATCTTTTCTTGGTCTTGAAGCATCATATATTAGTTGGTCAAGAAATATCCATGGATATACAAAGATCATTACCTCTAGATCTTCAAACATTCGTCGATGCCTCCTAAAATGTTGTAGAAATAATTGTTATGTGTGAGGCAAGCCAAAAATGTGTTTGGCTAAGACCATTTGCCTAATATATCCAGAAGATATGTGATTTACTTTCACAAGATATGATACAAATGCTATGTTGTAGAGATAATGCAAGGTATAAACATCATGGAACATATTACTCCAAAATTTCATCCCTCACTGTAGAGCGTTTGGGTGTACTCTATTTAGGAGCACAAGTGCACACTCTTGTCAAGTTGTAGTATATAAGATATCGTCTCCACAGGGATTGGATAGCTTGGTTCGAATTGTAGTTCCTGCACAAATAAAGTAAATGCACAAGTGAGATTGTTGTTTGAGAAGTAAAGTAAAATAAAACATAAGTAATAGAGGAAGTGCTCAGGGTGATGGAGAGGGTAGGGTTATGCTGCTTCTTAGTGTGAAATTGCGTTGAAAAGGCCAAGTTGTTTTGCGCTTCTACGATGTGCTGCCATGGCGGGTGGAAAGGAGATAAGTCTTGGCGGCAAGTATGGCAGATACTCCAAGTTTGGCAGAGCAATTCTGAAGTGATCCTTCCTATGTCTAGGTAAGGATTCTGTCACCACGTGATGTAGGCAATACCTAGCAATCTCAGCGTAAACCTAACATAGGCAGTCGACGTTTGGTTGCACCTTTTAGCCGCTGAAATTCTAACTTATGTCTAAGTCGAATTAGTCAACACCTTGACATGATGAGACCATACTTAATTATTTCGTGAGTTTGACACTCTCGTGCCCGACAAATGGATTTCTTCAACTAGACTTTTGGAACTAATTAAAGAAGTGAAGAACATGAAATAAGTAAACATGGAATATTTTTTTGAAAACAAACTTGAAACCTAAACAATCATTCTCACAACTAATTTACAACATAAACCCAAACCCAAGAGAGAATTAGAACATGGCGGCGACAGAAAACCTAAGCTATGTCTAGAGAAAACCTAAGATGCTTTGAACTAGGAGTACAATTAGTATTTATAGGCAAATAGTTAGGTCTAGTCCTTCTTTAAGTAGAAGTCTTCAAAAGTAGCTTTCCACATTTAATGTGACTTCAAACTTTGACTTCTTTGAGTTGAATATGGACTTTATCACGTTTGCCTTTCCCCGCAAGCAATCTTGAGATTTCACTTTGGCGGCTCTGCCCGCTACTACAGACATCAGAAAATCGAGTGGATGACATCGATAGACTCAAGATTTTTAGCTCTACAAATCGCACTATGGTTCTTTAACTTTATAGTTTGCTACCGTGGGCAGCAAGGTTGACCACGGAAGCACTTGGCAGCTACTCAACAGCTACTGTCTTTGGCTAGAACTGCATCATTACAGCTCACTGGTTTGCTGCCTCAACATCATATTATCGGCTTCTCTTTCCCTCTGTCAGCCTTTAGTACCTAAAACCAAAAACACACTAAAACAGTACCTTTCTTCACCAAATTAAAGATAACCGATAAAAATAAGGCAAAGTAAAGAAATACTGTAAAATGCAATGCATGGTCCTAATTATGCCTAATATGTGCTTAAAAACAACAATAACATGAGATGTAATGTGTATGAAATATAGAACTTGTGGACACTTTACACACCCCTAAACCCGAACTATTGCTTGTCGTCAAGCAATGCAACCTAACATACTTGCTCTAATAATAATCAGTAAGAAAAACTGATTTTTCAACTTTATTTCATACCTCAAGGCCGTGACACCTACATTAATTTAGTGAAGGGAATAAAACAAGCAAATAACTCAGAATTAGTTTCTCATGCAGTGCAGTGTGTGTAGGACTATATACAGGCTGAATATGTAGAATAAATAAATAAACAAAAATGTTGTTACAATTTATAAGGTTGCTGCCGAGGCAGCATAGTTAAGCACATTAATTTAATCATGGCAATGATGGCTTCAGCTTATCACAACTACTCTTCTAGGTCTGAAATTGAGATAAGATCAAACTACAAAATCCTGAACCCATGGAGTAGAGTGTCCTCGCACATGATTCTTCCTAGAGCCTGTTGCGGGCACCTCTAGGGTAAAACATCAATGTCCTTTGTTTTTACTTCTGCTTCCGTGGCAATGCATTATTTTTCTGTTTCGTTTGCTTGCCTCGGCGGCTATCTGCAACCATTGTTAGAACTTTGCAAAGAATTCTAAAAAACAAGCAGGTAGTGTTCATCAGATATTCTAACACATTCAGCAAGTAACAGAGGTGTTTTGACAGTTTTGGCAAAAAGAAAAAAATATAAGTCATTTTTCATGCTTTTCCCATATTAAGTTCAATTTATATTTGGTGCGAAAATAAATAATTGGCTAATCTATCATAGGCACAAGTTATATAACAAAATTTTCTTTTCCGATTATAACTAAGGCAAGTACAATGCAACCTATATGCTCCTAAGTATGCGTAGACAAATGATGCGAGAGCCATCCCCCCCAAACTCGAGATGGGCATTGCTCTCAATGCACAAAATTAAAATAGAAAAAGAAAAAGAAAAATTAGACAAGAAAAAGGGAAGAAGACTTAGGCTTAGTCAGATGGTGTAGAGGATTTCAAGGGGTTGTTTGCTGTCAGCGACAAGTTACGGCAGCGGCTTAGCATTGCTGCCCTTGTCTGTGCTTAGCGGTATGGATTAAGGGTTTGGACCTGCATAATTAATTGTGAGACGGGATTAAGAAAAAGAAAAAGAATAAAGCCTAATCCTAAAAACTACTCTTACTAAAGCGATAAAGATGTGTAAAAAGATAAAATTATGTCATAGTGGGGTGGGCATCCCCCAATGTGAATTCTTTCTGATCTTTTAGGATAAAATCTCCTATATAGTGCTTTAGTCGTTGCCCGTTAACTTTGAATTCTGTCCCTCCGTTCACTGGTTTTACTGTTACGGCTCCATGGGGGAAGCCTTGGATTACTTTGAACAGTCCTGACCATCTGGATTTTAACTTCCCAAGAAACAACTTGAGGTGGGAATTGAACAATAGAACTTGCTACCCGGGCAGGATTTGCCACCATTAAATCTTGTTGTCGTGCCATTTTTGAGTTTTTCCTTGTACAACTTGGCATTCTCGTATGCCTTCCGTCGGAATTCCTCCATTTCTGTCAGATTCAGTAGTTTATTTTCGCCAACTTGTTTCCAGTCCATGTTCACTGTCTTGACTGCCAAATACGCCTTGTGTTCTATTTCGACAGGGAGATGGTAGGCCTTTTTGTATACTAGACGATATGAAGACATCCCTAGTGGTGATTTGTATGATGTCCGGTAGGCCCAAAGAGCGTCTTCTAACTTCAATGACCAATCTTTCCTACTTGGGTTTACAAATTTCTCTAAGATGGTCTTGATTTCCCTGTTCGAAATTTCTGCCTGCCCATTTGTTTGTGGATGATATGCCGCGACAACCTTGTGCTTGACCATTACTTTTTGGAGTACCTTGGCAATCAATTTGTTATCGAAATGGGTTCCCTCGTTACTAATGATTGCTCTTGGAACTTTAAACCTTGTGAATATGTTCTTCCGTAAGAACCTATGGACGGTCTTTGCATCATTGTGGGGGGTTGCAATGGCTTCTACCCACTTGGAAACATAGTCCATTGCTAGAAGGATGCACATATTACAACATGAGGATGAGAAAGGTACCATAAAATCTATCCCCCACACATCGAATAACTCAACTTCCAAGATTGTTTATAGGTGCATTTTGTTCCTTCTTGATATGTTTCTTGTTCTTTGGCAGCTGTCACACTGTTTGTAGAATGCTTGGGTGTCTTTATGCAATGTCGGCCAGAAGAAACCTGATTGAAGCACTTTTGCTGCCGTGCGCTGCCCTCCGAAGTGGCCTCCAAATGGTGCTGCATGAAACTGTGAGAGTATGGCTTTTTGTTCATCCTCTGGGACACACTGTTTGATAACCTGGTCTGCACAATTTTTAAACAAGAAAGGCTCGTCCCAAAAATAATGCTTAGCATCATGTTGGAATCGTTTCTTTCCTTGAAAGTTAAGTTCATAGGGCAAAAAACCAGATACTAAATAATTCACAATAACTGCGTACCAGGGTGTGTCTGTTGATGATGCTACCACGACCTTTTCGTGGGCGGCAAGTGAGATGCCTTCATCTTCCAGGGCGGCTACCAAAGTAGAGGCTAGTAGCAACTGTTCACCAGAGAATGCATCCTGTATTTCGCTATTGGAGGTCTTCTCTTGTCCATTTTCAAGCCGAGAGAGATGGCCTGCCACTTAATTTTTTCTGCCCTTCATGTCTCGACTTTCTAGGGCAAACTCTTGAAGCAGCAGGAACCAACAAATCAGGCGGCGCTTTGCATCTTTTTTTTGTGAACAGGTACCTTAAGGCAGAATGATCTGTGTGGACTATCACCTTTGTGCCAATCAGGTACGGTCGGAACTTATCGAAGGCGAACACTATTGCCAACAACTTTTTCTCTATAAGGGTGTAGTTGGTTTGGGCAGGATTTAGTGTTTTTCTAGCGTAGTAGATTACATGAAAGATCTTATCTCTGCGCTGTTGTAGGGCGCCTCCGACGACAATATCACTAGTATCACACATGAGCTCAAAGGACTGACTCCAATCAGGGGAAACTACCACAAGTGCTATCACTAGCTTTTCCTTTAAGGTTTTGAATGCCTCCTATCATGCCTTATCGAAGTTGAATGATTTGTCATGTTCCAAAAAAGTACACAGCAGTTTAGAGATTTTAGAAAAATTCTCAACAAATCTGCGAGAAAAACCTGAGTGTCCCAGGAAACTCTGAATTCCCTAGACAGCGATCGACGACGACAAGTTGGCAAATACTTCAATCTTGGCTTTGTCTACCTCTATTCCCTGTGCGTAAATTTTATGCCCCAGGAGTATGCCTTCATCGACCATATAGTGGCATTTTTCCCAATTAAGTACTAGGTCTGTTTCCTCACATCTGGTGAGTACTTTTTCAAGGTTGCCGAGGCAGCTGTCGAAGCTGCTGCCGAAGACAGAGAAGTTATCCATGAAGATTTCCATGAAATTTTCTATCATGTCGGAGAAGATAGCCATGATGCATCGCTGGAATGTGGTTGGGGCGTTGTACAAGCAGAATGAAATTCTTCGAAAAGCATAAATGCCGTATGGGCAGGTGAAAGTTGTTTTGGCCTGGTCCTCCGGTGCGATGGCGATCTGGTTATAACCTAAATATCCATCCAAAAAGCAATAGAAGGGTTTAACAGCAAGGCGGTCAAACATTTGATCAATAAAAGGTAATGGAAAGTGATCCCTTTTAGTTGCTTTATGTAACTTGCGGTAATCCATGCATATTCGCCAACCAGTTACAGTTCTAGTTGGTATTAACTCGTTTTTGTCATTTCTTACCACAATTATGCCACCTTTCTTTGGCACATATTGTACTGGGCTTACCTATTCGTTGTCCAAGATAGGATATATGATACTAGCGTCTAACCACTTGATGATCTCCTTTTTGACAACTTCTCTCATGACCTCATTTAATCTCCTCTGGGCATCAACATTTGGCTTTTTGGTCCTGCTCGAGCTGGATTTTGTGCATGCAAATGGCCGAGCTTATTCCTTTTATATATGTTATGGTCCAGCCTATTGCCTTCTTATGCTGCTGCAATAGTGCTGTCAATTGATGTTCCTGTTTGGGCTGCAACTTAGAAGAAATTATTGCTGGAAGTGTATCATTAGGTCCTAGGAAAACATACTTAAGTTTTGCAGGTAAGGCTTTTAACTCAAGAGTGGGAGGTTGTTCGGTGGATGTTTTGAACATTTTTCCACCTTTTATGTGTAATTCAGTGGTTCAAAGTACTTGCCTGGCCTGTTTGCTATCTAGTATGCTTCTTCCCGTTCTTCCAATTCCTTCTCTCCACTCATTGTGATGTTCATCTTCTGAGCAGGTATCTAAATGGCTGTCGAGGTTGCTGCTCGAATAGTCTTGTTGTAGGCAGGGTCTGTTAACTTCAAAGGTGAATTCTGAGGAGGCTTCCATTAGCTGGCATTCTTCCGGATCATCAGCTTGCCTCATGGATTGGAAGACGTTCAATTTTACTTGTTGATCATCTATCCTCATCGTAAGTTAACCTTTTTCCACATCAATTAGCGTTCTGCCCGTAGCGAGGAAGGGTCGCCCCAGGATTATTGGTGCCTTTTCATCTGCTTCAGAGTCTAGTACCAGAAAATCGTCAGGGAAAATAAATTTGTCCACCTTTACCAGGATGTCCTCAATTTTTCCTTCCGGTCTATCAGCCAGCTAAAGCATTACTGTTGTTGGGCGGGCGTCTCCTATTTCTAGTTTTTGAAAAACAGATTTAGGTATTAAGTTGATGCTCTCCCCTAAGTCACATAGTGCTCGTATGGAGTGGTTGCTGCCTATTTTGCAAGAGATTATGAAGCTGGCTGGATCGTTCTATTTGGGCGGCGCCTTATTGTGCAGCGTGGCCATGCATTTCAAATTCCCCGATCCTTGTTCTCTTGGATACCATATCTTTTAAGAACTTGGCATAGCTGGGCAGTTGTTCAATCAACTCTATCAGTGGAAGATTGATTTTGACTTGCTTTAGAACATCCATGAACTTTTTATACTGCATCTCCTATTTCTATTTCTTCAATCTTTGTGGAAATGGTGGTGGAGGTATAGGGTTGACAGTTTTTGCTTTGATGGGCATCCTATCCTAGGAAGAGGTGACTGGTTCAGAATCTGACCGTTCATTCCTGGTGTTATCTGCCAGTTCCTGTTCTGGTTCCTTGTTGCTTTCTTATGGTGCTACCGCGGCAGGTTGTCCGGCGGCTTGAACTGGTTCGACATGTGTTGTTTCTCTTGCAGCAGGCATGGATGGGTTCTGCAGTGTTATCCCGCTTCTGGTTTTTATAGCTTTGCATTGTTCATGAGATTTCCCTTTCACTATTTCAGTGTCACTAGGAAATCCACCCATTGGCCTAGTACTGATAACCTGAGTAAACTTCCCGAACTGAGTCTCTAGATTTTTTATAGTTGCCTCTTGACTGGTCATCCCGCTTTCCGTCCTGTACATAAAAGATTCAGTTTTATCAATAAATTTATTCGTATTAGAAATAAAATCATTAGTACGGGACATGAAAGAATGTAGGGTAGATTCTAAGGAAGAAGTGCTCGTATTCTGTTGTTGTGGAGGCAACTGTCGTGACATGTTCTGTTGATAATCTCTCTGTTGCTGTGGTGGGTTTGCAGCAGTCCTTGGGTTGCTCCAAGAGAAATTGGGATGGTTCTTCCATACAGGGTTGTAGGTGTTATGGGCAGGTCTGCTGTTCCTCTCATATAGTTGGTAGATGCGGTGCAGTCAGAGGAATCATGGTCACCCTCACACTCGCCACAGAACGGTTCCACAACCTTTGCCTCATAGACTTTCCCAGCAAGTTGCACAATTTTCATGACCAGCTCTGTCAACGTGTCAAGGCGTGCATTAACAGAGTATGAGGCTTTTACCTCATTCACAGTGGCTGGCCGCCTAATGCTCCCTCGGCGGGCTGTTGGTCTGGTTCAGAAGCCTTAGCGCTTTCTCTGGTGCTCTGTCAAGGATGGTCTCATTGGCTGAGGCATTAATCTTCATCCGTATTTGGTAGTTCACCCTATTGTAGAATATTGATACACGCGTCCAAGCCGGAAGACCATGTAGCAGGCAGTTATTTAGCATCTGTTGGTACCGCTCCCATGCTTCATACATCAACTCGTCATCCCCTTGTCTAAAGGTTGTTATCTCATTGCGTAGTTTGTCTGTGACATTGGACGAGCTGAATCGATCTAGAAAATCCTTACAAAGCTCTGTCCATGTGTTCAACCACTGTTTTGCCTTATCCCTCAGTGAATATGGAAATAATCTCAACCTCAGGACATCTTTATGGACCCCGTGTATTTAAAAAGCTCTGTAGATATCCATGAATCCTCTCAAATGCTGTCGAGCATCTTCAATAGCAGCCCTCCAAAATGCCCTAGTGTGTTGATCATGTTGAACATGACATGCTTCAGCTCGAAGTGGTCTGCCTCAATATCAGGTTCTGTCACTATCGGATCAAACCCTCTGAAGTCATGTTCCATATAATCTCTAGTGGTTCGAACATTTTTGTGCTGCCTGGGTGGAATAGAGGGTCCTGCCTTGGTGGATCTTGCTTACCTCTGGGCGTTAAGTCTTGCTGGCCATCCCTGTCATTCGCGGCAACGTTGACAGGGTTGTCGTTTACCATGTTAACCTTTGCTTTTCCCTAGGGTTACTCTGATCTCCTTCTTAAGTTCTTTGCTCTTCGATCAATATCGTCGTAGAAGAGAAGTTCTCCTTTTAGATTCGCCATGGTCATACACTAGTAAAGGTAACCGTAAAATTATTTTTTTCCGATTAAAACTAAAATAAAAATTAAAGAAAAAGTGCATAAATTAAAAATGAAATTTGATGTTACCAATCTCCGGCAACGGTGCCAAAAACCTGTAGAGCGTTTGGGTGTACTCTATTTAGGAGCGCAAGTGCACACTCTTGTCAAGTTATAGTATATAAGATATCGTCTCCACAAGGATTGGACATCTTGGTTCGAATTGTAGTTCCTGCACAAATAAAGTAAATGCACAAGTGAGATAGTTGTTTGAGAAGTAAAGTAAAATAAAACACAAGTAATAGAGGAAGTGTTCAGGGTGATAAAGAGGGCAGGGTTATGTTGCTTCTTAGTGTGAAACTGCGTTGGAAAGGCCAAGTTGTTTTGCGCTGCCACGATATGCTGCCTCAGTGCATAATGGCGGATTGAGGCTGCGACCCTTTCGCTGCCGCAATAGATCTCTCATCTTGCAACTTTCGCTGTCTCGGCAGGTGGAATGGAGATACGTAATGGCGGCGAGTCTGGCAGATACTCCAAGTTCGGCAGAGCAATTCTGAAGTGATCTTTCATATGTCTAGGCAAGGATTCTGTCACCACATGATGTAGGCAATACCTAGCAATCTCAGCGTAAACCTAACACGAGCAGTCGACGTTTGGTTGCTCCTTTTAGCCACTGAAATTCTAACTTATGTCTAAGCCGAATTAGTCAACACCTCGACATGATGAGACCGTACTTAATTCTTTCGTGAGTTTGACACTTTTGTGCACGAAAAATGGATTTCTTCAACTGGACTTTTGGAACTAATTGAAGAAGTGCAGAACATGAATTAAGTAAACTTGGAATATTTTATTGAAAACAAACTTGAAACCTAAACAACCGTTCTCACAACTAATTTACAACATAACCCCAAACCCAAGGGAGAATTAGAACATGGCGGCGGCAAAAAACCTAAGCTATGTCTAAGAGAAAACCTAAGATGCTTTGAACTAGGAGTACAGTGAGTATTTATAGAAAAATAACTAGGTCTAGTCTTTCTTTAAGTAGAAGTCTTCAAAAGTAGCTTTTCACATTTAATGTGACTTTAAACTATGACTTCTTTGAGTTGAATGTGGACTTTATCACGTTTGCCATATCCCGCAAGCAATCTTGAGATTTCACTTCGGCGGCTCTGCTTGCTGCTACAAACGTCGAAAAATCAAGTGGATGACATCGATAGACTCAGGATTTTTAGCTCTACAAATCGCACTCCGGTTCTCCAACTCCATAGTTTGCTGCCGTGGGCAGAAAGGTTGACGGCGGTAGCACTCGGTAGCTACTCTGCAGCTACTGTCTTTGGCTGGAACTGCATCAGTACAACTCCCTAGTTCGCTGCCTCAGCATCATATCCTCAGCTTCTCTTTACCTCTATCAGCCTTTAGTACCTAAAACCAAAAATACACTAAAACAATACATTTCTTCACCAAATTAAAGATAATCGATAAAAACAAAGCAAAGTAAAGAAATACTGTAAAATGCAATGCATGGTCCTAATTATGCCTAAGATGTGCTTAAAAACAACAATAACATGAGATGAAATGTGTATGAAATATAGAACTTGTGGACACTTTACACTCACGATCTTTAGAAAAATAGTATTCAAGATTTAATTATGAAGATTCAATGATCTTATGTGATGTTTTCATGAGGGGGAGTAAATATGCATTACCCTTTTTTCCCTTAACCAAGGTTTTGTCCCAATGTGTTTTCTTGGTAAGGTTTTTAATGAGGCAACATGTTATGCGTATCAAAGATGTGTGTACTCTTTTTCCTTCCCTAAAGAATTTTTTCCTACTGGGTTTTTATCTTATTAAGGTTTTAACGAGACACATTATCTTCATAGACATCCAAGGGGGAGTTTTATGAATATTTATCCATGTTGATGTCTATAATGATAAGAATTTTATCCATGAGATTTGATTTACTTTATTATTAAGAATATTATCTCCATTAATTAGAGTTTAATGTATTATGTACTTCTTATGCCTATAAATAGACGAATGCATTGTACACAAGTCTAGTTTAGATAATAATACAAATCTTCCTCTTCCTCTTTCTCTCATCTCTTTGTTATTTTATTCTTATCCGTTGTTTTTCGTTATTTTATTTCTAACACAAATTAAATATTTTTTTTGAAAATACAAAATTAAAATACTAAAATCATGATCCAAATATACAAATTTAATTTATTACATACATAATTTATCGGTAAAAATATTAAAATGAATAGTAAAATTAAGGGCTTTGCTATCATTAATGATTATTTTACTTTTTAATGCAATCTATTAGGATGTAATTAATTACATTTCTAAAAAATTAAATATCATTAATTTATGGTGTTTAATAGAATTAAACCCTAAACCTTAAACTCTAACCCTAACATTACACCTTAAACCTTAAACCTTAATCCTAAATCTAAATCTAAACACTAACCCTAAACCCTAAACATTGAACCATAAACCATAAACCGTAAACCTTAAAAATTATACATTTACCCTAAACCTTAACCTCAAATCATAATCCTAACCATAAGTCCTAAACCCTAAACCCTAAACCCTAAAACCCATAAAAATACAACAACACAAACCCTAAAATAATAAACCATAAACTCTAAAATTATAAATTATAAATCATAAACCATAAACACTTAAACCCTTTTACATTATTATTAATTACATTAAATACCATGAATCAATGATGTTTAATATTTTAAGAATGTAATTATTACATTCTAATAAATTCTATTGAAAAGTAAAATAACAATTAATCATAGGAATCTAGTAGTTCTTGTACACAGACTAAAACTAATTCATCTTAACATGTTGAAATTTATCATTTATATCCAGGGACGGAGGTATATAGGGGATGGGAGGGGTTGTTGCCCCTCCCAAAATTTTTGGTATAATTGCATTTTAGGTCCTTTTCAGTTTAAATATTAATTAAATAAGATATTTGCCCCTCCTAATTTTCAGATTCAAAGACTTAATAGACTCTTGCCCCTCCCAATGTTTGGTCCTAGCTCCGTCCCTGTTTATATCTATATTATAACATTAAAATTATGTAAAGATAAAAGAAATATAAATAATAAATGAAAATAATATTTAGTCCATAAATCAATGATGTTTAATATTTTAGGAATGTAATTAATTACATTCTCCGGACTGTAGTTTACCATCATTGAATCGAGAATGTCCGATAACGAATCCTCCTGCATCGAAAGCAAGTAGTAAGATATCAAGCTCCTCGACTCTTCCGATTGATCTGAGGGTATGGGCTTTCTTCCCGTTAAAAGTTTCACAAGAACAACCCCGAAACTATAAACATCACTCTTCTATGTAAATTGATTCGACCGGAAGTACTCAGGATCCATGTATCCGAATGTTCCTTGGACTCGAGTGGTCAAATGAGTTTGCTCAAGTGCAATCGATCTTGAAGTTCCAAAATCCGACACATTTGCTCGATACATATCGTCCAAAAGGATGTTGCTAGATTTGATGTCTCGGTGATAAATAGAGACGGAAGCAGCTGAATGCAGGTAGAACAAAGCATTGGCGACTTCAATTGCAATTCCCATGTCAAAGGGAATTCTTCGGTTTGGTAATGGATGAGATCATAAAGTGTCCGTTCGTACACCAGAAATGGTGCTTCGGCCTCCAAACAACACCCTAAGAGCTTAACCACATTCCTATGGTTAATCTGAGATAAAATCATCACCTCATTGATGAACTGTTCAACCCTCTTCTCATCGAATCGATTCCCCTTCAGCATTCTCGACTTCTTAATAGCCACGATGCTTCCATCCGTTAACATTCCTTTGTAAACTGTTCCTTGGCCTCCTTGACCGAGGATTCAGTTCTTATTCTAGTAATTTGTTGCCTTCTCCATCTCCTTTGAAGTAAAATTCAATTGACAAGATTCGAGTTTCAGTGTGCCCCATTGCAGTGATGTAGAAACATAGCTCCAATCACTTATATTGAAATCTTTTGGCGAACCAATCAAATCATAATAGTACATTTCTGAATAAACTGGGGAAACAAATCCGCAAGATCTTTTGCGACTATAGTCACTAGAAGCCAGCAGAAGAGGAAGTCTCATTTTGGATCCTACAATTCGATTGCGAACAGCCGCCTATAAGATTAACATCTCTTCCGTCGAAATTAGTAACCAAATTCCCGCAGCCTGAAGACCCGAAAACGTTGTGAATATCAGAGTAGTAATAGGAGGTGCCTTCTAGGTTGAGATGCATCCCATTGCTATTGTTTCTGCCACAGTTGAAATAAGTTACTGAATATGGTTCACCACAACGATGCCGTGCAAAACGAAAAGTCGAGTATTTGCAGATCGATGCCGTTTATGTTTAAGAAAGTCGTTCGCTCCCCGATGGCGGTTTCATTGCAGATCACTTCGAACTGGCTATTCGAATAGTTTTTGGTTTCTTACACCAAATGGGTATTAAAAACTAACTTTCCCACAAGCTTTTTCGTTGATGAGGTTCCTAGGTCTTGATGCTTCGCAACCTGCACGATTAAAAAGAAAATTTGGATCTAGTTAAAGTGATTGCGAGCAACCAGATTCATTAATTGACCGAGTGGTCAATGATACTCATACTACTCATCTTGTATGGGTTCGAATCCTAACATTTGCCTTGAAATGTAATTATCTCTTTACTTAATTAAAAATAATAATTGCAAGCAACTGACCAGTGTCACCACAGTAGTTGGAATCCCACTCGAGCCTTGCAGGAACATTCGTGGTTTTACTATTGATTACAAGTTACAACGGGCCACGCCCAAGGGTAACCATTTTCGAAACAGGTACTGCAAAACATGAAAGCAGATGCGCATGATCTCTTGCTGCCATACATACCCGCCATGCTTACAGCATAGGAAGTAAGTTTTCCAATGATTTCGGTATAGCAGTCCGGCTCCGAACCACCGGCTTTGCGGCCACATATCGGTTGCACACAGCCGCCTATGGAATCAGTGCGGTTACTAGAGATAGTAGCCAAATTACCGCCGCCTACTGACCCGAAATAGTTGTAATAACCTGATAGGAAAAACGGAGTGCCTGTAGCATTTGTGGCGTATTCCCCTCGCAGGTTACTCTAAACCAAGACAAATTATAGCCAGTTGTGGCCAGGGATGGACCGAGGGGTTGGAGGGGGCGGTCACCACCTAAAATTTCAAAATCCTTATACGAGTTAGAAATTTTTTAATTTTTTTTTATACATTTTCTATTAAAAATCTATTTTCGCCCCTAGAAATTTATAAGTTCACCACTTAACTTAAAGTCCTGCGTCAGTCCTGGTTATGGTGTATTCCAAATGGTAGTTGAATAGTAACATTTCGACATACTTCTCCTCCACAAGTGACTTCTTGAGATTCCGCAGCCTGTAGCATTGTGTTTAACATGAGGATTAAGTAATAAATTGCAAACAATAATCTCAATCTGGATTTGTTCTTAACGGGATTTAAATTGGGTTAATCGGCTCAAGGATTAAAGATATATACAATGAAACAAATATCACATAGCATTAATGCTTTTCATCTCTTTAATTAATCGATAGTGGAAGACAATACTCATCAATAAATATTCAGTCCACCAAAGTTGAACATTTTAGTCATTAAATTTTTAAGGGTAAACTACATAAATAATCTCCCAACTATGCTCCAATTATATTTTATGTCCTCCAACTATTAGAAGTTACAAATTGGTCTTTCGACTTAAAAAAGTAACAAATTAGTCCAATGCCGTTAAAATTTTAACGGTTGATGACGTGACAGTTAATATAAATTGATATAATTACATAATTAGCCCTTAAGTTCTACACTTATTTTAATTTGACCCTAATTCTAAAAAATTAACTCACATAATTTTAATAATTTATCAATTTAGTCCATCTTCTTTTCTATTTCTCCTCTCCTTTAATTCTTCATTTCATTTTCACTCCAAAATTAACTAACGCAACCGCTATAATTTCCTTTAATTTACCACGAAATTAATCCCAGAATCATAACCAAACACTTTTCCATTTTCATTTCAAAATTTCAGAAATGAAACGAAAAAGAAAGAAAAGAAACACTCGGTTTCATTTGTTTATTTTTAATATGGGTTTCCTTTCTCTTTTGATTCTTAATTTATTCATTGTTGGATTAATTAAGGTAACACATAATCAACAATTAAATTAAAACTTTTTTTGTGAATTTTTTGTTTTCGTGCAATGATTAAATTCTGGAAAAATTCAGCAGCTGCACCGCCATTTTTAAAGAGAAAAACACAATTGAAGTTTTTGTCTTCAAACACAGTTGAAGATGGACTTAATTGATAGACTATTAAAATTATGTGGGTTAACTTTTTAGAAATAAGGTCAAATTAAAATAAGTGTAGAACTTGAGGGCGAATTATGTAATTATATCAATTTATATTAACTGCCACGTCATCAGCCGTTAAAATTTTAACAGCATTGGACCAATTTGTTACTTTTTTAAGTCAAGGGACCAATTTGTAACTTTTGATAGTCAGGGGATGCAAAAGATAATAAGAGCATAGTCAGGGGATTATTTATGTAGTTTACCCAATTTTTACTAGGTTAAATTTGTGAGGCTTAGTCCCAACTCACATGCATTATTGTCGTTCAGTTCGTTTGATCTGTGTTAACACGCGTTTACGTGCGTTAATATATAAAATTTTAAGTTAATTGCACTACCTCTCTTCAAATTATGATTTCCATTCTAATTAGTTCACAAACTTTTAGACATTCAATTTCAACTCCAAACTATGACCTTTATTCTAAATTGATCCAAAACTTTTGAACGTTGTGATTTCATTCTCAAATTATCAGTATGCTAATCATGTCTCGTGTTAGTAAAATCGTTATAAAAATTGTTAATTGTTGTAACGTCCCAGTTTAGGGCCCATGAGTTTATCGGCGTTGATCTAGGATTAGTCTGAGTTAAAATTAGATTTAAAATGATGATTTTATAAAAGTTGCCATTAATTACAAAAATGCCATTAATGAATTTGTAGATGGGAATTTGATTAAAAAGACTAAAGAAAAGAAGTTTGAAAAAAAGGGTGTCATCTTCTCCAAAAGAAAACCCTTTTCCCACAAAACTCTCTTAAACCCTAAACCACTATTACATTTCCCAAATCCCTCTTTCAAGCAAGTTTTCCAAGATAAGCATTCCATTGTTTTAATTCTTCTTCCCCTAAGTTGTCACTACTTAGATTTTCCTTAAAAATCCATTATTTTGGGGTTATTTCTAAATGCTTTGAGTTTGAAAAATGGTGGGATTTTCGTGTGAGTATTCTAATGTAATGTTTAAGGGTGTTTTTAATCATGCTTTGGTGTCAAAAAATGTTAAAAAGATGGCAAATGGTGGGAAACCCGAAATGGGTAAAAAATGGGATTTTTAGGTTAAAAAGGTTAAGTTTTGGGGTTGAAAATTTGGCTGGTGGTTCTTTTGATGTTGGGGGATATTTCTAGATGAGGATATGTTTTGGTGGTTGAAATGAATGGATTCAATGTGGGGTTTGTCTAGAACGAAAATGGTGAAGTTTGGATGAAATTTGGGTTTGAATCAATGTGTTTTTGTTGCAATGAGTAGATTTCTGGGTTGTTGCTGGTTTACAAGTATTTTAGCACCCTAATAGTTTGTTTTGGGTTGTCTTGAAGCAGCGGATATTAATTCGGGTACTTCGGGTACGATAACGGGTGCTACAGAGGCTTGAGAATGGTGTTTCAGCTTTCGCTTGGGCTCTATCGGTGAGTGGTAATGTTTGAAGTTTTAAATGATTTTCAAAGTGGGTTCTTGGGGTTTTGAGTGGAGCCTTAAGGGCTAACCTAAACCCAAGTGTAAGTTTACTAATTCACCTCGTTCCTTAAGTGTTGGTGTGTGCGATTATTTGTGATGTGTGTGAAAATGTGGATTGCCTTTACTCTCCGTTTAATGTTGTTGTGTAGTCGTTGTTGGTGTCGAGTCTCACGTGATGCTTGTCGTTGCTACGGTGATGTGTAGTTCCACCGGTAGTGACTAGTAGAAGAGTATAGTGATGTGTAGTCCAATCGGAAAACTACTAGTTGTTGTGAACGGTGATGTGTAGTCCCACCGGATATTGGTTATGCATGTGCATACCATGTATTGTTATGATTTTGTTTCATTACATCTTTTCCTTAAATGGTTTTGCTTTAAATCTAAGAATATGGTTTAAAACTGCATTATTGTTGTGTTTTAGAGCTCCACTCACTAAGCTTTAAGCTTACGCTCTCTTCTTTTCCAACAATGCAGATCGTTAGAGGCTTGGGAGGCAAGTGGGCAAGGGAGGAATTTCTCAGAGTTGTCGGGTGGCTCAAAGTATGGTTTTATTAGTTTGTAATAACACTTAGACAATGGGATTGCTAGGCTTGTTGTTAGAGAGTTGGTGTTCAAACTCCTATATTTTGGCTATGTTTATGTTTCTAGCATGCTTTAAATGATGGTACTATGTTATGTTGAGGTTTAATGTGGCCATGTATGAATTGCTTTGTGTTTTGGCATTTTAGTGTTTTTGAAACTAAGTGTCCATATGAGCCTTGGACTTGAAATCCACTTTATTTCTTGGATGCATGTCTAATGATATGATTAGGATACTTTGTATTTACAATGTATGTATGATATGTTGTTATGTGGTTTTTGATGATTCGGGAAAAGTTTGGGGACGTTTGGCGGTGTCAAAGTATGATTTCAGGCCAAACTATGTGTAGGCGTTTCGAAACGCTCGATATGGTTTCGGAACGGTCGACAACTCTAGGGGTACTCGTATCGGAACATGAATGGTGTCGTTTCGATACGATTTGCCACCGCGAGCCCCCGTTTCGGAACCCATTTCGATACGATTTGCCACTATAAGCCCCTATTTCGGAATCAGTTCCGATACATTTTGCCATTGTAGATTCCCGTTCCGAAACAAGGTGAGACTGTTTCGAAATGGCTTGGTCTTACTTTATAAATGGAGCCCACGTTTCAGGACGGGCAAGCATGTTTCGAAATGCAGGCAGTTAAATCGATTAAACGACATCTTCAAAGGTTCCTGAATGTTACATTTTAGTCCCAATGGCTTGTATGCTCCCTAATTGAGTTTATATGTATCCTTTATGATGGTTTTGCTCCGTGTGCATGGAACTTGATCAATTAAGTTACTTGGTAATTTAAGTTGTCGTATGCTCTGCTTGGATTGTATTCGTTTTCGTTTTTCCGCTGTCGTTTTCACATGTAGGATTAATTGTGACATTTAGACAAGATAAATATAAATGAAAAATAGGGTTGCTAATCGGAGTGAGGCCGTATCAGGTTTCGCTTCAGTTTTCCCCGTGTAACCTGTTCGGTCCAGTTTGTTGGCTAGGCCGGGACGAGGGGGTTACATTTGGTGGTATCAGAGCCTCGGTTACAAGGTCTCCCAGGAAGATAATTCAGGTAAATTGGTTTGTTTGGTTGTTTGTTATTGCACGGTGTATGAAAGCATGCTTTATTGATCTTGTTGTTGGTTGAGGTGTGGTCAAGTGTTCCCATTGCTAGGTGTTGTTGATGGAAAATGGTTTTGGTTTAAAGAGCCTGAGAACTTGGATCCTTGCCCTTCCTAACCTAATGTTTTCTTGTGTGTGATGTAGTCGATTCTTAAATAATTCAGCCACGTCTATCGCCGTTAAAATACTTAGTTTAAAAATAGGAAAAACTCGACTCAAAAGTTGTCTCATTGAGAATCATTTCTGGTTTCATCTTTCCTTAGCGGACCGACGCTAAGAGTGTTCACAGGAAGTCGAAGTGTCACAGGCTGATCGTTCCTCCTAACTGTATAATTAAACTATTCCAGACCAACGAATCCTTTTTTATTTGAAAAATGTTTAAAAGTTTTAGCCAGGCTGATTGCCAATCTACATAAATAGAAAGATGAAAATGTATCCCAAAGGGATTTAAGAAATACTCAATTCTCATGCATGGAATTGATTTGTACTAGCTCTCGGCTTTGGGAAAATTAGCCAAGCATGATATTGATTATCATACTTAACATGTTTTTGACAAAGTGTTTAAAAAGCATAAAATGAATATGAAGCAAAGATGAAATAAAGAAAAACTTCTATTAAAATGAAAGCAAGTAGCAACAAGAACAAAGACAAGAGATGATTCTCTTAAGCCTTACCCATGGAAGGTATTTATAGGCTTAGATTTACAAAAGATAACATAATTCAAGATGTTAGGCTTAAAATTTAAAAACTAAATTCCTAAGTTCAGATTATGCTAATTAGTTCTTCTAGAAATTGCTGCGTCAGACGCGTTGTGCCCATGATGCCCGCTACGACCAGAAAAAACTGCAGAAATGCACCCTTCTACTGTCAATTCTAGAATTGAGTCCCCTGCACAGAAAATGAAATAAACGCAACCAATTAAGTAGTGAAAAGTCCTCGAGACAAAGAAAATAGCAAGCAAAAAGTGTCATTTATAAGAGCTTATCAACAGTTCGGGAACTGAGAGTCTAGAACCAAGCCCACACTTTGTTCTAGAAGCCTACCCCGCTAGAGCCAGACAGGGACTTAGGACAGGTGCTGTCGGTTTTAAATACATTTCTCTGGTTATTTTCTCTGCTAAATATTATTTGCTTTTCTGTGTTGATAATTTTCTTATTTGTTTTTCATATCAATTCACAATACTGACACTATTTTTTTGGATTTTTGTTTTGTTTTGCCTTCTTTATATGTCCGACATCATTTTGCATACTCAGAGGTATAGATTTGAGGGTTAGTCCAGTTAGGCAGTGTTCTTAATAGCCAATGAGTTCGATAGACATGGAGAAGGCAATATGATGGTGTGAACCCAATCAGAGAAGACTCAATTCAAGAAAAGACCAATACCTATTAGAATGACGTGACAGAGGGCAAGCATTCACAAAAAAGTTGTGTGGAGAGGTTAAAAGCACAGTGGGAGAAGATTCAGTAATTAGTGGATTTGAACGACCGGATCGAACATAAATTAAAGGGAGAGCAAGCTTTGAGTCCAGAATTGTCATCACAGGTTCCAAAGATGGGGAAAGTTATTAAAATGATACAATAACGAGAAAAGATCGATATTTAGTTAGAAGATAAAGAGCTGAAAAAGAAGACGATGTAATTGAAAAGTGCCATAAAACATTCGAAAGAAGTTTCAGAAGGGGCATTATAAATGAAGAATAAGGTATATGGATTATCCAAAGGTAGAGTCGTAAAATGGTTAAGTTCAGAAGCCATGCGGGGAGTCACCGATTCCTGCAGATTTTATCCGTTGAAGCCATGAACCTGTAACAACACCTTGACATCAGCACCAAGCTAGGGCAGACGCTGACTCGAAAGCAATACGAAGTGATTAACCTAGGGACGATGTCAAGCTGATCTCTGCAATTAAATTCTCTATTTCTTGTATTCGACCTTTTAGCTAATGGATGTTGCTCTAAAGACTAATCCTTGAAATCGATACCTCGTGCATTCATGCATTGTATTGCATTCATCGCATTTTTTAAAATAATAATAATAATAATAATAATAATAATAAATAATAATAAATAATTGCATTGCATTGCATTATTTTTGTGATAATAGTGTGGAAGTTGAAAACCAACATTTTGAAGCATGGGCAATAGGTTTGTTAGGGTAAGGCAATCGAAGAAGGTTATTGAGGACCGCTTGGATCGAGTTGAGCAAAGGATTGATCAGTCTCATAACGAGTTGATAATTCGAGATGTCGTTTTTCTTAGAATTAGGGAAGTCGGAAAAAGAATGTTTCAAACAAAAATACTGATGTTGATAAGCAAACAGGTATCACATCTCACATGAGGGTCCAACCTGAATGGTTCTCCTTGCAAAAATAAAGGAGAGAGACAAGAAAAAAACAAAAAGAAAGATAAAAGAAAGAAAATGTCAAAAAAGAAGAAAAATCGAAAGACCAAAAAAAGACAAAAAAGGGTCAAAACAAAAAAGAAAAAAATGGGAGCAAGTTCAAATCAGTATAGCCTGAGCATTCAATAGATCAGAAGGAAGTAATGAGATGAATACACTGGTGAATTGTGAAGATACTAAGATGAAGGTAGTCCAGTAGACAAACATGGAAGGATTGAATAAAGCCAAATTCTAGTGTTTCTGCCAAAAATTCTGTTGATCAATGGTTCGGTGAAAGATTGAGTACATGATGAATCTAGAGAAGAAAAGAGCACAGAAACTCAAGATAGAGATCGAATGGTTCAAAAGGAAAAGACACAGCTATTCCTAGTCCAATGCCGTATTCAGACTTTTTGCCCTACCCCGTACAGAATCCACCTTTTGATGATAGTGCCCTGAAGCTTCATAAGTCCTTTCATGGTGTGGATCCGAAACAGAGGTAGTGATTGCATTAGAAATGAGCACTTATGATGTGAAGAACTTCGATGTTACAAAGGACCATTGCTTGTTGAAAGAATTGGGGATTAAAGAGGAAGGGCGTAGTCCACAAAAAGCATTTGAGGGTGATCTGCCACAATTCAGGGTCAATAAGAAATAGAGTATTGTTTGGACGTCTACTTCTTCGATGTTTCCTTCACTAAAGAATACATCAAACTTAAATGTTCCAGATGCTCTTGTCAGTTGAAAATCAAATACTAAACTAAAACTCATTCATGCTTCCTGTTGCGTGTAAAATAGTCTATCGCAATGGTAGTGCAAGTGTACACAACGCAAGTAGTAAAGTGATACGAAGTATCGGATATCGTCTCCATAGGGATTGGGCTAATGACTTCACCTTGATTTACTGCACGAAGTAAAGGAAATATTTTAGAAAGTTGTCACGAATAATAAAGTAAAAACATAAATAAAAAGATTGAATTATCAAGATAGAGAGAATGGGCCGGTATTGAATTGCTCGGTAGTGCAAATATTGAATTGCTTAGGATCTCCAGTTCTGTCGTCGCTCCCGTCGCCGACAGCACCTATCGCGGCGTCTGTCCGTTAGTTGTCGCGGCAGCAGACACTAACTCAGTACTTCAAGCTTGGCAAGAATCCCAGATCTGCCTTGCCCTATCCCTAGGCACAAGTCTGTCGATGAACACGTCTTTGATGATACCTCCCGGCGTGAATCGAAGGGTGAACACCGATGTGTATGAATTCTTCCTTAGCCACTTAACCTCGCCTTATCCCTAAGCACGAGATGGTTCAACTATAAACTAGAGAACGCGCTTTTATCTCTTTCGTATACTTAACTCTCCCGATGCTAAGTAAATAGATAACCTCACAATGCTCTCTCGATGCTCTTGCAAGACATTAAAACCAAGATAAAAGAACTTGAAGTTTATTTTATTGAACTTAAAAAATCCTAAAACAAAACAACCCTTGCAACTACTTTACAAAACAACCCGTAGCCCTAGGGGGAAATTAGAACATGTCGGCGACGGGTGGACGGCAGGGTTTCGGTTTTTGGTTGTGGAGTAATCGGTTCTGCCCTAGGTTTAATCTATGCCCTTTATATAAGCTTTGGGCTCAAGTTATCTAAGGTAACAAGGATTACAACTTTAATTAAAAGTAAGATTCTAATAAAGACTAAATCTCTAAAGACTCCTACTTTCCAGCCGCATCCTTGCTTTTAGGGATTTCCTCTCCTTTGAGCTTTGGCTTGACATATCTTTTGATCCGGGGCTTGGAAAAATATTCAGCTTCCACACGACAGACGAACAGATTTTTCTCTATCTATCGAGGTCCACTTCACTTTTCCTCTTCGTAAATCTGCTGTCACCATGCTGTCACGACAGGTCCATGACAGGTTCGTCTTCTTCAGCTGCTTGTCCAGTTCAGCTTTCCTACTTATTTGCCCTGCGCCTGCCTTCATCGTCAACCATGGCAGCTACCTGCAAAATACACCATCTTTTAGTAGAATCCGTGCCTTTTATATAATTGTGATGTTTTATTGAAAACTAACCTAAATGCAATGCAATGATGCTTGAATGCAGCAGAAATATGGGTTAAAAAGGGTGTAAATAATAGAACTTTTACACACTCAACACACCCCCAAACTCAAGTCTTTGCTTGCCTTCAAGCAATTAAGACTTAAAAGAAAAATGAAAATGTTTGTGTTGGCCTTCAAACAGTGAGCTGTCCCTTACCCGTCGCTCATTCTCTATGGCGGCAGCAACCTGTCGGAAAGGTTAGGATCTGTCCGGAATCTCCCTATAGCTCTCGTGCAGTGTGTGCATGCTTGTGAACAGTTATATGCTAAGACTCTCTTAGTTTCACTAGAATATTCAACTCCTTAACTCAAATCTTTATGCCAAAGTTTATTTTTTTTAGAAGGCACATTTTCATGCTTCTTTTTCTTCTATTTTCAAGCTAAAATTTTCTAGAGCCAGTTTTGGGCACCTCTAGTTAGCTTCCTAGAGCCGGTTTCGGGCACCTCTAGTTTTTTTTTTTTTTTTGATTTTCTTTTGCTAAACTTCTTTTCCTAGAGCCAGTGTTAGGCACCTCTAGGGGCTATCTAAGTTCTAAGCTTCCTATTCTAGTTTGGCTAAAAGAAATCTAAGCAATATAACAGTCACAAAAGTGTTTAAGTTTTCAGAACTATAGAAAGGCTCTAAACTTTTCCTTAACCTGTTCTAAAGATGCTGCCACGACAGAGCCGTCATGACAGGTAAGTTAACTTCACAGTTTTAAGCCAACAGTTTAATTTTCTGATTTTTTTTAACTTGAAAAATAAGTAAATAAAAAGACATAACAACTAAACAAAAGATGTGCTAAGGACTCCATTAAATATGGAGGGTTGCCACCCCCAAACTCGAGGGTTGCATTGCCCTCAATGCAAAATGACATAAAAACAAATAAAGAAAAACAAGATAAATAAAAGTACATCACAAATATATAAGGGCAGGCAGCAATAAGAGGAGAAAAAGAAATAAAAACTTAAATTTTATTCGCTATCCTCGCTGCTGCTGCTGACGCGGATCTGATGGCGGCGTCTGCGTTGTGGAGGTGGCTGGGCAGGTTCCGGAGCAGGTTGATCAACAGGTTCATCAGCCTGTTGAGGGGCAGGGTCTTCCTCCGGTTGAGGGACAGGGTCGTCAGCAGGTTGAAGGGCAGGTGGCTCCACTAGCCTGACATCGGAACTGCTGCTGCTGTCCCAGCTGCTGGTCATGATGGCCTTGGACAGCTTTCTCTTGTCGGCTACATGCTTAATACGTTTCACCCGTGTGAAGGCGCTGTCCAAATTCCTCCGGACAAGAGGGCTGTCATCAGTGGCAGCTCGCTTGGTTCCTCGAGGGGAGGTGTCTGCCGGTGGGCTGCCGGCTGCCGTCGGGGAAGGTGTGGAGGAGGCAGATTCTCTGTTGGGAGAGACATGTGGTGTGGGAGTGGGGGAGGGGATATTGAAATAATGGGCGGGGAAGGTGGGGAAAATGACATCCGTAAAATTCAAAGTATTGGTAATGAAATTTACCGTTGCATTGGAGAAGTCTCGGATGAATGTCATTAAACCCATCTGGCGCTCCTCTATCCGCAAGATGGCAGCAAGGATGTGGGCGTTCTGATCTGCCGGAGCGGTGTTGGTGTCAGCTTCTGGGGCAGGTTCGGTGGCAGGCTCATCATCAGACTCAGCAGGAGGGGCGTTTGGATCGAAGGCGTTGAGGGGCGATACGACGATGATCTCCATGAGGCTGGAGATGTTGCTGTCTGTCCAGCCGCTGCCCTTCTTGATTTTGTCTGAAGGGTCCTCCGGTACGGTAGTGCAGCGGCAGAGGGCAGTGATGGTGAAGGGCAGGCAGAGTCGTGAGTCTGATCGGAAGGCACAGTCGAGAATGCTGTCCCGCATGTACCTGCCCACATTGATGGGCCTGTCATGCATGATAGAATGGATGAGGGTCAACCGCTGTCTGTTGACTGTCGTATGGTGGGACGAGGGCAGGATACGCTTTTTGATAAAAGCGTTCCATAGCTTTGCCTCAGGTAGTAGCTGCCCCCTATTGACAGAGTGGGGGTTCTTCTTACTTGTGCTCCATGTCGTTCCCGCTTCTATCAACTCTCTCATGACAACATCATGTCCGGCAGCGTCGAGGGTGTCCCAAAATTGTTGATGAGCATCATCATTGGGGCCAAAGAAGAGGCCGAATACATGGTTGATGCTGTTGGCGGTGAAAGGAACTGTCACTCCTCGGACGGCGACAGATGTCGCCGTCTTGCTCTCGATCGCCGCATAAAATTCCCTGACCAGAGTGTCATTAAGTTCTGCCGGCTGTTCGGCAAAGTCCTCCCAAAGTTGTGCTGTTATGGCCTTCATAATGAACGGCCGGAGTCCCATATGGGGGGCATCTCTGTTATAGATGAAGCTCCGCTCCTCCCATAGTTCCTTTTTAGCGAACGGGGATGCTGCTGCTGAAGAAGAGGCGGCAGCAGCATTCTGACGGGTTTGGCGTGAAGACATTTTGCTTGCAAGGGCTGAAAGAGAATAGAAAATGGATAAAACTAGAGGAGAATAACAAGAGAGAAAAATCAGAAGTGATGAAAAATGGAAACGGGAAGGGGTTTATATAGCTGTTGGGGAGCTGCCCTTTTAATGCCGCAACGGCAGGCGGGAAGAACGGAGCGGCAGATTGAATGTAGCGTGTCTGACGCGTCTGACGGGCATTAATGCATCTGCTGTGCGTCTACCGCACGCTTCTGCGTCTGCTGTGCGTCTGTTGACAGCCTGTCACATCCGTCTGCGCCGGCAGCCGAAACGAC
Source organism: Hibiscus tridactylites (assembly GCA_958450335.1). NCBI lineage: Eukaryota > Viridiplantae > Streptophyta > Magnoliopsida > Malvales > Malvaceae > Hibiscus > Hibiscus tridactylites. Next base: position 49,850,956 of record OY288271.1, read on the forward strand.
AGGTTATCATAAATGGGCTTTATTGGGCTGGTGGATGGGCGGTGGGCTTGGGCCACTTCTTCTTTCTCACTTGCCTCCTTTATTTCCTAAAAACAGAAATTAAAAACAAAACATTATTCGAATAAAATAAATCTAATTCCTAATAAATAATATTAATAATAAAAATAAAAATAAAAATAAAAAATAGGGAATTAGGTTAAATTAGGGATGCCTTGTGGGGCATCACCTAAAGTAACCACTTCCTGTATTCCTGGGGCTTCAGTCCCTTGATAGTGCTTGAGGCGTTGTCCATTAACTTTGAATTGGTGCCCGTCCTTTAGTGATTGAATTGTAATGGCACCATGGGGGAAAACTTGAACTACTTGGAACGGTCCAGACCATCTAGATTTGAGCTTCCCTGGAAAGAGTTTCAATCTAGAATTAAACAACAACACAAGCTGCCCTGGGCAGAACTGTCGTGGCAGCAACTTCTTGTCATGCCACTTCTTAGTTTTTTCCTTGTAAATCCTTGCATTGTCGTAGGCCATTGTCCGTATTTCATCGATCTCATTCAAATCCAACAACCTTTTCTGGCCTGCCTTGTCCAAGTCCATGTTTACTGCCTTGATCGCCCAATATGCCTTGTGTTCTATCTCGACAGGCAGATGACAGGTTTTCCCATAAATCAAACGGTATGGAGACATGCCCAATGGAGTCTTGAAAGCTGTTCTGTATGCCCATAATGCATCATTCAGAAGCAAAGACCAATCTTTCCTAGTTGGTTTAACCATTTTTTCAAGAATGTTCTTCACTTCCCTATTGGATATCTCAGCCTGTCCATTGGTCTGTGGGTGGTATGCTGTCGCGATCCTGTGCTTGACACCATATTTTCTCAAGGCGGCAGCAATTACCTTGTTGTCAAAATGTCTCCCTTCATCACTGATAATCGCCCTAGGGATGCCAAATCTAGAAAAGATGTTTTTGTGCAAAAACTTTTGGACCGTTTTGGCATCATTCTTTTGAGTTGCGATTGCTTCTACCCACTTGGAGACATAATCCACTGCTAGGAGGATGTAAAGATTTCCACATGAAGATGGAAAAGGTCCCATAAAATCAATCCCCCAAACGTCGAAGATTTCGACTTCTAAAATATTTTGCAGTGGCATCTCGTTTCTCCTCGAGATGTTACCTGTCCGCTGGCACCTGTCGCAGTTTTTGTAAAATTCCTGTGCGTCCTTATACAGTGTCGGCCAGTAGAACCCTGACTGCAGCACCTTGGCAGCAGTTTTATTGCCTATTAAGTGTCCTCCATATTGTGAAGCATGACAGTGATGGAGAATGTCTTCTTGTTCTTCTTGTGGTACACATCTCCTTATAACCTGATCTGCGCACATTTTGAAAAGAAGAGGTTCGTCCCAATAATAATGTTTAACATCATTTTGAAACCTCTTCCTGGTTTGATAAGTAAGATCAGAAGGTAATATTCCACTAACTATAAAATTAACGAAATCAGCATACCAGGGAAGGTTAGAAGACTTACCTGCCGCCATGGCTGTCGCGACAGCTATTGCGGCAGCAAAGAGCTGCTCATCTGGGAAGGTCTCAAGTATGTGTGTCTCATCAATGGGTAGACTCTGTCCCATCTCCAACCTCGACAAGTGATCTGCCACCTGATTTTCTGTCCCCTTTTTATCTTTTATCTCAAGGTCGAATTCTTGTAATAGTAAGATCCACCGTATCAACCTTGGCTTTGCATCCTTTTTTGCAAATAAATACTTGAGGGCAGAGTGGTCGGTGTGTATTATAACCTTCGTTCCAAGTATGTAAGAACGAAACTTGTCGATGGAGAACACCACAGCTAACAGCTCCTTTTCTGTGGTGGTATAATTCACTTGGGCATCATTCAATGTTTTGCTGGCATAATATATGACATGAAACAACCTGTCCTTGCGCTGCCCAAGTGCTGCCCCGACAGCATAGTCACTAGCATCACACATAATTTCAAACGGTTGCGTCCAGTCTGGTGGCTGTACTATGGGGGCTATCACTAGCTTTTCCTTCAGAACCTTGAATGCTTCAGTACATTCTTCATTAAAGTCAAAGGGTCGGTTCTGCTCTAAGAGATGACATAGGGGTTTCGTGATTTTTGAGAAATTGGCAATAAATCTCCTATAAAAACCAGCATGCCCTAAAAAACTCCTAATGCCCTTGACTGTGGCTGGTGGCGGCAGCTTCTCTATGACCTCTATTTTTGCCCTGTCGACTTCTATCCCACGGCAGCTAATCTTATGGCCTAAGACTATCCCTTCATCCACCATAAAGTGGCATTTTTCCCAATTTAAAACCAAGTTAGCTTTTTCGCATCTTTCGAGCACCTTTTGTAAATTGCCTAGACAACTCTCAAAATCGTCTCCAAAGACAGAAAAATCATCCATAAAAATTTCTAGGAAGTCCTCAACCATGTCCGAGAATATAGCCATCATGCACCTTTGGAAGGTGGCAGGTGCGTTACAGAGTCCAAATGGCATCCTCATAAATGCGTACGTACCGTAGGGGCATGTGAAAGTCGTTTTCTCTTGGTCCTCCGGTGCAATAGCAATTTGATTATATCCTGAATAACCATCAAGAAAACAATAGTAAGGTTTACCTGCTAATCTATCAAGCATTTGATCAATAAAGGGTAAAGGAAAGTGGTCCTTTCGGGTAGCTTTGTTAAGCTTCCGATAGTCCATACAAACCCTCCAACCGGTCACAGTCCTGGTTAGGATTAACTCGTTGTTTTCGTTGGTTATCACGGTCATGCCTCCTTTCTTGGGAACACATTGCACCGGGCTTACCCATTTGCTGTCGGAGATGGCGTAAATAATACCTGCATCTAACCATTTAATTATTTCTTTACGCACTACCTCCTTCATCGCAAGGTTTAACCGCCTTTGGGCATCAATAGTTGGCTTATGATCTTCCTCTAGGAGGATTTTGTGCATACAGATTGCCGGACTAATGCCCTGGATGTCTGCTATCGTCCATCCTATCGCCCTTTTATGCTGCCTCAACATGTCGATCAGCTGTCGTTCCTGTTCCTGCGACAACTTAGCAGAGATGATTACAGGCAGTGTGTCATCACAACCAAGATAAGCATATTTAAGCTGCCCTGGCAGGGGCTTAAGTTCTAATACAGGTGGTTCAACAGTAGAGGGCTTTTGGATTAAATGGTTATCCGAAGTGTAATTTAAAGGTTCGAATAACTTACCTGGGCGATGGTCTAACCAGTTTACCTCCTCATGACCTTCAGTGTCAGGTGTATCGGATTCAGAGGGGTCACTGTCGTAGGTGTTGTCGTCGGTGCTGTTGTCGTCACTGTCGTGACAGGCTTGTAGATGGCTGTCGCAGCAGTGACCAAATTTTATATCTCGGCAGCCCGACCTGATGCAGGGTTGATCAAAGGTCACCTCAATGATGGCCTTGCATTCCTCGTCCACATCGGCATGTTTCATTGCTTGGAGAACATTCAACTTAATTTCTTGATCGTTCACGCGCATGGTGAGTTCTCCTTTCTCCACATCAATCAATGATCTTCCCGTGGCTAAGAAGGGTCGCCCTAGGATGACTGGTGCGTTCTCATCTGCCTCACAATCTAAAATAAGAAAGTCAGCAGGAAAAATAAGTTTATCCACTCTTACCAAAATATCTTCAATTTTCCCCTCGGGGTGAACGTAAGAGCGGTCGGCTAGTTGTAGGGTAACTGTCGTGGGCCGCGCCTTGCCAATACCTAGTTTCTGAAAAACAGATTTGGGCATTAGATTAACACTAGCACCAAGATCACAAAGTGCCTTACCCACAAATTTATCGCCGATTACGCAAGGTATGGGGAAGCTCCCTGGATCCTTCTTTTTCTGGGGTGGTTGCCGATGAAGAATACTCATGCAACCTTCTTGCATCCTTACCGTTTCAAATTCCCCAAGTTTAGATTTTTTAGACATGACATCCTTGAGAAATTTAGCATAACCGGGCATTTCCCTAACAACATCTAACAATGGAATGTTAATATGAACCTGTTTAAAAATATCATAAATTTTTTTGAGTTGAGATTCATGCTTAGCTTGTTGTATCCGTTGAGGGAAGGGTGGTGGGGGACGATAATCAGCAATGCGTCCTTCCCACTGCATGCGAATATGAGGGCGATAATCTTCCTTTTTTTCCTCTGTCGCTTCTGCTGTCGTGACAGGCTCATCGGCAGCAGTCTGTTTGTCACCTGTCGGGGCAGTTTCCTCGGCAGGTTTATCCATTGCAGGTTCCTTTTCGGTTTCAGCTTCTTTTTCCGGCCCTGGTAGCTTTTTCCCACTCCTAGTAGTAATCGCCTTACATTGCTCATGTGGGGGCGGTCTAGCATTTTCAGTAATGCTAGGGAAACCTCCATTCTGCCTTGGTTTAATATGCTGCGACACCTGACCCATTTGTGTCTCTAGAGATTTCAAGGTGGCCTCATGGTTTGTCATTCTCATCTTAGTTTCATCCATAAAATTTTCTGTCTTCTTAACAAACTGATTAATATTATCCATATACGTGCCAGTCTGAGACATAAAGGTGGCCAGAGTCTGCTCCAATACACTACCCGTGGCAGGTGGTGGCTGCTGTTGTTGCTGAGGCGGCAGGTTTTGCAGCAGGTTCTGCGGCTGCAGTTGCTGTCGCGTCAACAGTCTAGGACCCCCCTGATTCTGATTATATGCTTGCGGATTTAGGGCATTGTTAGGATTACTCCAGGAAAATTTGGGATCCTTCCTCCAATTAGGGTTGTAGTTGTTGGAATTGTAGTTCGGCTTGTAATTTCCAACATATTTTCCCTCTTCTATATTTATAGGGCACTCTTCACTACTATGATTTCCTTCACAAGTAGCACAGATTTCCTCGACAGCAAATCCTCGTAAGTCCTCTTCACTCAATAAGTGTTTCATTGCCTTAGTAAGGAATGCTACCTGAGATTTCATAGTGATGTCGGCCTCATAATCCTTGACAGCAAGTACCCGTTTACTCCCTCTTCTAGCTGTCGGAAATTGCTCCTCATTCTTGGCTAGATTTTTCAGAACTTGCAACGCCTCGTCCGGATCTTTATCCAATAATAGTCCATTTGCTGCAGAATCAATGCGAATACGAGTTTGTAAGTTAGCAGCATTATAAAACTTAGTTACCTGATTCTAGACGGGGAATCCATGCATTGGGCAGTTCCGAAGAAGAGTAGTAAATCTGTCCCAGGCCTCGTGCATCGGCTCGTCATCTTCCTGTTGAAAAGTAGCAATTTTGTTACGTAATCGCTCAGATAAATGTGAAGGATTAAAACGAGATAAGAATTCACGAGTTAGATCTGCCCAAGTCATAATAGAACCCGATGTAAGTTTATTCCACCAAGTTTTAGCTCTGTCCCTCAATGAATGGGGGAATAACCGAAGCCTCAGTATCTCCGGACTAACTCCTGGTAGCCTAAACGAACCACAGATCTCCTGGAACGTTTTGAGATGCTCCCTAGCATCTTCTGTCGCAGAACCACTAAACTGTCCGGCGTTGTTGATCATACTAAACATGACAGGTTTAAGCTCAAAGTTATCAACATCAATATCCGGCAGTGTGGTCTCCAGCTCTACATGGTCATTCAGCATGTAGTCACGACATGACTGTCGTCCACCTGCCCCAGGCGGGTCGCCGACAGGCGGTATGTCTCCTCCAGCAGGCTGGTTACGGGCCATCTGCTCTAGCTGTTCTTCAAGGTATTCGTTCCTGTCTAAAAGATGGCGAATCTGTTTCTTGAGATTGAATGATCGTTCGATTTCCGGATCTAACTTATACTCAGGATCTTCGCCTCTTTTCGATCTGCGCATAAACAAGAGAACCTTGTGAAAAGCAAGAGTTGAAAACACAAAATAAAAATTAAAGAAAAACTAAAAACGAAAACAAAAATAAAAATAAAAACAAAAAGTGCAATAAAAGAAAGATGTAGTTATGTTGCCAATCCCCGGCAACGGCGCCAAAAACTTGTTGCGTGTAAAATAGTCTATCGCAATGGTAGTGCAAGTGTACACGACGCAAGTAGTAAAGTGATACGAAGTATCGGATATCGTCTCCACAGGGATTGGGCTAATGACTTCACCTTGATTTACTGCACGAAGTAAAGGAAATATTTTAGAAAGTTGTCACGAATAATAAAGTAAAAACGTAAATAAAAAGATTGAATTATCAAGATAGAGAGAATGGGCCGGTATTGAATTGCTCGGTAGTGCAAATATTGAATTGCTTAGGATCTCCAGTTCTGTCGTCGCTCCCGTCGCCGACAGCACCTGTCGCGGCGTCTGTCCGTTAGTTGTCGCGGCAGCAGACACTAACTCAGTACTTCAAGCTTGGCAAGAATCCTAGATCTGCCTTGCCCTATCCCTAGGCACAAGTCTGTCGATGAACACGTCTTTGATGATACCTCCCGGCGTGAATCGAAGGGTGAACACCGATGTGTATGAATTCTTCCTTAGCCACTTAACCTCGCCTTATCCCTAAGCACGAGATGGTTCAACTATAAACTAGAGAACGCGCTTTTATCTCTTTCGTATACTTAACTCTCCCGATGCTAAGTAAATAGATAACCTCACAATGCTCTCCCGATGCTCTTGCAAGACATTAAAACCAAGATAAAAGAACTTGAAGTTTATTTTATTGAACTTAAAAAATCCTAAAACAAAACAACCCTTGCAACTACTTTACAAAACAACCCGTAGCCCTAGGGGGAAATTAGAACATGTCGGCGACGGGTGGACGGCAGGGTTTCGGTTTTTGGTTGTGGAGTAATCGGTTCTGCCCTAGGTTTAATCTATGCCCTTTATATAAGCTTTGAGCTCAAGTTATCTAAGGTAACAAGGATTACAACTTTAATTAAAAGTAAGATTCTAATAAAGACTAAATCTCTAAAGACTCCTACTTTCCAGCCGCATCCTTGCTTTTAGGGATTTCCTCTCCTTTGAGCTTTGGCTTGACATATCTTTTGATCCAGGGCTTGGAAAAATATTCGGCTTCCACACGACAGACGAACAGATTTTTCTCTATCTATCGAGGTCCACTTCACTTTTCCTCTTCGTAAATCTGCTGTCACCATGCTGTCACGACAGGTCCATGACAGGTTCGTCTTCTTCAGCTGCTTGTCCAGTTCAGCTTTCCTACTTATCTGCCCTGCGCCTGCCTTCATCGTCAACCATGGCAGCTACCTGCAAAATACACCATCTTTTAGTAGAATCCGTGCCTTTTATATAATTGTGATGTTTTATTGAAAACTAACCTAAATGCAATGCAATGATGCTTGAATGCAGCAGAAATATGGGTTAAAAAGGGTGTAAATAATAGAACTTTTACACACTCAACACTTCCTATCGAGAGTTGTATTATTCAAAGCTTTACCGTGTCATTTGAAATCTTCAAATCTCCGTCGCTTGAGTTGTTACAACATCATGAATCACTGTGAATATCGTGATGGAGTTCATGACCATGACGTTGAGGGCTATTACAATTTCAAGCTACAAGTTCAAACTTTCTGAACTAAGGGATTTTGGAGGCCGACATTGAAAGGTCAGTTCATTAAGATTTGTAACTCAAGATGTAGTCACCTAATCGAAGCCAATATGATTGGGCTTCCTGGAAATTAAATGCAGAAAAGGCATCAAGAAAAGAAAGAGAATAAAAAGTAAGGTGAAACTAATTGAGAATCAGTAGCCGTCAAGGAAGAAACCCTGAGCAGACATGCCCGTTAAAAGCTTCAACACATCCAATCAACATCTTGAAAAGCAGAGTTCATCCAAACACCAGCCAGAGGAAGTTGTCAATTTCCACATGCAAATGACAGAACATTCCATGGAAAAAGCAAGCAATTGATTGAAGAAATGATGAAACTCATAATCAGAATGGTCTTACTTCAGGGTTCGATTAGAACATCAGAACATAAGCAAGAAAGGGCATGCCTTTGTGTTGTCATAGGAAATGAATAAATAAACACTATTAGGACCATTGTAGAATAATACCCTGAACCATCCCAATCGCTTTTGCATACGAGTATTGTGTGTCCTTTGTAAGGGAGGTTAATCAGTTTATTTGTTTACGATGCTTGTTTCGTACATAATTTTTCTCAAATGGCAAGCATTTTGCATTCTTTGATTCTTTTAAGTAATTCATTTATTCTTTGTTATGGGTTAGTTTTTGTTCTCACATACGTATATGTATATATCTTCTTTATCATTTTTATCAGGTCATTAGATATTAATGGCAAGAGTGACCAAGAATCAAATTTAGAGATCAATTTCGAAATGTGGCTCTCTTCCAAGTTATTTAGGCCAACGGGAAGACGTTAATGAGTGTTCAGGAATCACGAGAGAATCCCAAATACAAATATGAGTAAATTTTCCTCCCAGGAATTGTTGACTAAGGTCCTTGAATGAAGTGATAACCTAAAACATCTACCACCTGAAGGCTGCTTTTCTTCGAAGATATCCGTATATGGGAGGAAATTTGGCATTCCTTCATCTCCCTTCACAAAGAAAGAAAATAAGAAAAATATCATTTGTTATCCCCTTTGAGCCTAATGAGTTTCTTTTGATTCAACCCAAACCAAGGATCACCCCTACACTGGGGGCAAAGAGGATAAAGTTTGTTTGCAAGTGAAAGATGTTTGGTTTTGATCGTGCTATAATAGTGATGCCTTGGGTATCAGGGGCAAGAAACAAAAGTGGATGTTTTGAGTAAAAGAGCAAGAAAGACAAGTTGAAAGAAGACAAATATTCAAGAATCAAGTCAAAAAAGAAAAGGAAAAAAGAAGAAGAAGAAGAAGAAGAAGAAGAAGAAGAAGAAATAAAAAAGAAAACAGTGGAAAGTTCAAAGAATCAACTGAATCAAGTTGAATATTGTTGACGTAAAAGTTGAAGCAGTTGAAAAGGAAAAGCACAAAGTTGAAAAGTGCAAGAAAAAGCGAGTTACACATGTGAGATCTTCCATTCAAAATAAATCTCTATCTAAAGGAGAAGGGGAGGATTGACCACTTTTGAATACAATGAAAGGAACTGAACTATAGGGTGAAAACCTAGAAATGGTCAGTCTAGAGCGATCCGTAAAAAAAGAGAAAAAAATGAGAAAAATAAAGAAAAAAGAAAAAGGAAAAAGCCTTTCATTCAAGCATGCTCAGGCCAAGGAGCACAAAAATAAGATTTCACTTGGAAGAAATGATCCTTGGTTTTATTACCCTTAAATATTTCTTTGAGCCTATATATCCTTTCTTTCATAGCCGTGAGCCATAGCCCCATTAAAGCCTCAAAAGATAATTTTGATCATATATGGGTATTGGAGTAAGAGGAGTTTGTCTTCAGAATACAAACTGTTTATTAGGGTTAACATTTCTTCAAGGATTTCCAAACTTCTAATGCTTGATTGAGATCAGAAAAGAGGGGATGATTACGTTGGTGAGTTAGTGAGACAAAGAGTTCCACTTAAACTGGATAAAATTAGGAGTATGAGAATGCTTCTCTCGGAAGTCGAATAAAGTGGAAGGGGTCACATTTGAGTTGATCTTTGTCAATTTGGTTTGAGGGCAATCTTGCACTTAATATTCCAGGGCCTAATTTTGTTTTTTTCTCTCTTTTATTTGACATGACTTATCAAATTATTCCGATTTAATAAGATAATATTTTGAGCCTTGCACTTATCGTTTCAACAAGCATCTTGCAGATAAATTGATTAGATACAAGAAAAGTAAAGGATTTCATGGGTATTATTATGATGTAGTAATCCTTTAAGTGCAGGCAGAACATGAGGTGGCCTTGATACTTGGTTAATGATGAAAAAGTATGACGAGGAAAAGACACAATTCTGAGTGTCATAAGCATCGAAACAAAGCTGCATAAAAGTGACACAGACAGCCTTGGGGCAAAGAGAGAGCGTAGACCATCTGTTGATGCAAAAGCTACAGCAAGTTCAGTCAATTAAAGGTTCATAAAAGCAAATATCATTACCTTTGAGGCACTACAAGACAAGAAAGCTTCGTGAATACCAGAGTGAGAAAAGATGGTAGTTGAATTCAAGAGCAGGGCAACGCTACAAAGAGCAATCTAGAAGAATGTGTTATGTTCCAAAGGTGATGGTCTCTGTTGGGAACCATGATTCCTAGATAGTAAAGAGGATAGTGTGAAGTAAAGATAGTGTTGAATCTCACGCCAACAAATACACCGAAATTGGTCTCCATATAATGTGGAACCTGGAACTGATATTGACAACAAAGTCTGTCACCCGAATAAAAATGATTTTTATCTCTGTGTTCATGCCAAGATGATTGGAACCATAAGGCCAACACATTATCATGATCAGAACTTGTTCATTCTCTGTCCTATGTGTATCAAAGGAACATCATTGATATCTATGATATTATCCTTGTCAGTCATTATCACTTGGCAGTATCTCTGTTGGGACAGTTTATGAAGTTTGGAAAAGCTTTATGGACATCGTCGAGCCACAGTAGTATTATTGCACCTAGAACCATTGTTGTTTGATAGCTTCCCAGATTGAACGAGAATGTTTGCAGCTCCATGGTCTTTTGTTGAGAAAAGAAATTTGAATTGTTGTTGCCAGGCCTCTAATGTGATCAGCCTGATAAGGAAAAAGAAAAAGGGAAAAAGGAAGAAAAAAAGACGAAGTGAAAACCCGAAAAGGCACCTTGAGAAAAAAAGAAAGAAAGAAAAACCGAGGTGAAAACCCGAAAGGGCTACTTGAGGAAAAAAAGAGAGAAAAGGAACCAAAGTGAAAACCTGGAAGGGCGCTTTGAGAAAAGCAATCTAAAGTGAAAACCTGAAAAGGTGCTTTAGAGCAAAAATGCAGAGATCGTGAAGATTAAACTTGAGTGTGAGATGGGTTACGTTGTTAGCAAAAGGAGTTTTGATGAAAAATGAAGCAATAAATTTTTGAGATTTCCTGAAAATAAAAGCTCACCCAAGTGGTCCTCAATTGACAACATTTATGCATCATAAGTTAGACATCCATAAGATAGGAGCATGCTAACTCATACATTTAGAGCATTTTTGCACATTTTGGCAGGAATCTACCGAGAATCGGGAAGAAACAAGAAAAGATTTCAACTTATAGCTTCAAGTCTAGAGGATTAGACCAGTAATATATGTTCCGAGCGTAGGGATCGAGCAGCAAAGGGAGAGAAGCAAGAGACCTTATATGAGTTTCAGGCCAAAAAATCGAGATACTTTAGGCAGAATGAACCGTGATTCTGAAGATCTTGGAGGATCAAGCAAAAAAATCGAAGACATTCCACATTGCTTCGAGAAGAATTCTTATTAACTGATGCTATTCATTTTTATAAACTCGACATTATAGAAGAAGGAAACTCATACCCGCTTCGGTTTTCATATCAAGGAAAGAATGCATATGTTAGAAAGTTTAGGGACCTGAAGTAAGTTTCTAGCTTGGGTTTTGATCGAATCTAAAGAATGAACCTAAAGAAAGTACCGGGACTTCGAGAAAGTATAGGGACTGGAAGAAAGTTCAGGGACCTGAGGCATTTGCTCACCCAAAATGATGAAAGATGGACAAATTCTACGTGTCAGAGCCAGAAACAAAGAGATTATTGGGGCATCATCGTCCAAAAGAGTGCAAATCAAGATGGATAAGGAAGAATGCAGAGCCTAAAGAGAATTTGAGCACTGAAGAAGTCAAGATTTGCTCTAAAAGAATAAGTGTTGAGTGTGCAAAAGTTCTATATTTTACCCCTTATTTAACCCATATTTCTGATGCATTCAAGCACAATTCATTGCATTTAGGTAAAGTTTCACTTATACATCACAATTAGATAAAATAGCACAGTTGCTACTGATTTTTGCTACTTTTGCAGGTATTTGCTGTGGCAGACTCAGGACAGCGAAGGAGCAAAGCTGGAACACAGGACTGGAATCGAGAAGCAAGATCATGACGTGGCAACCATGACGACAGCATTGGTAAAAGGGAAAAGTGAAGTGGAGCTTAACAGATAGAGGAATTCAAGCCGGTCTGTCGTGGACCACTTCTATATTTTTTTGAGCCTTGGGGCAGAATGAAGGCCAAGCCCAAAGTCCAAGGAAGAAACCCAAAGCAAGAAAAGAGGACGAATTAAAGGCATATACTCATAAGATTTAATCTCCAATAGAGTTGTACTTTAGTTTAAACTTGTATTCTTTCCATATTAGAAAACTTGGACCCAAGGCCTATATAAAGGCATGTAATTCGACCTAGGGAAGGATATCTCATCTCTAGCCGTCTTCCTAAAAACCCTTGTCGTTTTCCTCCTCTCATCATGTTCTAAACTTCCCCTAGGGCTAAGGGTTGAGTCTGTAAAGTAGTTCCAAGGATTGTACTGTTTTAGGAATTTTCTGTTCAAGCAATAAAGACTTCAAGTTTATTTATTCTGGTTTTCACATCTCGCAAGAGTATCAAGAGAGCATTGTGAGGTTATTTATTTGTTTGATATCGGGAGAGTCAAACATACGAATGGAATAAATACTAGTTTTCCAGTTTATGGTTAAACCATCTCGACTTAGGGATAAGTATGAGGTTAAGTGGCTAAGGAAGAATTCAACAACATTGGTGTTCAACCTTCGATTAACGCCGTGAGGTATCATCTATGAGTGTTCAGCAACATAACTTGGGCCTAGGGATAGGACAAGTCACAGCAGGGATTCTTGCCAAGCTTGAAGTACAGAGTTTTGTGATCGCTGCCACGACAACAACAGACTTCTGCCGCGACAGGTGCTACCGCGACAGGGAAGACGACATAACAGAAGTTTCTATTCAGTGCAACACCTGCACTACCGAGCAAATCAATATTGGCCTATTTCTTAAACCTGATATTTTACTCCTTTAATTTAGTTATTATTCACAATTACTCTACAATCATTTTAAACTCTTTTTTTCTCTCGTGCAACAATTCAAGGTTAAAGCTATTTCTAGTCCCTGTGGAGACGATATCCGATACTCCAAGTATCACTTTACTACTTGCGACGTGTACACTTGCACTACATTGCGATAGGACTTTTGACATGTAACAAGTTTTTGGCGTCGTTGCCGGGGATTGGGAACATATCTTTACCCTTACTTTTACTTTTTAAATTTCTATTTTTATTGGTATTGTTTACCATGTGCTTTTCACAAGGTCTTCTACTTGCTTATGCGCAGATCTAGACGAGGCAAAGAACCTAAGTACGAACTAGACCCTGAAATCGAACATACGTGCAACCTCATGAACCGAGTCCGCCTTTTGATAGAAAGAAACGACTATCTTGAGGAATAGTTAGAAGCAATGCACAACGGGGTAAATAATAACCAGGGGAATGCTGAAGATCCTCCCCTAGATGATCAGAATGGACGGCCTGCTGCTGCTACTGCCGCACGACAGTCCTGCCGCGACTACATGATCAATGATCATGTTGAACTGGAGACCACCTTGCCAAACGTGGAAGCTGGGAATTTTGAGCTGAAACATGTTATGTTCAGCATGATAAATTCCGCTGGCCAGTTTAGTGGTGCTGCAACAGAAGATGCCCGAGAACATTTGAAAACGTTCCAAGAAATCTGTGGATCGTTTAGATTACCACGAATAAATCCGGAAATTCTGAGGCTCTGGTTATTTCCTCATTCATTGAGAGACAGAGCTAAAACTTGGTGGAATAAACTAACGTCGGGTTCAAAACGAACTTGGGCAAATCTCTCTCGTGAACTTTTATATCGTTTTAATCCTTCTCACTTATCTGAGCGATTGCGTAATGAAATTGCTACTTTTCAACAGGAAGATGACGAACCAATGCACGAGGCATGGGACAGGTTTACAACTCTCCTAAGGAACTGCCTGATGCATGGATTCCCCGTATGGAATCAGGTCGTTAAATTCTACAATGCTGCTAACACACACACTCGTATGAGAATAAATTCAACAGCAAATGGGTTATTATTGGATAAAGATCCAAATGAGGCAATGGTAGAGCTGAAAAATCTAGCAAAGAACGACGAACAATTCCCTAAAGCAAGGAGAGGTAAACGAGGGATAACTGTAAAAGATTATGAAGCCGACAATTCCCTGAAGACACAGGTTGCATACCTCACAAAGGCAGTGGAAAATCTGTTGCGGAAAGATCCTAAACCTATATATTCTGCAGAAGAGGTATGTGAGACTTGCAGTGGGAACCACAATTCGGAAGACTATCTGTTACAGTTAGAAGAGGGGATGTACATTTGAAATTACAATAAGCCAAGAAATTACGATTCCAACAATTACAATCCCAACTGGAGGAAAGATCCCAAGTTCTCCTGGAGCAATCCAAACAACGCACTTAATCCTCAGATGCAGAATAACCAAAACCAAGGGGCACCCATAATATTGTCGCGACAGCAACCACATCAGCAACCGCAACAGTAGCAGGTAGCTGCACCTAGTATACTGGAGCAAACATTGTCAACATTCATGTCACAGACAAGAGCTTACATGGCAAACATGGATCACTTTGTCAAGAAGATTGAGTCATTCATGGACAAAACAGAGATGAGGATGACTAACCATGAGGCCACCATGAAATCACTGGAGACACATATGGGCCAAGTTCCCCAGCATATCAAGCCAAGGCAAAACGAAGGATTCCCTAGTGATACTGAGGTCACTATAAAATCCACACATGAGCAGTGTAAAGCAATTACAACTAGGAATGGGAAACAACTGCAAGGGCCGGAGATGAAATACTTACCAATTGAGGAACCGACCCTAGATACACCTACCGCAAACACTGCCACGGTAGAAGAAGAAGAGTAACCTGCTGCCAACACACCTATACGACAGTAGAGGAGACAGAGAAGCAGATAGAGGAACCTGAAGAACCTAAGCCTCCTCAGATATGAATACCATGTGAAGGACGCCTTGAAGATTACCGTCCTCCACCTTCTTTTCCACAGCGGTTACAAAAATAGAAACAAGAGTACCAGCTCAAAAAGATTTATGATATTTTTATGTAGGTACATATTAATATACCGCAATTAGAGGCCATCAAGCAAATGCCGGGTTATGCGAAATTTCTCAAGGATGCCATGTCAAAAAGATCCAGACTTGGGGAATTCGAAACGGTAAAGATGACAGAAGGATGCATGACTATCTTGCACAGGCATCCACCCCAGAAGAAGAAGGATCCTGGGAGCTTCATCATACCGTGCATAATTGGTGACAAATTTGTGGGTAAGGCACTTTGTGATCTTGGTGCTAGCATAAATTTAATGCCAAAATATGTGTTCCAGAAGTTAGGTATTGGACGAGCACGACCCATGATAGTCATGTTGCAGCTGACAGACCGCTCTTACGTACAACCAAAAGGGAAGATCGAAGATATTTTGGTAAGAGTGGATAAATTTATTTTTCCTACCGACTTTCTTGTGTTAGACTGTGAATCAGATGAAAACGCATCGATCATCCTAGGGCAACCCTTCCTAGCCACAGGCAGATCTGTGATTGATGTAGAGAAAGGAAAACTAACCATGAGAGTGAATGATCAAGAAATCAAACTCAATGTTCTCCAAGCAATCAAACATGTTGATGCAGAAGAAGAGTGCAAGACCATCGCTGAAGTAATCCTTGACCAACCATGCATTAGTTCGAGCTGCCATGACATAAAATTTGGTCACTGCCACAGCAGTCATCTGGAAGACTGTCACGGCAGCAACGACAACAGTGACTCCTCCGATTCAGACATATCTGACACTGAAGGTCATGGGGAGGTAAATTGGATAGGCAATCGTCCAGGTAAGTTCTTCGAGCCCCTAAATTATACCTCGAATGAACATATAATCCAAAAGCCTTCAATTGAAGAACCACCTATTTTAGATCTTAAGCCCCTGCTAGGGCAGCTTAAATACGTTTTTCTTGGTTTAAATGATATGTAGCCCTTAATCATCTCTTCCAAGTTAATGCAGAAACAGGACCAGCAACTAATTGGAATGCTACAACAGCATAAGAAGGCCATTGGATGGACAATAGCTAACATCCAAGGCATCAGTCCGGCATTATGTATGCACAAAATTCTCCTAGAAGATGATCATAAGCCGACTATTGATGCTTAGAGACGCTTAAACGACGTTATGCGAGAAGTGGTGAGAAAAGAGATTATCAAATGGCTTGACGCTGAAATAATATACGCCATCTCGGATAGTAAGTGGGTGAGCCCGGTGCAGTGTGTACCTAAAAAGGGAGGAATAATCGTGGTGACCAACAAAGAGAACAAACTAATCCCAACCAGGACTGTAACTAGTTAGAGGGTTTGTATGGATTACCGGAAGCTTAACAAAACTACCCGGAAGGACCATTTTCCCCTACCATTTATTGTTCAAATGCTTGACAGATTAGCGGGGAAACCTTACTATTGTTTTCTTGATGGATACTCAGGTTATAATCAGATAGCAATTGTACCAGAGGATCAAGAAAAAACTACCTTCACATGCCCGTACGACACTTATGCTTTTCGAAGAATGCCATTTGGACTCTACAATGTACCAGCAACCTTCCAAAGGTGCATGATGGCGATATTCTCCGACATGGTGGGGGACTTCCTAGAAATTTTCATGGACGATTTTTTCGTCTTTGGAGACAATTTTGAAGGTTGCTTAAGAAACTTACAAAAGGTGCTTGAAAGATGCGAAAAAGGCAAACTTGGTCTTGAACTGGGAAAAATGCCACTTTATGGTGGATGAAGGGATAGTCCTAGGCCACAAGGTAAGCTGCCACGACATCGAGGTGGATAGAGCAAAAATAAAAGTCATCAAAAAACTGCAGCCAGCCACCACAGTCAAGGGGATTCGGAGTTTCTTAGGGCATGCTGGGTTTTACCGACGATTTATTAAAAATTGCTCAAAGATTACCAAGCCCTTATGCCACTTATTGGAGTAGAATCGTCCCTTTGACTTTAATACTGAATGTACTGAGGCATTCAGAATTCTGAAGGAGAAGCTGGTAACAGCCCCAATCGTACAACCACCAGACTGGAGTTTGCCATTCGAGATAATGTGTGATGCAGTGACTATGCTGTCGGGGCAACAATAGGGTAGAGGAGGGATAAGCTCTTCCATGTGATTTACTATGCTAGCAAAACACTGAATGATGCCCAAGTGAACTATACCACAACGGAAAAGGAACTATTAGTCGTAGTGTTCTCAATCGACAAGTTCCGTCTATACATACTTGGAACAAAGGTGGTGGTCCATACAGACTATTCAACACTGAAGTATTTGTTCACGAAAAAGGATACAAAACTAAGACTGATACGTTGGATTCTGCTGCTGCAAGAGTTCGACATTGACATCAAGGATAAAAGGGGACAGAAAACCAAGTAGCAAACCACTTGTCCAGATTAGAGAGGGGAAAGAGTCAATCAACAGATAAAACCAACATATTGGAGACCTTCTCGAACGAACATCTGTTTGCTGCCACCAGCACTGCTGCGACAGCCATGGTGGCAGGTAAGTTTTCAAAAATTCCTTGGTACGCTGATTTTGTTAATTACATTGTTAGCGGGGTACTACCTCCTGAACTTAATTACCAAGCAAGGAAGAGGTTCCAAAATGATGCAAAACATTATTATTGGGACGAACCTCTTCTTTTCAAACATTGTGCAGATCAAATTATCAGAAGATGCGTACCACAGGATGAACAGGAAGTTGTGCTTCACCACTGCCATTCTTCCCCATATGAAGGACACCTAGGTGGAAACAAAACCGCTGCCAAGGTTTTGCAATCTGGTCTCTATTAGCCCACATTGTTCAAGGATGCACAAGCCTTCTAGAAAAGCTGTGACAAATGCCAAAGGACTGGGAACATCTCGAGAAGACATGAGATGCCACTGTAGAACATTTTAGAAGTTGAAATCTTCGATGTAGGGGAATCGACTTCAAGGGACCGTTCCCAGCATCTTGTGGGAACCTGTACATCCTACTGGCAGTGGATTATGTGTCCAAGTGGGTAGAAGCGATCGCCACTCAGAAAAATGATGCCAAAACTATTCAGAGATTTCTGCACAAGAATATTTTTCCCAGATTTGGCATTCCTAAGGCGATCATCAGTGACGAGGGGATACATTTTGATAATAGGGTAATTGTTGTTGCCTTGAGAAAATACGGAGTAAAACACCGGATTGCAACAACATACCACCCTCAAACCAATGGACATGCCAAAAAATCCAACCGAGAAGTAAAGAACATACTTGAGAAGATGGTTAAACCCACTCGAAAAGATTGGTCTTTACACCTCAATGATGCACTCTGGGCTTACAGAACAACATTCAAAACACCATTGGGAATGTCACCCTACAGACTTATCTATGGGAAAACATGCCACTTACCTGTTGAGATAGAACACAGAGCTTACTGGGCTATCAAGGCAGTAAATATGGACTTGGATACGACAGGACAAAAGAGGCTACTGGACTTGAATGAAAATGAAGAAATTCGAGCAATGGCCTACGACAACACCAAGATCTACAAAGATAAAACCAAAAGGTGGCACGACAGGAAACTGCTGCCACGACAGTTCTGCCCAGTGCAGCAGGTGTTGTTGTTTAATTCTAGGTTAAAACTTTTCCCAGGAAAGCTTAAATCTAGATGGTCCAGTCCTTTCCAAAATGTATAGGTTTTCCTTCATGGTGCCATCACAATCAAATCCCTTAAGGACGGGAACCCGTTCAAAGTCAACGGACAGAGACTGAAACATTATCAGGGGACTGAAGCCCCAAGGATGCATGGAGTAGTTACTTTAGAAGATGCCCCTCAAGGCATCCCTAATTTAACTTAGCTTTTATTTTATTTTATTTTATTTTATCTATTTATTAGGAATTAAGATTTAATTATTTTATTTTAGGAATTAATATTTTATTTTATTTATCAATTTTTAGGAAACAGGTCGAAGAGAAGGAATGAAAATGCCCACCATACCCACAACAGCCCAAAAAGCCCAACGAACGAATCTATTGTCACAGCCTGTCATCAGCGGTCGCGACAGACGCGGAAAAAATAGCCTGTCACCAAGCTGTCGCGATAGACACGAAAACGCGTAACAGACGCGCAACAGACACAGAAACGTGTGACAGACACGTTAGAAACCGCGTAATAGTTGGCCCCGTTATTCGCGCCTCCCGTTACAGCTTCAACAGGCAGAAAATCAGCCCTCTATATAAATCCCCATTTACTATTCATTTCTCACCTCATTCTCATTTTCTCAACTTGTTTCCTCTATTTTAAGATCTTTAAAAAAATTTCTTTATATTTTCCACAGTCCTTGCAAAATGACTAGAAGACAAATCTGTCGAAGTGCTGCCTCCAGTTCTGCCGTAGCAGTGAGCACCCAAAGCCATAACGCCATTCCAGACCGTTTCGCCTCCACCGACTTCACCACGAGATACCACAACTCCTTCAAGAAGAGGGACATGTGGGAGGAAAGAGGGTTCCTCTACACCGAACCCACGGGAGACCTAGGGCTTGAAATCTTCATAGCAAGAAAAATCCATGCCCTCAAATTGCAGCAGTTTGCTGCCCAACCAGAGGAGATGAACATCACACTAGTCAAGGAGTTCTACGCTGCCGTCGACAGCAAAGACACCACGACAATAACAATTCAAGGTAAACAACTCTCATTTGAGCCTTCTTACATCAACACCCTCTACGACTTATATGTGAGTAAAAAGGGGGACTCCCACAAAAGATTCGTCAATAGTCTGTCGCCGATAGACTACAACACGGTCATGGCAGAGCTCACTGAGGAAGGGACCGAATGGAATACCGACCCTAAACACTGATGGACGGTGAAGAGAACTCAACTGACTCCACAAGCCAAATTGTGGAATCATTTTGTGAAGAAGCGCATCATGCCATCCTCCCACAATAGTACCATCGACAGACCAAGGTTAGCCCTTGTACATTCCATTTTAAATGAAAGATCAATAAATGTCGGCCGCTACATACGAGAGGGAATACTTAAGTGTGCCCTCCGCCCGTCGGGTCCCCTCGTCTTCCCATACCTCATTACAACCATCTGTCGGGGCCACAATGTACCGGAGATTGCTGAAGCCCTCAAAGTTCGAGGGAAAGGGTGGACGGAGAGGAACATTTTCAGCCTCATGGAGTTAAAAGTTGTCACCCCGCTGTCATACTTCAATCCCTCTGCCACGGCAGAGCAGATGGCAACAACACCTCCACCAAACGCCTCCGCCCAGATTCTGTCGACGCTGAAAAGAATGGAAGAAAGGCAACTCGGGCTGATGAGCTACATGAGGGAATTCATGGGAGCAACGATAAATTTTATTCATAATGATTTACATTTTACACATGTGTCGTTCCCCCTCCTTCCCAGAATAGTTCTTTGTTGCCCCTACACCTACATCTACCCCTGTTGCGACACCTAAAACTCCATCTGCTGCCTCTACACCTACACCAACCACGACAGCTGAAGGCGGCAGCCAATCTGCCACTGCCAGAGGCGAGAAAAGAAAGAAGCCCCTGCCGGAACTCAACGAAGAATATTTTGAAGGGTTCTCCTCCTCTTCCGTCTGGCAGGATTCTGACGGGGAGCCCTCAGTTTCCCAAAACCTCTCCAAGGACTTCACCCCAATGAAAAGGAAGAAGCTTAATGAGATGGGCGAAGGACCCTCCGGCCAAGGCAGATCTGCCAGCAGCAGCAGCAACTCCGACGATGAGGTCGAGGTTCTGGACAAGCCCCCACAAATCTCACCAACCCGTGTCCAGCCACCGAGGGAAACAAAGAAGAAGACAACCTCTGCCTCTCCCAGCACACTGCCGGCACCTGCCATGAAAGTCATTGCCCGTCGGCAGCTCCAGATCAGCAGCAACAGCGACGACAACTCTTCAACTTAAGTTTCTATCTTATATTTGATGTCTTTGCTGTTTTATTTATTTTGTGATGTACTTTATTTTCTGTTTTTATCTTTCATGTTGTCATGCATTTAGGGCAATGCAACCCTCGAGTTTGGGGGTGGCATCCCTTCATCAATGAAGTCGTAGTTATGTCCTAAAATCGTGTCTAAGTATTAGTTATTATTTAGTAAAAAAATATAAATTTGGCTTAAGTCTTTGAACTAAACTTACCTGCCGCGACATACTCTGTCGTGACAGTGCCTTTAAGAAATTTTAGGATCTGTTTAGAGCCTTGCTATGATTCTGATCTGTACAACACTCTTTGTGACTCTTATGCTATCTAGATTTCTGTAGTGCACTGGAATAGGAATGTTTACCCACTTGAATATGCCCCTAGAGGTGCATATCACTGGCTCTAGAGAAACAATAAAAAAAGAAAAAAAAACTTATACTCATGTTGCTTGCAAAACTGTCTTGCACTGATTGTAGAAGATTCTTTTTAAGCTTAAGTTAGAAAAAACTAAAGGAGCCTAAGAATTGCCTCCAGAAAAAATTGAATTGGCATAAAATCAAGTTTGTAAGCATGACTATTCTGGTACACTAAAGAAGTCTAGACACATAGTTGTTCACAAAACCTGCACACACCGCACAAGAATTATAGCATGGTTTCGAATAAATCCAGAGAGGCCCGACAAGGTATTGCTCTTGATAGAAAATAAGTGGTAGGTAATGAAAGGTTCACTGAATTAAGCCAAACCAAAAAGCTTCCATTTTTAGTTAGGTCACATTTGCTTGAGGGAAAGAAAGAACTTGAGTTTGGGGGTGTGTTTAGTGTGCAAAAGGTCTATATTTTACCTCTTATTTAACCCATATTTGTGTTGGATTCAAGCATAATTCATTGCATTTAGGTAAAGTTTCACTTATACATCACAATTAGATAAAATAGCAATGTTGCTACTGATTTTGGCTACTTTTGCAGGTATCTGCTGTGGCAGACTCAGGACAACGAAGGAGCAGAGCTAGAACACAGGACTGGAATCGAGAAGCAAGATGATGTCGTGGCAACCATGACGACAGCGTTGGTAAAAAGGAAAAGTGAAGTGGAGCTCGACAGATAGAGGAATTCAAGCCGGTCTATCGTGGACCACTCCTATATTTTTCTAAGCCCTGGGCAGAATGAAGGCCAAGCCCAAAGTCCACGGAAGAAACCCAAAGCAAGAATAAAGGACGAATTAAAGGCATATACTCATAAGATTTAATCTCCAATAGAGTTGTACTTTAGTTTAAACTTGTATTCTTGCCATATTATAAAACTTAGACCCAAGGCCTATATGAAGGCATGTAATTCGACCAAGGTGTTGCGTGTAAAAGAGTTTATCGCAATTGTAGTGCAAGTGTACACGACGCAAGTAGTAAAGTGATACGAAGTATCGGATATCGTCTCCACAGGGATTGGGCTAATGACTTCACCTTATTTCACTGCACGAAAGTAAAGAAATAATTAAGAGTTGTCACGAGAATAATAAAGTAAAACGTAAATAAAAGAGTTGGAATATCAAAATAGAGAAAACGGGCTGGTATTGAATTGCTCAATATTGTAGGTATTGGATTGCTTAGGAACTCCAGTTCTGTCGTCGTGCCCGTCGCGGCAGCACCTATCGCGGCGGCTGTCTGTTGGCTGTCGCGGCAGCGAACACACCAACTCCGTACTTCAAGTTTGGCAAGAATCCCAGATCTGCCTTGGCCTATCCCTAGGTCCAATTCTGTCGATGATCACATCTTGATGATACCTCCCGACGTGAATCGAAGGATGAACACCGATGTGTATGAATTCTTCCTTAGCCACTTAACCTCGCCCTATCCCTAGGTACGAGATAGTTCAACTATAAACTAGAGAACTTGCTCTTATCTCTTTCGTATACTTAGCTCTCCCGATGCTAAGTAAATAGATAACCTCACAATTCTCTCCCGATGCTCTTGCAAGATATTAAAACTGAAATAAGAGAACTTGAAGTTTATTTTATTGAACTTGGAAAATCCTAAAACAAAACAACCCTTGCAACTACTTTACAAAACAACCCGTAGCCCTAGGGGGAATTTAGAACATGTCGGTGACGGGTGAACGACAGAGGGGTTTAGGTTATCGGTTATGGGGTATTGGTCTATGATGTCTCCCTAGGTCAAAATCTATGCCCTTATATAAGCTTTGGGCTCAAGTATTCTAAGTTAACAAGGATTACAACTTTAATTAAAAGTAAGATTCTAATAAAGACTTAATCTCTAAAGTTCCTACTTTGCAGCTGCCATCCTTGTTTCTAGGGATTTCCTCTCCTTGAGCTTTGGCTTGTCATATCTTTTGATCCGGGGCTTGGAAAAATATTTGGCTTTCACACAACAGACGAGCAGATTTTTCTCTACCTATCGAGGTCCACTTTACTTTTCCTCTTCATAAGGTTGCTGTCACCATGCTGTCACGACAGCTCCATGGCAGCTTCATCCTCTTCGTCTGCTTGTCCAGTTCAGCTCTTCTGCTTCTCTGCCCTACGCCTGCCTTCTCTGTATATGTTGGCAGCAACCTGCAAAATAAGCCATTTTTAGTAGAATCCATGCCTTTTATATTTGTGATGTTTTACTGAAAACTAACCTAAATGCAATGCAATGATGCTTGAATGCAGCAGAAATATGGGTTAAAAAGAGTGTAAATAATAGAACTTTTACACACTCAACACACCCCCAAACTCAAGTTTTTGCTTGCCCTCAAGCAATTAAGACTTAAAAGAAAAATGAATATTTTTGTGTTGGCTGTCAAACAGTGAACTGTCCCTTACCCGTCGCTCACTCTCTATGGCGGCCGCAACCTGTCGGAAAGGTTAGGATTTTTCCGGAATCTCCCTATAGTTCTCGTGCAGTGTGTGCATGCTTGTGAACAGTTATATGCTAAGACTCTCTTAGTTTCACTAGAATATTCAACTTTTTAACTCGAATTTTTATGCCAAAGTTTATTTTTTTGAAGGCACATTTTCATGCTTCTTTTCTTCTATTTTCAAGCTAAATTTTTCTAGAGCCAGTTTTGGGCACCTCTAGTTAGCTTCCTAGAGCCGGTTTCGGGCACCTCTGGGTTTTTGATTTTATTTTGCTAAACTTCTTTCCTAGAGCCAGTGTTAGGCACCTCTAGGGGCTATTCAAGTACTAAGTATCCTATTCTAGTTTGGCTAAAAGAAATCTAAGCAATATAATAGCCACAATGGTGTTTAAGTTTTTCAGAACTATAGAAAGGCTCTAAACTTCTCCTTAAACTGTCCTAAAGATGCTGCCACGATAGTGCTGTCATGACAGGTAAGTTAACTTCACAGTTTAAGCCAACAGTTTAATCTTTTCTGATTTTTTTTAAGAGAACTTATTTAAAAAGAAGACACAACAATTAAAAAAATGTACTTAAGACTCCATTAATGATGGAGGGTTGCCACCCCCAAACTCGAGGGTTGCATTGCCCTCAATGCAAAATGACAAAAAAAACAAAAACATGAAGATAAGTACATCACAAAAGATATAAGCAAGCAGCAATAAAAGGAAAATAAAATACTTAAATTTTTCAATCGTTGTCCTCGCTGCTGCTGCTAAGACGGATCTGACGGCGGCGTCTGGGCTATGGAGGAGGCTGGGCAGGTTCAGGGGCAGGTTGGTCCACGAGCTGGACATCGGAACTGCTGCCACTGTCCCAAGTGCTGCTGGTTGTGGTGCTGGCCTTGGGCAACACCTTCATGTCTGCCACGTGCTTCTGCCTCTTGACAGGCGTAAATTCTCTCTCCAAATTCCTCCTGATTAGAGGGATGTCATCGGAGGCAGGTCTCTTTGTGCCTCTGGCAGAGGTTTCGGCCGTTGGACTGCCTGCTGTTGTCGGGGCAGGTGATGGGGTGGAAGCAGTAGAGTGGGAATTTGGGGAGGCAGGTGGTGTGGGTGTGTGGACAGGGGAGGGGATATGAAAATAATGGGCAGGAAAAGTAGGGAAATGAACATCGGGAAAATTTAAAGTGTGGGTAATGAAGTTTACGGTCGAATTCGTGAAATCCCGGATGAAGGTCATCAATCCCAGTTGTCTCTCTTCCACCCGTTGGATCGCAGCAAGGATGTGGGCAGACTGGTCTGTCGGAGCGGTGGTGGCGGCAGGTTCAGGGGCAGGCTCCTCTGATGATTCTGCTGGGGAGCCGGCTGGGTTGAAGGAACAGATAGGTGTAGCCACTACCAGCTCCATGAGGCTGTTGATGTTGTTGTCTGTCCAGCCTCTGCCCTTGATTAGTTTGTCGGAGGGTTCCTCGGGGACAGCAGCACAGCGGCATAGGGAGGTTATTGTGAACGGCAGACAGAGGCGGGAGTCGGAGCGGAATGTGCAGTCTAGGATGCTTTCCCTCATATAGCGGCCCACATTGATAGGCCTGTCGTGCATGATGGAATGAATGAGGGCGAGCCGCTGCTGGTTAACCGTCGTGTTGTGGGAAGAAGGCATGATACGCTTTTTGATGAAAGCGTTCCAGAATTTGGCTTCCGGGAGGAGCTGCCCCCTTTTTACAGAGTGGGGGTTCTTTTTGCTGGTTGTCCATGTTGTTCCTTCCTCTGTCACCTCCGTCATGACAGCACCATAGGCGGCAGCATCGAGGGTGTCGAGAAATTTCTGGTGGGCATCATCATCGGGGCCAAAGTAGAGGCCAAACATGTGGTTGATGTTGTCAGCTGTGAAGGGCACCTTTACTCCTCGAACGGTGACAAATGTTGTTGATCTGCTGTCGATAGCAGCATAGAACTCCCGGACTAATGTGTCGTTTAGTTTTGCCGGTTGTTCGGCGAATTGCTCCCATAGTTGAGCCGTGATTGCCTTTGTGATGAAAGGTCGGAGTCCCATGTTGGGTGCTTTTCGGATGTAAACGAAACCCCTTTCCTCCCATAACTCCTTTGTGGCGAAGGGCGTCGCTGCTGCTGAAGAAGAGGCTGAGGCAGCACTACGGCGGGTCTGTCTAGACGACATATTAGTAGCAAGGGTTGTGAAAATAAAGAAAGCAAATGAAAACTAGAGGAGAAAGCAAGGAAGAATAAGCATAAGTGAGAAAAAATGAAAATGAAAACGGGGTTTTATAGCGGTCGAGTTGCTGCCCGTTTAATGCTGTAACGGAAGGCGTGAATAACGGGGCGACGGATGGGATTTAGCGTGTTTGACGCGTCTGACACGCATTTATGCGTCTGTTACGCGTCTGCCACACGCTTCTGCGTCTGCCGTGTCAGTCTGTTGACAACCTGTCTTATCCGTCTACGGCGGCAGCTGAAACGACATGTTTCAATAAATGGGCTCTGTTGGGCTTGATGGATGGATGGTGGGCTTGGATCACTTCTCCTTTTCTTCTTGATTCCTTTATTTCCTAAAAACAGAAAATATAAAAATAAAACATTATTCGAATAAAATAAACCTAATTTCCTAATAACTAATAAATAATAAAAATAAATAGTAAAAATAAAAAATTAGGTTAAATTAGGGATGCCTTGTGGGTCATCTCCTAAAGTAACCACTTCCTGTATTCCTGGGGCTTCAGTCCCCCGATAATGCTTGAGGCGCTGTCCATTGACTTTGAATTGGTGCCCGTCTTTTAATGATCGGATTGTGATGGCACCATGGGGAAAAACTTGTACCACTTGGAACGGGCCAGACCATCTAGATTTTAACTTCCCTGGGAAGAGTTTCAACCTAGAATTGAACAACAACACAAGCTGTCCTGGGCAGAACTGTCGTGGCAGCAACTTTTTGTCATGCCACTTTTTAGTCTTTTCCTTGTAAATCCTTGCATTGTCGTAGGCCATTGTCCGTAATTCCTCAATCTCGTTCAGATCTAATAGCCTTTTCTGGCCTGCCTTGTCTAAGTCCATATTCACTGCCCTGATTGCCCAATATGCTTTGTGCTCGATCTCGACAGGCAGATGACAGGTTTTCCCATAGATCAGTCGGTATGGAGACATGCCCAATGGAGTCTTAAAAGTTGTCCTATATGCCCATAGTGCATCGTTCAGAAGTAAAGACCAATCTTTCCTAGTTGGTTTAACCATCTTCTCAAGAATGTTCTTCACTTCCCTATTGGAAATCTCAGCATGTCCATTGGTCTGTGGGTGGTATGCTGTCGCGATCCTGTGCTTGACACCATATTTCTTCAAGGCGGCAGCAATTACCCTGTTATCAAAATGTCTCCCTTCATCACTGATAATCGCCTTAGGGATGCCAAATCTAGAAAAAATGTTTTTGTGTAAAAACTTCTGGACCGTCTTGGCATCATTCTTTTGAGTTGCGATTGCTTCTACCCACTTGGAGACATAATCCACTACTAGGAGGATGTAAAGATTTCCACATGGAGATGGAAAAGGTCCCATAAAATCAATCCCCCAAACATCAAAGATCTCGACTTCTAGAATGTTCTGCAGTGGCATCTCGTTTCTCCTCGAGATGTTACCTGTCCGCTGGCACCTGTCACAGTTCTTATAGAAGTCCTGTGCATCCTTATACAGTGTCGGCCAGTAGAACCTTGACTGCAGCACCTTGGCAGCAGTTTTATTGCCTCCTAAGTGACCTCTATATTGTGAAGCATGGCAGTGATGGAGAATGTCTTCTTGCTCTTCTTGTGGTACACACCTCCTCATAACCTGATCTGCGCATAGTTTGAAAAGAAGAGGTTCGTCCCAATAATAATGTTTAACATCATTTTGGAACCTCTTCCTAGCTTGATAATTAAGATCAGAAGGTAATATTCCGCTAACTATAAAATTAACGAAATCAGCATACCAGGGAAGGTCAGAAGACTTACCTGCCGCCATGGCTGTCGCGACAGCGATTGCGGCAGCAAAAAGCTGCTCATCAGGGAAGGTCTCCAGTATGTGTGTCTCATCTATTGGTAGACTCTGTCCCTTCTCCAACCTTGACAAGTGATCTGCCACCTGATTTTCTGTCCCTTTTTTTTCCTTGATCTCAAGGTCGAACTCTTGTAATAGCAAGATCCACCGTATCAATCTAGGTTTTGCATCCTTCTTTGCGAACAAATACTTTAGGGCAGAATGGTCGGTGTGTATTATTACTTTCGTCCCAAGTATGTAAGAACGAAACTTGTCGATGGAGAACACCACAGCTAACAGCTCTTTTTCTGTGGTGGTGTAGTTCACTTGGGAGTCATTTAATGTTTTGCTGGCATAGTATATGACATGAAACAACTTGTCTTTGCGCTGCCCAAGTGCTGCCCGGACAGCATAATCACTAGCATCACACATGATCTCAAATGGTTGTGTCCAGTCTGGTGGCTGTACTATGGGGGTTGTCACTAGTTTTTCTTTCAGAACCTTGAATGCTTCAGTACATTCCTCATTAAAGTCAAAGGGTTGGTTCTGTTCTAAGAGATGGCATAGGGGCTTCGTGATTTTCGAGAAATTTGCAATGAATCTCCGATAAAAACCAGCATGCCCTAAAAAACTTCTAATGCCCTTGACTGTGGTCGGCGGCGGCAGCTTCTCTATGACTTCTATTTTAGCCCTGTCGACTTCTATCCCACGGCAGCTAATCTTATGGCCAAGGACTATCCCTTCGTCCACCATAAAGTGGCATTTTTCCCAATTTAGAACAAGATTAGCTTTTTCACATCTTTCAAGTACCTTTTGAAGATTGCCGAGGCAGCTCTCAAAATCGTCTCCAAAGACGGAAAAATCATCCATGAAAATCTCAAGGAAGTCCTCTACCATGTCGGAGAATATAGCCATCATGCACCTTTGGAATGTGGCAGGTGCATTACATAATCCAAACGGCATCCTCCTAAACGCGTATGTTCCGTAGGGGCATGTAAAATTCGTCTTTTCTTGATCCTCCGGTGCAATAGCAATTTGATTGTAACCTGAATAACCATCAAGAAAACAATAGTAAGGTTTACCCGCTAATCTATCAAGCATTTGATCAATAAAGGGTAAAGGGAAGTGGTCCTTTCGGGTAGCTTTATTAAGCTTTTGATAATCCATACAAACCCTCCAACCGGTCACAGTCCTGGTTGGGATTAACTCATTGTTCTCGTTGGTTATCACGGTCATCCCTCCTTTCTTTGGAACGCATTGCACCGGGCTCACCCATTTGCTGTCGGAGATGGCGTAAATAATACCAGCATCTAACCACTTAATTATCTCTTTACGCACTACCTCCTTCATCGCATGGTTTAACCGCCTTTGGGCATCTATAGTCGGCTTATGATCTTCCTCGAGGTGGATTTTGTGCATGCATAACGCCGGACTAATGCCTTGAATGTCTGCTATCGTCCATCCAATCGCCTTTTTGTGCTGCCTTAGCATGTCGATTAGTTGTCGTTCCTGTTCCTGCGGCAGCTTAGCAGAGATGATTACGGGCAGTGTGTCATTGGAACCAAGATAAGCATATTTAAGCTGCCCTGGCAGGGGCTTTAGTTCTAAAGCAGGTGGTTCAACAATAGATGGCTTTTGGATTACATGGTTATCCAAAGTATAATTCAAGGGTTCGAATAACTTACCTGGACGATTACCTAACCAGTTTACCTCCTTCTGATCTTCAGTATCAGATGTATCGGATTCAGAGGAGTTGCTGTCGTCGGTGCTGTCGTGACAGTCCTCCAGGTGGCTGCCGCAACAGTGTCCAAATTTAATATCGTGACAGCCCGACCTGATGCAGGGTTGATCAAGGGTAACTTTAGTGATAGCCTTGCATTCCTTGTCTACATCAGCATGTTTCATTGCTTGTAGAACATTCAACTTAATCTCTTGATCGTTCACGCGCATGGTGAGTTCTCCTTTCTCCACATCAATCAATGATCTTCCCGTGGCTAAGAAGGGTCGCCCAAGGATGACTGGTGCGTTTTCGTCTACCTCACAGTCTAAGATAAGAAAGTCAGCAGGGAAAATAAGCTTATCCACTCTTACCAGAATATCTTCAATTTTTCCTTCGGGATGAACGTAAGAGCGGTCGGCAAGCTGCAGAGTTACTGTCGTGGGCCGCGCCTTTCCAATACCTAATTTCTGGAAAACAGACTTTGGCATTAAATTAACACTAGCACCAAGATCACAAAGTGCCTTACCCACGAATTTATTTCCGATTACGCAAGGTATGATGAAGCTCCCCGGATCCTTCTTTTTCTGGGGCGGCTGTCGATGGAGAATGCTCATGCAACCTTCTGTCATCTTTACCGTTTCAAATTCCCCAAGTTTAGATTTTTTCGACATAACATCCTTGAGAAATTTAGCATAACCGGGCATCTCCCTAACAACATCTAACAATGGAATATTAATATGAACCTGCTTAAAAATATCATAAATCTTTTTAAGTTGAGATTCTACTTAGCTTGTTGTATTCGTTGAGGAAAAGGTGGTGGAGGACGGTAATCAGCAATACGTCCTTCCCACTGCATGCGAATCTGAGGACGGTAATCATCTTTTTCTCCTATGTCGCTTCTACTGTCGTAACAGGCACATCGACAGCAGTCTGTTTATCACCTGTCGGGGCAGCTTCCTCGGCAGGTTTATCCAAGGCAGGTTCCTTTTCTTTTTCAGCTTCTTTTTTCGGCCCTGGTATTTTCTTCCCACTCCTAGTAGTAATTGCCTTACATTGCTCATGTGGGGGCGGTCTAGCATTTTCAGTATTGCTAGGGAATCCTCCATTCTGCCTCGGCTTAATATGTTGAGAAACCTGACCCATTTGTGTCTCTAGAGATTTCAAGGTAGCTTCATGAATTGTCATCCTCATCTCGGTTTTATCCATAAAGGTTTCCGTTTTCTTGACAAACTGATTCATATTCTCCATATACGTACCGGTCTGAGACATAAATGTGGCCAGAGTTTGTTCCAATATACTGCTCGTGGCAGGTGGTGGCTGCTGTTGCTGCTGCGGTGGCAGGTGCGGCGGCAGGTTCTGCGGCAGTTGCTGTCGCGTCAGCAATCTAGGTCCTCCCTGATTCTGATTATGTGCTTGTGAATTCAGAGCATTGTTGGGATTACTCCAGGAAAATTTGGGATCCTTCCTCCAATTGGGATTATAATTGTTGGAATTGTAGTTCGGCTTGTAATTTCCAACATATTTTCCCTCTTCTATTTGTATGCGGCACTCATCCCGACTATGATTTCCCTCACAGATTGTACAAACTTCCTCGACAGCAAATCCTTGTAATTCATCTTCATTCAATAACCGTTTCATTGCTTTAGTAAGGAATGCTAACTGTGATTTCATAGTGTTGTCGGCCTCATAGTCCTTGACAGCAAGTACCCGTTTACCCCCTCTTCTTGCCGTTGGAAACTGCTCCTCATTCTTGGCCAGATTTTTCAAAACTTGCAATGCCTCGTCTGGATCTTTATCCAATAATAATTGTAACGCCCCGGTTTTGGGCTTAGGAGTTTTGGGCGTTGACCGGTTGGTCAAAGTGCTGTTCGAATCTAAAGAGGTGAAATTAGGAAAGCCTAGTTCGGGTTGCATTAAAAATATGGAAAAATGTTCTAAAATCATCTTTTAATATAATTAAGTGAATTGTGAAATCAATTTTGGAAAATGAGTTTTGGAAGTGTGACATTTTGGCTAGTGACCAAAATGTAATTTTCGCAAGTTTTGTGACTGTTTTATAAAGGGTTGAAACTTTGAATCTTTAAGGAGCTATTTACCCAAAGGGAGTTTCTCCAGATTTTTCTAAGATATTTTAAGTCTAAATTCTTATTTTAAAGGATATTAAAAGTGGAGGGAAAGCCATTTGGCTATTTTTGGATTTTGTAACCAACTTTTCCTAATTTTCTTTCTCTCATTTTCTCTCAACCCAAATACTTCTTTTCCAGAGAATTGGTTCTGATTTCTTCACCTAAATCCCTCCTTTCAACTCTCATTTGATTCCTAATCAACATATCTTCAAAACCTCTTCAATTGCTAATTGTTTCAACAAGGATTTTGATTCCAAAAAGAGGAGAAACTCAAGTTTGGAGGTAAGAACGTCCTTCTCCTCTAAACTATCAGTTCTTTACTGAAATTCCTAAGTTTTCAATCCTTAATTGATGTTTAATTAAAGGTTTTTAAGTGGTGAAATGGATCTTGGCTTATAATGCAAGATTTTGATGATTTTTGATGATTTTCGTTAGATCTGATTAATCTGTGATTTGAGATGTGTTTTTGATGTTAAATGAACTCTAAATTGATAAGGAATTGAGTTTTGATTGATGCAATCCCGGATAGGTTGAGTTTCCTAAGTTTAGCTTGTGTTTCAAGGTTGTTTTTGAGGTGATCTTGGTGATTTGTTGTTGCTGGAGGTATAAGGATGTTAATAGGTTGTTTTTAGATGTTATATGATGTTTATGGAAGTGAGGTTTTGCTGGTTTATGGCTGGGCTTTGTTTAGAAGTGGTTTGGATGCATTTTCGGTTGTGTTTGGTGGCCGAAAATGGAGGTTGGATGAGAGCAGCGAGTTTAGGTGCTTTCATTGAAGCAATTAATGCATGATGATGCATTAATCCTCTTCTTTGATGTGTTGAAACAGGGGAGGCATCTTTGGATCCAAGAGTTGTTGATCCGGAAGCTTGATTTGGTGCTTTGGCTTGAAGCAAAGTGGAAATCGGTGAGTGCGTGAGTGAAGTTGGGTTTTCAGCTTTTAAACCAAGGTTTGAAGGTTTTGGGAGCTTAGTTTAAGTCTAAACAACTTTGCTAAGCTCAAGTGTAAGTTTTCGGAATTTACTCTCTAGTGGTGGCCATGATTTTGTTGTGATGCAAAATGGTTATTTGCATGTTTTAATTACTGTTTTGAAAGCATGTTTTAGCATGGTTTTTGCTGATGATGTAAGCCATATGTTGAAGGTAACTCTAGGTAGGAGTTCCTTGCTTTTGTACATTGATTAAATGTGGATTGATGCTTTTAAATGCATGATGAAAATGGCTTGGTTTAATGCTTTAAAACAGTGGATTAATTGATGAAAATGATGTATATTGGCAAGTGATGTTTTGAAAAGGTTAAGGTCACTAAGGTGGTTAAAAGTCCTTGAGTGAGCCTTGTTACTTAAGAACATCAAGGTGGTTAAAAGTCCTTGGATGATTCTTGTTGCGGACACTAAGGTGGTTAAAAGTCCTTAGGTGATCCTTTCCATGGTGTTTAAAAGTCCATGGGGCCATGGTGTTTAAAAGTCCATGGGGCCAAGGTGTTTAAAAGTCCTTGGGGCCAAGGTGTTTAAAAGTCCTTGGGGTGATTCAAGCTATGGACACAAAGGTGGTTAAAAGTCCTTGTGTGGTCCTCATTCATGGTGTTTAAAAGTCCATGGCCAAGGTGTTTAAAAGTCCTTGAGGCCAAGGTGTTTAAAAGTCCTTGGGAAGTTGATGAACTTGTTTTAAGAAATGGAATGTATCACTTGAGCCAATATGACATGTTGTATTATGTTGAAGCATGAGATGCTTGTTTTAAGTATGCTTTTGAGCATGTGCAAAGGTTGATTTAAAGCATGATTTGTAAATGTTTTTAAGTGCATTATTGAATGGTTTTTAAGAGCATACCTCACTAAGCTTTTGCTTACGCTCTCTTCCGTTTTCTTAATTCAATAATGCGGAACATTAAGGAACCTTGAGGGCAGCAAGGAGGGCAAGAATTCAAGTGCAAGTAGAGCTCAATGTATGGAAGGTTTTTGTTAAACATTTTAGCTTTTGGGTAATTTGGCAATGGGGGACCAATGTGTATGTTTTGGGAGGTGTTTGGAACTCCCTAAGTATGTTGAATGATGATAAGACTGCTGGTTTTTGAATTGGTTCATTACATGCTTGTTTTGAAAGTTTTGTGTTTGAGTAGCTAGCTTGTGTAGGAAGCATGCCTATAGAATTGGGGCTTTTTGCATATGATGTTGTTCTGATGATTTGATGATGCTTGCAAGTCTTATATATGTTGAATTGCATGCTGGTAAAGTTTGGTGGCATTTGGAGCATGTTTGAATGATCTATTGCATGTTTTCGAATGCATTTTGCTGCAATCTGTGCAGGCGTTTCGGAACAGTGTGCACCGTTTCGGAACGGGTGCCTTGCATGAACCCAGGCGTCTGAAACGGTATGCACCGTTTCAAAACGGTTTGGCCTCTGCCAAGCCCATGTTTCGGAACCCGTTGCGGAACGGCCCGTGTTTCGAAACGGGGTCTACCTGTTTCGGAACGGTCGACCGTTAGGGGCTGACATTGGCAGTTATATGTTTTGAATTGTTTGCGTTTTGGTCCTGAAACTTGTTTGTTCAATTGGGTCCCTGTTTGATCTCTGATGCTTGTGATCCTTGAGTATGATGTTTGTGTGATCACAATTAGGACTAATGTGCATCTAGACAAGATTAAAAAGAAAAAAAAAGGGTCGTTAATCAAGGTTGACTTTCGGGTTGACTTTGGTTTTCCCCGTGTGACTTTCTTAATTC
Source organism: Hibiscus tridactylites (assembly GCA_958450335.1). Taxonomy (NCBI): domain Eukaryota; kingdom Viridiplantae; phylum Streptophyta; class Magnoliopsida; order Malvales; family Malvaceae; genus Hibiscus; species Hibiscus tridactylites. The sequence continues at coordinate 49,885,295 of OY288271.1, forward strand.
GGGTCAACCGTCTAGGCCGGGTTAAGGGGGTTACATTTGGTGGTACCAAAGCTGAGTTTGCGAGCAATTGGGAATGAATGTATGCATGATTGAAGTATGTTTGGCTTGTATGCTTGTTGTATGAAAGCATGTTTAGTGGCTTGTGATTTGGATGCAATTGAGATGTATGTTGTAATGTTGTATGTTGAGGGTACCCATTGCCAAACAAAAGCTAATGAAATGATGTTGATTTTGAATGAAATTGAGCTTGAATACTTGGATTGCTTACCTTGCTGGGCCTGACTTGTTTTATTTTGTATTGTGATTGCATGGTAAAAGTATGGCACCACGTAGAGAGTTAAGAGGTAGTGTGCGAGCTACGGCTCCCAATGAGAATGAGAATGAAGAGAACACGGGTAGTGCAGTGTTACCCCCTCCTCCGCCTGGTGGTGGTGCTGGAGGTGAAAGAGCTGAAGCTGCAGCTGGTGCTGGAGCTGCTGGACCAGAGGTTGGTCAGGGGCAAGCTATGCCTGATATGTCTATGCTGGTACAAGCTATTGCGGGTGCTTTTCGAGCAGCAGTAGCTTGAGCTCAAGGAGCTGGGCATCAGGGAGATGCTGGAGTTAGACTACCTTTGGAGCGTCTGCGCAGTCTTGGTGGGACTGAGTTCAGGGGTATGTCAGCTGAGAGTTCTGAAGCTTGGCTAGAGAGTACCAAGCGTATCTTGGGTCAGATGAGCTGCACGGATGTGCAAAAGTTGGGATGTGTTGTGTCCTTGCTGTAGGACGATGCGTATACGTGGTGGACGACCACCATAGCTGGGATGGCTGAAGTTGATGTTACTTGGACATTCTTTCAGAATGCGTTCAAGAGGAGATATCTTGGAGTGAGATATCTTGATGAGAAAAAGCGTGAATTCATGTCTCTTACCCAAGGGAGCATGAGTGTGGCTGAGTATGAGGTGCAGTTTGTGTGACTCAGTCAGTATGCACCGGAGCTGATACCTGATGAGCGGGAGAGGTGTGAAAGGTTCCGTTATGGTTTGGTGACGGAAGTAAAGACATATATGTTGGCTGCTGAGTATAATGATTTTGATGTGTTGGTGAGCCGATCCAAGGACGTTGAGATGAACTTGGGTTTATCTGCGAAAGGTGCTGGAGCGAGTTCTGGCAAGAGAGCTGCGGAGTATAGTTCCGGAGGTGGACGAAACAAGAGGGGACGTGATCAGAAGTATCAGTCCTCAGCCAAGAGAGGTGGTGGTGCACCTGCTAGAGGTGGTTATGCTAGAGCTGATCCTAGTGCTTGCTGGATCTGTGGTTCGCGTGGTCACATGAAGCGTGACTGTCCTCGTGCTGTGAGGGAGGTGCAAGCTCCTGTTGCGGCAGCTGGTAATGGATGCTGGAATTGTGGTTCTGTAGACCATCTAAGGCGAGATTGTTCGAGGTTGGCTGGTGGCCAAGAGCGTGCTCCTGTTGTTGCTGCACCGCAGAGAGGTTGTGGGCGCGGACGTGGTAATTTCCAGAGGAGAGAGGAAGGTGGTCGCGGAGTAGCCCATGTTGTGGCTATTCAGCCTGAGGGTGGAGGCCAAGCTAGGGTGCATGCTCAGCGCGAGGGAAGGAATGATGCAGATGTGATTGCAGGTACCTTTACTTTGCAATCCTTGTCATTGCTTTCTTTGATTGATTCTGGATCTACGCATTCATACATTTTGCGTGAGCATGCTGAATTGCTTGGTTTGCCTGTTGAGTCTTTGGATGTTGGTGTTCGTGTCACTAGTTCTTTTGGTGAAACTGTTGTGACTCGAAAGCTTTATAGAAGGTGTCCCTTGGTTGTTCAAGAACATGTTTTTCATGTTGATCTTATGGAGTTGAGGGTGCAAGATATCAAGGTTGTGAAGGAGTTTCCTGGTGTTTTTCCTGAGGAGTTGCCTGGTTTACCTCCTAATCGCGAGGTGGAGTTTGGAATTGAGCTGTATGAGAATACAACTCCTGTGTCCATTACTCCCTATAGAATGGCACCTAAGGAGCTGAAGGAGCTGAAAACACAGTTGCAAGAGCTGCTTGATCGTGGTTTCATCCGGCCGAGTGTGTCACCTTGGGGAGCACCAGTCTTGTTTGTGAAGAAGAAAGATGGCACTATGAGGATGTGCATTGATTACCGTCAGCTGAACAAGTTGACTATCAAGAATCGGTATCCTTTGCCGAGGATTGATGATCTCTTTGATCAATTTCGGGGAGCTGCTGTGTTCTCTAAGATTGACTTGAGGTTAGGGTATTATCAGTTGAAGGTGAAAGATGTGGATGTGCCTAAGACAGCTTTCAGGACAAGGTATGGGCATTATGAGTTCCTTGTGATGCCGTTTGGTTTAACAAATGCTCCTGCTGCTTTCATGGACATGATGAATCGTGTGTTTCATGAATACCTGGACAAGTTCGTTGTGGTGTTCATTGATGATATCCTCGTGTACTCGCGTACTGAGGAGGAGCACGAAGAGCATTTGAGGATTGTGCTGCAAGCCTTGTTGGAGAATCAGCTTTATGCTAAGCTGAGCAAGTGTGAGTTCTGGCTTAAGGAGGTGGTGTTTCTTGGGCATGTGGTCTCAGCTGAGGGGATTCGTGTTGATCCTCAGAAGATTGAAGCGGTGATGAATTGGAAAGTTCCTAAGTCTGTTCATGAGGTCCATAGTTTCCTTGGTTTGGCGGGATACTACCGGAGGTTTGTGGATGGTTTTTCCAAGATTGCTGCTCCTTTGACGAAGCTGTTGCAGAAGGATGTTAAGTATGAGTGGACGGAAGCGAGACAGCAGGCTTTTGAGAAGCTTAAGGCGGCTTTGACGCAAGCTCCTATTTTGATTCAGCCTGAATCAGGGAAAGAGTCTGTGGTCTTTAGTGATGCATCCTATGTTGGTTTGGGATGTGTGCTGATGCAAGAGGGTAAGGTTGTGGCTTATGCGTCACGGCAGTTGAAGGTGCATGAGCGCAACTATCCTACGCATGACATTGAGCTGGCTGCAGTGGTGTTTGCTCTGAAGATCTGGAGACATTATCTGTATGGTGAGAAGTGTACTGTGTACACGGATCACAAGAGTTTGAGGTATCTGATGTCTCAGAAAGAGTTGAATCTTAGGCAGCGGCGTTGGTTGGAGTTGCTCAAGGATTATGATCTGACGATTGAGTATCACCCTGGAAAGGCTAATGTTGTTGCAGATGCCTTGAGTAGGAAGGTAGCTGTTGAGCTGAGAGCTATGTTTGCTAGCTTGAGCATATCGCGAGATGGTGATCTTGTTGCTGAGTTGCAAGTGAAACCATCTTTGGTTCAGTTGATCAAGGAAAAGCAGTTGTTGGATGATTCCTTGGTGTCTCATGTTCAGGATATCGCGGAGGGTAGACCTTCGGATTTCTGCTTTAATGAGGATGGTGTGTTGTGTTTTGGGAGTCGGATAGTAGTGCCTGCTGATGTTGAGTTGAGGCGTGCTATTCTGACTGAAGGTCATAGTAGTCCTTTTGCTATGCACCCTGGTAGTACTAAGATGTATCGTGATCTTCGTGATGAGTACTATTGGGTGGGTTTGAAGAAGGATGTTGCAGAGTTTGTGAGCAAGTGTTTGGTGTGTCAGCGAGTTAAGGCTGAACATCAGGTTCCTTCTGGTTTGTTGCAACCGTTGAAAATCCCTGAATGGAAGTGGGAGAGGGTTACCATGGATTTTGTATCTGGTTTGCCTTTGTCTCCGTCGAAGAAGAATTCTGTTTGGGTGATTGTGGATCGCTTGACGATGTGTGCGCATTTCTTGCCTGTGCATACTACGTTTTCTTTGGATAAGCTGGCAGAGCTGTACATTGCTGAGATTGTGAGGCTGCATGGTGTGCCTAAGTCGATTGTGTCGGATAGGGATCCGAGGTTCACATCGCGTTTCTGGCAGTGTTTGCATCAAGCCTTGGGTACAAGGTTGCATTTCAGTACATCCTATCATCCTCAGTCGGATGGTCAGTTTGAGCGGGTTATCCAGATTTTGGAGGATATGTTGAGGTGCTGCGTGATTGAGTTCCAAGGTTCTTGGGAGAAGCATCTGCCTTTGGTTGAGTTCGCTTATAACAATAGTTATCAGGCGAGTATACAGATGGCACCTTATGAGGCTCTGTATGGGAGGAAGTGTAGGACTCCTCTTTGTTGGGCTGAAACTGGTCAAAAGTTGGTTTCGATGCCGGCTTTGTTGAAAGGGACCACCGAGAAGGTGAAGCTCATTTGTGAGCGGTTGAAGGCTGCCTCTGATCGGCAAAAGTCTTACGCGGATTTGAAGCGTAAGGAGATAGAGTATGCAGTGGGTGACCGTGTGTTTCTGAAGGTTTCGCCTTGGAAGAAGGTGATGAGGTTTGGTCGGAAGGGTAAGTTGAGCCCTCGGTACATTGGACCATATGAGGTGGTTGAGCGTGTGGGTCCTGTTGCGTATCGGCTGAGGTTACCTCAGGAGTTGGAGAAGATTCATGATGTATTCCATGTTTCTATGATCCGGAAGTATAGATCTGATCCTTCGCATGTGATGCCTGTGGAGGAAGTGGTTTTGAATCCGGAGTTGACCTATGATGAGGAACCGGTGAAGGTTCTGGATTCGGATAGCAAGGTTCTTCATGGCAAGACCATAGAGTTGGTGAAGGTGCTGTGGAAGCATCGAGGTGTTGAGGAAGCCACGTGGGAGCGGAAGGAAGACATGCTGAAGCAGTTTCCTTATCTCTTTCCTTCAGGTAAATTTCGAGGACGAAATTTCTTAAGGGGGGAGAGTTGTAACGCCCCGGTTTTGGGGTTAGGAGTTTTGGGCGTTGACCGGTTGGTCAAAGTGCTGTTCGAATCTAAAGAGGTGAAATTAGGAAAGCCTAGTCCGGGTTGCATTAAAAATATGGAAAAATGTTCTAAAATCATCTTTTAATATAATTAAGTGAATTGTGAAATCAATTTTGGAAAATGAGTTTTGGAAGTGTGACATTTTGGCTAGTGACCAAAATGTAATTTTCGCAAGTTTTGTGACTGTTTTATAAAGGGTTGAAACTTTGAATCTTTAAGGAGCTATTTACCCAAAGGGAGTTTCTCCAGATTTTTCTAAGATATTTTAAGTCTAAATTCTAATTTTAAAGGATATTAAAAGTGGAGGGAAAGCCATTTGGCTATTTTTGGATTTTGTAACCAACTTTTCCTAATTTTCTTTCTCTCATTTTCTCTCAACCCAAACACTTCTTTTCCAAAGAATTGGTTCTGATTTCTTCACCTAAATCCCTCCTTTCAACTCTCATTTGATTCCTAATCAACATATCTTCAAAACCTCTTCAATTGCTAATTGTTTCAACAAGGATTTTGATTCCAAAAAGAGGAGAAACTCAAGTTTGGAGGTAAGAACGTCCTTCTCCTCTAAACTATCAGTTCTTTACTGAAATTCCTAAGTTTTCAATCCTTAATTGATGTTTAATTAAAGGTTTTTAAGTGGTGAAATGGATCTTGGCTTATAATGCAAGATTTTGATGATTTTTGATAATTTTCGTTAGATCTGATTAATCTGTGATTTGAGATGTGTTTTTGATGTTAAATGAACTCTAAATTGATAAGGAAATGAGTTTTGATTGATGCAATCCTGGATAGGTTGAGTTTCCTAAGTTTAGCTTGTGTTTCAAGGTTGTTTTTGAGGTGATCTTGGTGATCTGTTGTTGCTGGAGGTATAAGGATGTTAATAGGTTGTTTTTAGATGTTATATGATGTTTATGGAAGTGAGGTTTTGCTGGTTTATGGCTGGGCTTTGTTTAGATGTGGTTTGGATGCATTTTCGGTTGTGTTTGGTGGCCGAAAATGGAGGTTGGATGAGAGCAGCGAGTTTAGGTGCTTTCATTGAAGCAATTAATGCATGATGATGCATTAATCCTCTGCTTTGATGTGTTGAAACAGGGGAGGCATCTTTGGATCCAAGAGTTGTTGATCCGGAAGCTTGATTTGGTGCTTTGGCTTGAAGCAAAGTGGAAATCGGTGAGTGCGTGAGTGAAGTTGGGTTTTCAGCTTTTAAACCAAGGTTTGAAGGTTTTGGGAGCTTAGTTTAAGTCTAAACAACTTTGCTAAGCTCAGGTGTAAGTTTTCGGAATTTACTCTCTAGTGGTGGCCATGATTTTGTTGTGATGCAAAATGGTTATTTGCATGTTTTAATTACTGTTTTGAAAGCATGTTTTAGCATAGTTTTTGCTGATGATGTAAGCCATATGTTGAAGGTAACTCTAGGTAGGAGTTCCTTGCTTTTGTACATTGATTAAATGTGGATTGATGCTTTTAAATGCATGATGAAAATGGCTTGGTTTAATGCTTTAAAACAGTGGATTAATTGATGAAAATGATGTATATTGGCAAGTGATGTTTTGAAAAGGTTAAGGTCACTAAGGTGGTTAAAAGTCCTTGAGTGAGCCTTGTTACTTAAGAACATCAAGGTGGTTAAAAGTCCTTGGATGATTCTTGTTGCGGACACTAAGGTGGTTAAAAGTCCTTAGGTGATCCTTTCCATGGTGTTTAAAAGTCCATGGGGCCATGGTGTTTAAAAGTCCATGGGGCCAAGGTGTTTAAAAGTCCTTGGGGCCAAGGTGTTTAAAAGTCCTTGGGGTGATTCAAGCTATGGACACAAAGGTGGTTAAAAGTCCTTGTGTGGTCCTCATTCATGGTGTTTAAAAGTCCATGGCCAAGGTGTTTAAAAGTCCTTGGGGCCAAGGTGTTTAAAAGTCCTTGGGAAGTTGATGAACTTGTTTTAAGAAACGGAATGTATCACTTGAGCCAATATGACATGTTGTATTATGTTGAAGCATGAGATGCTTGTTTTAAGTATGCTTTTGAGCATGTGCAAAGGTTGATTTAAAGCATGATTTGTAAATGTTTTTAAGTGCATTATTGAATGGTTTTTAAGAGCATACCTCACTAAGCTTTTGCTTACGCTCTCTTCCGTTTTCTTAATTCAATAATGCAGAACATTAAGGAACCTTGAGGGCAGCAAGGAGGGCAAGAATTCGAGTGCAAGTAGAGCTCAATGTATGGAAGGTTTTTGTTAAACATTTTAGCTTTTGGGTAATTTGGCAATGGGGGACCAATGTGTGTGTTTTGGTAGGTGTTTGGAACTCCCTAAGTATGTTGAATGATGATAAGACTGCTGGTTTTTGAATTGGTTCATTACATGCTTGTTTTGAAAGTTTTGTGTTTGAGTAGCTAGCTTGTGTAGGAAGCATGCCTATAGAATTGGGGCTTTTTGCATATGATGTTGTTCTGATGATTTGATGATGCTTGCAAGTCTTATATATGTTGAATTGCATGCTGGTAAAGTTTGGTGGCATTTGGAGCATGTTTGAATGATCTATTGCATGTTTTGGAATGCATTTTGCTGCAATCTATGCAGGCGTTTCGGAACAGTGTGCACCGTTTCGGAACGGGTGCCTTGCATGAACCCAGGCGTCCGAAACGGTATGCACCGTTTCGAAACGGTTTGACCTCTGCCAAGCCCATGTTTCGGAACCCGTTGCGGAACGGCCCGTGTTTCGAAACGGGGTCTACCTGTTTCGGAACAGTCGACCGTTAGGGGCTGACATTGGCAGTTATATGTTTTGAATTGTTTGCGTTTTGGTCCTGAAACTTGTTTGTTCAATTGGGTCCCTGTTTGATCTCTGATGCTTGTGATCCTTGAGTATGATGTTTGTGTGATCACAATTAGGACTAATGTGCATCTAGACAAGATTAAAAAGAAAAAAAAAGGGTCGTTAATCAAGGTTGACTTTCGGGTTGACTTTGGTTTTCCCCGTGTGACTTTCTTAATTCGGGTTAACAGTCTAGGCCGGGTTAAGGGGGTTACAATAATCCATTTGCTACAGAATCAATCCGAATGCGAGTTTGTAAGTTAGCAGCATTATAGAATTTAGTTACCTGATTCCAGACAGGAAATCCATGCATTGGGCAGTTTCGAAGAAGAGTAGTAAATCTGTCACAGGCCTCGTGCATCGGCTCGTCATCTTCCTGTTGAAAAGTAGCAATTTCATTACGTAATCGCTCAGATAAATGCGAAGGATTAAACCGAGATAAGAATTCACGAGATAAATCTGCCCAAGTTACGATTGAACCCGGTGTAAGTTTATTCCACCAAGTTTTAGCTCTGTCCCTCAATGAATGGGGAAATAACCGAAGCCTCAGTATCTCCGGACTAACGCCTGGTAGTCTAAACGAACCGCAGATCTCCTGGAACGTTTTGAGATGCTCCCTAGCATCTTCTGTCACAGCACCACTAAACTGCCCGGCATTATTGATCATACTAAACATGACAGGTTTAAGCTCGAAGTTATCAACATCAATATCCGGCAGCGTGGTCTCCAGTTCTACATGATCGTTCAGCATGTAGTCACGACAGGATCGTCGTCCATCTGCCGCGGGCGGGACGCCGACAGGCGGTATACCTCCACCAGCGGGTTGGTTACGGGCCATCTGCTCTAGCTGTTCCTCTAGGTATTCGTTCCTGTCTAAAAGGTGGCGAAGTTGTTTCTTGAGATTGAAGGAACGTTCGATTTCCGGATCTAACTTATACTCAGGATCTTCGCCTCTTTTAGATCTGCGCATAAACAAGAAAACCTTGTGAAAAGTAAGAGTTGAAAGTATTAACGAAAAATAGAAAAACAAAAACAAAAACAAAAATTAAAACGAAAAGTGCAATAAAAGAAAGGTGTAGTTATGTTGCCAATCCCCGGAAACGGCGCCAAAAACTTGTTGCGTGTAAAAGAGTCTATCGCAATTGTAGTGCAAGTGTACACGACGCAAGTAGTAAAGTGATACGAAGTATCGGATATTGTCTCCATAGGGATTGGGCTAATGACTTCACCTCATTTCACTGTACGAAAGTAAAGAAATAATTAAGAGTTGTCACGAGAATAATAAAGTAAAACGTAAATAAAAGAGTTGGAATATCAAGATAGAGAAAACAGGCTGGTATTGAATTGCTCAGTATTGTAGGTATTGGATTGCTTAGGAACTCCAGTTCTGTCGTCGTGCCCGTCGCGGCAGCACCTGTCGCGGCGGCTGTCCGTTGGCTGTCGCGGCAGCGAACACACCAACTCCGTACTTCAAGTTTGGCAAGAATCCCAGATCTGCCTTGGCCTATCCCTAGGTCCAATTCTGTCGATGATCACGTCTTGATGATACCTCCCGGCGTGAATCGAAGGATGAACACCGATGTGTATGAATTCTTCCTTAGCCACTTAACCTCGCCCTATCCCTAGGTATGAGATAGTTCAACTATAAACTAGAGAACTTGCTCTTATCTCTTTCGTATACTTAGCTCTCCCGATGCTAAGTAAATAGATAACCTCACAATGCTCTCCCGATGCTCTTGCAAGATATTAAAACCGAAATAAGAGAACTTGAAGTTTATTTTATTGAACTTGGAAAATCCTAAAACAAAACAACCCTTGCAACTACTTTACAAAACAACCCGTAGCCCTAGGGGGAATTTAGAACATGTCGGTGACGGGTGAATGACAGAGGGGTTTAGGTTATCGGTTATGGGGTATTGGTCTATGATGTCTCCCTAGGTCAAAATCTATGCCCTTATATAAGCTTTGGGCTCAAGTATTCTAAGTTAACAAGGATTACAACTTTAATTAAAAGTAAGATTCTAATAAATACTTAATCTCTAAAGTTCCTACTTTGCAGGCGTCATCCTTGTTTCTAGGGATTTCCTCTCCTTGAGCTTTGGCTTGTCATATCTTTTGATCCGGGGCTTGGAAAAATATTTGGCTTTCACACGACAGACGAGCAGATTTTTCTCTATCTATCGAGGTCCACTTTACTTTTCCTCTTCATAAGGTTGATGTCACCATGCTGTCACGACAGCTCCATGGCAGCTTCGTCCTCTTCGTCTGCTTGTCCAGTTCAGCTCTTCTGCTTCTCTGCCCTGCGCCTGCCTTCTCCGTCTATGATGGCAGCAACCTGCAAAATAAGCCATTTTTAGTAGAATCCGTGCCTTTTATATATTTATGATGTTTTACTGAAAACTAACCTAAATGCAATGCAATGATGCTTGAATGCAGCAGAAATATGGGTTAAAAAGGGTGTAAATAATAGAACTTTTACACACTCAACACTAGGGAAGGATATCTCATCTTTAGTCGTCTTCCCCAAAACCCTTGTCGTTTTCCCCCTCTCATCATGTTCTAAACTTCCCCTAGGGCTAAGGGTTGAGTCTGTAAAATAGTTGCAAGGATTTTACTGTTTTAGGAATTTTCTGTTCAAGCAATAAAGACTTCAAGTTTATTTATTCTGGTTTTCACATCTCGCAAGAGTATCATGAGAGCATTGTGAGGTTATTTATTTGTTTGATATCGGGAGAGTCAAACATACGAATGGAATAAATACTAGTTTTCCAGTTTATGGTTAAACCATCTCAACTTAGGGATAAGTACGAGGTTAAGTGGCTAAGGAAGAATTCAACAACATTGGTGTTCAACCTTCGATTAACGCCGTGAGGTATCATCTATGAGTGTTCAGCAACAGCACTTGGGCCTAGGGATAGGACAAGTCACAGCAAGGATTCTTGCCAAGCTTGAAGTACAGAGTTGTGTGATCGTTGCCACGACAACAACAGACTTTTGTCGCGATAGGTGCTGCCGCGACAGGGTCGACGACAGAACAAAAGTTTCTATTCAGTGCAATACATGCACTACCGAGCAAATCAATATCGGCCTATTTCTTAAACCTGATATTTTAATCCTTTAATTTAGTTATTATTCACAATTACTCTACAATCATTTTAAACTCTTTTTGTCTCCCGTGCAACAATTCAAGGATAAAGCTATTTCCAGTCCCAGTGGAGACGATATCTGATACTCCAAGTATCACTTTACTACTTGCGACGTGTACACTTGCACTACATTGCGATAGGACTTTTGACACGCAACAATAAGAGCTCAACAACAAGATTTTGGGGTAAATTTTGTCGGGGTGTAAAGAAAACAAGAGTTTTAGATCAAGCTCAAGAACATCAAGCAAAGCAGGACCAGGTAGGAACAATCTCAAGAGATGAGACACCATTGCAACAAAAGCAGAAAACATGTTGAGTGGATCGAAAGATCGAAATGAACCAAGAGGGGGTGAATTAGATTTTTAAAGGTTTAGGTGGTGGAAATTGCAAATTAAAAAGATAGACAAGGAATTTTAGAGTGGTTCAAGTTCCAAATAAACTCTACATCCACTACCTTAGCTTCACTAAGGATTTGCAACAATTTCATTAATTGCTCTTCCCATTTTCTAGGCTAAAGAGGTAACCTTTACAATTTTCGGTTAAATTTTCTACCAAAATTTAACCCAATCCTCACACAAATAGAACAAAGATTTTGATGGCTAAGAAAGTATCTCTCAATACAAATTGTAGCCCAATTACAAGCACTCAACCCAATTGAAAAAGATAAGAATGAAAATTACAATTGTGGTTTCTAGACAATATAGGGATTTAGACACAAATGCTTGGATTTGATGTATGGATATTTGCTTTTGGATCAATAGTTGTTGCTGGAGCTTTTAGAGATCCCTTTTATACCTTCTCATTGATTTATAGCCATTGTGGTTGTTGCATTCGTCAATAGAGCCGTTGGGGGTGTTATCTCACCTCCATAAATGCAATCTGCAACCACCCGTTTCGGAACGCGAGACCCTATTTTGAAATGGACCAAAATAGAAAGAGTCGTTGGGGTGCATTTAAGAGCCCGTTTCGAAACACTTTTGCCACTGTCAAGGGTCGTTTTGAAACAGCTTGAACTCGTTTCGAAACCCCTTAACGGTTTCCTGAAAATCAGTTAAAAACTTGCAGCGGTCATATTTTTCAAATTAAATGAAGAATCGTTTCGAAACACTTGATGGCGTTTCCATACGGGTTCTCTATGTTCTAAAGCCGTTTCAATACTTGTTTCGAAACATGGGTTGGCAGTGTTGAAAATGTTTCGATACACGTTTCGAAACATGGGTTGACAGTTTCAAAACTGTTTCGAAATGTCTTAGGCCGTTTCGAAACTGGGACTTGAAAAACACTATTTCAGCTTTAAGAACACTTAGAAAATATTTGGAAAGCTTAGTTTTTAACTTAGGCATATTCTTTAAATCATATGAGGGTGTTTGAGGACTTAAAAATTCGTTTTGACATTTTCAATTTAGTCCTTAGGTTCTTTAGTTATATCAAAATTAAAATATCGGTTTCACAAAACCTAACGGAGAAATAAAGAAGATTAGAATCGATCCAAGTGGAAATTACAAGAATCAGCAAATATAGATAAGGATTTCAATTTACAACTTCAAAATTGAAGAAGTAAATCTCAGCAAATATTTCAATTTGTTTGAAGAGGCGCATCACATCAAGGAGATACAGAACTCAACAACGATTTCAACCCGTTTGAAGAGACGGACTTCAACATAGTTGTTCCGTTTACAGAGACAGATCTCAACATTCCATTTACAGAGGCGGATTTCAAGACGTCTCGTTTACAGAGGCGGATCTCAAGATGTTCTATTTACAGCGACGGATCCCAAGACATTTCGTTTCACATGCAGATTTCAAGATGTTCTGTTTATAAAGGAGGATCTCAAGACGTTCTGTTTACAAAAGCGGATCTCAAGATACTTCATTTATAAAGGCGAAGACATTCCGTTTACAGAGGCGAATCTCTGCAAAGATATTCGATTGTTTGCACGGGAAAGGAAATGTATTACAATTCTAGATCCTTCGGGTTATCAGTAAGTCCTTTGGGTGTGATTTCAAGTCCTTCAGATTGACACCTCCAAAAATGATGAGAACTTTTTAGATGGCATCACAGTAAGACAGTTGGGGCATGGTATCAACAAAGATATTAACCTTATGGGTTACCAATTAAAATGAGAGAATGGAAAACACAATGGATCGACTTTGAGCTCAAATGAAGAAGATTCGTACATTAACTGGTCGAAGGATTCAACGTTTCCCATTGAAACACTTCAGTTTTTTAATGATATATCCAAGTTGTACATTTTCTTTACAGTTATGTCGGAAGACTAATGATGGATTTGACTTTTGCAGGTCATACAATTTCTGAGTGTAGCAAGAAATAGACCAATAAAGAAAGCAACAAGAGATCTAATGTGAATTTCATATTTAAAGATCAAGACACCATAAGCAAAAAAGTAGTGACTTTAAAGATTTCAATGCTTCAAGCGAAAAATTGAAGATACCTCATATTACACCAAGAAGAATACTTATTAATTGATGGTATTTCTTTTTTCATGAATGGTGGGCTCTTAATGAGAAGAGTTCACCCAGCAAAGAATCAAAAGTTTCAAATTAGAAGAGCTTGTTTTTTTAAATACCTTTATAGAGAGGTGGATAAGTATTTCAAAGGAATGAAGAGTGTGATGATTCCAGGCTTCGCCGGGTTTCAGAAGAATGGGTAGTTTATCCTTTTCAGACCTTGTCCTATATGTCCAACACGTCAGAAGAATGAAGAACTCCTAACGAGAAGAGTTCGTCATTTGAAGAATGAGGAAGTTCCTAATGAGATGATCTTGCTTATTCGATGCCCTTGCAGAAAGGCAATTTCATGTTTTTTTAGAAGAATGAAGAGCTCTTAATGAGAACAGTTCGCCCAGATAAAGACAGCTCCTAATGAGAAGAGTTCGCCCAGATAAAGACAGAGCGCCTAATGAGAAGAGTTCGCACATATAAAGATAGAGCTCTTAACGAGAAGAGTTCGCCCAGTGAAGAAGGATTCCTAATAAGAAGAGTCCACCCAGATAAAGATAGAGCTCCTAATGAGAAGAGTTCGCTCAGCGAAGAAGGATTCCTAATGAGAAGAGTCCGCCCAGATAAAGACAAAGCTCCTAATGAGAAGAGTTCGCCCAACGAATAAGAATTCCAAATGAGAAGAGTTTGCCCAGTAGGGAAGAGTTCTTAACGAGAAGAGTTCATCCCTAGCAAAGAAAGAACTTCAAATGAGAAGAGTTCCTCTAGTGACGATAGAATTCCAAATGAGAAGAATATGTGCCGAGGGTCTAAGTGAGAAGAACCGATTCTTGTAGAATGATGAAGTTCACAATAAGAAGAACTTTCTATTTCAACGTCCTCATAGATGGACATATTAGCAAATGGGAAGATTGAAGAATTTTATAATCAGAAGAACAACTTCAGGCTTCAGTGGTCAGATGGTTCGGACAAAATTCGTGTCCTCTTAGTCTTTTCCCTATTCTTGTTCCACGACAATGAGCAAAGAGGGGCAGATGTAGAACCCGTATTTATATGATATAAATAAATAAATAAATAAATAAATAAGTGATAAAACCTAAAAAAGAATAAATAAATATGGGGTCAAAAATATATAAATAGCCTTAAGTTCATTTTTAGTGTCCATTTACAAAAAATTCTCTCCACAGTTCAAAAGGACCATTTTAAATACAAAGCTCAATCCATATATCCTATTATCCCAAACAAACACACACAGAAACACAAATTGGCCCAAACATTAGATTTTTCCCGCCCAATCTGCCATGTGGCAGTCCTCTATTCGTCCAAATGTGTTTCACGCATATCCCTTCTCTTAACTAACCACAACTAGCACGCTGATGTCAGCAATGACGTCAGCAAGTTTGACCTCTATAAATATGGAGAGAGAAAAGGCTGTCAGATTCATTATCCATCATAATTACTACCATTAAAGTAATAATAATAATAATAATAATAATAATAATAATAATAATAATAATAATAATAATAATAATAATAAAATAAGAGGAGAGAAAAGGCTACCCTTGGAATCCGAACGGTCGTCGGATATTGAGCCGATATCGGAACTTAAATCGTCACCGAAAACTTGTGTCTCTGCCGAGAGCTCAAATCGCCGCCGGAAAACGAGCTGTCGCTTGAAGCCAAACCGTTCGAGAGTTGAGACGCCATTTTGGAGCTAAAACGTCGATGAAAGTTGAAGAGACCACCGTTAAAATACGAACAGACGTCGGTGCAAGGCTGCCGGAGCTCCCTCCACACCGTCGTTATAGAGGTATATCTCTCTTTGTCGCTTTAATTCTTAAAAAAAATTAAACGTTAGTTCGGAATGTAAGGGAAATGAAACTAAGAAACGAGAAATGCGATTGGAAAGTTTGTTTTCGGCGGCCAGAGTTTAGGTTGTGGCGGAGTCGAAGAGGAATCGGGCTGGGTAGGTTAAATTAGGTGGTCGGAGTTGGGAATCCTGCCGGATTTAGGTTTATATCTAGGTTTTAGGCTTGAAATTTGGGGATTTTTATACTTTTAGGGTACCGACGCGGCGGCCGAAAATCGCCCCACGGCAGTAGAAATGGTGGCCGGGAGTATAGAGATGACCAGAATGGAGCTAGGGAGGATTGGAAGTTCGCCGGCATCGCCTGCGGCGATCGGTGAACAACCAGAGATGACCAATGAACGGCTGAAGGTCACCGGCCGGTGGTGGAGGTCGACTGAGTTGGGTCTAATTCAGAGCATTTGAGGGGAGAGAGGTGAAATGAGAGAAAGTGAAATGATAATTATGCTTGAGTCAACTCAGTGTAGGGATTTTTATACCTGAGTCAAAACGATACCGTTTTGGTACCGGGTATGGGAGGATCCGCACACGGCTACCGGGTTGGGTATGAGAAACCTGCGCCCTACTCTTGGGCTTTTAGAGTTTGGGCAGCTATATTTTGCTTTCATTTCAGTTTGGTCACTAATTTCTTGTAATTTGGCGCTTTAAGTTCGAATTTAGTTCAATTCTGTCCCTTTTCAACTTTAATTCGTTGATTCAATTGTTTAATTATTCATATACATTTGTTTACATACTTTAAATTGAGCATGTAGTTTTATTGTTTAGACAATTTGATCACCTAATTGATACTAGTAATTAGAGCCTTTTAGGGTTAAGTTCTCTAATTAAATTTAATTAAATTGCTAAGAAAGGAACATTGTAGAAAATCAATGAACATTAAAATCAAATCCGAATGTCTAAGATTGATTAGTATCACATTAAAGAGTGATGTTAACCAATGGATATTCAAATTAAGATTTTAATAGTCCATTTCAACCTAGAAAATGGTATTCACTTAATTAGTTTAAATAAAATTAAAAAATAGGATAAACAATTATTGTCACTTTAAAATTAGGAATATTATTTCTTGTGGACTCATTAAAAGTTGTGTTCATATTACTGTAATCACTAATTTTATCCGGAGGTTACTCCTTTTATTTTGTTTATGATAATGGGCACATACGGGCTGCTGTGTAGTTTTAAACCCCCAAAAAAGGAAAGGAAACGAAAAAAAAAGGAAAAGAAAAAATAAAGAAAAGAAAAAATAAATACTATTATTATTATTATTATTACTTATTATTATTATTATTTTGTTTTTGTTTGTTTTTGTTCATTATTATTATTGTTGTTGTTTGCTTATTATTATTAATATTATTATTATTGCTATTTTTGTTTGTCTACTATTAATATTACTATTTGGTATTATTATTATTATTGTTGTTGTTTGTTAAACACAAATTAAAATTGTAATAAGTTAATGAAAATGAGTAGCCCGTGTTTATTAAAATATCAGTTCATAACAAAAGCCCAATAAGAATAAAATGTGTGCATGACCCGATAAGCCCAAATAGCCTATTACATGAAAAAAAAACTCTAATTTTTTTCTTGTTTTTGCGCAGCCACGTCTTAGCCGTCAGATTTAAGAGGATCATCCAACGACCCAGATCACATGTCTTAAGAAACCCTAGCTGCCATACTCTTCCCCTCACGCCACATTGCCCTGAGCCGTCAGATTTGGGAGGATCATCAAACGGCCCAAATCGCATATCGGAAGGAATCCCTAGAAGCTCAATTGGTCTCGTGCCACACGGGCTTATAGATGTTAGATCGAGAAGCGATCTAACGGTCCCAGATGATCGAAAGAAGCTTCCATATTGCCCACACCCCCACACGCGACTGTTCGATCGTCCAACGCGCGCCCGTGTACAACATGGCTTACCTTTCTGCTTCTGACACGCCGAACATGCCTACCATCTCCACGACGTCTACTGCGACCAGTCTGTTTCCTCCCCCATTCGAGCAAGCCTATGCCACACAACCAAAACCCCAAAAGTCAGACGATTCAAAAATAGCAAAAAAACAAAAAAAAAGCAACAACAAGGAGAAAATTAGAAATATCAGACGGAATACAAACAACATCCGACAAAGGCAACCAGTAGCTTTTTTTCATGTGTTTTATTTCGGATTTCAAGTGTAATACTCCGGATATATAAAGAACCGAAAACAAATTGTAAAAAGGGGAACCCAATAGGGAATTCCAAAAAAAGGAATACAAAGCAAAAGCAAAGATTTTTGAGGTATCTCTTTTTTCTCAGATTTTGCACGTGTAATGCATGTTCCTTCTAT
This sequence comes from Hibiscus tridactylites, assembly GCA_958450335.1. Classification (NCBI taxonomy): domain Eukaryota; kingdom Viridiplantae; phylum Streptophyta; class Magnoliopsida; order Malvales; family Malvaceae; genus Hibiscus; species Hibiscus tridactylites. Next base: position 49,902,709 of record OY288271.1, read on the forward strand.
TTCTCCAAGCAAAGCTCTTCGCATCGCAATGCCTATTGTGTCGGCTTGGCCTTTCATAAGTGGAGACAGAATAAAGCGCCCATAATAAAGACGCTTACTAATTGTTCTTGATTCAACACACTTCCACTGTAGTGTCCGAGTAGAGACTTTTACTTTCTCTCGAACCATATAATATTATTTGATCAGATCATTGAATCATTTATTTCTCTTGAAATCTCTTGTGTTTATTTCTACACACGTCATTTTTTAGGGGGTCTACAGCCGTTAAGTGGCATAGGGGTTACATCACGTACGAAACTTAATAGTATACCACTTCTATGAATAGCTCATAATGCTGCATCTCTTCCGAGACCAGGACCCTTTATCATAACTTCCACTTGCATGCATGAAAGAGAAAAAAACAAAGAGAAGTGGGGTTAGACTTTACCCCCGACGTCGTAGTTTCCCCCCTTTGTCTCTTAGGCTACCGACGATGATAAGCCGTCCGGTTTCAGTTTGGAAACCGTGAGGTCAATCGTCACCCCCTTTTTCAAGGCGGTTTTCTTTTTCCCCTTTGCAGGCTTACGTCTTCAAAAGAAGAGAAAGAAAAGATCCTCGTTTTGGTTTTCTTTTTTTTCCATTGAAGATTTCGGAAGTTTTGGGGTAGGTTTCAGACCCAAGAACGAAGGAGAAGAAGGGGTGGGAGCTTTGTTTTCTAAAGCAAAAATGCCAAAAGAGGCAACCAGCCAAGAAAGAGATTTATACCACCACGTCCCTTTTAAATTGGTTCAATCACGCACATGCCCTCCCGTGTTTTGAAAATCTCTCCCAAAGAGTTTCCGTGTTTCAAAATTGTTCACCTGGTTCTAGAAACTTTTCAGAACTTATCAAATTTACCCTCGAAACACAGAATCATGCCTAGAAAAATTGGTTTTATTTGCTATCAGTCCATTCGTGCTTTTGAGCTAAACTTTTTAATCATTTCGTTTTATAAATCGTACCCCAGGTCCCTGGAATTTTAACAAGTTCTATAATTTCTTCCTCTTGAGAGCAATCCGTTTTCATGGTCTAATACCCTTTTCAACCCAAAGATTTTGTTTTTACTCAATATTGGTCCCAATTTCAGTGACAAAACAAGGAATATAAAATTTTAAGTTCCCCTTTTCTACACATGCATCTTAATTTCACATGTTTTATTTTACTTTTGTTTTTACATATCCATACTTTGTTATGAATACGAATATGTGGTTGATGCTTATTATGTATATGATATGGTGTATTTGTCACATTAATATTAATATGGTTTATCCATCATTTCGATCTATATATGTGTATTTCTTTCGTGTATGGTATTCATGTTTAATATTCATGTTTTCGTATTTGGGCATGTTCGTTTATATGTATGTATGTGTTCATTTATATTTGCCTTTCACTTATGTTAGCATTCACATTTATTTGTTCCTGCGTAACTAATCATTGCATTTAATTTGTATCTTTTCCTTTTGTTTAGTACTCGAGGTCTCGATATCCTCGTGAGAGCGTCATCCCGAGGATTCGAGTACCATTTCTTTTGGTATCGTAGGCCACGAGTTAGGTTGCAAAATTCGTATGATCATGGATCCATACATTTTAGGGGTTTTAAATTAAGTTAGGCTGAAATTATGTTTTTTCTTGTTAAATGCGATTCGAACCTTTAGGTACCAAGTTTTGGGCACGACGAGGGTGCTAACCCTTCCTCGCGTGTAGCCGACTCCCGAACCCATTTAAATCTTTGATTTTATTTCTTTGTCGGTCTACCACTTTTAAAAACGATCGGTGGCAACTCCATTTTCGTTTCTAAAAAATAAAATAAAAAACAATTATTTTCATTGCAAAAACAACATAAAGACTTTTTCAAAAAAAGCAAATTTTCATTTTCAAAAGGAACTCGTACACACATCGCCTTCTACCTCTAGATTTTTTAAATTAGTCACAACAATTATTTGGATCTTACTATTTACGTCTAAAAATGAATAATATTCTTAGATTCTTAGTTAATTAAATTGATGGAACCTTAATTAGGATTTTACATAAAAATTGCAAGACAACAATTGGACATGCATTAAACCTTTTGTGTTTGAGGTACATTTTGAATATAAATTGAAGTGTCCTAATATAACTGGACGTTTCATTATTATATTTTTCCAAAATATATTTTCTTACAAAAGGATATCCCCTTTTGGAATAAAATCCATTTACAATTAAAAGATTTGGTTAAATTCAAATTAATGTTCGAAATGCCAAAATACCACGCGGAATTAATAAGGTACCGATAACGGGCGTTTGTAGGGGTGCTAACCATTCCCTACACGTAACTGACTCCCGAACCCGAATTTTATTAAAAGAATCTATGTTCAAGTTTTTATTGTGTCCGGTCTACCAAAGGGACCGATGGTGACTCCAAAACGATTTTTAAAGAAAATAAAGAAAATTTGATTAAAAATGGAAAAGGTCCTAATTTCAAGATCAAATTAAAATAAATATCCCCGATTTCCAAAACACTAATCGTCAGGCTATTTTTCCTCAAATGGGTCTAAAAAGCGGTCGCGACAGCAGGCGATCTTGCGCGTTGTGATCTGCCTTGTGTTATATCGCCTGTGGTCTTACTCATCCCAGTTTCGACACGTGGCGGCATGTGTTTATAGGTACTAACAATTCCCCCTAGGTGAGGGAAGGTTGTAAAGTGACCTTGGTGAACCTGAGGAATCTAAAGAGGCTTCAATAGGCGGGGATTGCTCGTAATTACTCATTGTTAATATATTATTATTATTATTATTATTATTATTATTATATTTTATTTTTTTGGTGCGAAATTCTAGGGGAGATTGCTTATATGAGATCCGTCAGTGTTTTACGAAACGTCGTGTTATTGAATTTATTTAGGAAAGGTCAGTTTTCTTTAAGAGTAAACCGTTGTATGTGAAGCGTCACATTGTGAACCTTTTCAATAGCAGAGTGTGTCGAGGAAGACACAGTTCTTGTTAATAAATAAACTTTAGTTGGCGTTTATTGGGTCTTATTTTGTTTGTTTTGTTGGCTGCTTTTGAATCTTTGAATCTTTAACTGTTGATTATTTTTGGTGCTAATGGTTGGCTCGTTTGTTGTAACAAGTGATGAATACCTTTGCACTGCCGACCCAAACGAGTTAGTAAAGGTACTGGAGTGTCGGGGCCTTCTTTCCGTTAATCATTTTCGCTATCAGTTTAGCGTGCCATATGGGACATTTCACTTGAGTACATGTTCTGTTGAGGCGAGTTCGTGGTTTTTGATTCCTCTGTTTGCTTTTGAAGTCGAGTTTCATTTGTTGCTACATCCTTTCTTTGTAAAGTTGTTAAATTGGTTTGATATAGCGTCAAGCCAATTGTATGATACTGGTTGGGAGACTTTGATGGCATATTTCTTGGATTGCAAGATTCATGAAGACGAGCTCTCTATTAGTGTGTTTCGTGATTTTTTAATGTAGTAGTTAGTTGTGATGAGAATGCGAAGGGCTTAATATCCATTGATCACCGTAGAGGGGATATGCAGTAACGAGGAACCACGCTAGGAGTTGCTTTCTTGAGAGGTTGAAATTTTTCAAAGTGGAATGTAACTTTGGGAATTTTCCATTTCCCGTTGTATGGCTTCGACCAACGGAAGATAGAGTTGCGCCTCATGACGTAGAGAAATTGTCACCTATTGAGCTGTATCTTTTTAGAAGTTTGGAAAATAACCTTCTTGTTTTGGAGAGGTGTGTACTCTCAGAAATATTTGGTTGCACTGCTTAGAGGAAAAGAGCCCTAATTGTTAGAATGAAGGGGATTTGGATGTATTTCTGGAGGGTTCTCTAGTGAACGTACCTTTTTGCGTTGAAGCTTAACCCTTTGGTGAAGGGGGGATAAATGGGTTGCTGGGATTCTTCTGGGTAGTGAAAGTGAACTAAAGTATTTACTGGTTCTTGCTCTTGAAAATGTCACGAGGAAAGTGTGCTTTCGGATAAGGTTGGCGAAAAACACGCTCTTATCATTATGAAGGGTTGTGCTGACATGATATCATCTGAATCTGATTGTGGTAAGAGAGAAAAGAAATGGACAGTTTTAAGTTCACATGTTGTCTCCAGTTTGGTAGAGGGAGGAAGTTATCTGTGTTTGGAACGGATGTTGAAAAGAAAATTAGATATTGTATTGGTTTGTCATGGCCTTGGGGTGGAATGGACTCTTTCGCTTATATATGTATTGTGGTTTTTTTAATCTTCCTTTCTTTTATGTATGTTTCATAGGGGCAGCGATTTCTCTTTTGCGGGTCACTGATTATGAAATGGATGTGAGTTTGTCATGTTCGTTAACTAGAGCTATTGCGATGATGCCTCTTGTGGATGCGACTCCCGCTGCTCCTTATTTGGGGATTTCCCTTAAAGACCAAAATGCCTTTAAATTAGTGTCAATGGATGTTGTAGAGGCGTACGGGAAAGTGTGGCAAGGCGAATGAGGGCTTATGCCTCAAAGAGATGCTTTTTGGGTGCCGCAGAAAAAATGCTGGGGAAAAGGCCAGTGACTGATGTTGGGGTTATCGAAACTTTGCCAGGGTTGGAATGTGACACTTCATCTTTTTCTCTTGGACTTTGTAGCTCCCCTTTCATTGCTACGAGTGGCACTCTAGGAAATGTTGCTTCTGTTAATTCGGGTCCTAGGCTTGCTGCTATTAATGTGCCTTCAAGTATTTTAAGTAAGGTGATATTGTTGTTTTGGGTTAGGTAATTTTGATGCTCAGCTTATGACAAGGTTTTGTTTATAGGGGTAACTGGTATGGATTCTATTGTTTCACATTGCTCTAAGGGGATATAACTTTTGGGGCTACAGTTGTTAAGCCCGTGTCTGTTTCAGACGCTGCGATGACTCATTTGGCGCCTTTGTCTGCTAGTATTTCTTCGTGGAGCACATTTTACCCTTGGAGGGGGTTGTAAGAAACATGGAATTGGTTCCACCTTGAATCTGATACCAAAAGATTGTTTGAGTTGTATTCAAATAGTTCTGCGCTTCTCCTCCCTGCTTTAGTATTAGAAGGACTATTGAGGGGGTTGGGGTCTCATGCATGAGCTATGTTGCGTTCAACTTAACATGGAAAGGAACGCAAAGGTCCTTCTTGAGGAAAATGCTAAGTTATGTTCGCATGTGGGAGGTTATACCTCTTTGCTTAAGGAGAATGCGAGGTTGCGTTTGTAGGCGGAAAAGCATGCTGCTCGTTTAAAGGAGCTGCATGAGGAACATAAGGCAGACATTTAGGCACGAGTAGGGGATTTGCACAAGAGACATGCAGAGGAGATTTCTGAGAAGAAGAATGAGACCGATCGTGCTCTCAGGATTAAGAATAAACTGCTTGAAGCCTTAAAAGAGAGTTTCAAGACTGAAATTCGAGGGTTAAAGAAAATTTGGGGCAAGCGGAGAGCGCAACAGATGAGAGCTTTGAAAATTTCAGTAGGAGTTTATCAGAGCTTAATGAATCTCATAAGAATAAGATTATGGTGTTAAAAGCTACCTGTGACATTGTTGTGCTAGAGAAAGTTAAGTAGTTGCAGGCACAACCTCTGCCTTTATGGTCGAAGCGATGTAGAAGTCTCATCATGCTACCATTCTTAGCTTTTAGTTGTCCCGAGGCCCCATTGATGTTAGGGGTGTAGATTTTGGCGCTCTTTGTGGAGTAACTACAGATTCGACGTGAGAAATCCTAGTGGGCCTTCTTGGGAAAGTTTTGTTGCAAAGTATAGGAACACTGCAACTTCTTCTTCTTCTTCCTTTGGTCTGAGGACATCCTTCTTCTTGAACGTCAGCAACAGTGTTGCAGATAGGAAAACGATGGAAATGTTTTGGGTGATTGCAGTAAAGGGGTGTAAACTTGTTTTTGAAGGTTTTTTCGGTTATTTTGCTATTTTCGCCTGAGAGCAAAATGTATTCTAGTGCAACTTTCTTACAACAAATGATATACCTGAAATTGCTTTTAAGATAAGGATTCTAAAAAAGTATTGTTGTGTTGCTCTTTTATCTGTTCATGGGATTTATATTTCATGCTTCATGGGATTTGCTTTAAAAAGATGGATACTATGTGCGGTTCGATTTTTTATGTTGTGTTTCATTTTATTTGTTATTATTTTTTATTAATTTTTTTGCTTGGCTTGGCTTGTGGTGATTAAGACGGTTCAGGGCGGTCTGTGATGAGATAGAAAGTACTTGACTTAGCGATGAAAGGTATATATGCCTCTCTGCGTAGCTATTGATTGGAATTTTGAAAGTTACGTGATTTTAGTTGCTTATTCGAGATGTTGGGTTGGGACTTAAATGTGTCATATGTGGCTTGCTGCATGGATTCAAAAAATTTCGTCGCTTGGTATGCCCATTGCCTACTATAAATAGGGTGTCTTTGGGTATGCACCTTCATGTCCTAGTCTTACGAATAGTTTTTCTTTGACCCCTTTTTATGTCACTTTATTTTTACAGTTTTTCTTGTGTCATTTTTAGAGGAGGGGGAGAAAATATGCTTGTGAAAAGAAGTAGTTTTCAGAAATCACGTTTGATAGATCCTAGAGAAGTGTATAGTATTCGAAAGACGATTATTAGCCACTTGTAGTATGGAGCGTCATTAGGCGAAGTATTCGAAAAATATTTAAAGCAAGATTCTTCGAATATCATTTGCCATTGGTGTTTGTTGCTATAGCAGGGGAGGCGGTAGCGTCAGAAGCATATTGTTGAGGCGGTTGATTTGCGTTGGGATTTGACTGTTCCCCTTTTGATGCAGAGCAGAAGTTTTTATAGTCGAAAATGGGAGATACTTTTTTCATCTCGATTTTTCCTGCCTGTCATATTAAGGATCCCATTTTCATCTTGGGGAAGAACGAGATAACTCATTTAAAGCATATTGTTAGAGGGATTGGTTTGTGCTTAGGTTTGACCGTCTTCCCCTTGCTTATTAAGACGGCTACTCGTTTTTTAGTTGTGGTGATGGATGTCGTGACGATTAACAAATACAACTTAAGCCAAAGATTTGGAGTAATGAAACCTTTTGGAAAAAGTAGTTGTTTTGGACTAATATCAAGAAAGTAGATATTTAAATTGCGAAATTCGCAGTTATGTGTTGTACTGATATGTTAGCAAAATTTTTTAGGGTGGATTCTTACCCCCTAGTTAACAAGAAACTTGCGGGCTTTGTTTTCTTTAGTATTGTGTTGTTAATAATAATCATTATTTCTCACTTGTTTTTAATAGAACGATGTTGATTTTCCTTCTGTAAATATGTTTTCGATTTACTTTGTAGTAGGTCTGTTTGGATGGTCATACAAGGAATTTGATTGTATGTATACGTTGCCAATGTTGAAAGCTTGTGGTACGCAGAAGTGGCGAAATGTCTTTTATTGTATGCTCACATACTTCTTCAGGGTAAATGGATTTCACTTCTTTTAAGGTTGATGCCCCTTGACTTAGATGGCGATTAAGGTTGATGTTTTCATTATTATATTATTTCAAGATCACGATGGATCTATGATAAGATCGCTTATTTACAGCGGAATGATATACCAAGTCAACGAATGTTCACCAAATACAAAATAAGCATAGTGGTGTGCCATTGATTTCAAAATATGGTAAGGTGGTCCCTAGATGGGGAATGACTCCTTTGATGGTTATCGCAGTGAATTTGTTTGCGATATTCATGTCTGTTATTTATTTGGAGATTTATAATTTTTCCGTTTTACTGGATGGAATTATGGAGCCTCACTTTTTGAATACAAGAAGTGAAATTTGTAGTTCGCAACCGTTTTTTTATATGTATATTTTGCAAAATACCCAAGATGGTAGACAATTAAATAAGGGTTATATTTTGATACACAATTTATTTGTAGTCTTCAGTTGTATTGGCTATTAGCAGTGTTCGTTTCATTGTACCCTATGATTTTAGTAGTTGTATCGTTTTTTGTTATAATTTCGCACCTTGATATTCGTATATTGTGTTTGATGCGTTCTGGCTTTTATGATAATTTACCCAATCCGAGGCAGTCCATGATGGAGAAAGAGAAAACCTTGATTGACTTTGGCATGTGTATGAGACTATTTGTGCATTTATTGATTAGAAGTTTGGGGTTATGTATTTTAAGTTGTTTTCTCAAGATTTGTAGATGTGGGAATTGATTGCTCACGTAGTAGCTTTCCGTATTAGAATTTGGAAAGTTGGAACTTGGCGATTTTATCTTTCACTATAAATAGAGCTCACTTATGTTTGTGTTTTCATAAGTTAATTTGTGGGTGGTTTACCCTTTCTTTTGTAATTTTAGTGTTGTATAATTTTGCTCATGTCATCTTAAGGGGGAAAAGAAGACAGACATGCTTGTTGTGTTGGACGATATTTAGAAGCTATATTTTATAGACCTGTATGGGGTTACTCGGTGTCTCTGTTATTTGTATCGGCAGAAAATAGGATTCAAAAGGCTATGAGTAGCTATTGGTGGTAAATAATAAGAATAGACGCTTTATTTCGAATATCTTGAGAGCAAGGCTCTCCGGATATTTTTGTTTGTCAATGTTTGGAACCACATTGGGTGGCGGCAAATGTAGTACATATTACACCTGCAGATGTGATAAGCATTTGCCGTATTTTTGCTTATATAAGATCAAGGTGGCTGATTTATGGCGTCGGATGGTCGTCAAGGCGAAGTTGAAGCGAGTTTTATCTCAGTGGTTGAACTTGGTTTCGACCTCTAGTTTTCCCTAGACAGAGTTCGCCTAGAAGAATCTTCGAACAGTTTGCTTTGTTTACTTATATGGCTACAATGCATGTTTATTTTTTTATGTAGAGAAATTCGTTTCTATCAGTATTTGCAATATTGTGTTCCTTTGGTTGTACTAAATTGTTCGCACGTTGTATTAATTTTCGACTGAAAGGTCTATTTATTTTGCATGATAATGCATGTCGCTTTTGTTCACATATTCGTGTTTGCTATCGTAATTACTCTCTTGAAACATTGTATACCAATGTTTTTTTCCTATGGGCCACATGCCTCTTAATGGGGATCATGTGTTGCGCCTTAGTGTAGACATGTTGTTTTGCATAGTTATTATTTTTGCCTTTTCTTGGGTTTAAAATGTTCAAGTATTTGATAGCCTGATTATTATTCTCTCATGTGAATAGTATACTTTGTTTTTATGAGCGATGTGTTCGGCGGATTCTTGTATGCATGCTTCTTAAAAGCGCCGGACGCTCAAGGGATCCTTTGTTTACTTTTGCTCGCTTGCTTTGGAAGCGACGAACGTTGAGTTGATTCATGTATGCATGCTTCTTGAAAGTGACAGGCGCTCAGACGATCCTTTGTTTACTTTTGCTCGCCTACTTTAGAAGCAACGACCGTTTAGCTAATTTCTGTATGCACGCTTCTTGAAAGTGGTGGACGCTCAAACGATCATTTGTTTACTTTTTCTCGCTTGCTTTGGAAGCGGCGACCGTTGATCTGATTCTTGTATGCACACTTCTTGAAAGCAGCAGACGCTCAGACGGTACTTTGTTTACTTTTGCTCGCTTGGGATGACACGCTAATTGTTATGCCAAGGGATATTTAACTAAATTTATAGAGCTTGCGGGTTACTGTCATATAAAAGGGATTATACAAAACATTTGAGATTATAAAATGCAGATAGAAGAAACAAAAGTAGGAAACAAAGGAACGGGCCTTGAAGGAGGTGTTAAGCAGCACAGGGTTCGGAAATCCTTTCATTGGGATAATTTTTCACTTGCTTCGCCACCCCACAACAATTATGTCAGCTCCCTTTCGCTCGAGTTATTTGATTCCTTTCTGAAGCTTAAGCTATGGAGAGTCATTACGATTTTGCTTAAGATATTGACCTATGACCCTTTCTGCTGGGGCGGAGTTTCCGTGGTAGCGCTGACACAATGCTTCTTCTTCTGTGCCAACTAGAGCGAAAGGATATGGCATTACCTTGCGGTCTTTTGATCAGCCTGTATAAAGCATTCCCCTGTGGGTGTGGGGAACTTAACCTGCAGGCAGAATGGGGCTACCATCTATAACCCCCTAGACCCGCCTATGCATTAATATGGATCCTAGGAAATCACATTAGGGTCACCGGAGCAACCCACGTTAAAATTTCAAATAAACAATTGTTAAACCATTTAAAATTTTAAATCAAGTTTTGAACTAAAATACAATTTTAAAAAAAATTAGGAAAATGAAACAAAACTATAATACAAGTTATTAATACAAATTTCATACTTGAATATAAATCAAAACGTGACATACATGCCCCCTAATTACACAGATACCATACTACACGAGCAAGCCGTAGAAAATCCTATACCGACGTGGATAGCTGCAACAAGGTCCATATTTTAACCTGTGATGGTAAAAACAATGTGAGCTTCGAAAAGCTCATTAATACAAACTACTAGGAGATGCTAAAAGCACAAGTAGGTATGTGGCAAGCTTAACATTGTCATGATAAACTGGGCAAGGGAAGCTCAAATTATGATTCGATAATTCAGTTAAGCATTATATCAGAAGGAAACAGAGTTGTTCTTTATTTAATCACCCGAATCTTAGGAGATGAGTCTAAAGTCGGAGATTCAAAAGAGATTCAGATTTCAGAAGTTGAATCAAGGAGTTCAGTGTGATTCATTAAGCGTGAATTCTAAGTTTACTGAGAGTTCAAATTTGATGCATTAATTTAGTAGGGTATGCTTCAGAAGAGGTCAGAAAGTTTTGTTAATTTACTTAACTACCCTCCAACCATACGCTAATATGCAGAAACCCAGAATAGTATCTAGAAAGACTTACCCTAGGCCCGTCGGGCGTAGGAGCTTACAGAAAGGCTTACCCTAGGCCCATTGGGCGTAGAAGCTTAATGAAAGGCTTACCCTAGGCCCATTGGGAGAAGGAGCTTAGGTCCAGAAGGGCTTACCAGCGCTGAGCATACAGATCTTCATTTATATCCTAGATAATATACCACATATGAATTAAGTTTATATTTAGAAGACAATAATACCAGAAGATATTATCTGATCTATATTTTTTTATATCAAAAGACAAATGCTGGATTTATTTTGTTTTATTAATATTTTCATTTTGTATTCAAAGACATGTATCAAATATATTTCCATATCAGAGGATAGAAGTTAGGGATTGCTTTCTTTTCGAATAGTAGTGTCATACTTTTAATTTTTAGGCAGATAATCTTGGTTTAGAATAGAAAGTATTTACAGATACATGGTACGCGCTCTATGACCCAATTCATTTCTCAGAGGTACTTGATAATTATCAAAAAGACGACATTTGACAATTGTGAACTGATTTCAAAATGAGGTCCCTACGAATAGGGGAGTTCAATAAGACGGATCGAACCAACATCGAAAGTTGATGAATCGGGATCATTGGGATTTAAGATATATCGTGAGCAAAATCAAACGTCACTGTAACACCCTTAAAAAATTGAAAAAAATAAGTGAGGGTTATGGGAATCGAACCCACAACCTTTTTATGTTTAGCTAGAAGCTCAGCCAATTGAGCTAAGTGAGCTCTTGGTTATAACTTCCTTTAGTTTATTTTAAGCTAATATTCTCTTTGAAATGATAAATAAATAAAATAAAGCCAAAAATATCTAACCTACCCAACTTGAGTGGCATTTATTTCGGTTCGTGTACCCCTCCCAGAGTTTTCCAGAAACCCCACCCGACCGTTCATAGCCCCAAATCGACCACCGTCCCCTTTTCGCCCACCATCGAGTTGTTCCGTGCACCGCCGCCACTGACGAGTTCACCGTCAGTCACCGACGAGTTCATCGTCGGTCATCGACGAGTTCACCATCGGTCACCGACCAAAACCCCTCAACTTTCCCCCCGCTTTCTCCGCTTCAATCATCAGAAATCGAATGAAATACGTTCGGTGAACCTAGGGTTCGGTTTATCGAATTTTCCGACCGTTGTGGGTGTTCGTTCGCCGCGCCGTCGCCACCCTTGGCCTCTCCTTTCAAAATCAAGCAAAACCCATATCACCGGACGACGAACGGCCACCGTTTAGACCGTCATTGGAGCTACGTCAGATTTGAGTGTTTTTTTTTTAAGATTTGGTAAGTCCGGTGAGTTTTGGTTTAAATTTGTGGGTTTCCAGTTGAAAAATGTTAGATTTGAGGTTGTTTCTGTTTTTTTTATGCTGTTCGACATGTTTTCCGATCGGGAAAGGCCGCGAGTGGGCTTCACGCGCCGCCCAAGGTGATTTCCGGCCGCCTTGGACGGTGGCTGTGGAACCGGCCGGCCCAGACCCGGTCTGGCTTTAAACCGAACCGCCCGAACCGGTCCAAACAAACCGGCCCAAGCCCAGTGGTAACCCGACCCGTTGACCTGACTCGTTGACCGACCCGATCCGTTGACCTGTTGACCGATCCAACCCGTTGACTGAGTCAACTCAGTGAGTCAACTCGTCCGAGTCAACTCAGTGAGTCAACTCGTCCGAGTCAACTCAGTGAGTCAACTCGTCCGAGTCAACCCAGTGAGTCAACTCGCCGAGTTAGCCTTGGACCAGTGACGTCAGCGTTGACTTTAACCGCTGACGTCAGTGTTGACTTTGACCAAAAAGTCAACTTTTCTCGAACAGCCCTATTTTATGTTTTTCGATGTTCTGAGTCCGATTTTGAAGCCCGTTTCGCAAAATTCTAACCCGAAAGCCTCTAAATTAGACGTTGAACCCGAACATGCATATGTATAAGTTATGTCTTTCAAGATAAATTGATGATTCAGGATTGATAGTGATTTTTCTGATTTAATAGGTACACGTGGATCTCCCGACCGTGCCTACACCCAGCCCAGCTCGTCCCGATCTGTGCCGCCTCGTGATCCTATCGTCACTCATACGACCCGAAAACTTAGTATTTTAGTATGATTAAGGTGTAAATCTGTTAGTAACCATAATCCCTGTCTATTTAGGTTTCAGTACTGTAGCGGAGCGTGATCTTGGTGCTCGATAGATCTTCTGACCGATCTCATCTTTTGAGGTGTGTTCCTTGTGTGCTATATAACCATTTTAATATTGTTTTACATGATGAAAGTATGTTATTAAGCTAAATACATGCTCATGATTGATAAAGTGTTTTTGCATGATTATGATATGATTTCTGAAATAAGCATGATTATATTATATGTGTGATACATCGTAGTTTGATTGAACAATATGCTCTCTGATTACCGTTTTATGGAAAATACATGTCTATTTTACATTTACCGAAATTTCAGTTGTTATTGATAACCGAACTATTACATAGGTTGTTACTGGGGTACTTGGGATAGAATATGAAGTGACCGCAGGTTCAGCTCTGATCCAGCTGGTAATTCCTTACCGTTACAGGTTCCTATGCTTCGGCTAGGGTAATTCGTACCGTACCGTTCCTAAGGTATTCCCTTAAGTTGGCACCTATGCCCAATGGGCACTGGTTAATGCCTTTGACGCAGTTTTGGGGAACTGCCTCTTGGAGTATGGTTGGAGGGTAGAGAAAAGATTAAACCGAACCGTACTGTTACTTGAACTTTATGTTTTTGAACTAGAAATGTACATTTTACTGTTGTTGTACATGTTTTACTTGCACTGTTGGAACACACTGAGCTTTCTAGCTCACGCCCCAAATTCTTTCCCCTTTCAAATATTTTGGATAGGCCACCTCGTAGCCGACACTTGGAGGATCGACACATTTGGTATTCTTTTTTTGAATGTAATGTTTCTATCCACCGTTTGTACTTTCAGGGTGACATGTGCCTATATTTTGTTATGTATGGTATTAAACTAGAAGTATTTTGATATGCTAACTGATACTTATTTTGTAACCATCCTATGATGGGTTTATTTAAGTAATCATGGCTGCCTATATTATCTATGAAGTCTATGGTGTGAATGATTTTGGAAAGTATTATTGTTTGACGTGTTAAACAGGTTTATTTAACTTGATGGTTTTCACTAAGTGCTGTCGTTATGCTGTCGAAATTAACGATTAGTTTGCAAACATGTTTTCTACTTGAGTTTTAAATTTTAATGTGCCTTACTAGACTTGGTCTTTCCGCATAGGCCGGTCTAGGGGGTTACAGTCACAGCCTACGAGAGTATTATGGTCATTTTGACCTTTAAGGGTAAATTGGTAATTTAGACTAACAAGTTATAAACGGTGATGCACAGGATTCAGAAATTTTAGTTGCTCATCAGGTTTCCAAATCCTTTTGAACTAATCGAAACCCATTAACAAGTTATAAACGGTGATGCACAGGATTCAGAAATTTTAGTTGTTCATCAGGTTTCCAAATCCTTTTGAACTAATCGAAACCCATTAACACATTGTTTAATATCTCACCGTATAGGTCCACTGAACTTATTACCATAAATCAAGCATATATTCGAGTGGCATTTTCCAAGTATTCAAACATGTGCATTGTACCTGAACTCATTCAAAAACATTGAATGTGCCTTAGGAGAACAAGTCCCTCTTACTATTAACTATGTACTTTCTCCAAATAAATTCCACGTGCATTCACACGGTATTCTCCCATTATCATCATAGTATCTGAATCGACCAACTAACACGGGTCGTATTTTACCACTTTTGGAGCCATTACATTTGTTTGTCTATATTAGGATTTCTAATTCCATGTCTTAGAAGTATTCTCCGACATTCTAGTATTCGAGGGTATTTCAGACATTACGATGCTCGAAAATGTTTCAATTATTCAAAGTTTCTCGGTTCTTCCATCTATTCATTCGTTTCAAACCTTGAGGATATATCCTATATGTCGGTCGATTGGCAATTAATGCCCAAAGTAAATATCAGTCTTTAGGGTCATTGTGACCCCTTTCAGCCTTACCAGTATATTCAATCATTTTTAGTCATTTCAATCAATTCAATCTTTTTCTCCTCATTACTCAATTCATACATACAAATAGTTTTCTGTAAATTTATCTTCATCGAATTATTCAGAATTTTAGCAACTCAAGTACTTTACAATCTCGAGGGATTAAGTCTTGTTACCGTGACATTTTAGTAATATGAGGTTTTCAAGTGTATCAGATGTCTTATCGGGTCAAGTATAGCTCCATGAGTTGTTTTTATAGATAGGGGTATTTTCGTCATTCATCAATCGAATTTTTGACATTTCTTTTTAATCAAAAGGATAATCAGACTTAAAGATTAACCGACTCATTAATCGTGCACTGAACTCGGAAGTCATGTCGAATTATCAAACCTCTTATTCAAATATTTGTCTTGGCCATTATTATTTTTATCCCATAAATGATCGACATAGGCGGCGGGAATAATCACATGCTCAATCATGGTCGTGCAAACATTAACTGAATACAAAAATGTTACAAAAGCATGCAGAAGGTAGTAATGTATTACCTTGCATCCTTGCTATATCGGTCGACCCTCGAACGACATTTCAACACTCTTGAACCCGAATTTGATGTCTCATAACATTTTGGATACGAAGATACATGGATACCTTCAATAAAACAATACCCTTAATCAGTCCTCATTTACATTGCTCTTATACTGAATATTTAACTCATGCACTCTCGGGTTCAAGAAAAGATTTGGAGGCTTTTAGGTTAGAATTTTGCAAAACGGGCTTCAAAAACGAACTCAAGACATCGAAAAACATAAAATATGACATTTCAGAAAATTTTACTTTTTGGGTCAAAGTCAACGCTGACATCAGCGATCAAAGTCAACGTTGATGTTAGCGGTCAAGTCAACATTGATGTCAGCAGTCAAGTCAACGATGATGTCACTGATCAACTGGTTTGACTCGACTGAGTCAACTCAGGCGAGTATACTCGTTGGGTCGACTCGGGCGAGTTGACTCACTAAGTCGACTCGGCGAATGGTTCAGGTCGGACTCAGCGAACGGGTCAGGCCGGATTCGGCGAACGGGTCGGGCCGGACTCGGCGAACGAGTTGGGCCAGACTCGGCGAACAGGTCAGGCTGGACTAGGCAGATGAGTTGGGTCAGACTCGGGAAGACATATCAGGTTTTGGTTCGGGTTTGGGCTCATATCGAGTTGACTAACTGGACAGATTCAGACTGGTTTACTGGTTGGACCGGTTCAAACCGATTTTTACCTTTTTAATCTTCAAATCACCAGCCGATCATCGAAAAGGGTCACTAGAGACCCCAATGGTCACCAAACTGCCAGAAAATGAAGCTTTTCAGATCACCAATTCAACCCAACTCAAAAACAACCAAAGAAAACTGAAAATCGGGCCAGAAATTTACCTGAAATGCGATATGGTCACCAGAAATATCGAAGCTCCGATGACGAGTTTACCGATATGAAACAGGAGGTCGGCTAGAGGGGTTTTGTTCGTCAAGACATGGGGAATCTTGATTTGACGGTTGTGTCTCAAACGGATGTCGAGGGTGGCTGCAAATCAAAGAAATCAAAGGTGAGATGAGGGTTCCATCGAGCCTTCAATCCAAAATTCGCGACGAATGGCAACGTTTCACTGCGTGTGGCTGACGACGTCAGGTTTGGCCAGAAGTGACGTCTCGATCGGCGGTGGCGGTGCATGCCACGACTGGGTGGTGACAAAGATCAGGATGGTGGCCGGCAAGAGAAGTTGAAAGGGTTTGGGAAAAAGAATCTCGATATTTTCTTAGATCTGAAACATTAATGGCAAGCTGGGGGTTGGTTAGATTTATTTAATTTTTGTATACCCACTTAACATAACTTAAATAAAAGATGGTGGAAACAATGAATAAAAGACGGCTTAGATCAAATGGTTAAGGCCTTTGGTTTACGTACCCAAGGTTAGAGGTTCAACACCCCATGGTAGCGCATATATCATTTTCATTTCATTATTTTTTTTATATTCCATTTTCATTTATTTTCATCCTGCATTTTTTTCCAGGGTGTTACACCATCATTCTGACTTTCCTCATTAAGGGTCTTCCAAAGATAGCATTGAACACGGATGGGTTATTATTGACTAGAAAATTGGTCATCTGTGGGACTTTGTTATCGCCATCTCCCAATGTTACATGTAGTCGAATAAAACTCTTCACCTCGATGAGTCGATTACTGAAGCCATAAATTAGGCTGGCCGGTTTTAACTCCAAACCTAGAATTCTCATTTGGTTGAATGCATTCCAGCTCAAACTTCTACAACGCTCCATGTATTCACCATGATTCTGTTCACGGTGAATCTTGCAAGTTCCCGCTGAAACGACAATTGGGTCATTGCCTTCTTCGTCGAGAATGTTATCTTCATCTTTTTCTGGGAACGAGACTCGCCATGGGTCTCTGCATTTTAATTTTTTCACCATTGCTTCTGAGACTGACATTACTCCCTGCACGTGCGCCCTATTCTTGGAGCTCGACTGGTTCCACTTTTCTTCTATGCCGACTATCATGTGTATGGTTCCCCTGTTATCTTTGTTATTTCTTCTGTTATCTTGTGGTCTTGGCTGATGGGTCTCCTTGTTATCTTCGCCATGTTTGTAGCGGGAAACCAAAAAATCTCTCCAACTACCCCTTGTGTACTACAGACTCAATTGGATTTTTCTAATGTTCACAGTCATCCATAGAGTGGCCCTGAGCTTTGTAAAATTCGCATCTTCGTCCTAAGCGTTCCCTGCGCTCACTTTCTCTCATCGGTAATGGCGGTCTCAATATTCTAGTGTGTTCAATCTTGTACAGTATTTGGGAAGGTGATTCTGTTGATTCGTGATAAGTTCTGAATGCGAACAACCTTTCATGGGTCATCTCACGTTGTTGGCCTTCCTGTGATTGCCGCTGCAACTAGCCTTCCAAACTCCTGGATGGAAAGGGGGTCTACCGCATCTGGGACTGCAATCATCCTGCCTCGGGCTCTCAAGTTGTGATCTATGTGACATGGCTCTCATGATGTCTGCTTCCTCATTTTCATAGTACGGCTGAACCTTCTCATATAGTTTTAACAGCGTTGCCGACTGTCGATCCTTCAAATTTACTTGAGATGCTGGAGCGAGGTACCATTGAAGAAAGCAGAGATAATAAACTCGTTGGAGGCCTCTTTGGTTTGCATGGTCGCGGTGTGAAACCACTGGAAAAACTCGTGCAGAGACTTGCATGGCCTCTGAATAACGGACATGAGGTACACAAGCGATCTTTCCAATACCTTGTTTGCCAAAAAATGGATTATGAATAGCTCCGCCAGCTGGTCAAAACTTGAGATTGAGTTCGCTAGGAGCTAGAGGTACCAAACTTGAGCCGAATCGTTAAGGGTCATCGAGAACGTTCGGCATTTAACTTGGTCAGAAGTGCCAGACAAATCCATGTTGTCGACGTCGTTTTTCGTCCGGGCCGAAATAAATTGGGCCTTTAAAAGCCTGTCAAACGTTTAGAGTCGTCATCGGTCGTTTTGGGTTGGGTACGACCAAAAACCTATAATACTGGTCTGCATAAACACCAAGATCACCATCGAGTTCGAGTGTCTATTACGAGTGGGGAAGGTTATAGCACCGCCACTACGCCCATGAATTAGTACCTAAGGGTTTATGTTGTCTCTAAAAAGGGATCTCAAAAAAAAGGGTTAATAGCACTACTAAAAAATAATTATGCTACCAAATATATGAAAAATGATGTGATATGCTCAAAAATATAAATGCAAACTAAATCAAACAAGCCAAATAAATCAAAACATAAAAAAGGACAAATTCAAACTTAATCAAATAAATTAAAATTAAATTATCAATCTATTTTAAAGCAAATCAAAAGGTCAATCAATTTATTAAACGAATCACCTAATTAAGCTAAATCAATTTTAATTAGAACCCAATTTACAAATCAATCAATTTATTAAGGTCAATCAATTACCAAATAGAACCAAATCAAATTTAAAGCAAATTAAAAAGTTTAAATATTAATCGATTCTATGAAACAAAACCTAAATAAATAAATCTAAAAGACAATTAGGACTCAAATGCAAAATAAATCTAAACATAGAAGAACCAAAGCAATGATTTCCCCCTGCTTTACAGAACACGCGGCTATCATGATATACACGATTCACACACCTACCTAGAACCATTTTTCAATGTTCATTATGAGTTCTAATGCTTTTAATTCATTACTTATTGTTGTATTTCAAAGCAAAATGGATCTTAATTCTTCATTTACTATTTCATTCAAAGAAACGACTCTCCTTATTTAAACTGTTTTCGACACTGCCGACACCCGCCACCTCTCAAGCAGTCAATGCATAGCCTCGTCTCCGGTCGATCAATGTCGTCACACGCTTCTTTTCATCACTGTCATCGCGGCTATGGTTTCCATCTCCGACGAGTACATTCTATCATTCCCCTTTCTATTTCTATTCGGCCAGCTCCTTTTGAACACGAACTAAAAAAAGTGCGATGCCACCATCGTCGTTGCGTGTTTGTCCACTTTCACCGAGCAGCGATGGTGCGTGGTGGTCACTTTGGGGTTTTGGGTGATGTTTGAGATTTGAGGACCTCTCAGGTTAGAGGCAATGTAGTTTTAGGTGGTCGGTGATGGTTGTGATAAGCTCACTTAAAGCCATGGCCAAAAGGTCACAATCTCCCTCCGTTTAATGTGGTTTCCCCTTTGCTAACAATGACCTCTCCTGATTCTTTGCTAATACCCTAGTGCTAACTGAAATTTTTCCTTAATTCGTAGCCTCCCCATTCATGGCCGAGTGGCCTCTTTCTCTCCCCCCATTCATAGCCGAGTGGCCTCTTTCTTGGTTCACAATAATAATTTGTATTTAATTTAAACAATAACTAAACATAGATAAAATATTAGAATTTAGATTGAACATTAGATTTTTTCATTTGGGTTAGAAGTGGGTTTTAAAATTTTAATGTGTATGAACTTAATAAGTAAAATATATTTTTTATATTTTTTGGTTAATTCGGTTAATTAACCGATTTCGAACCGAATTAACCGATAACCGAACTTTAAAAAATTCTTTAACTGTTCACGGACTGAGACAAGTTCGGTGGCCGACTGTTTAACCGAACTTGTTCAGTTTGGTCGGTTAATTCGATTTAACCGACCGTCTGAACACCCCTAATTTTACCTCTAGCCTTCCCACACAACGGTTTCATTAATTTCTCGATTTCTTTTCTGCGATTTTGTGTTGTTCAGCCCGTTCATGCATGGACTTTTATTGTTGCTTGTACTATTGTTTTGAGAGACTAGAGCTTCCTCTATGCTCTTTATTTTTTCTTACATTTCTAGAAATTGCTAGTTGTTGCCATCTGATGGTCACGTCTTTCTCGTTTGTGGTGTGCCTTGCCCCGCCCCAAACCACGGAGGAGGATGGTCCTAAAATTGTTTTTAAAAATTTTGTTAAAACTGACGTAGCTGTTGCATGGTCGTTGCCATCGACTGGCCCTAAGATGTCGTCCTCCACTGCCTTTTCACTGGTCATTGTCTTGGTCGGGCCGTCAGAATATCATTCTCTGGTGTTTTGTCGTTAGCACTGTATTAGCTACCTCCACTCATCTTAAAGATTCTCATACTTATTGAATGATCTAGAGGTCACGTGTTCGCTTCACGCTCACCGCACCAATTGTTAATAGTCAAAATGATCAGGGATCTAAGATAGTGGTCTGACAGTGATCGGGGTGATCGTTCTGGATTAAAGCTTAAGTATTGTTCTCGCTTTTGGGTGGTGATGGTACCGGGAGTGAAAGGTATTGGTTCCTCTCAATTGCATGTCATGATTTATACCACTTGAACAAGTGTCAAGTTGGGGTTATCGTGGCGCATTGATTGGACTGGCTATGATCTGACGTCCTAGGTTCTCCTCGGCATCCGTTGTGGGCAGTGTGTAGCCACGTGGCCACTGGGCAAGGTGCGATATTACTCGTGGTTTTCTATGTTTGGCATATATTGCGCAAGGTGTCGCACAATTCGCGGGCAATCCTACGCGTTGTGATCCACCTTGTGTTATTCCGTCCATGGTCTTACTCGTCCTAATTTCGACACGTGGTGACATGTGTTCATAGGTACTAACAAGACTCAATTTTTTTAATATTTGTTATTCGAGACTCATTTTTTCTAAGATGTGTTACTATAAGTCCACTCTTAAAATTTAATTTTTTTTTCAATAATGGTTCTTAGGGAGCTAATTTTTTTCCCAAGATAGTTCATGAACAAAAATCTCTCCACCAATCCATAAAACGACAGAAATCTCTTACAAAAACAAAACAAAAACATGAATTACTTAAAACATATTAAACTGTCCGAGAAAAGATGCACTGTATTGTCCACACTGAGTTTCTTATAGTGCATCCTAATTAAAGACACAGAGCTTGTAATAATAATAAATCCATGACATTATACATATGCGTTCTCATGAAACAACATAAAACAGTTTCTTATGAAGAAATCCATACCCATTGTTTCTTCTTCTTTATATATAAATACTATGCTAACCAACCAGTCATATAGTTATTCACACTTGGGCCTGCTGCAGTGACGACCGACATCGGATCGTGCTGATATCTGTAATAAAATCCGGAAATCAATTCGAATTAAGGTACTTCTTTAGAGGATCGGAAATTGAAAATCGAAGTTCATGTACCCCATTTGTAAAGTTGGTTCACAGTCCAATGGATGAAAGAAGGCGTCACCATGATGAGGCGGATGATGAACCGGTTGACGGCCGTAGCCTACATCTTCCGTTGCATTTGGATTCAACTGTAGCGAGTTTAGATGGTACCCTTCCATTAACTGCATCAAACGGATTCGAGCTGTAATGTTCGGTTTCGCTTTCGATTTTGATTAATTCAATTTTCGGTTCAAAGGTTAAAAGAATAAATGTTAATTATTTGATTAGATCGGGGATCGAACCGAATTTTAGTTTGTAGTAAAGAAAAGCTTACCCTTTGTTTGAGGGTCTTATTGGCTTCATTAAGAAGTTGTTCCTGCATTAAAGAGAATGACAAAAGGAATGAATATTTGCAAATATAAAGAATTAATCTTATAATTAATTAAGATAACGGCGTACCTTTCTTTGGAGATCAGTGAGTTGATCAAGCATGTGTTGGGTCTACAACAACACAATATTTAATCACATTAGATCTCTAATCAATGTTCTTTTACAAACATAAACAAAAGAAAAATTGAAAACAACTTTTAAAATATGAGTTAAGATTTTAATTATATTGTGTAAAATTCTTTAGTTTTATACTTATTTAAGATCGTGGGATAAATGTAAATGGATAATTAAGATCAACAATAGAAAATGATGATATTTTTACGGATAAAAAAGGAGGTGGATATTGTGAATGCACAAAGTTTTAATCTTAATTATCTTTTTTACATTTATACAATGATACTAAATTACACAGTGCATGTGGATCATATATATACATATATAGGGATAGGATCCAGTTACACAGTGTAAAACTCTCTAAGTTTTACACGTTTTTTTGGATGTTGGATGAGTGAAACGGATGGATGAAATTAACAGAAAAATATGTAAAAATTATCACTTGGGAAAAAAAATTAAGGAGTTAATCTCAGCCATTTATTTTTCCCATCCAACGATCCAAAAAACGTGTAAAACTTAAATGAAGACTAAAGGGGTATATAAAATGGAAAATACTTTGATGCACAAGCTTGTGTAAACTTTAGTTTACACAAGCCCTTTAATTTTAGGGTTTAGGGTTTAAGATTTTAGGTTAGGGTTTAGGGGTTTAGTATGTAGGGTATATAATTTAAGGTTTATGGTTAGAATTTAGAGTTTAGGGTTTAGGGCTTAGGGTTTAGGTTTTAGGTTGCTAGGGTTTGTGATTTAGATTTTAAATTTTATAAAAGGATTGTGTAAAAAAAATTTACACAGCTTGTGCATCAAAATAAAACCCATATAAAATATACTCTTTTAGGATGATAGTGTATTTTGCAATTAATTTAGGTAACACATAATTAAGGTTAAATTTATAAAATACACAAATGGTCCTAAACAAAAACAAATTACTAAATTTGATGATCATTTTATAACTTCTAAAACTTCAGTGACAAAAAGATTATTTTTGGTTAATTTAATGACCATTCGTTATACTTCACCCAAATCTATTTTACTAACAAATATATATATTTTTACTGTAATTTTCACTAATTTACTTGATAATTTTATAGTTTTGATGTAATTGGAAGATATTTGAGAAAATACCCGGGTTGATCTGATTAGCTTCAGTGATGAATCAAGCTGTTTCTCAATGGACTCAAGCTCTTTGCTGTTCAAAGGACCCAAATCTTCTCCTAGTAAATTCCTAACAAATAAATCAAGAAAATAATTAATATCGAAACACATACATAATCCGAACTCTTCATTTTTTTTCTCAAAGAATTCATACCCGGCACTCGTATTTAATGTATATTTCGATACAACTATGGATCCTATGAATACATGAAAATTTTGTATAAAATTTTGATCATATTCGAATGAGATATGTACTTATATCTTATACTTGTTTTTATATTCGTATTAGCATAATCGATAAACCACGAGTTCGGGTCAATTCGGTTGTTTTCTAACTCACCTTTGGGACCTTTGTAGGGCATCGTAACGTGCTTTAAGCTTCAGGTACTCCTGCCGGGTGCTGAACTCCTGCAGGGACACCATGAAAACTTTGTATTATCTTTTTTTGAAAAGCAAAGGAGGTCATATAAAAACCTTATATTTAAACTAATACATACAACATTTACACTCGAATCCCATAAAAAATAATTCATTTCTAGTTGTAACATATTTTATCTCGACTTTCGATATAAATTTTTTAACTTTACCCCTACCAACGTGACTAACGATGATGTATAAAATAATGTTCGTATTTCTTGGAATTTTGGTAAAAAGCATACATATGTATGTGAATATATTAACATATGAATCTTTCATACACGACGAAATGTTATAAGTAGCTCTTGCTATCACGATCTACTGAGATTCAAAGGCTAAACCGAATGTTTATATAACTCTAAGTTGCATAAGGTTAGATGTTACCAAAGCAGCCTCTCTAGATGACACATTTGGCTCAGGAGCTCCATAGTTGCATTTCTGGTACCTCTCCAATGTTTTGAGCATGCTACAACATTATTGAATAGGTCAATTTTAGTTAAAGATAAGGATATACAAGCAAATTAACGGAACAATCATAATCGTAAACACCGTTTCAATGAGATCGGGTCTATTGTAGCTGCAGACAGAACGAATATTATCATGATGGAAAAAGGTAAAAGCTACAAAATAACGTGTAACAACAACTATTGTGGGTTAGATAAATTCAGGATTAGATCATATTTGAGTTCGAGTTAGCTACGAGAACTAGTAACCATTGAGTGTTAATATTGGTGGTGAAAAGTTAAATAAAAGCTACAACATCATGTTATGAATGTTATCTCGGATTATATTCGAGTTCGGGTCAATTTCATAAGAAGAGAAAAAGGGTTAAATGATTAATAGTTGAAAACCCTAACCTCAAATGCAGCTTTGGGAAAAGAAAAATCAAAACCCTAGAAAACCCAGAGGCATTCATGGAGAGAGATCTCCATTTATCCAGCTTTTTAACTGATCATTGAAATAATTCTCAGAAAAAGAGAGAGAATCAGACATAAATCCTCCGATGAAAAACAAAAGGAGTTTGGAAATCCGACACTCTACTAAAACGTCTTGTTTGTCTTCTCTGCGGCCTGCTGTGATTTGATTAATGACATCTCTGAAACAGCAAGGTTGTATCACAAGAAAACATTGAGGTCTTTTTTATTACAAAGATCCACTGGTTTTTTGTCTGTTTTAATTTTCAAACATGTTGAAGCCACTCTTCACAATCGAAACAAATATCAAAAACTGGATTTTTAAATTAAAAACAAAATAAAACCCTAGGAAGCTTAACAAAGAACTGCAAAAGAAAAAGAAAAAACATACTAGTAGTACTAAATTCTGACCGCATCATAATACCATATATTCGCAATTTAAAAACATTGTGGCTTTTTAAAAACAAATCACCTACGTGTTACCTAATACCCACAACAACAATTTAATACTATGAGAATGAATTTCAAAGAAAATATATGAGCAGATCTTTAGGGTGTTCTTCAAATTTACAAGAAAACTGTAAATCAGAGAGGAAACTTTAAGTAAGAATATATGAATTTAACAGTGATATAGATATATATTATGGTTTTGAGTTTCAGATCTACATGAACAAAGAACAATCTATAAACATTCACCAAAAACTCCATTTTTTTATGTCAAAATTTGTCTAAAAAAATTCAATACCCACACATCACTCAGAATTCAAAGCAAGCAAAAATAACAAAGATGATGAGAGCAGCCGTGAAAAAAGGGTTTTCGGTATTTTTTATGTATGTATATATATATATATGTGTGTGTGTGTGTGTATACCTTGAGCTGCTGCAAAATTCGTACAGCTTTCCTCTATTGGAGAAGATGATGAGAGCAACTTCAGCATCACAGAGAACTGAAAGCTCATAAGCTTTCTTCAATAGCCCATTTCTTCTCTTTGCAAAGGTTACCTGCCTGTTGATTTTGTTCTCAATCCTCTTCAGCTCAACCCTACCTCTCCCCATTTTTTTCCTACAAAAAATCAGACCAAAACCCTAACCCTAAAACCAAGAAAATCTTCCCTTTTGATTGGTTCTGAACCAAAGGAGATGGGGGTTCACTTGTTTTATGGTTCTTCTTGGTGAGGGTCTTTAATGGCCCCCTTTCCTCTATTTATTCTCTTGGTCTTTTAGATATTGTTAACTAAGAACTTGATTAGAAAATCTAATATTATCTGAAAATAAAAAAATTATACAAAAGTTGAAAAAGAAGAAAAAAATATGGCTACTCGTGTTTTTTTTTCCGATGAAAGTGTCTTTAATGTCTATTTTATGATCTATAAAGAATAATTTAAACTTAGATTATCCCTTTCTGATTAAGACAGAGTTATGATCAAACATTGAGAGAGACAAAAATCTATTAAAACTTTAAATCTAAGAATTGAAAGGAGTAAAAATTTTATTTAGTTAATACTTAAATTAAAAAAGCATCAAATGCTATTATACTACAAATTTTGAGATGGTTGCAACCTCTGTCATCTCATACATAGCTTCGTCCCTATCTATGACTACAATGTACTTACTATTGAACTCAACATTTTTTTGATAAAAGTACTGCATGTAATCTAAAGTGAACTTGCAAAATATTTTGTTTTATTTTTTTAACATTTTAGTGAGATTACGTGATGGTGTTTGTTCTTTACTTTTAGTCCTTTAAAAACACATTGTATGATAATCTAATCAAACCCAAATTTTATAGAAATAACAAAAGGATATGGTCACGTTTCGTAAACAGCTTTTTGAGCTAAAACTAGAGGTTTGACTAGTTAAATTCGCTAATTAGGATGTTTGGTAAATAGAGGTGAAACCTCTCGTTTTGAGGTAGAGGTTTGGATAAAAGACTTGTAAAGACTATATTTGTCCTTGATAATTATAAAAAATTTCTCTAAATAAAATAAATTTGAATAACTAATAAAATTTAAAAATAATTTCATAAATAAAAAATAATATATAAATTAATAAATAATATAAATTTAATAATTAATAAAATTATATTCAAATATAATTTCATAAATAAGAAATTAATATATACATTTAAATTTAATAATTAATAAAATTATATTCAAAATTAATAAGTATTAAAATTATATTAAAAATATAATTTCAATATATATATATGTACATCCTTCGTATATGCTCAGTAATGATATTAAAGAAATTAATTTTAATAATTTAATTAATATTAATAAATACAAAATGTTAATAACTTATAAATTATTTAAATAAGTATCGAATATAATCATATCTTTATATATCATTTTGCTTGTTCAAATAATCAAACAGCTATCAGTTATCGGTTAATTTTACCAAACATTTTTATACAATCAGCTAATACAATCCGCTAGTCAAATTAGTTAATGCTATCAATTATCTACTATCAATTAATGTAATGCGCTGATTAGCAAAATAATATATAATGAATTTAATGTAGTTGATTGGAGTAATTATTTTAATATTTTTAATGAAGATTTTTTTACTCCACGAGCCAGGGTATAGAATGTCATGTGTTTTTGTAAAAATATTAATAAAATTATACATATATAAATCATTTTAATTTATTTGTGAATTAAAAGATCTCACTCACGATAAATAGAATAATAACTATTATTTTTAAGATAATATTTTTATATTTTTAAGTTCAAATCTCGATAGGGTTAGAAAATGTTTTTTTTTTTAAAGCATGTATGATTTTATTAGCCAAGAAATCATACAAAATCACAGTACACATCGGCCTCATTAAAAACCTCTCTAATCCTAAATAGAGGAAAAGAGTACCGATTTGCATGTGCCAAGGGACAAAACACACTTTATTTGCTATACAACCATACCCATTCACGTCTCACAATACCACTCTTTGCCAAAGAATCCGCCAAACCATTTGCCTCTCGATAGATATGGTTGAAGCACACGCACGGCAACCCCGCAATGTCCCCATCAATCTGTTGAAACCATTGCCACAGCTTCCACGGACGATTCTCTGTACGATGCATCCATGATATTGCTACCATAGAATCCGATTCCACCACAATTGAGGATACCGTACCCACCTGCATCTCGCGTAACAAGCGCAACGCATAAGCGATCGCTTGGATCTCAGCCACATTTGAATCCGCAATTCCTATCGAACCTGAAAACATTGCCACAATACGGCTACTGCAGTCCCGTAGCACACCTCCGCAACCTGCCCTTCCCGGTTTTCCCCTAGCAGCACCGTCGACATTGAATTTCCACACCCCCGCCACCGGCGGCATTCAAACACTAAGCGACCGTGTCATGTCTCCCTCCCGCTGCAACGACCAGCTAATCCGCGGGCAGCTCCACCAGCTTGCCTCGTTCACGCAAGATTCGTGCATGAACGCACGAGTCCAATAAAGTGCTCTGAGCTGAGCCAAGAAGAAAACCATTCGACTCGACGCCCGCCTATCTTGAAAGATAAGCTCATTCCTTGCCAACCATAAAGACCATAGCACACTAGCACAACCAATCACCCACCACGCGCGGACCTCCCCATTGAACCAGCTCCCCCAACACTGCTCAATAAACTCATTCACCGTTCGCGTCCACACCACCGCCACATCCCACCAAGAAAAGAAATTGGACCATACCTCGATAGCAAATTAACATGACCATAATATATGGTCGCTGCTGTCCTCACCCAACGCACACCACCGACATCCAACCGACTCTAACGGGACTGGAATTCCACGGTCATAAAGCATTTGCATTGTCGGTAACCGGTCAACCAAAATGAACCATAGAAAGCATTGAATTTTTGGTATAAGAGGCATGTTCCAAACCAATCCCACATGCTTTGTATCCGGGAGTCCAACCGCACTCATCAAATCATACAATTTTCCAACCGAGAAAGTTCCCGAAACAGCATGTTTCCAAACCAATCTATCTGCGACTCCCACATGTAATCGCACCGCTGCCACACTAGCCTTTAATTCCCCAAGTTGTTTCATTTCGAAGACCCGCAATTCCCTTCGAAAGCATGTCTTCCACTCCCCCATCGTATAATTCATCATCTCACTAACAAAGCTCAATTTATTAATTGCCAAACCAAATATCCGCGGATACACTACCTTTAACGGATCATCGATCGCCCACACATCCCACCAAAACAGTACCGACTTCCCCTCCCCCACAAGCCAAATAAACTGCTCGTCATTTGTAAATTCAGCCACATGTTCCTCTTTCTGCACCTCAACTATCTGTTTCCACATTGCCGACATATGTCGTCTCCCTTTATTCTGTAATTTCCAATGATGTACCGCCGTACCCTACTTTGCCTTTATCACCTCTTTCCACAACGACTTGTCCGATTGTGCATATCGCCAAGCCCATTTAGCCAAAAGAGCCAAATTTCTCGTGCGCAAGTTCACCACCCCAAGGCCACCCATCCTTTTCGGTTTACACACCACATCCCAACGAATCCTACTCATCTTCGACCTCTCCTTCGATCCTCCCCATAAGAAATTCCGGCGAATACAGTCTGTACGTCGAATTACCTTTTTAGGTACCATAAAAATTCCCATATAATAAACGGGAAGTGCCGAAAGGACCGTGTTGATCAATAACAATCTGCCCGCAAAAGAAAGGGATTGTCGCTTCCAACCAGCAAGTTTCCTACGGATCAACGGTTCCCACAAGGTTTCCCCACGCGGATGGACTCCCAACTTGACCCCCAAGTATGATATCGGCAGCTCACCAATGGAACAACCGAGGATCGAAGCAACCTCCCTCGTTACCTCCTTGTCTATTCCAACACCATACAAGCAAGACTTTTCAAAATTAATTTGAAGGCCTGATACAAATTCGAAGCACTTCAGCACACGTTTTAGATTCCTCGCCTCCTCGATTTCACCGGATAAAAACACTATTGTGTCATCAGCGAATTGGAGATGCGACAACCAAATGTCCCCCACCACTCTAACACCTTTGATCAGACCCATATGTTCCGCATTGATCATATATTGATGGAAAAGCTCAGCAACTATCACAAATAAAAGCGGTGACAAAGGATCACCCTGACGAATTCCCCTCCTCATCGGGAATTCCTTCGAAGGACTTCCATTGATTAAAATCGATAACCGGGCTGAACACACACACTCCATAATCCAATCCCTCCAACGCTCCCCAAATCCCATATCACACATAATTCTATGTAGGCAGCCCCAATCAATACAATCGTACGCTTTTGCGAAGTCTAATTTTAAAATCACACCTCCATTCGCCCACTTAGCTCTCTTCATGGAATGAATTATCTCGTTAGCTAGCAAAATGCCATCCAATATTTGTCTTCCACGGATAAAAGCTGATTGCACATCAGAAATTAGAGATGGCAACACCTCCTGTAGGCGTTTCGCCAAACATTTCGCTAGAATTTTGTAAACCGAATTCAGCAGACATATCGGTCTATAGTCTCCAAATGTGCGCGGACAATCTTTCTTCGCTA
This sequence comes from Hibiscus tridactylites, assembly GCA_958450335.1. Lineage (NCBI taxonomy): Eukaryota > Viridiplantae > Streptophyta > Magnoliopsida > Malvales > Malvaceae > Hibiscus > Hibiscus tridactylites. The sequence goes on from OY288271.1 coordinate 49,932,819, forward strand.
TCAAGACAACAAATGTGGAATTCATTCCTGGGGGCAAACAGCTGGTTGCATAAAATTCATTCATGAAGCTCATCACATCTTCCTTTAGAAATCGCCATCCTTTCTTAAAAAATTCGAATGGAAATCCATCCGGACCCGGCGCCTTTTCCCCCTCACAACTCCCGATCGCAACCCACACTTCCATTTCCGAGAAAGCTACTTCCAACCCTCGTTGTTGGTCACTCGATAACCTGCCAAACTTCACGTGTGGCACCATGATACCCGCTGATTTGGGCTTATCAAAATGCTGCTGGAACTCCTTTCGGAACACGATTTTCATGCTTTCAGGATTGGTCTCCCAACGGTCTCTCACTTGTATGCCAGCAATATGATTATGAAGTTGTCGAATCTTCACCATCTTATGATAAAAGCTCGTATTTCGGTCACCCTCCGCAAGCCAAGTCATGCGTGATTTTTGCCTCCAAATTGAGTCCCTCAATTTCGATATCTTCCAAAGTCTCTGATATAACTCCCTTGCCCGTAGGTCATCATCCCTCGACTGCCCCATGTTCCCCACATTCGCGTCCAATTCATCCAAATCCGCTACCACTCGTTTATACTGCATTTCAAGGTCCGCAACACCCCTATTCCAACCTTTCAACATTTTCTTTAAGCCTTTAAGTTTCTGCGATATCCCCACATCTACCTCAGCCATAGATAATCTATTCCATTCCTCCTCAATTTTTGCTATATCTTTTAGCCAAAGATTATAGAAGCGAAATGGCTTTGGTCCGCTATCTAATACATCCCCCATCAGAATAATTGGCGAATGATCGGACAGTTCCTTCGGTAAATTTACAACCGTCAACCCCTCAAACCTGTTCACCCATCCTTGCGTCACAAGGAATCGATCCAATCGACTACCTTTTCCCCTCGGACCGAACCAAGTATATCTCTTTCCCTGCATTGGCACGTCAACTACTCCAATATATTCAATGAAATCACAAAAAATGCTCATACCTCTAGCATTGTGAATTCCTCCTGTGCGTTCCTCCTTGTTCGTCACCACATTAAAGTCGCCACAGATGCACCATTCAATGGGCTGCTCCCTCATCACCGATTTAATATCCTCCCAATAATTTTGTTGTTCCACGCATGTACATGGTGCATAGACTCCAATCAAACCAGCCTCCCAATCATCATAAACCCACCGACCCAATAAGATGATCAAATTCCCTCGCCAATCCTTCGACTTCAATTGGAAGCCCTTAGGATCCCACATTGCAATAATTCCCCCTGCTCTCCCATCCGAAGGTACATAGAAAAAATCTACCACATCTTCATACCACATTTGTCTCACCACCTCCAATGATACTTACTCCATTTTGGTCTCTTGTAATAGAGCCAAAATACACTTATGTTGCCGTAGAACATGTTGTATTGATCTTTTTTTCGACAACGCCCCTATCCCTCGGACATTCCACGACAACATTTTCATTGTTTGCTATAGCTTTTGATTGCGCACTTCAATTAGGCGCGCTATATCGCTGATAACTTCCTCTTCCCGGCCCTCCGTTACCGCCCCTATCAAGTCCCCCAATTCAACTATTTCCCTAGCCTCACGCAACAATCCTTGCTTACGTATAACAAAGTCAGAATCGGAAAGAGAGCCATTTGCAATTACCTCATTTTCTGACGGTAGTGTCTTCTTTTTCCGCGGTCTACCACGCCCTTTTTTGGTTTGCTGTTCAATTGTCGGATGATGTCCACCCGTCGCCAAGCAAGCTTCAATTTCCTCAAGTTGCCTTATGCGTTTTTGTTCCCCATTAATTTCAACTATTGTTGCTTTATTAGCTCTTGGAATTTCTATCCGCGGGCCATTCGCCACTGGGCTTAATTCCTTTCTTTGCTCTTGTGATTGATTTACACAAATAATATCGACTTCCTGCACAGCGCCTACCACATCACCAACACTCTGTTCACCTTCATCCCTACTGATCATACCCACCATTTCATCATTCATCCAACTGGAAGTCTCCACTACTCCCCATCCCTCTCGTTGGTTGTCCCTCCAAATTCGATTGAGATAGCTCTGGTCTACCACTATGTCTTCCATTGCCTTCGTAGCCTGTATCGAAAGCGAGTTTGGTACCACTGTGTCCCCCATTGATTCATTATCGATGAAGGCCGAATTGGTTTTCCAATTGACATCGTTGTCTCCCTGATTGGAATTTCTCTCACTAGTATCATTCTCGCAACTGCAGTCGCACTTGGGGCCTATCGCTTCCTCAAATTCCAGCACACGGATATGATAAATTTCCTTTCCCACTTCTAATTCAACAATCTCATCGATATGGTATATCCAGTCCGTTTCAATCTGAATTCTCGCCCTTTCAAATGACGACGGTGCTAAAGTTTCAATATCAATCCGCGTCAACACACCCCAAATAGTCGCGATATTTTTGAACGAATCCTCCGACCAAGCATGTAACGGCATGTTCCCTATTGAAAGCCAAATTCTTCGGCTTGGGATTACTGTCGTTGGCGCCCATGGTGAAACACTCTCCAGCCACTGATCAAGTCGATTTGAACGTAATGTTGCTTCCCTAATTTCCACTGTATCGAACATCAGCAATACCACTGCCCCTGCTATTCTCATCACGGATAATCCTAATAAGCCAGCATTGTGCAATTCTTTCGCTAATTCCGCGATTTGATACGGTTTGCGGCAAAATCCAACAGCACATGTTTGTAGAATTTCCAATTTCTCCTCGTCAATTACCCCTACTGCTCTTTTCCGGGAGGTCAAGCCTTGTTGATTTTCCTCTTCTATAGGAGTGTCGTACGAGATTGAGATGCTACCCTTTTCCCCTCTATCCGCTGACATGTGATTCACTGTAGGTTTAGGCTTCAGCGGCGGCTCCCTTCTATCGGATTGGGTTTGTGATGCAACTCGATCCTCTTGCTTCCCTTTCAACGGCTGCTGTCTTTGACTGAATTGGGGTTTGGATTCAGCCTTTTTCCTGAATCGAAAGTCCTTCCCCCTATCGTACGCCATCGAAATTCTAATCTTGGATCTGTAGAGCCAGAAACCATTGAGTCGCTCAATTACTCTGTCCGCATCAGTTGCGGATGCCATTCTCACAAAACCAAAACGGGTTCCATCTCTCGCTCTTTTCCGGGGAACAAATACGTCGACTACTACTCCATGGCGATCAAATACCTGCCATACGCCCTGCCAATGTAGTTGATTTGGGAGGTTTGCAACGAATAAAGTCCATACCCGGTTCCCTCTTCCCTCTCGTCGTGCACCCATCTCTCGTTCTAAACCAAATTTGAACCTTAGTGTCGGTTTAGATACTTTTTTTTCTCTCAGCAAAATATAATTTTATTGAAATGGCCAAGTTGAGTGCCTCGTTAAAAAATTCTCTAAAATTATATGGAGAAAGAGAGTACAACTCAACTAGGCAAAATTAGAAATACAACAACAAATTTGTTCTTAGTTTTTGTCTCTAACCAGTACAAAACAGATATCAGTTCAAAAACACTCAATACTCGAGCCAAATAAACAAGTAAATTACTACGATGCTTTAAAAAAAAACTCAGCTCGATTCATGCCATCTTTTACAAGTTGATCCGTTAGTTAATTTGAGTTTCTTGGGGCATAAACAAAAAAAAATACCTGCACAATTTGACTTGATAGGACATCTTTTTCTTCGAAAATTTTCCACCAACGCCAAGGTCGGATTAGCCTATCCTCAATCCAATTTAATACCATCTGTGAATCTGTTTCCACAACTAAACTTGTTTTTCCCAACCATCATGCTTCTATGAAGACTGTTAGGGCTATCTTCATTGCCATCAATTCAAAAAAAATCGGCGCTAACCGAATCAGTTGGTCCGAAAAATAGTGCTCTCAAGAGTACTAAACTCTCTTGGTGAACTTGGACTTGAATTCATAGCGTATTTAATTTTTTTTCCAATAATCAATAATTTTAACGAGATAAAGTGTTAAATTTTTTTATTTAAAGATAAAATATTATTGATGATTAGGTAAATCGCAAAGATACGAAGTTCCTTAAAAACCTCTCTAATCCTACTTGGAGGGAAAAGAGTGGTACGTACTAGTGTTGTACATCAGTCAATACCACACGATACACCAATAGTCACTGGTATCATCGAAGCAAGCAACTAGACTAGCATTTAGACCATAACATTGGACTAAGCCAAATTCAAGCAGTCACACCTTTTGGAGGTACCTTTCTTGGCGAGATTGTCAACCAACATATTGCATTCTTTTGGAGTATATTGGAACGTAATATCGCACCCTTCACAGAAACTCCATCACTGCGAAATTAACTGTAGAAATACAGCAGGAATCGAGCTGACTCAAATAATAACTGAATATATGAAAAATTATTATATGATTCGGGCTCACGACGTCATCCACGGTCCCATAAATTTGAATAATTTATAAGTTATTAGCATAATTACTTTCGAATTAGTTAGCTAATTTTTAGTGGATTGAGACCGTAAATAACGTGGTGAGCCAGATCCATGTAACAATTTCTCCCGAATTTTTATCAGGTACACTGTTGTGACAAGTGTTACATTTAAAAATTTTAAAATATTTTGTTGAATTGAAATTTAGTATTCAATTAACTCGTAGCACCGCATCTATAGAAGATTTAGTAAAATATTTTTAGGTTCTTTTTGTTTAATTCAATAAATAATTTTGTTTTTAAAATGATAATAAAATTTAGGGTAAAGTACACAGACGGTCACTGAACTTTGGTAAAAAAACAAAATGGTAATCAAACTTTCAAAAATCACAAAATGACAATTAAACCTTATATTTTAAAACAAAACGGTAACTGGGGCGTTAAACCCCGTTAACTCTTAACAAAAAATTCACTTACTTGCCCCATCACCTTACCCATCTCCACATCATCCTCTCTCATTTGCCACGTAGGATTAATAAAATAATAAAAATTAATTTTTACTTTTACTTTTGACTTTCACTTATCATCTTCTTATCCCTTCACTGCTCTTGTAAACTGAGAGCCTTGGAGAAAAAAAAAGATGAAGAAATTGCAGACTTGAATAACAGATTGAATGAAATGGAGATATTGGTGGATTCGAAGGATAAGACGATTGAAGAAATGAAGCTGAAAGTGAAGGAATTAGAAGAGAAAGCAATCAAGTTTGAAAGTGTGGCTCAAGAACTGAGAGAAACATTAAAGCGTGAAGCGCAGGAGCATTCCACTTAGCTTTGGAAACACAAAATTGCCTTTATCGAGATTGTTTCGAATCAAAGGCAAGTTGAAGCGGAGATGGGGCGAGCAATGTGTGTATACTCGGCATGCCTGGCTTCATCCCTTGACATAAGAGAGAAAACCTCAGCAACAACTCGGCAGTGCAAGACCTCTCCATGAACTCAACGAAGATTTGTCTTAAAGGACCATCAATCTTGTCGGTAAACTCCTTGACCTCCTTATTCCTCGCAAAGTGGGTCTGGTTGTAATCGGTCTTGAACTCTAGCAGCAGTGCCTCGAACTCGGACTAGTTGAGGTTCTTGTTGATCTCAGTGTTGAAAAGCACCTCCATCTCATTGAAGTCGGTGGTGTAGAACCTCGGCGCCAAAAGGGTCTCCTTGATTGCCGTTTTGGCAGCTTTCTTGTCGGCGATCTTTGTGGTTGGCTGCGAAGTGGATGACATTCTGACGCGGTGAACTTCCCATATCGTGAGTTGCTGAAGACTGGGGTGCAGGAACTGAATTTGGAGATGGGCTTGAGAAGGACCATTTCGGTTGCCATGTTTGTTTTCCGACTGAGAGTAGGGAGTAGGGCCATTCAAGTCTATAATTTCTTCATCTTTTTTGTTGAGTTGTGTGGGGCTCGATTCGATCAACCAATATTGCTCACCAAGTGGTGGAGAGGTGGATTTTTGGGTGGAATGGTTGTGGAAGCTAAATTGAAATGTGACACAATGATTTATAGTGGTTCAACCTTCTAACCAAGGTCTACATCCACTACCTTAGCTCCCCACCAAGGATTTCACAATAAATCCACTATTGATTCGTCCCTTTTTCTAGGATTAGGAGGAAACCCTTACAACCGATCAAGGTTCTAACCAAAACCTTGATCAAAACCCTCTTTACAAAGAGATAAACAAAGCAAACTTAAAACCCTCTAATAGGTGTTTGTTTGCACAATTAAGCACTCACCCAAAACCTAAAACACTTGAGCAAATTTGACAATTTTGGCTCACTAGTGTTTGTCTATACAAGAAATGACAATTTAAGCACTAAGACAATTTCTTGATCATTTGATGTTTGACAATATGAGCATTAGCCTTCTCTTAATGCTTGGAGATCCCTTTTATACTCCCAAATGAGTTTGTAACTGTTACTAGCCGTTGGGGATGAATTGGAGCCGTTGAGGACTTTATTTCCCTTCATAAATGATGTTCTGCAGCTAGTCGTATTGATACGCGTGACACCGTATCGGTACGGCCTTCTTGAGGAACTAGCCGTTGGGCTCTTGCAAGCCTAGACGTATCGATACACTTGAGGGCGTATCGGTACGGGTTCATATTTAAATGGCCGTTGAGAAATAGCCGGTTGGGTGGTTGAAATAGGATCGGTACGCTTACCTGGCGTATCGAAACGATCCCGATGCGTATCGATACAGCAAGGGCCTGTATCGATACAGGTTTTGACAGTGGCCAAAGTGGGGCAAAAAGGTATCGGTACGGGGGTTTACCGTATCGATACGGGTGCTCTGAAATCACAAGTTTGGCTATTAAAACATGAAAAATCTTTGTCAAAAACCTCTTAAAATACCTCAAACATAATTTCAAGTTGTTTGGACTTAAAAACAAGTTTTAAATTCTTTTCAAATTAGTCCAAAACATTTTTCAATTATTATATCAAAACATTAGTTCTACAATCTCCCCCTTTTTGATATAATAAAACTCACTTGAAAAATTGTTTGGGATTCTCCCCCTTTAACTTTAAAAATGTGAATAAGAGATTAAAGATAAGAAATCAAATAAAGCTCCCCCTTATTCATTTGAAAATTCAATTTTTCAAACCATTTCTCCCCTTTTTGTTATATCAAAAAGAATTTAAACATTAAGTTCAAAATAACAATAGAGGTAAAAAAAACTTAAAATTTTGATTTAAAATTGGCTCCCCCTCACTCAAAGCATCATAAAAAATGTTAGTCCAACATATATGATCATCTAGTTGAATTTAAACTAAATTAAACAAATGAAAGCAAAAACAACTAGAATTTTTACCAGCACTTGAATTCAAGGGAGGATGTGAAGCCTTCCTTCTCCAAGTGTTCTTCCTTGTGTGCATGGAGCTCCCCCTCAATGTTTGACTTGTTGAACATCTCCATCACACCTAGCAATAGACAATCAAGTAATTTTTGGTATCCAAATTGCTTTGGATCCATAAACGTTAGTTGCACAAATTTTAGTCCCTTTGGAATCCATTTTTCAATGTCTTCCTTTTTAATTGAAGCACTAAGTCCTTTTGGGACCCAAATACTTCTAAAACATTTTCCTTTAACAAATCTAGGGGCACTAGATTGTCTAACATAAAAATTTGATTTTCCAAAATTGTTTTTCTTTTCTAGCTCTTTGGAAATCAAATCCTTTTCTTCTTGAACTTTTTGAAGCAATTTTTGTAAATCAAAACATTTTAATTCAAACTCTTCAAGTTTTGCTTCAAGATCAATTTTGGTTTTAGAAAGCAAATCATTTTGAACTTTTAACTTTGGAATCAATTTATTGTTTTTCAAAATACGGCTTTTAAAATCTAAAACCAAATCATCATAGGCATCTTGTAATTCATCAAAGGAATAAGAACATGAAGTAGATGAATTAGAAGTTACCATTGAATCTTCTTCGATGGCCATAAGGCAAAGGTTGGCTTTTTCATCGTCGGTGGAGTCCTCATCACTCCAAGTAGCCACATGTGTCTTCTTCTTATGGCTAGAAGTGCTTGCCCTCTCCTTTCTTTTAGGTTCTCGTTCAAGCTCTCTCAAGGCTTTCTTCATGAACGGGGCACACTTCTTGAAGAGATGAACTATCTCTTCATCTTCATCCTTCTATTCACTTGAGTAGACATGATGGCAAGTGGAGGATTTGAGAGCCATGGCACTTGCATTGATGCCAAGCCCTTTGATTTTCTTCTCATCCTCTTTGTTCTTCTTCATGATTTGATGAGTAAGGAGAGACCCCATGAGTTCATCAAGCTTCAAAGTCTTTAAATTTTTTGCTTCGATGATGGCGGTCCTCTTTGAGTCCCAAGACTCGGGAAGTGAGTAGATGAGCTTTCGAACAAGCTTTTCCTCTGGGATGGCTTCTCCATATCCTTTGAGACCATTGGTGATGGTGGAGAACCTATCAAACATCTTCTCGATGTTCTCTTCCGGATCCATTTTGAAGTTCTCATACTCAAGGGTTAGGAGCCCAATCTTGGTCTCCTTGACTTCATTGGTTCCCTCGTATGTGACTTCAAGCTTGTCCCATACCTCCTTGGTACTCTCACAAGAAGACATCTTCTCAGAGATGGATGGACCAAATGCACAAAATAAAATGTGCAAGGCTTTGCAATTTAGCTCAATCTTCTTGCGATCGTTGGCACTCTACTCCGCTTTACTTCTTTGAGGCACGAACGGACCATCTTCAACTACATCCCATATCTTGTAATCTTTTGATTTGATGAAGAACTTCATCTTTGTCTTCCAATGGCATAGTGAGTTTCGTCAAAGAAAGGTGGTTTGTCGATTGATTGTGCCATTTGAGCCGCTTGATTAAATAGTGATCGAGCTTGCCGGATCTTCTCAATAGGATGTTAATCCTCTTCGATTGAGCCAAGCTCTGATACCAATTGTTGAGTTGTGTGGGGCTCGATTCGATCAACCAATATTGCTCACCAAGTGGTAGAGAGGTGGATTTTTGGGTGGAAGGGTTGTGGAAGCTAAATTGAAATGTGACACAATGATTTATAGTGGTTCAACCTTCTAACCAAGGTCTACATCCACTACCTTAGCTCCCCACTAAGGATTTCACAATCAATCCACTATTGATTCGTCCCCTTTTCTAGGATTAGGAGGAAACCCTTACAACCGATCAAGCTTCTACCCAAAGCCTTGATCAAAACCCTCTTTACAAAGAGATAAACAAAGCAAACTTAAAACCCTCTAATAGGTGTTTGTTTGCACAATTAAGCACTCACCCAAAACCTAAAACACTTGAGCAAATTTGACAATTTTGGCTCACTAGTGTTTGTCTATACAAGAAATGACAATTTAAGCACTAAGACAATTTCTTGATCATTTGATGTTTGACAATATGAGCATTAGCCTTCTCTTGATGCTTGGAGGTCCCTTTTATACTCCCAAATGAGTTTGTAGACGTTACTAGTCGTTGGGGATGAATTGGAGCCGTTGAGGACTTTATTTCCCTTCATAAATGATGTTCTGCAACTAGTCGTATTAATACGCGTGACACCGTATCGGTACGACCTTCTTGAGGAACTAGCCGTTGGGCTCTTGCCAGCCTAGGCGTATCGATACGCTTGAGGGCGTATTGGTACGGGTTCATATTTAAATGGCCGTTGGGAAATAGCCGGTTGGGTGGTTGAAATAGGATCGGTACGCTTACCTGGCGTATCGAAACGATCCCGATGCGTATCGATACGGCAAGGGCCTGTATCGATACGGGTTTTGACAGTGGCCAAACTGGGGCAAAAAGGTATCGGTACGGGGGTTTACCGTATCGATACAGGTGCTCTGAAATCACAAGTTTGGCTATTAAAAACATGAAAAATCTTTGTCAAAAACCTCTTAAAATACCTCAAACTTAATTTCAAGTTGTTTGGACTTAAAAACAAGTTTTAAATTCTTTTCAAATTAGTCCAAAATATTTTTTAATTATTATATCAAAACATTAGTTCTACATTTTTTTTCTCCGAGGCTCTCAGTTTACAAGAGCAGTGAAGGGGTAAGAAGATGATAAGTGAAAGTCAAAAGTAAAAGTAAAAAATAATTTTTATTATTTTATTAATCCTACGTGGCAAATGAGAGAGGATGATGTGGAGATGGGTAAGGTGATGGGGCAAGTAAGTGAGTTTTCCGTTAAAAGTTAACGGGGTTTAACGCCCCAGTTACCGTTTTGTTTTAAAATATAAAATTTAATTGTCATTTTGTGATTTTTGAAAGTTCGGTTACCATTTTGTACCAAAATTCAGTGACCGTCTGTGTACTTTATCCTAAAATTTATATGAATGAAAAATACAGTTGGTTTTTTTTTCATCATTAGACTGATAAGGTTTCTGATTACGTACAGTTCGGATAGTGTCAGGGATTGGATCTAGGTGATCCAACAGTTGAAATCCATAACCACGTGTCGAGTAGAGGTTAAAGCAGAGAGATCTCTGATGATCCACCTGATCGTTTACGGGCTCTTCGGACATTTGACATAACCTTAAACAAACTGAACTTTCTTATGTTCCCTTATAATTACCAAACAACCCCTCCAACGTGTCTCATTTTTTAAGGCTTAAAACTTTTTTTTGTCTTGTTTTCTCAACTTAATATCTAATATTTTGGTCTAAACTGTCCTTTAACTTTGGATAAATCTACACTAAATTATTATATATCGCAATGTACCACTATTTATATATATTGTAATGTATCTTTAATTGTTTTAATTAGTTTTAAAATCTTAAAGGGCTTAAATGAAAAATAGGTGCCTAAAGTATACATTTTTTGAACTTTAGGTGCATAAAATATTTTTTTATAAAAATAAATGTCCAAAGTTTCAACCGTTATAATTTTAGGTGTCTGACCGTTAGTGGGTTTTAAAAAAATTGTTAACTAATCAATGCTTGACACATTGCATGTTTATTTTATTTTATTCAAAATTAAAAACTTTAAATAATTTTTTTTTCAATTTTTAAAAAATTCCTGAAATTTTGTAAATTTTACAAAACAATCTCTAAATTCTTAAAATCTTCCAAATCCAAACCTCAAATTATCACCGCTTCCGCAGTCGACCGTTGCCCCTAAGTCTATCCCTTTGACCGTTGGACCTAGCCGGTCGTTTCTCCCATCATGGCATCGCCGGAAACGACCAACGGCATGACAGTGAAATGACGAATGTCGAATGCGAAATCGACGTTCAGCTGCCACGTCGTTCTTCGTTTTCGTCAACGCTGTGATGGGGGAAACGACCGACTAGGTCCGACGACCAAAGGGGTAGGCTTAGTGGCGGCAGACGGCGGTGAAAGCAGAAGTGGCGACAATTTGGGATTTGAGTTTGGGATATTTTAGGGATTTGGGGGTTGTTTTGTAAAAATTGCAAAATTTCGAGAATTTTTGAAAAATTGAAAATAAATTGTTTTAAGTTTATAATTTTGAAAAAAAAAATAAACATGTCACATGTCAAGCATTGATTGGTTAACAAATTTTTTAACATACACTAACGGTTAGGCACTTAAAATTGTAACTTTTGAAACTTTGAGGACCTATTTTTACAACAACAAAAAAAACACACTTTAGGCACCTAAAATTCAAAAAAGATATAATTTGGGCTCCTATTTTTCATTTAAGCCATCTTAAAGACCAAAAGTGTTATTATTCCCTTTTTAGAATAAAATCTTAAAAAATAATTTTTATATTATTTTTTTTCAAATTTTCTTTTATTTTTTAATTCAAAAAATAATTAAACTTTTATTACTATAATAGTTCCTATACTCACTTTAATTTAAAGTTAAAGTTCACAAATGATCACTAAACTTTGATCAATTACCTAATCCCTTAATCCCCAAATTCTCAAACCCTAATTACTAAATTCACAAACCAAAACGCATGTATCTAACCTACGGGCCAAAACGCTATTGCTTGAATGTTCGAGAATTTACGATTAGAATAAAATTATCATGCATCTAACCTACGAGCCAAATTATCCCAAATTATCACTGTTTAGGAACGTCCAAATTCTCAAGACGCATGTAAGATTAGAGTTTCAATGGCCAGGGATAATTTCTATTAGTATTTAACCTAGAGAAATTAAAATAGAAACGTGATTGTTAATTTTGAATTTAGATTAGGATTTGAGAATTTGGGGATTAGGGTCTAAGAATCCGGGAAATTAAGGTTATTTAATTTAATTTTAACTTTATTTTAAAAAATAATTTATTGCATGTTGAGTTCTTGAAAATTTTAATATTTAATTAAAAGTTATTAAATTTTATAATGTTTAGCGATGTTTTGCGTTAGTGGTGTTTGTCGCCCGTTGTAAACTCATCCAACTAAAAATATGGTCAAATTGAAATAATGAGGGTTAAAATTTATTATTTCTTTCGAATTAGGACTAAATTGTTTGAATGTGTAAACGTAGAGGACTAAATGTGTTATCATACAAAACATTTTAACAGCCACATCACTCTTTTAACAGTTTTTAAATGGTCAGTGGCCAAATTGAAACAAAACTAAAAGTTTGATGGTAACATTGAAGCAATTGAAAATTTGATTACCAAATTGAAAATTGATCAAAGTTTTTTTAAAGATAATAATTGATCAAAATTTAGTGACCATTTGTGAACTTTACTCTTGAATTAAAGTGAATATAGGAAATATTATAGTAATAAAAGTTTAATTATTTTTTGAATTAAAAAATAAAAGAAAATCCGAAAAGTAATATAAAAAATATTTTTTAAGATTTATTCTAATTGGGGATAATAAGACTTTCGGACCCTAAGATTTTAAAACTAATTAAAACAATTAATGGTACATTACGGTACATGACATTTACTGTAGAATTATCCCTCAACTTTAATGTTCGACTCGGTCTGAGTGACTCTAATGTAATAAATCAATATTATTATATTAATAATCATAGTATAAATTTTTTAATATTAGTTATAATATTGGAAGTTTATTCAAACATAAAGGACCATTTACGTAATTTATCCCAAGGACAGTATAGATGCTATATATAGTAATATAGATCAAACCAAACTTAATCAATGATTTAATTGCAAGGATGGAAGCATAATACTTAATACTTCGCCAAAAAAAATCATAACTACTTGTACGTGAATTGTTGATCAACTAATTTTAATTGGGTATTATATAAATTCATAAGGACGACCCTCTCAATCGAGATAGCTTCATACACAATACCGGAATTCAGGCTTTAGACGTTATTCAAGGACTTAACATCTAATTCTTTTGGACCAACTGATAGTTGATATACTTGGCGCATATTTAATATATTTATAAATTCATTCAATTTTTCAGTGACAGTGTAAAAAAATTACACAGATATACATATTTAAAGTCTAAAATTTAAAATCCTCAAAGTCTAACCCTAACATATAAATCTTAGACCCTAACCTTAAATATTCTAAACCATGAAATTAAAATTCGTAAACCCTTAATTAAATCTTCAATCTCTAAAATAGAGTTAGCCTCAAAGGATGACTCAATAAGCAATTTGGATGAGTGGTGGGAAAATCTGAGAAGTTGCACACCTTGTAAATCTCTTGTCCAGCCTATTTGGAGTCTACCGTTGGCTGGTTCAGTTAAGTTCAATGTTGATGGGGTGCGGTGGAATCCTTGGAACAGAGGAAGGAGTAATTAGATAATTATTTTCAGGTCCGACACTCGGATATAGTTCATATTATGCAGAGGTAATGACAATAAAAATAGCGTTGGAAGTTTTCGTGGAGGCAGAATGGGTTGGAAAGGCAGAGTTAATTCTAAAATCGGATAGATAACCCACTGCAACGCCCATACAAATGGTGGTTGAGTCGGCTGAATTAACAAGATTTGATTTTAGCATGTGGATGGCCGACAACCTAGCCAAGGACGAAATGCATCAACAAAAACTCTTCAAAGCTTGATGCTGTGCTTCAAGTGTAAATTTTCTTTGGCTGGACAGATTTGTTGTTTAGGATATCAAATAGTTTGGCAGGTGTTACTGTCTAGGTCATGTATTCCTTGGTGTATTTTGCTTTGTATTTTCTAGGGTCATGATGCTCGAATGTAGTGTATCTTTTTCATTCATATAGGTTTAAAGAAATTTTTAATAAAGGGTAAAGTATGTCAGGTAACACCGAACTATAGGGTGTGACCTGTTTTTAACATCAACCTTTCAATTGGTTCAAACTTACCACCGAACTTTATTTTTCGACTCGTTTATACCACCCTGCCGTTAAATCGTTAACGCCGTGATGACATGGACGCTGCACCAAAACGACGTCATTTTGGTGTCGCTATTTTGATAATAAATGACCCAAAACGACGTCATTTTGCTAATGAAAATATATGAAATTGTACACTCAAGGGGATTTGAACTTAAGACCTTAAGCATCAAAGACAAACATCTTAACCACCAAGCCAACCTAATATCTTTGAATTAGTTTTAGCACAAATAATATATATTCCCAACTGTAGTTTGTCATATAAATATATTATTTCTAATATAAAAATATTTAAATATTGTTATTAATAATATTAAATAGATAAATAGATAAATATATTATTATAAAAACTAAAAGACTAATTTTAAAAACAAAATTTATTTAAAAAATTTAAAATTCGACAAAACATAATCCCTAAACTCATAAATCCTAACCCTAAACTATAAACTTTAAACCCTAAAATTTTATTCATAAACAAGTAATATTAAAATATATAAACAAATAATATATTATTATAAAAACTAAAAAATTTATTTAAAAAATATAAATTTTTAAAATTTACGAAAAGACCCAAAAATTCACCAAAATCTTAAACCCTAAACCCTAAACCCCAAATCTTTAAGATTTTGGTGAATTTTTGTGTCTTTTCGTAAATATTAAAATTTTTTATATTTTTTAAATAAGATTTTTAGTTTTTATAATAATATATTATTTGTTTATATATTTTAATATTATTTGTTTATGAATAAAATTTTAGGGTTTAAAGTTTATAATTTAGGGTTAGGGTTTATGAGTTTAGGGATTAAGTTTTGTCGAATTTTAAATATTTTAAACAAATTTTGTTTTGAAAACTAGTCATTTAGTTTTTATAATAATATATTTATCTATTTATATATTTAATATTATTAATAACAATATTTGAATATTTTTATATTAGAAATAATATATTTATATGACAAACTACAGTTGGGAATATATATTATTTGTACTAAAACTAATTCAAAGATATTCGGTTGGCTTGGTGGTTAAGATGTTTGTCTTTGACACTTAAGGTCTTAGGTCAAATCCCATTGAGTGCACAATTTCATATATTTTCGTTAGCAAAACGACGTCGTTTTGGGTCATTTATTATCAAAATAGCGGCACCAAAACGACGTCGTTTTGGTGCAGCGTCCATGTCATCACGGCGTTAACGATTTAACGGCAGGGTGGTATAAACGAGTCGAAAAATAAAGTTCGGTGGTAAGTTTGGACCAATTGAAAGGTTGATGTTAAAAACAGGTCACACCCTATAATTCGGTATTACCTGACATACTTTACCCTTTAATAAAAGGATAAATTTTCTATACACAGGCGGTGGAAACTGAAAGTTTCCACAAGCGCCTTAATTCTAGGGTATAGGTAATTAGTTTAGGGTATAGGGTTTAGGGGTTTAGGTGTGGAGGGTTAGAATTTAGGGATAGTTGTTTCAATTTAAGGTTTAGGGTTATAATTTAGGGTTTATAAGTTAAAACCTAAATCCTCACCATACTACCCTAAAAACTAAACCCTAACCTATAAACCCTAAATTATAACCCTAAACCTTAAATTGAAACAACTATCCCTAAATTCTAAACCCCTACACCTAAACCCCTAAACCCTATACCCTAAACTAACTCTCTAAACCCTAAAACTAAGGCGCTTGTGGAAACTTTAAGTTTCCACCGCCAGTGTATAGGATATTAATCCTTAATAAAATATACATTCAGGATAATGGTTTTAATTTTAATAAAATTATTTTACCGAACAAAAATATAGAGTTAGTTTTGTGAACTAAAGTTTACACCAAAAATATATCAAATATTTTTTCTTTCTTTTATCCCTTTAATTGACCAATTAAATGCTCTTTTATTGGCTTCACCCACTTTGTCCATAACTATTTTTAACTCAATGGTCCAACCATCCTATGTTAATCAACTAATTAAGGGGAGAAATAAATCTACAAGTACACTTTTAATTTTTTTTCTTGATTGTTTAAAAAAACAAATTAAAATTAAGGGTAAACTACATAAATAGTCCCCCGACTATGCTCTAATTATCTTTTGCATCCTCCGACTATCAGAAGTTATAAACTGGTCCCTCAACTTAAAAAAGTAACAAATTGGTCCAATACCGTTAAAATTTTAACGGCTGATGACGTGGCAGTTAATATAATTTGATATAATCACATAATTAGCCCTCAAGTTCTACACTTATTTTAATTTAACCCTAGTTTTAAAAAAATAACTCACATAATTTTAATAATCCATCAATTTAGTCCATCTTCTTTTCTATTTCTCATCTCCTTTAATTCTTCATTTCATTTTCACCCCAAAATTAACTAACGTAGCCGTTATAATTTCCTTTAATTTACCATGAAATTAATCCTAGGATCATAAATAAACACTTTTCCATTTTCATTTCAAAATTTCAGAAACGAAATGAAAAAGAAAGAAAAGAAACACTCGGTTTCATTTGTTTATTTCTAATCTGGATTTTCTTTTTCTCTTGATTCTTAATTTATTCATTGTTGGATTAATTACAGTAACACATAATCAACGATTAAATTAAAACTTTTTTTTGTAAATTTGTTGTTTTCGTGCAATGATTAAATTCTGAAAAAATCCAACAGCTGCACCGCCACTTTTAAAGAGAAAAACACAGTTGGAGTTTTTGTCTTCAAACACAGTTGAAGATGGACTTAACTGATAGACTATTAAAATTATGCGGGTTAACTTTTTAGAATTAGGGTCAAATTAAAATAAGTGTAGAACTTGAGGGCTAATTATATAATTATATCAATTTATATTAACTTCCACATCATCAGATGTTAAATTTTTAACGGCATTGGACCAATTTGTTACTTTTTTTAAGTCAAGGGACTAGTTTGTAACTTCTGATAGTCGAGAGATGCAAAAAATAATTAGAACATAGCTAGGGGACTATTTATGTAGTTTACCCTAAAATTAAAATATGATTAAAAAGAAACAAATTAAAATCAACAGATGAACTTTATTTAATGCCCAATTAAACTTTGGATAATTGGATTGTTTTCAATAATATGGTTATCAGCCTTAATTTTTCTGTAATTAATGTACTTGGCCTCTACACCATCCTACAAAGAGCCCTAATCTCTTATTATTTTTATTAAAATAATGATTTTCAATTTTGAAATTACAACTATACAAGAAATTACAACTAGAATACATCAGAATAAATCGTTACAAACACTAAATTATTAACTGAAGTCAATTCGACAAATTACAATATATATGAAAAATTCACCAAAATAAATCCGGATAAAATCAATTGTAATTAGGTTTATCATTTTTAGGGTTTGCTAGATACGTAGGATGGTAAATAAGAAGAATGAAAAAAAATGATTTTTTTTTTTCGTGATCCTTCTATTTTGAAATAAATTCGTGTAGGGACAATATGATATAGTTACGGAGATTAAAAATGATTAAGTTGAAGAACACAAATTAACTTGATAATTTACGCACAGTATAAGATTACTCATAGAATTTGACTAAACAATTTAGCGATTATTGTTTGGTTCATGATTGAAATTTAAAACTTTGAAATTAAAAGGCTAAAAGGGTTATTTTATTCTTGAGTTCGATCCAGATTAGCAATGTTGCTCCTCGCACGAAAATACGTTCAATTAGGTCCTTCAATTCGCACATTGCAGTAAATTGGCCTATTGACTAACGTTGACCGACAAAACCGTTAGTATGGTCGTTACGTTGTAACGTTTCAGCCGTCTTCGTCCCGTGGCATGCCATGTCAGTGTTAAAAAATCAAATTGTTGACGTGGCTTAGGTCCGACATGGCAAAAAATAAAAATAAAAAAACCATCCTATTTTTCTCTCTCTCCTCTATAAATCGAATCCCTTTTTTGATTAAACACAGACCTCCATCTCCATTGTTTCTTCTATTTCGTTTATTCTTCTATTACTGAAGTCATCTTCATCAACAGGTAATCTAAACACCAATTTTTATTTTTTAGGTATTTTAAAATTGAAAAGCCCTCGGCAGTTCTTATTGTTCATTGGGTATTTTAAAATTTCAAACAATTATGTTGAAAATTATTTTAGATTTTTTGGGCTGTTGGGTTGAAATCAAGGTTATGTTGTTTCTTTGAAAAACGATTACACTTTTGTTTCTTTAAAATTTCGATTGATTTTGTATGTTTGAAGATGGCATCATCATCCAGCTCATCCTCCAGAGGTTATCGAAAAAAATTGGGTTCAAGATCGAGCTAGGAGAACAATGGTGAAGAAATTGAATGTTCTTGTGGTGACAAATGTCGAATGTGAACTGCATGAAAAAATACTGAAAACTTAAGGAGAAAGTTCATTGGCTGTCCAAACTATAAGACAAAAAGTTATGATTTTTTAAGGTGGATTAATGAACCTCTGTCAGAAAGAACTAGGTTCCTCATTAACGAGTTGAAAAGGAAGAATGATGAATTACAAAAATTGAATGCTGCTAATGAAGTTGATGCAATCGCAAAATTAAAATCAGAAACAAAAGAAATGCTGAAGTAGATGTCTATGGCTATGAAGAAAGTTGAAAGGGAAAAATTATGTTACTAAAAGGGGTGGTAATAACTTGGATGATATGTGTATTGATGATAGTTGGATCATATGTTTAATGAAATATGTTTGATTGTCTTATCATTTGTGTTTTCTCAAATTTTTCTTGTGTTTGTGTAATATGTGTATGCTAAAATTAGTGTTCACTGAAAAAGATCAATACCATCTCACATTAGTGTTTGCTGAAAAATATAGTCCAGATTAATGAATTAATCTATGAATTGAGTATAACAGTGAACACAAAACAATATAAAAGCTCAAATTGGTGTTTGCTGAATAACATAGCTCAAATAAGTAAATGATTCATAAACTAAAGCTTTTATATCTTTTCCATTAACAAAAGTAACTTCTCATGAACAAATGTAACATCAGTTGTGGTATATTGAATTTCAAATATTTTTCATGAACACAAAATACAATCAGTTTTAGCTAGTATACCTTAAACATAGCTCAACTGACAAAATATAGTCATTCTATGAACAAAATATAATCCTAAGGGTCTTCATAAAGTTCACCCTAATAACAAAATAAATTAGCCCAAAAATTTTCATATAACTTCGAGCATCATCCTAAGGATTGGGATTTTCAGCTGTCTGACTTGATTGTGTTCCGAGTTGCTTTTTTCAGCCACTTTCTTTTGCTGACTACGTTCATTAGATAAGCGTTGTTGCAATTATCTTGTAGTAACAACTTGTTTTCCTTTCCATTTCAAGCCAGGACCTTTCCATGTATGTTGATATTGAGAAGTAGGAGCTCCAACCTTTCTTTTTGTGTTGGTTGTAACAACTGCTTCACTGGAAAACCATGCTGCATGACCCAAAATTTAAGATAAATGCCTTGAAAGTGTAGATGCCAAACAAACAAAGTTAAAAAGTGTAATGTTAAACAAGCATGAATATTTTTTCTCCAATACCAACTCACATTATAAGTTTGATCTTGATAAGTCATTATTTTGCGTCTTTTTAATATATTAAATCCTATGTTTTAGCACATTAATCTATTTAAAAAGCCTTAATTCGGTTCCTATTTGGTTTTGTAGGTGTTTTTGGGCCTTAATGACGTTTTATCTTTTATGAAATCTATGATCTAAGTTCTTGATTTAATATTTCGAGTTCTACCTTGACTAGAGTCTCAATTTATATTGAGTTCTTCCTTATTACAATTACTTTCTTCAAATCAAATACAAAACCCCCTTTTACTTTTATTGCATTTGCTTGTGAATTTAATTTCTTAACCGCTCTCTATGGGATCAACCCTACTTGCCACTACTACAAATCCAAAGAACAAGTATGTATTATTTTTTAACGGATTCAACACCCATAAAAAATTAGCGTCGTTGCCCGGGAGTGGTGTCAAGAAGCTAAGTTCACTTTTTATTTAGTTTATTTTCTTTTTCTTCTTTTATGCTTCGTTCTTCTCGTGCAAATAAGAATTTTTTGTTTGATCCTGACATCGACAAAACCGAAAGATGACTAAGGAAGGAAGTGAAGCAAGGCGAACAATTGACCACACAAGAGAACATGGAAGCCAACTTGGAGAACACTCAAACCGTGATACCCCTTGAGATCGACAACATGGCCGAACAAACCCTTCGCCAACTCACCGCACCCGATATCGCCACACAACCATTATGCATCACCTATCAAAACCTTGAGGTACTGTTCAAATTAAAACTGGGTCTAATACATCTTTTTCCTACTTTCAATGGGCGCGAGAACGAGAATCCATACAAGCACTTGAAAGAATTTCATGTGGTGTGCTCAAGCATGAAACCCCACAATGTCCTTGTGGATGAAGTTAAGTTAAGGGCATTTCCATTCTCTCTAGGCGGTCATGCCAAGGATTGGTTGTATTACATACCATCCGGATCAATTGAAACATGGACAGACATGGCAAAGCTCTTTCTCAAAAAATATTTTCCGGCATCAAGAGAAACCAACATTAGAAAAAAGATTTGCAGAATTCGACAAAAAGATTATGAGATGCTTCATGACTATTGGGAGCAGTTTAAACAACTTTGTGCAAGTTGTCTGCAACATGGAGTCTTCGACCAACTTCTCATCCAATATTTCTATGAGGGTTTATTACCAATGAAGAGAAGGATGATAGATGTTGCAAGTGGAGGCGCGATCGTAAACAAGACTCATACCCATTCCAAAGACCTCATCAACATTATGGCCGCAAACTCTCAACAATTTAGTTCGGCACATGACACCATCTCTTGACTTGTGAATGAGGTAAACGTCTCTTCCCTTGAAGATAAGATTTCAAATCAAACTTCCCTTGTTCAAAAATTGGCATTAGGTAATACACAACAAGTCAAGGCGTGTGGGATTTGTGAAACAAATATTTTAATTTTGATATAACTAAAAACCTAAGGACTAAATTGAAAATGTCAAAACGAATTTTAAGTCCTCAAAATATCCCCATATAATTTTAAGATTATGCCCAAGTTAAAAACAAAGTTTTTCAAATATTTTTCTAAGTGTTTCAAGCCAAAACAATGATTTTGAAGTTCCTGTTTCGAAACGGCCCTAAGGCGTTTCGAAACGTTTTCATCACTATCAACCCCTGTTCCGAAACTTGTATCGAAACACTTGAACCCGTTTCGAAACGGTATCTCTCATTTTGAAACTGTTCTTCATATTTGATTTGAAAAAGCACAACGGTTGAGATATTTTTGCTGAATATTTAAAGATAAATAGGGTGTTTCGAAACGGGCTAAGGCTGTTTCGAAACGACCCTTGATAGTAGCAAATCCGTTTCGAAACGAAGCCAAAGCGTTTCGAAACAAGTCTTAAGTTTAAATATAAAATATGACCGTTGAAGTTGTTTTTAACTGATTTTCTGAAAACCGTTAAGGCGTTTCGAAACGGGCTAAGACCGTTTCGAAATGACCCTTGACAGTGGCAAAAGTGTTTCGAAACGGCCCTAAGGCGTTTCGAAACAGGCTCTTAAATGCACCCCAACGGCTCTTTCTATTTTAGTCCATTCCGAAACAGGTACCCCGCGTTTCGAAACGGGTTGTTGCAGACTACATTTATGGTGGTGAGATAACATCCCCAACGACTCTATTGATGAGTGCAACAACCACAACGGCTAGAAATCAATGAGAAGGTATAAAAGAGACCTCTAAAAGCTCCAGCAACAACTATTGATCCTAAAGCAAACATCCAAACATCAAATCCAAGCAATTGTGCAAAAATCCCATTTTGTCTAAAACCCCAATTGTAATTTTCATTCATATCTTGTTCAATTGGGTTGAGTGCTTGTAATTGGGCTATCATTTGTATTGAGAGATACCTTATTAGCCATCAAATTTCTTTGTTCACTTGTGTGAGGATTGGGTTGATTTTTGGGTAGAAAAATCAACCGAAATTGTAAAGGGTTGCCTTCTTGTCCTAGAAAAGGGGAAGAGCAATTAGTGGAATTGTTGCAAATCCTTAGTGAAGCTAAGGTAGTAGATGTAGAGTTCATTTGGAACTTGAACCACTCTAAATTCCTTGTCTATTATTTTCAATTTGCAATTTCTACCACAAAACCTTTAAATTTCCAATTCACCCCCTCTTGGTCAATATCGATCTTGCGATCCACTCAACAATTGGTATCAGAGCCTACCTCTTTGAGGATTAACAACCACAAGAGGAGTTCCTTGGAAGAGTGTGATCATCAAAGTATCAAGAGATGACTTCAACCTCTGGTTCCGGCATGTACGAGTCACAATCGACCACAAAGCCTCTATTCTTCAACGGTGATAACTATTCTTTTTGGAAGAATAGAATGCGTCTATTCATCAAGTCAAATGACTATCTTGTGTGGGATGTCATTGAGGATGGGCAATATATTCCATTGAAGCAAGATGGTGAAGGCAAGATGGTGTTAATGAAGAAAGTGGAGATGAGTGAAGAGGAGAGAAAAAAGATTCAAGTCAATGATAAAGCTCTCCACATGCTATTTTGTGCTTTTGGTCTGGACATCTACTCAAAGGTCTCATCAATTGAAAGTGCCAAAGAAGTGTGGACACTCTTGAGACCACTTATGAAGGCACCAATGATGTTAAAGAAACTAAGATTGGAATTCTCAATCTTAGTTATGAAAATTTCAAGATGGAGCCCGATGAGACGGTGTCAAAGATGTTTGATCGATTCTCCACGTTTGTCAATGGTCTAAAGGGCTTTGGAGAGATCATACCGGAAGACAAGCTTGTCCGGAAGCTACTCTATTCACTTCCCGAGTCTTGGGATGGGAAGAGAACCGCTATCATCGAAGCAAAGAACTTGAAAACGTTGAAGCTTGATGAGCTTGTGGGTTCTCTCCTTACTCATGAGATCATGAAGCAAGGAAGGGAAGATGAGAAGAAGAAAGAAGAGAAAAGGGTAGAGAAGCTTGAGGTTGAGAAGAAGAAGAAGATGGGAATAGCTCTCAAGGCTAAAGCTTCACAACATGATGAGAGCTCATCTTGTGAGGAGGATGAACTTGAAGAATTGGCTATGATAGCCAAACGGTTCTCACGCTTCATGAGGTCCAACCGGGGAAGAAAAATCCAAAGGAAGATGGACTTCAAAGGGAAGAACAAAGAAGAAGGAAAGGATCCTATCATTTGCTTTGAGTGCAAACAACCCGGCCACATACGTTTGAAGTGCCCTCAACTCAAGAAGAAGGGCTTTGAGAAGAAGAAGAGACTCAAAGCCAAGCTTGCTACTTGGAGTGATGAGGAGTCATCGGAGGATGACGAACAAGAAGTGGCTAATCTTTGCCTCATGGCACTTGAGGAAGATTTCTCATTGGTAACCTCTAACTCATCTACTTTAGATTTTTCATATGAAGAATTAAATGATGCATATGATGAGTTACAAGAGGTATATGATGAATTAGTTGAGAAGTATAAGGAGTCGGTCATTAGGAATAAAAAGATTATTCTAGAACTAAATGAGAAAAATGACTCACTTACTCAAGCTAATTCTAAATTTGAGAAAAAGATATTAGGATTAAAAGATGAACTTAAATTTTTCAAGATGAAAATGTTGATCTTAATAATCTTTTGTCTCAATGTAATTGTGAACACCAAAAGGTGTTGGGTGAGCTAAATGAGCTCAAGAAGTCTTTAAAAAATGTTGGTAGTGTCAAGCATGAAGTAGGAGAATCATCTAGAACACACCAACATAAGAAAAAGACTAACTACTACAAACAAAGTAGCTATCCTAGACATAGTAGAGATAAAAGAATTAGAAGTGTATGAGTTCCTAAGGAACTTGTTAAATCTAATAATATTATTGCTATGTCATCTTGGATTCCTAAGGGAACCAAGGTTTTGGGAGCTAACACTCATGGACCCAAAATGATTTGGGTACCAAAAACCAAAGTTTAATATCTTTGTTTGTAGGGGGAGCATTGCTACAAGGCCAAAGTACAAAGTCAAAACTCATGGTACCTTGATAGTGGATGCTCGAGGCACATGACCGGAGACAAGAGTCGATTCATGGATCTAAAGCCAAAAAGTGGAGGAGTAGTAACATTTGGTGACAACTCCAAAGGCCACATTAAAGGTATTGGCTCCATAGGTAATCACTCTACCATTCTCATTGAAAATGTCTTATATGTCGATGGTCTTAAACACAATTTATTGAGCATAAGTCAATTGTGTGATAAATGATTTAATGTTTTATTTGATAAAAATGGATGCAAAATTGTAGACATTAAATCTAATAATATTATGCTCATAGGTCATCGCATAGGAAACATATATATGGTGCATTTAGATGACATACATACATCTCATGCATGCTTAGTTGCTCAAAATGAAAATGATGCATGGTTGTGGCATAGGAAGCTAGGACATGCTAGCATAAGTTTTTTAGAAAAACTAGTCTCTCTAAATCTAGTTAGAGGTTTACCCAAGATAAAATTTTCAAATGATAAAATTTGTGATGCATACTCAAAAGGTAAACAACATAGGTCTTCCTTTAAATCCATTAATGATGTTTCTACTAGTAGATGCTTACAACTAATTCACATGGATTTATTTGGGCCAATTAGGACTATGAGCTTGGGTGGTAAGTCTTATGCTTTTGTGCTAGTTGATGATTTTTCTAGATTTACTTGGGTTCTCTTTTTAAGTACTAAAGATGAGGCTTTGGAAAAATTTATCACATTTTCAAAATTAACCCATAATGATCTTGAACTTAGAATTTCACATATTAGAAGTGATCATGGAACCGAGTTTCAAAATTTAGGGTTTGAAGATTTTTTAAATGAAAATGGTATTAGCCATAATTTTTCGGCTCCTCGAACTCCTCAACAAAATGGGGTAGTTGAGAGGAAAAATAGAACTTTACAAGAAATGGCTAGAACTATGCTTTGTGAAAATAATTTACCTAAATATTTTTGGGCGGAAGCCACAAATACCGCTTGTTATATTGTAAATCGAGTAATGATTAGGCCAATTTTAAAGAAAACACCTTATGAGATTTTAAAATCCAAAAAGCCTAACATTAGCTATTTCCACCCTTTCGGGTGCAAGTGTTTTGTTTTAAATAATGGAAACGATAACTTAGGTAAATTTGATGCAAAAAGTGATGAAGCCATTTTTATAGGTTACTCTTTAACCTCTAAAGCCTATCAAGTATTTAACAAAAGAACTTTAGTAGTAGAAGAATCTATTCATGTTGTATTCGATGATAACCTTCTTCCTAGGAAGGATTCTTGTGATGATGATGATGTAGGGATCATAAATGCCTTTGATGGAGGCCAAACTTCAAAGGAGGATGAGATTCCAACAAAGGAAGAGGACTCACAAGATCCACCTCTTGAAGCCTTGAAGGACTTGGCTATTGAGGAAAAGGAAGTGAGCTACCCAAGAGAGTTGAACTATGTCAAAGATGGTGAAATCTTGGGTGATCCATCCAAGGGGGTAACCACTCGTTCTTCTCTTAGATTAATGAACCATTTTGCATTTATCTCATGCATAGAGCCTAAAAATATAAAAGAAGCATTGAAAGATGACTTTTGGATTATGGCTATGCAAGAAGAGTTAAATCAATTTGAGAGAAGTAATGTATGGACATTAGTTGATAGGCCTAGTAATCAATCTACAATAGGAACTAAATGGGTCTTTAGGAACAAGCTAGATAAGAGTGGTAACATTGTGAGAAATAAAGCTAGACTTGTAGCACAAGGTTACACTCAAGAAGAGGGAATAGAATTTGATGAAACCTATGCACCCGTAGCTAGAATGGAAGCCATTAGGATGTTGCTTGCATATGAATGTTATCATAATTTCAAGCTTTTTCAAATGGATGTTAAAAGCGCATTTTTAAATGGTTTTATAAATGAAGAAGTGTATGTGGAACAACCACCGGGTTTTGAAGATTCAAAATTTCCAAATCATGTTTTCAAACTTACCAAAGCTCTTTATGGTTTAAAACAAGCTCCTAGAGCTTGGTATGAAAGGCTTTCAAATTTTTTGATTGATAAAGGATTTGAAAATGGTAAGGTGGACACTACACTCTTTATAAAAATGTATAAAAATGACATCTTGGTAGTTCAAATTTATGTTGATGATATTATTTTTGGTTCTACTAATGAATGTCATTGTCAAGAGTTTGCTAAGTTAATGCAAGGTGAATTTGAGATGAGCATGATGGGGGAGCTCTCATTCTTTTTGGGACTCCAAATCAAGCAAAAGAAGGATGGAACCTTCATCAACCAAGCAAAATACATAAAGTATATGCTCAAGAAGTTTGGCTTGGAGAATGCGAAGCCTCAAGCCACTCCTATGAGCTCATCTACAAAGCTTGACAAAGATGAAGGAGGTAAGTGTGTTGACTCTAAGCTTTATCGTTCTATGATTGGATCTTTGCTTTACCTTACCGCAAGTAGACCAGATATCTTGTTTAGTGTTTGCTTGTGTGCTAGGTTTCAAGCTAGTCCTAGAGAGTCTCACCTTATAGCCGTTAAGAGAATCTTTAGATACCTTAGAGACACTCCTTGTTTAGGTCTTTGGTATCCTAGAGACTCTACCTTCAACCTTCATGCTTACTCGGATGCGGATTATGGGGGTTGCAAAATTGATAGGAAAAGTACTTCAGGAACTTGTCAATTCTTAGGTAGTATGCTCATATCTTGGTTCTCTAAGAAACAAAATAGTGTAGCCTTATCTACCACCGAAGCCAAGTACATATCCTTAGGGAGTTGTTGTGCTCAAGTCCTTTGGATGAAGCAACAACTCTTAGATTATGGAATTAAAGTTGAAACCATACCCCTAAAATGTGACAACACTAGTGCAATATGTTTAACTAAAAATCCCATCCAACACTCTAGAACCAAACACATAGAAATAAGGCATCATTTCATTAGAGATCATGTCCTTAAGGAAGATGTGGTTATAGAGTACGTAGACACCTTGAATCAATTAGCGGTCATATTTACAAAACCCTTAGACAAAGAGCGTTTTTGGTCCCTTAGGAGAGAGTTAGGTCTAGCTAGCCTATCTTGACCTTTTAGGACCTCTTTTGTGCTTAAATATGCTTGATTTTGTGAAATGCCATGTTTATGTGTTTAAACTCCTAATTTCATCCATGCTTATAGCTAGGGGGAGTATGTTTATGCTTGAATATGTTTTGCCTGCTCATTCATGACATTTATGCATGATAGGCCTAAGAAAATTTCATTTTTCTGCACTTTTAGAGCATCATCTGCAGTTCCAGGCCCAGGTGTATCGAAACGGGTGACCCTGTTTCGATACGGATACCTTAAATCCAGTTCTGAGAGAAGGGCGTTTAGAAACGCCTCCAATGCGTTCTGAAACGTTTTGGCTACTGCCAAGGGGTGTATCGAAACGTGTTTCGATACGGGTCAACAGGGCTTCGATACGGTCAACACTGTATCGAAACGGTCAGCCTATGGTCTCAAAACGGTCAAACCCTAGTCGTCCCGTTTCGTAACGGTCCTGACCGTTCCGAAACGGAATCGCGGATTGCTTTATTTAGGGCTTTTAATGTTAAAATTACTTTTTATCAAACTCTTAAAACCCTAAACCGCCTCCCTCTCTATAAATACCCTCTCAAACTCATTGATTTTCACAAAATTGTGAAGGGTTTTACTCTAAAACTCAAGTCTAAGCAAGTTTCATCAACATTGTGCAAGGATTTTCATCAAATCATCTAAAATCCCAAACTAAGGTAATTTTTCTTTTCTTTTCTTTTTCTTTCAATTTATGTTCGAATCTTAGGTTAGAAAATTTTATTTTTGTATAAATTATAGTTTTTCCTTTGTGGGTTTTCCATATCTTGTAAAAATTTTCAAATCTCAAATTTTTTTATTCGAATATAAAATTTTTTAGTCGTATTTTTTTTATTTTTTTGTTTTCTTTTTATCTTTTTGTTTGTTTTTAATTTTGTTTCAAAAACCTAAGTGGGATTTATTATTGGATTGATTCTAAATATCAATGCACACACTTAATTTAAAATATACTTGATTAATGTTTTTAGATGGCGGAACAAGCTAACAAAAAGCGTAAGGCCGTTCAAACCGGTGATTCGAGCATTCGTCCGATTCTTGCTCTGCTTTTTCAGAAATCCCTTAAAAATCCAGAGATGCGTGCTCATTTCTCTTATGTCAAGGATTTCGAAATTCGTAAAGAACGTGTCATTGATCTTGATTTCCTCAATTCCGAGCGATTCCTATTCCGTTATCTCGACCGTTTGAGTGAGTGGAATCTTATCTTGTTCTTCAGCATTCCGGATATTCGCTACAAACACATGGTACTCCTTTTTTACTCTAATGCTCGTTTTATTCCTGATGAGACCAAAACCGAGATTATAGGAATTGAATCTTCGTTATTGGGCAAAAAGTTTATTGTTAATGTTGCTCTCTTGGAGTCTATTTTTAAACTTAAAGATGAGGGTATTGAGGATGAACGTCACTTTGGCACTTTCACCGGTCGGGCACTTACTTTGGATGTGCACGATCGCGTTCTTCACTTGATGGTTTCTTGGTTCATTCGACCTTCCGGAGGTAAATACTCTCATATCCGTCAAACTGATCATTTTTGGCTTGAATGTTTCCGTAGAGGTGAGCGCCCAAATGTGCCTAAAATAATTTTTGCCGAGATAGTCAATAATATTAAGCTTATTGACACAAATGAGTTGAAGTCTTTTACCTATGGCACACTCTTGAGCT
Organism: Hibiscus tridactylites; assembly: GCA_958450335.1. Classification (NCBI taxonomy): domain Eukaryota; kingdom Viridiplantae; phylum Streptophyta; class Magnoliopsida; order Malvales; family Malvaceae; genus Hibiscus; species Hibiscus tridactylites. The sequence goes on from OY288271.1 coordinate 49,961,820, forward strand.
ACAACTTTCATGATCTTGGTATCGATTGTATCTATGACTCTCCGGAACCTCGCAAGACCAAGATTGGTGAGTCATCCCTTCCCAAGTCCGGGTTTACATATGTGAATGATGTTTGGGAAAGAATTGATAGAGAAGTCGTTCCTCCTCCCGTTGCTCCTCCACCGCAAGTTCAGGTTGCAAACAATGAAGCCCTCACGGCTCTCATTACCGAGCGGTTCAATGCTTTGGATACTAGCATTGCTTCGGGTTTTACTGCTATGGACAATCGTTTGAAGAATGTCGAGGATCGTCTTCATACTCTTGAGACTTCCCATTCAAACTTGGATCTATCCTTCTCTACTCTCTATGGGCAATGGACGAAGTTTCATCGTTCTCAAGTCAAGAGCGATGATGATACTTCGGATGATGATGACGAGGCCTAGGATCTTCATATCATATCATATCATATCATATTATCTATGCATTTTAGGATTAAGATTGCATCTTTATGTCTTCTTATGTTTTAGGAACCTATGCTTTTGATCTTTTGTTTGGGATTTTATTATGAACTTAATGTTGGTTTATGTTTTGGATATTTTGATATTATGAATTAATATTATGGTTGCTTATTAATGCTTATTGGTACTAATCCTTTGTCTTCTCTATGAGCTTTCATTATTCTTTTTGATCTAACAAAAAGGGGGAGAAGAAATTTAAGAGCCACAAACTAAAATTCGTTTTAAATTTTAAAAGTTTTTTTAAAGCTTTACAACTTGGATTTCAAGTCAAACATTTTTTTAACTTTAAAAACCTATCTAAAATTAAGGGGGAGTTAGAATATTTTCAAAACTTTCAAAATCCTTAAAAATTCTAACTTTGGTTTTGTTATATCAAAAAAGGGGAGATTGTGAAACAAATATTTTAATTTTGATATAACTAAAAACCTAAGGACTAAATTGAAAATGTCAAAACGAATTTTAAGTCCTCAAAATATCCCCATATAATTTTAAGACTATGCCCAAGTTAAAAACAAAGTTTTTCAAATATTTTTCTAAGTGTTTCAAGCCAAAACAGTGATTTTCAAGTTCCTGTTTCGAAACGGCCCTAAGGCGTTTCGAAACGTTTTCATCACTGTCAACCCCTGTTCCGAAACTTGTATCGAAACACTTGAACCCGTTTCGAAACGGTATCTCACGTTTCGAAACTGTTCTTCATATTTGATTTGAAAAAGCACAACGATTGAGATATTTTTGAATATTTAAAGATAAATAGGGTGTTTCGAAACGGGCTAAGGTTGTTTCGAAACGACCCTTGACAGTAGCAAATCCGTTTTGAAACGAAGCCAAAGCGTTTCGGAACAGGTCTTAAGTTTAAATATAAAATATGACCGTTGAAGTTGTTTTTAACTGATTTTCTGAAAACCGTTAAGGTGTTTCGAAACAGGTTAAGACCATTTCGAAACGACCCTTGATAGTGGCAAAAGTGTTTTGAAACGGCCCTAAGGCGTTTCGAAACGGGCTTTTAAATGCACCCCAACGACTCTTTCTATTTTAGTCCGTTCCGAAACAGGTACCCCGCGTTTCGAAACGGGTTGTTGCAGACTGCATTTATGGTGGTGAGATAACATCCCCAACGGCTCTATTGATGAGTGCAACAACCACAACGGCTAGAAATCAATGAGAAGGTATAAAAGAGACCTCTAAAAGCTCCAGCAACAACTATTGATCCTAAAGCAAACATCCAAACATCAAATCCAAGCAATTGTGCAAAAATCCCATTTTGTTTAAAACCCCAATTATAATTTTCATTCATATCTTGTTCAATTGGGTTGAGCGCTTGTAACTGGGCTATCATTTGTATTGAGAGATACCTTATTAGCCATCAAATTTCTTTGTTCACTTGTGTGAGGATTGGGTTGATTTTTGGGTAGAAAAATCAACCGAAATTGTAAAGGGTTGCCTCCTTGTCCTAGAAAAGGGGAAGAGCAATTAGTGGAATTGTTGCAAATCCTTAGTGAAGCTAAGGTAGTGGATGTAGAGTTCATTTGGAACTTGAACCACTCTAAATTCCTTGTCTATTATTTTCAATTTGCAATTTCCACCACAAAACCTTTAAATTTCCAATTCACCCCCTCTTGGTCAATATCGATCTTGCGATCCACTCAACAGGATTTACACAAGTCAAGGGCATTGCAACCGATATGTGCCCAACACTCCAAGAAGAAAATACCGAAGATGACAATGCCATTGGAGGCCTTTATAACCAAAAGAAGTACGATCCACACTCGAATTCATACAATCCAGGGTGGAAGGAACATCCAAATTTGAGCTATAGGCAAAGAAGCACTCAACAAGGAGGTTATGCGCAACAATCTTCATCAAAAAAACCACCTTGGAGGATATCATATACAAGCTTGTTCATAGCCTTGAGGAATTCAAACAAGAGACGAGGTAAAGTATCAAAAATCTTGAAACACAAGTAAGTCAAAGTGCCTCATCTCATAGTCAATCCGAATCTCGAGGTAAGTTACATTCTCAAACTATCGTGAATCATAAACAAAATGTAAGTGCTATTACTTTGAGAAGTGGCAAGAATTTTTAGGATTCTTCAC